>CM077617.1:14617515-15290852 GCA_039566895.2 Turritopsis rubra | reverse complement strand
CTTGCCATTCCTATAGAAAACACTACACCTCATAGACTTTTTGAAGACTTTGCCCACCGGGTAGCCAATACACATTTTCTTGATCCCACTTAAAAAAGTACAAAGGTTTTATTTCATGAGAATGAACTTTCGTGAATGAGCACTTGTAAGATTTTTCCAGGGGCCAAATGCATGCTAGGGTCCAACAACAACATCATTATGGGCAATCAAGTCAAAATCTTACCAAAGGCTATTATATATCCCAGAGATGCTGCTTGCTGTGGCTAAATCGTCAGGCAGACTAACATTTCTATAAGAAATGGACAGTGTATTCTCTTAAAAAATGGTTCAGTTTTATCGAAGAATGGTATTAAGCTAATGATTTATGTTGGACTATGTTTCAAGTGAACCTTATTGCACGATGATGAGAAAGGTTTCCTCGAAACGTAGCCTAATATAAACCAACATAAATAAAATCTCTTCACTTGCAATAAGCCTTCATACAAATAGCCACAAGCTTCATTATGCTTTGGTTAAAGATGGAATTCATTGAAAAAGGATATTTCCTCAACACTTACTTTTTGATATAGATGACCTAGTGAGTGAAAAAAGTCTGAGACACAAAAATAAAACATTAAAACTGGTTATGAAAATCTCGTTTTTAATAAAACAATTTGGGTTTAAGGTTAATAGTCCAAAAGTTTTAATTGATTTCCATAGAAATTCTCGCAAAAAACGAAAGGTATTATTTTCGAAAACTTTCGGCAGAAAATAATTTTGGATAAATTAGATTAATCGGATTAATATTTGGACACAAAAAAAACTTAAAATTTTGTCCTGCCGGAATTTTTGGGTGTTAATGTATATTTCTTCATTCCCCAGCTTGGTTACATTCATTTATTGCAAGCTCAACAATATCACGACTAATCATTGGTGATTAAAATCAAAATATTGCTTCACATAATAAGCACAAGATTGCTTTACAGAAAAGTATCTTACCTAAATAACCCAAAAACATTAAATTATTCCATTATTTTTATTCCATTCACTTTATTATAATAATATAGTCAAATCTGTGTAAGACGTCAAATCTGTGTAAGACAGGCACTTTTGGGAATATTCTGGCCATTTTAGGGGGGTGGCTTTCATATGAAAAACCTGCGCATAACGGACATTGTCTTCAGATTAACATATTGACCGTTTTCATATGAAAAACCTGCGCATAACGGTCATTGTCTTCAGATTAACATATTGACCGTTTTCATATGAAAAACCTGCGCATAACGGACATTGTCTTCAGATTAACATATTGACCGTTTTCATATGAAAAACCTGCGCATAACGGACATTGTCTTCAGATTAACATATTGACCGTTTTCATATGAAAAACCTGTGTATAACGGTCATTGTCTTCAGATTAACATATTGACCGTTTTCATATGAAAAACCTGTGTATAACGGACATTGTCTTCAGATTAACATATTGACCGTTTTCTGCAGGTTATTAACCAACTTAAGTAATAAAACGAACAACAACAAAAACAGCAAGACAATAATCTTCAACTAATGTGAACATCTGAATGAATGGCTATGTTGTAAACCAAGAGTCACAATATCATCAAAAGTTTAGTATTTTGTCTCAAGACGTGGAGAGTGAGATATAGCCAGTTTTTATGTAGGTATTAAAAAGCACCATTCAGCTTAACTTCTAATTGAACTTATAAGTTCTTATTTATTATTTTATCACGATGTAAAAAATAATGTTTCTTTTCGTCAGGAGAAAAAAATTAGAAATTATTTCGACTGTGCAGATTTCTCTGAGTTAAACATGTTCAAGGGAAATCCCCTACGCGATTGAAGTTTAATTAGTTGTCCCAAATTTTGCCACAATTAAATTTTTTGTAGGTATAACTCACATCAAAATTGTGTTCGGTGAAATCAAAATTATATACAGCAACTCCGCATGTGTAAGCTTATAATTCTTGATAACAACAACATTAGTTGGAAAAAAAAACACAATAGAAAAGGATAACTAGAAAAGAATAAAAGAATCAATCCGAATGGATTAGCATTCAGCTTGAGAGCAGGATTGATATTGTTAGTGGAGCGGTTAAAGCATACTTATATATATTTCTTTGCCATCTTCTTGGATTTGGATTTGTTGACATTTCTTTCTCCCTTTTTCGTTTGGCACAAGTCACTAAAGATAATGTTAAAAATTATATACAAGCATATACAACCTGTTTTACAATAGCACAAAACTTTAAGAGTATTTCAAGCTATGCATAATATCGAATTCAATTTCTTTGGGAATAAAAAAATGATTGACAGTGGCAGAACAATGATTAAAATAGCAGCAAATTTGTTACTAAAGAATTTGTCAGAATTTACAGCAAGCAGGTGCATTTGTATTCAATGTTTAATGTATGATGGGCACAGCAGTAATTTGAGTCAAACTTTTTTCCCCCCTAATTCAGAATTGGAATTGAATTTGAATTGAAGTCACATATATTTCAACAGTAAAAATACAAAACAAAAGAAAAATAGTATAATAAATCAGGGATGTGTGATTACACATCCCTGAATAAATACAAGAACTGAAATGGAAGAAAAAAAGAAAAAGATTATGAAAATTTAGTTATGTCTGTCCCGGAAACCTTAGTAATAGGAGAGCTATATATGCTCAAATGGCCACAGGACGAGACAAAGCACAAATACAGTACACACACGACATGAGAACAGAAAGGACTTTTTAAGTGAGACTACAAATTGATGATGATTAATAAGAACAGTGAAATGGGAAACAAGTTATTTTTTGAGTTGAGATTGAGTCCACACTCTAAAAACTAGTGAGCATAAGGCATAAATCCTAGAGCGCATATCTTTGACTTTATTAACAACTTTACATACGCTGAGAAAATATATGAGTGACATAAAACTTGAACTAGAGAAACTACATTTTATAAGATTTTGTGACAAAATCTTCTTCAGATGAGGAGAGCAGGAACCCAGTTGCCATAGCTATATTTGTATATAACATACAAGTCTGGAACACAGACAGGATTCCCAAAATCCTATTGACTCAGCAGTCCAAGGACTCAAACTATAGTAAGTATGATAGACGACTTTCCAAGTGACGTAATGTTTACAAGTTCCTGCAGCCTTTTCTCAATTATTGCAGGGTATTTCTACATGAAATATTAATTATCACGTCAATTTTCTGTGAGAATGTGCACGCATGCTTGCAGGAATATTAGTTATCTTTATACAACTTAACAAAATTTTCCGATTTTTTTGTTCTCTGAGGAGACATTATGATAATAAAATAAAATTTCTTTCCATACACATTAGCACGTTTTGGCCTATTTTTATTTCCTTGATTTTACATTTATGCAGGTCATAAACTTGTAATTAACGTGATAAAAACATTAACAACTTGTCTATTAGTTTCCTGACACAACATATCCATTTCCCTTGTACATATTTTCGACAAATACCACCAACTGTCAGAAAATCCTTCTCACTACTGCACCTGCCATTATTCTGCTTAAACTTATATACATCTTTGTTTACATTTGAAACTAAAATCGTATTTTCTTAGAAATTGCAACTTAATTGAAATGAATATAAAGCATAAAGGTAATCTTATGGCTTTTGAAGAAATGTTTTCATCTCTAGACGTAAGTAAATCCCAAGGTATCAAGGCTTGGTCAATTTGATCAACACCACGTTTCTCCTATAACAACTCAAAGTTGGAATCGTAGCTGACATTATTTTTTCCAAACAGCCTTTGGGTATATCGCTTCAAAATTTGACCAAAATGCTTGGACTAAAATATATTCGCCCAAATTTTGTAGTTAGTTATTGTGTATTTTCCAATTTGATTAGATAAAATACAAATAAGGGAAACTCTAGTTGTAGTTGCAGATTTTTAACTGGGTGAGAAACTTTGTAAAAGGGTATTGGAACAAATTTGTGGATAACTTCAGCTCCTTCATTTTATTTACATCAGCAGGACGATAGGTTTAAAATAGATTTTTTTTTTAATTATCTCAAAAAATGAAAACAAAATGTGTGCGGTATCAATCAGGGCTATACAATAATATTTATAATAAAACAAATCAACAGCCTCAATTCCAGTTTAGATATTTCAAAAATATTTTTCTCCTATGAAACTTCTTATATTTTTTAATTAACAAGGCTGCTGTTCCATGATGCCAAAAATAACAATAGAGAGTAAAAAGCCAGTCAAAGAATTCTCAGGCATGAAAATCTTAAATTTCGAACATTTCTGAAGACATTTTCGAAACAAAAGCTGAAATGATATGCATAATACAAACCACCACAAAATAATCTTCTGCCATTTTGAAAACTGCTGAAAACTCACACAACAACAGGACTTAGAATTTCCATAGCTATAGATGGTTTATTATATTAATGTCCATTGTGTTTCTTTGCGCTCCTTTGTTCTTTCTGTTTTCTGGTGGTCATAATGACGACAGAATAAAACAACTTTTGCACTTAGAAATTTTAGCAATTTCCATATATTTTTGGAGATATACAAAAGGACAATGATGACAATGTTGTGATCATGCTGTTTTAGGAATGTTTCATGAAAAAGGGAATGTAATTCAAGAGGGCAACCAGTGTGATACATGAAAGTCTGGTAAATATAAAACAGATAAGCTGCAAAAAAATAATTAGGTGAAACCCTTTTTTATTAGCATAACGTTTTTAGGCACATTAATCTCAAACATGTGGCAATAACCTGGTCAATGAATGTTGAGGCTGGAAAATTTAAAAACACCCTGTTAAGGGTATATCTTAGACCATAATCATAATTTTCGTGAAAGATTGTAAATAAACATTTACTGAACACATTTATATACGACATGAAACCTCATTTTATGTTTCCTTCCATACTCACAAAGGAGCACGAGAGGTTAAATATGTTGCTAAAATCCACATGACGAAAACTTTCGATTCCTCTGTAACAATTTACAGTTCGAATATTTTGGCGAGAATTTTCGATCCAAATTTATTTTTGAAATATTTTGGCGGGAATTTTCGATCCGAATTTATAGTTCGAATATTTTGGCGGGAAATTTCGATCCTTTTTTTTCAAACCAAATTTTTGGCGGGAATTTTCGATCCTTTTTCGAAAAGATATTTTGTGGATAATTTCTGGAAAGGCATGGAGCAATTGCTGATGGTAAAACACGGCGCAGTGTATTTGAAATGGATGTATTTGCGATTGCAAACTTTCTTAATCCCAGCTTTTTTTATATAGAAACAAATAAATTTCGATTTCGAAGATTTACCTCGTATTATTATTGAATAAATTTTCTAATTTCATATTTATTCATCTATAAACATTTTATTTAGTCGCTATTATTCTCTTTAAAACCTCGAAGTTCTTCTATGGTTTGAGTATTTGAACATCACAACAAAAATCCCTCTTTAATCTCGTAAATATTACGTAAACACATGTCGTTTGGTATATACGGCCCTGAAACCTCATTTTCCGATTCCTTACAAGTACACCAGATCTCAAGGGAGCATGATTATTAATATGTTGCTTCTACAATTCCCTTGACAAAAACTTTAGATTCGTCTTATTTTGGCGGGAATTTTCTATCCGAATTAAGTGTTCGAATATTTTGGCGGGAATTTTCGATCCGAATTTAGTGTTCGAACATTTTGGCGGGAATTTTCGATCCGAATTTAGTGTTCAAACATTTTGGCGGGAATTTTCGATCCTATTTCGATCTCGAAGATAAACAGTAACCTTTTCACGGGATAGGCTGATCAAAGAAAAATGTTTATCCAGAATGTTTACCGATAAAAAAATGTAAGGACACTGGAGTTGTCGATGTTTCTCTCTGTGTATATATATATATATATATATATATATATATGCCAAATGTAAAAACTACATAGATGCAAAAATACATGTCGTTTGATAGAAAAAAACTCCTTCTTTTTCTATGTGGAATCTCATAAATTCCTAATTTCGTTCGATAGAATCCTTTCTCCTTCAAATATTTACAAGAACAAATTTTATGTTGTCAACATAAATGTTATTTTCTGAGTTAACCACAACATACGTGTTGCGAAAGATTACTTCTCAAAAAATAGATTTAAAACCATTTCCAGCAAAATCTTCAGCCGATTTTCACGGTTCGCTCAAAAACCATTTTTACTTATCGATCCTGAAAAAGTTCATATTCAAATCGACTCATCTTCAAATCAACACTCATTGAAATTTCCGAACGTTAAAATCTATTTACTGTCGAATATTCTTTAAAAATCTCTTACTCGATTCTGATTGGTTAACACAGGGTGTGCAATGACAGTGTACTTAAACTCTGCAGTCGCGAATCCAAATTCATCAAAAATTCATTTTTAACTATCGAAATTTATTTTTTTCCTTCTATCGTTTTCTTCATCTCCTCCACAATCTCCAAAATCCTATCATATGCTGTTTTGCCTCGATACTCTTTTAAATAGTTCCTTTATCTTTCAAATATTCGAATAATGAAAGAGATTCGATGTAAACTCGTATTTCAATCCAAAATATTATTTCGGATCATGCAAACAAAATTCATGTTGCAAAAATAATCATTTTAATTAATTCAAAATTTCATCAAATTTCATTTTTAACTTTTTCACTATCGATTTTTTTTATAAATTACTATACCCTAATTAAAAAATTGTATTATTCTAAAAAATTACTTTACATATCTTCGAAACAATCCTTTTATCCTATCCTCCATATCTTTTTTATCATCTTTTCTATAATACCTACAAATCACATCATACGCAGTTTCGCCTCCATCATTTTTTATTTTAGTGTCAACGTCCGTTTCTTTCAGTAGAAACTCCACAGCCTCGTATGCACCAAACGCACAAGCAAGATGGAGAGGTGTTTCGTTCCACTTGTCTCTTTTATTCATCCAAGAGTTGCTTGCATATTTGATCAACGTTCGTACGACATCGATCCGGTTACCCCGACATGCCCAATGAAGTGCGGTCTGACCAAAATCATCGACATCATCTATATCACCACCGAGGCGCAACATCTGATCGATGAGTGATAGTGATATATTCGGTGATGGTAAATATAATAATTTATATCGATTATCTTCATCACTCATCGTGACAATCGATGGGTAATTGATAAGTATTTTTTCGAATTTATCAAACTTATTCCGCTGAAGGAGGTGATTAAGATCTGAAAAGATGAAAACAAATGATTAAATAATAACAAATGGGAACTAAATAAACAGAAAATAAAAAGGTTAGATATAAAATTTGAAAGTTTCAGGAAAGTAACAAAATTTTGAATAGAAAAGTGGAATGGAATGACATGAAATTTGACGTCATTAATTTTTTGTTACAAAACTGAAGTGCAAAATTTTAGTAAAAGGATTTGAAAAATACGCAACTAAATGCATAATATCAATGTTAATATGTTGCTTGTTAAGAAGCTCAAAAAAAATTTCAGGAAAGATGATAAACCTGTTCCAAACTGAGCAAAATTTTTCAAGTTGTGAAATTTGAAAAAAATGAAATTCAATGAAAACTGTTTTTAACAGTTTAATCTGGATGCCAAGAATTTTTCAAACATTTAAAATTTGTGATGAAAATGTAAGAAATAGAGAATGTTTGGAATTTACAAACAAGCAAGGTATTCAACATTCATCAGATAATCTCAACTTTCACGCAAAATTTTTTTCATAGAACACAGAATAAATTCATCACGTACTTACGATTTCGACATAAAAACCACAAAAAAATCCATTCAAAACAACATCGACTATACTAAAAGCACCGTTAATGTGAAATGAAATTGGACAGAGGAATGGAAGAATATAAAAAAAAATCGAAATCTTTGATTCGATGTGATTGGTTTATGACATTCGATAATGTAGCATATGATAATAACACTTTCCGTCACAAACCACGTGACCAATGATTACATTTCTTAACTCAGTAAACCTGCATCGTTCGAAATTGCGCACTGAAAGGAATTTGAGTTAGCAACACAGTTGGGTTCGATTAAGGGAAATTGAATCGTATTGAACGATAAGATCATGAATCATTGTGTAAAATATTCACGACTGCAAAAAATCATAAAACACTCCTCAGCCTGTATATCTGTCTCGAGCATTCAAAATAACTCTGTTAGCGTTTCCGTTTTCCTTCGTTTTAGTTTAGCTCCTAAAAAAAGTTATAATTATGAACTATCACGCAGAAAGTTTATATGGAGGCTGCAGTTTTTGCCTCGTTGAGATTCCGCTTTATTTTATAGTAAGGGATTTCCTTGCAATTTAAATATATAGACTAATCTATTGGTTACCAGGTATTTTTTTTAAAATTTTGTATCTGTTTTGGTATTTTTTCATTTTTCTTATGGTGAAACAATTTTCCTTAAAAGTTAGATTTCTAAATCCCGGAAAAGAGATCTCAAAAAACGTTGATGCAATCATAGTCATTAGAATATTCCCTGGTCTGGAAGTCTATTGTAAAGTTCTATTGTCGGTATTTTTGACTTATGGAGCTGTAGTTTGTTTTGCATTCACTTTGATCACATGATAGAAAATAATTACTGCACATTGGTTGAAATGTATCATGTGATCAAAGTGGGTGCACAACAAATGTTATTAATAAGTTTCAAAGAAAAAATGAACAATAACTTGTTATAATAGGCCTCTAGACTATTAAATTTTCTAATGACTATGATGCAATAGACCTTTTCATACATATGCCACTTTGGATCATTGCAAAGATTGCCTAGTTTCCAATTGGAATAAAAATGGCGTTTACTTGCATCATAAAAGAGACCTTTTTTCATGCATTAGAACCTCAGTAATATTCCAAATGCAGAAATGTTATAGGCGGAGAGATTTTGTTAGGCTCGATTATCCAGTTGCACAGTGAATTCTCAAATCTGTCACCAAAAATTGAACAATTTCAACAAATTGGATTTTTATGCACATTTTCGTCACTAAATTTACGCTGTGGCCTCCTATAATTCATTTACTTCCGAAACAACGAGAAACAAAATTTCCAGCGTGAGTACGATTAGTAAACATTCCATGATTATTAACGAGACGCCGAAATTATTTTTCCTCATATTTTACCATATTTTAAGTCACACCAATGGAAGTAAAAAAAAAATCAATATTGGCAATTTTTGAATTTAAGGGGAATGTTCCTCCTTAAGTAAGTTCCGAAACAAAAGGGAGTAAGCAAAATATTTGAAGACTTCTAAATGACAAGTCATTATTGTTATCCGAAACAGAAATGACAATGAGTCAAGTCATAAAAGTCCAAAGTTAGCCTTAAAGTAAACTCTGGTGCAAAAAATTTCGTCCCTCAAGTCTTCGTGTCGTTTTAAATGCCGACTCGTGACGTCATTAATTGACTTAGATGTTAAATCGGTTTAGAAATTTGTTTCTTTTAGATGTCGATCCGTTCTACAAAATTTGTGAGCCTGTGCTCACATTCTAGTTATTAAAATTTCGTGAATTGAATATTCAAATCACATTATTCGTGGGTTACTTACTTGAAATCGAGCATTTTAAGTCGGAAGAGATTTTGTTAGTGGAGTGAAAGACTGAAATTGACCATGAAATGATAAGTGATTTGCAAACAGAGATGTTTGCGCATTTCAAACTGGCGCCACCTTGTTTAGCCAAATTTGAAATAGATAAAAACGCAGAGACCAGAGCAGCAGAATGAAATAAAAATTGAAACAATTATTAAGGATCATTGCAAAATATTTTATGGCCAGTTTCTCCACGAGTTTAAGATATTGTCACAGTTTCCAAAATCAGCCACATTACATCTGTCAACAAATCCCAGTGTATGAGCGTTAATTCTTTTATATTATATGATTTTGTCCTACAGAACTCGTGATGATCTCGTGAGTTTAACTTTTCAATAATAAAATGTATTTACTTAAAGCATTCCATAGATATCAAATACAGACAAATAGAAACAAATGCTGAAAAAAAAAAGAAACATTCAGAATTATTACCCCAGAATGTATAACGCTTCCCCTCGTAGTCAACGTATGATGGGTTGAACCTGAAGACAAAAATATTGTGTTGAATTATAACAAACCACAAATAAAAGATTGAAAATTTTAAATAAAAAGTTGTTTATGAATTAAGAAGGATCATCACAAATAATACATAAAGCAAGGGAGATTTATCTGTTCCCATAGAAACATACTAGATAGAGCGTGACTTTCCTTGACTGATAATTGAGCAAACACCATTTTTCCTTCTAAGTTTTCAAATACAAAACAAAGAAATTTTGCTCAAGCCAAACACTAGTAGTGTCAGAGTAAACGAGTGAGACAATACAGTAGCATCCCGATTAATCTGTAAAATTTCATTCTATATATTTCATCGCATCAAATTAATACCTATCCATAACTTTCGAGCCTCGTTTCCAGTTGGGAAATTTGACCAAGATTGACTTTCAAATAGTACTGCTATTTGTTTATAATTAATTTTTCTTGTTTGTAATGTATTTTGACCTAAAAGACCTTAAGAGGTAGTTTTCATCCCTTTTAAGCAATGTAGGTAGATCATTATCGAAAACTCACAGCGTGTACGTGTGCATGTGTAAAAATGTATATATTTTGCTTAATA
Source organism: Turritopsis rubra (assembly GCA_039566895.2). NCBI lineage: Eukaryota > Metazoa > Cnidaria > Hydrozoa > Anthoathecata > Oceaniidae > Turritopsis > Turritopsis rubra. The sequence continues at coordinate 15,280,206 of CM077617.1, read as the reverse complement.
TATGTTCATTCATTTGAATTTCTTCCACAATAAAATGCTATTTGATCTTCTAAGGCTCTATTTATACGTTGAGAAACTATTTTATGTAAAAATTTGCAATAAAATGTTGCTGATTAAAACTCAAATAGTCAAATATTCTCCGGATCAACTAATGCGTGACGGAAATTTGAGCCAAATTAAAGACACTGGATTATTGTTTTTGAAACACATCCCCTTTATATTTGATGTCAAAATGACATAATGGGCACACTTGAGCAGACATTAGAAAAAATCCATCAAGTTTTTATATTAGTCTTTTTCACAGTTTTCTTCTAAATGTTACTGATATCGATTCTCGATATTTCCCAACATCAAGTTCACTAAGTATAGATGTAGCCTTAAACAACAAAAGTGAGGAAATATTGATAGTTTATTCATTTCTTTAATAATCGTGCATATTTAATTAGAACTCTTATTTAAATATTTTTTTCTTCGGTATGGTCATAATATAAAAATATATATTTTAGGTCATGCACAGCCCAATAAAAATCAAAAATATTTTATCAAGGCCACCCACCTTAAAGGTTTATTAGAAATACCCTCTGCTGAAGGGGCCTTTTATTAAAAACGTATTGGAAAAATATCTATTATATAAGAATTATATAAGACAGAAACACCTTCATCCCTCTTTTGCCTGTTTTTTTGGTGCCAAATGTTTACTTGATAAAAAGAAAAAAGAAATTTTATGAGATCATTTCAGATGAACAAAATAATACTTTAAAATGAAAATCCTGAATTTTACAAATGTGTGCCCACTTTTAACGCCTCCTAATAAAATCTCAGATAGCTAAAACCGAAAACTTTTTGAAGCTCACAGATTAATTTCACAGTATATAATAGGATAGCTTTATTCTTCTTGTCGAAAATCATTCCGTTTATCATTTTAGCCAATTAATTTGATGTATTTGAAAAACAAAGTGTTTTTTGTATGGTCTTCTATGGAATTCATGGGTCGACAGGCGTCTGTAACCGGCCTGGTTCTGTTTCTCTTATTAATGACTCCCACAGCACCATACTTTTTCAGTTTGCATCAGCCTGAGGGAGAATGACGGCTAAACAACACTTCCATTTCCTTTTCACACTATTTCACAAAATGTGAACAGAAACCTGCTCTGTGGATAATTAGTATAAATGTCAATGTCAAGGAATAAGGTTGCACTATTCTTTACATTCTGCAAAATATACCTCAGTATAAAAAAGAGAAAAAACGCTTGTCGACTATCTGTAATTCAAACAACGAAGTGACTCATAATGTGAATCATAAGTGAATCGATCTTCCAAATCGATTCGGAAATTGTATTTTCTTTTCTCATGGAAATACTTACTCGGAATGGTTCGTTATCTCTTGCGGATCAGAAAACACATCGATGATATCCGATATTTCACAGACTTCAAATTTGTAGTAGGTGTTCTTTTCTACACTATCAGTAATTGTTGTTTCGGGATAGTTTGTTTTTATTAATTGCCAGTCACACCACGGACCTCCTAACTTTCTTTTTCGAATTCTACAGCAACCAGTTCCTTTTCTCCACTCCAATCGAATGGCTTCATCAGACAACTGAGTACATTGGAGTTTCGTCACTGGGAGTGGCTTACCAAAGCTGAAAAATAAGCAGAAATAAAATAAAATTTTAGAAATTTCAACCATTTGTCTGTGCTTATAGTTTAGGAAATACTCATTTCTCATTTTATTTTTAGCCTCATTTCTATGTTCGACACTCGTATTACAAGCAAGAGAGATATATCTAGAACAAATTCAACGGTACCAGCTCGTTGTCATTATCTAACCACACCAACGTAAAGCAAGGAAATGACTACGTAGGTTACAAAATTGAGGTCCTCAAACACGCAAACAAACTTTGTTTCATTTGTTGCAATGGGATGGAATATTCTCAGATGTGGAAAGCATTGTTCAGCCCGGATTCTTATTGTGTTCTCAAAAGATTTAGGGAGGTTTGTGAGAAAGCACCTTTGACAAAAAAAATGTTATTTCCAATTTTAACTTCAGACAAACTTAAAAGTAAAAGATATACGTCATAAAATCTGTTCCTTAGCATTTACTATTTTGAAAAAGGCAACAAATATGGAGTTTTTTTAAGGCTTGAAAAAAATTTTAAACCAATATTTCGAAAGATTGACAAATTTGACAGCTTATTTAAAGTAAGTTCGTAAATTTGGGATTATTTCTGATTAATTTCTAATTTGTTAAATGTTTAATTCTTTTCGATTTCTAAGCATTTTCCATTTCCTAGGCATAAGTTGAGGGAAACAAAGATTAAATGTGGTGAAAATGAATAAAATTTCACACTTTATGTAATTGACAAGACAAACGTCTTTTACCTTTCGAATGTAGCTGCATTTACTTCATTTTTAATGTCTAAATGTATCAATTCAAAATCCTCAGATTCACTTGCATCAGGCTCTTTGCAGTATTTTACGTTTAAGAAATCTTTACGCCTTTCAGATTCAGTAACTAATTCTTTAATGATGTCCCCTATAATTGGACGATCTTCAGGATCTTTCATACCATCCCAATAATTATAAGGTACAACAAGGACCAGTTGGTCGGTTGTTCTCGTAATTTCTTCCACTATATAATGACGTTGAAAATGATCAAAAGGGTCTAAACAGACAATCGCCAGCTCTGCTTCTTTACCACGAGAACCTCGAAAGTTTGTGATAATTATATCTTCATCTTCAGCTTCAACTTCGTCTTCAGCTTTATCTTCAACTTCGTCTTCATCTTCAGTTGTATCTTCATCTTCATCTTCAACTTTGTCTTCATCTTCAACTTCGTCTTCATCTTCAACTTCGTCTTCATCTTTGTTAACAACTTCTTCAGTCTGAGGAACACCTTTCCAACCAGGAAAATGAGAGGAAAAAGGAATGTCTAACTTTTTCATGAGGTTGTAAAAAAGAGTGAATTCTTCTGCTCTATTACAAATAATTAGGCTTAGGCTGACTGTTTCAATAATATGCTTCAGTTCTTTCTGTAATTTATTAATATTCTCCTTTGTCACAAGTGTTCCAAACTGACCAGTAGTTTCCATATTGGAGGGGAGGGCAGAAGTTCCCCACTGATACGGAAGATAATCAGGATAATTTTCCCCTGCCTCGTCAGATTCCCCTGCCTCGTCAGATTCCCCTGCCTCGTCCTCGTCAGATTCCCCTGCCTCGTCAGATTCCCCTGCCTCGTCCTCGTCAGATTCCCCTGCCTCGTCAGATTCCCCTGCCTCGTCAGATTCCCCTGCCTCGTCAGATTCCCCTGCCTCGTCATCGTCAGATTGCCTGCAGTCATTTGATTGGCAATTTTTTGATAGATAATTTAAAAAGACTAAAACTGGAACTTCTCCTTTAAAAAGATGGCCGATACCTTTCGGTTTTTGGAATCTGTAAGTCGTTTTCATGTAGCTTTCAGAATCTTCAGTTACTGCTAATCCACCATACAAATCAATTTCATCAGGATCACGGAAATCCACAATACCCTTGGGATGAGGAAGATTAATGTACTGACTTTCAGATTTCTCTTCCGTTTCAGAATCCTTTTTCGTTTCTGTCGCGTTAAGATGAATTTTGTTGTCCGCATCAATTTTTGTCTCAATATTGATAAATGGTTCTTTATTTGATGGATGCGATTCAATAATGTCTTCCTCCTTTGCAGACTGCATCTTCTTCATAGGCAAAGGTAATTCAGTCTCACCTTCGATAGATCTCAGTACTACTTCAGTCAGTTCATAAACTCTTTTCGAATTTCTCATACAGACCTTAAGATTCCATAATTCCATCCCAGTGTTCTTCTCCAATTCTCCAATTTCTACTTTCAGAGAATGAGATTCTTGACTGGTGACAATTTCCCGCTCTTTTTCCAAAGCACGTGTGAAGAACACCACATGGCTTTTTTCTAACTTATTCTTTTGCTTCTTAAACAAATTTCCTAATTTCTTTGACTCTTCTTTGTTCAGGATCTCTTTGTCCACTTCATCAAACAGAACGTGGAATCTAATCTTGGTGTTTCTATCTGCTTCATACTTGCTTATTAAAGCCTCCAACAAAGTAGATGGTGTGATTCTACGTTTGCCCAAGTGCTCCTTCACAACTTCGTATAGATCTTCTATGTTGCCTGATGTAATTACATGCTTATGACCGCGGTTGGATGTACTGTTACAGATCTGTTCTGAACATTTTTTGATATCATCTCTGGCTCCACTGTACTTATCGAAGACAATCATATAGATATGGAATGGTTCCGGAGCAAATTTTAAAATGTTTTCAAGAATTGCTTTGGCTACCAATGATTTCCCGGAACCATATGGACCTTGAATGATTTTCCAGTATTGGCCACTTTCTACCACTTTCAGCTGTTGCGGAAGAAGCCACAAGTAGTTGATAATGTTACTTTTAGAAATTATGGATGCATCTATAATTTTTGTTCCAATGAAGCCCATAATATAACATAAAAATATTTTCATTGGATCCCTTGCCTTTTCTTCTCCTTTCCTCTCCTCTTTCCTTACAGAATCAATGCAATCTTTTATATCTTTTAAATCTTTCAACAATGAGAGGAATGATCGATCAATAATCAACTGATTTTTAGATTTGGAGGCAAGATTAGGAGCACTGACACAGTTAATAAAAGCTATATCCTGGGCAAAGAAAACTTCTGAGCAAAAGTATTGCAATAAACGTAAGTATGAGTCAGCGTTTTTTAACATCTCTAAAGCATCCTTTTCCAAACTGGACTCTGAAAGCCAGACATTGTATATACACTTCAGTTCAGCATTGATAATCAGCATTTGCTTGCTGCTGTCACAATCTTCCAGATCTTTCAAGTTCACTTTCACTGTTTTGGCAGCCGTTTTCAAATCAGCATCTGCACGCCAAAAGAATTTATAATGTTTCAGCAACTCGTATCCCGTAATAAATACAATCTTGGTGCTTCTGCTTTCCTTTTCAAATTTAGATTTTAGGTCCCACAGCTTATCATCCCACCAAGGTTTTAGTGGAATTGTGTATATTTCTTTGATCTCTCCATCTACTTTGAGAAATTTTTCCAGAAAATCAAGACACAATTCGGTATACTCATCGAAGAATATTTCAGAAGGTATTGCTCCTCCACTCATTGCAATTTCTATCTTTTCCGGAAAAGAGTTTTTTGTTTGAGCAAGTACATCATATACATCTTTGTGTGCTGTATACGTTAATATCCTTGGTTTAACAGTTGTAATATTGATAACTCTGTAATCAGGTTCAGCATTGTTAACTGCTCTAAAATCATAAGTATTAAACAGATTTATAATGTTATGAAAAAACTGTCATTTTGGAGGAACCCTTGGATAATAACATGGAATATTATTATACAAATATTACTTATTGTCTTTCAACATTGTACTTAGTGTCCCTTTAATAGTGCTACCTATATCACACCTTACATGTAAACTGGTACTCCTAACACCATCAACATACTTAACATAGTGAGCACCCAAAAACCAATGGAATTACCATCATCCAAGCTTCATAAATCTAGCAAGCTACCAGGCTGACAAGAGAACTAGACTAGAAAATTTCGCTTTTTCTTTGCGTTCATGTTCTACACCACATTAAAAAATCTACAATTTGTTCATTATTTAGAAGTATTTAATTAACATCTTGAAGATACTAATCCAATTTTTGCAAAGTTTCGACACTTTGGTAGAAACTTTCCTTTGAAAGAAATAGCTAACACAAACACAAAAAGCCTGTTTCAACACTGTGCAGACAAAACCCTTTCCTCTTACTGCTAATTTCTTAACATTCCACATATTCTTTGCATGGAACACTCTCCTTCTCAACTCTTCTTATATACGTTAATATGATAAAAGTAAAAATTTATTATTATTAACAGATTAATAAATTTAATATCAAAATTCAATACCTTTTTTTCAACAAAGCCTGTTTCTCTACTTCCACGATAAAACCCTCTATTCACTACATGTTATCATATTCTACTTTTTAAAATATTCTTCCTGTACTCCAATAAGAAAAATAAGAATATCATATTATACAAAATATGCAACAGTACTCACTTCACAGGACAGGTACCGGATGGACTTGCTGAAATTGATTGGTTGTGGACTAATTGATCTATAAGTAGACAAGAAAATGTCCTGAATGAAATCACAGATATTATGATCTTAGAAAACTATTCTGTTCAACCGATTCATATTTCTGCTTATATTGATAAAAAAACTTTTGAACTTTATTTATACACAACCATTAATGGAAAACACAGTCTAGCAAGTCATTTATCACCTAACCATGGAGTCAGTAATTAAAAAGCACTCTAAGGCTATGAAATTCTGACCCCTTACATTCTATGAATATACTTTTCATTATTTGTTAAATTTGTATAATCTTTGGAAAACCACCAAGAAAGTTTGGCTCAAACTCTGAATATTCTTCAAACAGAGGATAAGGATCCTAAATAAGGGATTCAGACGGTAAAAACAAACAAACAAGCTGTTATAACTATCTCCTTGACTTAAGGTAAATGCTAAAACTTCTTCTCCAAAAATTGTTAGCTCTATCAACACCTCCCTTTAGGTTTTTAGTGTAATTAGGTACTTTTGTATCAGTATTACCAACAGTTAAAAAAGAAGCACTTAACAACAGGAAACTTGGAAATGAATTAACAATTTGTGAAATCATCAAAAGTAAACTTTGATGCCAAAAATAAGCAAAAAATGCTAAATAGGAAATACTGTGGAAAACCTGTTTTGAAAAACTGATTTTACAAATTAGATTTTATAAATGTAACCTATTTGCTGATTTGTTACAAGTATATTTGCAGGCTTAGTTACAGTTCTCTCTGGAAAGAATTATTTGTCCTGCAAAGAACAAGTCTTTAAAACCAGAAGTTACACTTCTATGAGTTACAACTAAGTCCATTTGGTGACAACAACTCTTGTGAAAGTACATTATCTGAAGTTGTCTTAAATCTTAAACAGAAAACCAACTAGTCATAAATCCGTCTAAATGTTAGTTCTTGGGGAATCCGACCTACCAGTTGTTATAAATGTCGGAAATTTTTCTATCACGTCTTCGGATACTGTCATGAATTTGGTGGTGTATGTTAAGTAGTCACAGCATTGGAAAATGAAATGAAGGGCATCTCCTGACTACACCTCCGGAGAGATGTTACAAAAATCAATATCTTTATTTTTTTAAATCATTGGATAAAATTTTGTAATACTAATAATTTTTAACAAGTGCTGTAAGTCAATATCTACGGAAGTCAAGGTTATTTAAACCAAGATAAGTAACGCGAGTGAGTGAGCGTAATTTTTCTCTCTTGTGGTAAACAGCAGGGAACTAAGATAAACCTTTCAAAGAAGATCGTCAAAGACCACTATGATAGAAAAGATTGCAAAACGCGTACACAAACTTACTTCTTTTTGTGTATGTGTGATTGATTGACACACATACATCATTAAATTCGAGAATGTATTTCTTCCACCTTCGGTATACCATATTTAATCACATTAATTTCCAGTTGCCGAATTTGATTAAAAAAACTTTAATTTTGCAATGTGCAACCAGGGCTCTAAAATTCAATCTATGGTTAGATGAAATTTGATTTCGACAAAACTGTCTTCACGCTCCTGTTTATACTGTGGAGTTTGTTTCTTTCTTCTGTTTTAATAACTCGCCGGTGGAAGGTTTTTGAAAGTTTAAAAAGTAAAAAATGATTTATTTTATTTTATGTAATTCAATACATCTTTGTTTTGTTGACATAATCTAACCTCACGTAAAATTTTATTTTCCAAAAAATACAAATGGCAGCCGAGTTGTTGAATTCCGTAGACGAGAACCATCGTTGTACATTTCATTTGTATTGAAAATAGAAGCTATGTTTTTTTACTTTTCTCACAGGTTTACCTGTACGTTGAAGTACGGTGACAGAAAATTTTGTACGCTATTGGGTGTTGCCTAAAACAAAATTGGCAAGCCTGTTGATTGTAAACTAGTGGGGTAAACAAGAAACGAAGACAAGAAACCTGTCTGCCATTACAACCTCATGCTTCATAAGGTTGCTGAGGTATATTAAAGATATATTATACAAGTGTTAGAGGGCATAGAAATGGTAACGAAGGCAAGAAACTGAACTCAAGAAACAGATTTACTAGAAATGACATCTATTTAGATTAATAAAGTGAAAAAAACTTTAAGGAATTTATCCAATTTAACAAGGTGCTCATTCGTGAAAAACACTATATTGGAAAAACTGGATTGTCCTCAAGAGAAATGTATTTTACGCCCCTCACTCAAACACTCATTCTAAACTTCTAAAAGTTTAATATACGGAGCCTTCATTCCAGAAAAACGGTAATTTCATATAAAGCAGAGTTAAGAAACTCAAATAAATGCTATTTCTATTGCCTTGGTTTCATCTCAGGAAGAATCATACACAAAAATAATAGATGAGAAGAATTGTCCAAATATATAAAAAGTATGGAGAAGAACACACCATACTCGTCGAGAAACACTCTCTCCCACTGATTTTAAGATGTTTTTAAACACAACGCAAAATATATGTACCATTTTGAGTGCAAATTCTATAAATAAATTTTAAAAACCTTGAAACACCGATTTTAAAATGAAACTGTGATGTGAAGCTATAAAACTCTGATTTCATACTTAAATCGTGATATTAACTTTGAAACTGCAATTTTGAATTTTAAAACACTAATTTTATACGATTTTTACTGGTATCAGGATTGGCCCTCCTCGGATTCCGTAAATATCCAATAAAGTTTTTCCAATAAAGAAAAACACAAAAACCTTGAAAAAATGCTGGAACAACATTTTCAACATTTGTGCATTTTCCCAGCCTCAAGGAAGGTAAATATTATTTTTTTGGCAGCTCTTTTTTTTAAAGATATGCATACCTTTTTCAATGAACTCTACAAGACTTTCTTTTCCAATGTAAATAAGTAACGCTCTCAAACATGCCCATGATGGTGACTGATTTTCAGATATCTCTTTCATTATTTCACTCAATTGCTCCTTTACGGTTGAATGGTCTTGCAAAATGGGGGCAACATCTTTATATGGAAGTAAAAAAACAGCAATATATCTTGTATGCTGTATGCAGTCTTCCTCAATGAGCTCGTATATTTTGTTACGTTGTTCGTTACTCAAAGGTACTTCATCTTCCAATTCTAAAATAAAGAAACATTTCTTCAAATCATGCTGAAATTCATCAAATCTGTCATGTGCTCATTCATTCTTTCAATAAATTTTTTGAAAAAAACCCATTTGCATTCTGATTTCCTGCCAATAATTGCAACAAATACAACAAGTTCCTTGAATTTGGATTTATGATATCTTGACTTGGTTATCCATAGTTCTCTTGTTTCTAAGTTGAAATTTGCTTCAAATTAACCAACTGCAATTTGCATTTTAGCATCAAATGTATCTTAGGCAGATCATTTTTGAGGTACAACTTAAAGTTAAAACACTTCAAATTAGCAATCATGATATCACAATTCCCAATTTACTATTTTCTGAATATGGTAGGAAAAACAATTTTTACTTTCAAGTTACAGATTAAAAATTTGTGATTTAAGCATCACACATAATATCATCGGATCAATAAATAGTATCAAAACGAAATTCAGTATTGCAAAATTACCCAGAGGATTTCTTGACAAAAATTGAAAAAATCAGAAGAAATGCGGCAAAAAAATATTGTTATAAGTTCACAAAAAATTGATATCTCATTAGACCAAATGTTTGCAAACAGTTAAAAGTCAGATTTCCGCAAGATGAACTTATTTGTACTTTTTTGTTGAATGAAAAGTTTCGCTGAGAATTTCATAACACGGTCTGCATTATAATATCCTTGTTTGAGACATTCGCAGACGAACAGTGCAAATTAAAAATAATTTATCTGACCTTGAAAAGGAGTGACATTATCAAAATCCTTATCTCTCAAGCAAAAGTTGGACAAATGACATTTCTTTAACACTTGATTCAAGTCCGCCAGTACATCAGTTGGTCGCTTATTTGTGATCCAGTAGCAGAGAATTTCAATATAATGATTGCCATTTAGAGCATCATATAAAAATGGCTGATCTGGATCATGTGGAAGTAAGGTTTTGACAACCTTTTCAGCTTTACTAGTATTTTCTGCTAGTTTTATTCCTATTTTATAAGCCAACAATTTTTCTAAAAAAAATATTAGTATTAGTCATATCGTTTATGTCCAATATTACACAATTATTACCAGTTCCAAAGATAAACGATTTTTGTTTATGTGATGATTCCTGTTTACCTCTGAAGTTCATCTGATCATTAGAAGATGAATTACTTGAATGTTTATTTGATGACATCATCACAATTTGTGCTGCAATAATAAAAAAAAATAATATCAATTATAAATCTCATTAAAATCATTACACATGGTTTAGAGAAAATTTTAATTTAAGATAAAAATAAAATAAAATAAAACACCAAGATCGTAAATTTTTTGAAATACAACCAGAGATATACACTTTTTTATACAGAAATATTTGTTCTCTCAGAGTACATTTTCTTCATTCAAATCCTTCTGAAAGTTCTGAAACTTTGAGCTCATACATGAAATGTCAGTTGAAAAGGGATTTATGATTCCTGCCATAGAACACAAAAAATTGTCAAAATGTTGCGGTTCGCACAGTAAAAACAATCAAGAACAAAGTAACGTATATACTTCCTTCATTGGAGAAATCTAATAAAATGCAGAACATAATCACATGTATGGACCATAAAAAAAATCAAAATGGGGATGAAGACATCTTAAATCTGATTTACACTAAAATGAAGCAGAAGCAAGCACTATGTGTGAACATATGTGAAGCAAGCCAAGCGGAAGTGAAGCAATTAATGAAATAATCATTAATGATTTCTGCTTTGATAGAAAAAATATTATCAAAGTCTCTTAGCATTTTAACATAGGAGGCATTTTTGTGTGATTCAATTCTATATCTTAGAAATCCAAGATAAGTAGCATTTTAATGGCTGATGTCGAAATGGCAAGAACCACTTCTGAGGTCCACTTTTAGCATTGGTGTGACATGCAAAATTAGTAAAACGTGCATTGAAATTACATGAGTATTGTTACAAATAATTCAGAAAACATATAATTTTAGGTTTTCCTTGATTGTTCGGAAAATTTTGTTGGAAAAATATCCTTGCTACACTTTATTTAAATGTTAACATTAGAATGTTAATCATTAGAATTGAATGTTCAAGCCAAGAACCTTTTTCTAGCGTCTTCTCTGAATGCAAGTATTATAAGAGGAGTTTGACGTCAAATGACACATTGCACCCTAAATAGAACACTATTTTCAGTGTCAAATATCTAAAGAACTATAATAGGAATAACTGACATTTTTGGGGTCCACGATATTGGTGATGGGGCGACGAAAACGTTTTGGTCTAAACTTTTTGGGGACGGGTGTCACATCACTATAATCTTTGATCAGCGATATCTTTGTAAAGATATGTTGTACACAGACGTTCCCATACATTTTCTTGATCATGTTTTGTTTGTAATTCTAAAACTATTTTTTTTGTCACCCTATTATTTGGAAAGAGGAAGAGCATGGGTTTTGGGTGCAGTAACTCAGGGAGAAAATGAACCTGTAAAATGTTTTTGCATGCTATACTAGATTCACCGAAGATTCAGAACTATTACTTGAAGAAACATTGTTTATCTTTTAGTTGTGTTGCTTTCAGAAGGTTCTGTTAAATTAAAACATTACCATGAGGAAAGAAAGTTTAAAAAAAAAAAGAAGTTTATCATGAACTGGAAAACTTAATAATTTAATAGCGAATTGAATTCTACTCACTGAAGAGTGGAAATCTTTGGTTTACCTGTGAGGAATTTAGTTTCGTATTTAAGTTTGATAGAATATACCGATCCCAATTTTTAATCTGGAGATTTTGAAAGTGCTGCAACTCTCATGAAAATTTGCATGTATAACAAATCAAAGATTTCAAGTTTGTGAATCATTTTACTTTTGTGTCAAAAAGGACGATTCGGGAAAAATTTAATTATAGGGTTTTTGCAATGTACCTGTAAGAGCAGAACATCAAGAGGAAGCTTTTCTTTATAAGTGCAGTTTGGTTACAATAAACTCACTTGCAGGAAACCCTTATGGTATAGTTTGAATAAGTATAGACGTCTTTGTTCTGTTCCTGTTAAAAATGGAAACATGTCTTCCACAGGCTAATTAAAAGGTGTTTCAAATTTCTCTTATACATCTAGTTTTTTGGATAAGGAATAAATTAATATTTTGCAGTTAATTATGCTTTAAAACATACTTTCATCTTGAACGCTTGTCTGACATCTTTGTTTTTATATTATGCTGAAGCACTTCTAGTGGCTGTGGAGAAACCGTTGCTAAAAATAATGAAAATAATTAAAAAAAAAAAAAAGTACTGCAGAGGAACCAATACGAAAGCACAAAATTATGTTTCCTTATTATTATTGTTTTATTTGTGAAAAGATTGAATGAAATGTGTACATTAAAATGTCTGTAATGGGTTTTCAAAATTCATTGCACCAATCCACCACTTCTGATGTCCACTTTAGCACTGGTGTGACATATGCAAAATTAGTAAAACGTAAAGTTAAATGAATAAAGAATAATTTGGAAAATATAAAATAATGTTAGGTTTTCCTTACCTACTGAATGTTCAGTGATTATTAACACGAAAACGTTGACTTTTCAATGTTGAACCCAAGATACCTTCTATAACATGTTAGTTTGTGATCATGAAGCTAGAATGACAATGGAAAAAGTTTACTGACCAATAGCAACTTAGCAAAATATTTGTGAGTACAGATTTTGAATTCCACAAAGGTATTTTTTTAAAAAGTAAAGATAATGTTATCTGTCCTCTGTCTGAGTTGTGAGGAAAACAGGAAAAAGTTTTTTGAAATAAATTTTAAAAAGAAAATGAAAAAGAAAGATATATACACTGTACATGAAAGCCCGAACAATTTGCCAATGATTTATTTTCGCAGCTACAGTACAACCCAAATGAAACTTAACATATCTGTATGTAAGATTATTAGCTTTGAAGAGACAGGGTCTTTCACAGCCTTTTGTTTATTTAACATTCAATCGTGTTCAATTCAATTAAGTGGCTAAACAAATGTGTCGAACAAAAAAGGTTTGAAAAACTATACATAAAAATCTTGTATTTTCAGGTAAACATTCACCACTTAACATTTATTTTGGTGTGTGCTATGTGCAGGAAACAATATTTTTAAAAAACATTATTGACAATCTTTTAGTTTAATAACTAGAAACATTTTTTAAATAAAAAAGCTACTTTTACTTACTGTTTTTGAAATCCCCCAAAATTGATGTCACCAAGCCTACGTTGTCCTACACAATACAATGTTAAAAATCTCTGAAAGAAATCCTGGCAGGTATGGCGTATCAAATTTGACCTCCCAACAACCATGTAATCATATAATACCTAAAAAAGAAAACTGTTGCGTATTTCCTCATTCTTGCTAATGAAAATACGAGACTTTCAGCCCCAAAGTTTTTATTATCACATCTTATTAGACGAACACTCTTGTAACCTAGGTTAACATATATGCTGAGGTTTGTTCAGAAATTAAGAACACCTTAATAACATGTCCAGCCTCTAATAAGGTTTCTTTCATCTATATTCATCATATATTCATATATCTATCAAGATTCATCTATATGGAATATTATTACCTGGAGGGTATTATGAAAGGAGCTGATTACGGGAAATGGGAGAATTTGATTGGCTCAGTAACCAGTTATTACAGATAAATAATGCCCTCTAAAAATGATAAACAATTTGTGGTTTTCTTTTTATAAAAATATCTAGCACTTTTCTCGGGATAATTAGATGAGATATTGAAATATTGGATATATCTTATATATATTATTTATGTCATAAATTTAGTACTTAAGACATTTTGATGACATCAGGGTCCTTGTTGGTACAATTCTCAAAGTTGTTTAACATTGAATGTATATACACGTTTGTCAAGAATAAGAATGAAACAAAACACAAATTTGAACTGGCCTTGTCAAAATCTGCACGTATGCAGGAATATTGTTGTCAAGAGATGTGTCAACTTTGTGGATACCGGAGGGAAAAAATCCTTTTTTGGTTGACAACTTTTGTAATGACAGTTATGAGTTTCCATGTGACATATTGTTTATAAACATTGGTGCTCTATAATAGTTATGAAAATGTTAGTAGTAGAAAATGCTTCAAGGGTAGTTAGTGGTAAAGAAAAGAAATATCATCAGTGTTTCCTTTTGGACTATTATAGCACATGGTTTTAACGGTATCTACTTTGTTATTCTGCAGGTCCGTGTTTTATCTCAAAATAGTTTAAAAAATTTCGCATGTCCAGAATACACATCTCCGCCTAAAGAAATGTTTCTATATTTTTATTACTAATGTTGTTTTGATATTGTATGTCATATCTTACATCATTTTGAATGTGAATTAGGTTTCCCTTTTCCGTTATTGAATCCTGAAGATAATGGGTTGAGAATAGATGTCCTTCCCTTAAATTCACAGTTGTTTTTTTTCCTCTGGTCAAACTCTTTGCAATTTCTTAATTTTTTCTCACCATTTGTATTATACTGAAAATCTGAAACTGAAAACTTTGAAAGTTGCACACCTTAAACATTGTGTTTTGTGCAACAATAGTTTTTCCCAGCCACCATATTTTTTTCTTTAGCTATTCGACAACCTATTAGTTCAAAATGGTTTAACCAATATGCTAACTAGACGATCATTACCAAACTGTTGATTCCGCAATACCTTTCATTAGAAATTTTGTGAGTCGAGAGGCGCTGCTAGATGGTGCAGATTTATTTGAGAAGGAAAGAAAAATGTGATTCCGTAAAATATTGATGCAAATTGACAGTTAAAGGTAAGGAGATATTCACGTTGCTGAATTAGGTTATGAAATCCTATAAGCTGATAATATCCTAACTTGTAGTATTCCCTGAACTGACTGTAATACTGAATGTGTGCTCTGAAAATCTGAAACTGTGACAACTTTGTTGAAAGTCATCTAAATAGAAGCTATTACAAGCTATTATTTTGGCTCGACTAAATTCCTCAGTACAGGTACAGATAGTTAATACAGTCAAGAGAAGAACAAAAACTAAACAAACAGAAACAACTAATGATGTACATTTCAAGGAAATGGTTAACCACAAACAGGTAGCCTAGTCAGTCCTTTTCTTCAATGTCAACAAAATCCTACCATATTATCCCACAATTTTTAAAAAAAAAATGTTTTTTGGACGTAAGCCTAAGCCCTGTGAGTGCATTTTGACAGCTGATGGTAAAGAGGAAGCAACAATGGCGATAAGACTGTGTCGTCAAAGAAGTAAAAGAAATAACAGCTTGAAAGTCCCCTATAAATACATATTAAAAGGTCCAAAATGTGCAATCGACAAGACAAAACTTGTAGTAAATGATATTTTAATGAGAACAAGCAATAATACTTGATGAACGCAGTCATTAATTATGAATTTTCAACATGACTTTTTCTTAACAAGTTGCAATGAGAGGTTTAAGGTATGCATTGGTTATCAACTTATAAGGCCATGGTCTTTTATCCGGAATTTAAGGACATGCTCTTAAATGGTTGGCGTTGTGTACGAAGTATAGACAAAGAGTAATTAAGTATCTTAACTTTCTTTGGATAAATCTTCCTGCAATTTTGAAATAACATTATCGAATTATTTAATCAATTCTTTCTTTTGTGTGACTGTTCTTCTAAAACATGTTTGCTTTCACTGATAACTGTTCTGCTTTTCTATATGAACCTCCTGCACAGTGAAAACTTCCATGACTTCTCCTCCATGACACTTATGCAATATTTGGAATTTCCATGACTTATTCGATGACCTTAACAAGTTCCATGACTTTTCCAACTTTTCCATGATTACCATGACTAAGGGCCACCCTGCAATACGAATACTAGCTAGCTAAGGAAATACTTAAAGAAATTACTTACTATTGTATCAAACACGAAGACAAACAGCGACGCATGGAGGCTTTTCTTCAACTGACTTCAACTGACTGCGAAAAAAGGCGTGTGAGCATGTGACAAAATATAAAGGCATACCACACAGAACATAACCACAGAGCAGACTGAACCTCGTTCCCAAGCCCTACTTCCGACCACATGACTCAGACGCAGGCACCATATATCGCATAAAAGCGGATTTGATTTATTTGACTAGCAGCGTAGCAGCGAAAGCGAATACCGTATTAAAACACCCTCCTCCTCCTCCCCCGACCGAAATGGCTGTTTGGCCTACGCCTTAGACTTAGAAATTCTTAGAAAGGGGGCGAGGGTGGAAATATAACCTGACTTTCACTGGTGAATAGTTTCTTACTATCTTATTACGTCACAGAGCAAGTTTTTAAAAATCATCGGAAGAACAGTCGAGTATGTAATGGCGACCGGTATTTCAGCAAATAAATTTGCTAGTTAGAGATATCGAAATAAAAACAAGTGGAAGAAACTATGTTTTTGAATTCGTTTTATGAATTATATCTGATTAGTGAAATATCATTTTGGACGCAGGAATCCCTTTCTGTAGTTACTTAGTGAAACCTATTTAAAATTTCGAACTTTTTCACGGCTGCAACGCAGTGGAAATCCGTGTTTAAAATAGGCGTTCTTCGACTTTCTCCTATCCTCGAAACGGGAATTTCGCCCATCTACACTAGAGAGAAATGGTTATAATGTTTATAATAGATAATTGAATATAATAGATTGTACTACATCAATCAATTTGCAGTGCTTTAATATTTTATTTATAAAAAACAACAACCCAAAAAGATGCAAACTGCCACACTCATTTTCGGATGAAATAAACAACAAATAGCAATGATTATATTATGGTTTCTCTCTAGTGAAAATCGGCCCTTAAAGTTAACTTTGTGCATGCCCATGTATAGAGAACAATGTATAGATAAACAAAACATTTATTTTTTCTTAATTTCCATTGGTTTGTTAGTTTCTTTTGTTGGTCAGCGCGGAAAGCAGCTGATCTTTCATTAGCGTTTGTACGTCCTTCCGTCCGTCCGTCTGTACGTCCGTCCGTAATTCCAAGATTTTTTGTCCACAGTTATAGGCTGATTCCGCAAAACATTGGAATAGAGGCTGTCCACAAACCGTGGTTAATGTATAAATGGTACACTACAACTTATGTAAAGTAATTTAATTATTGTGAGTGCGGCCTAAAATACAGAAAACGTGCAATCCTAATTTGTGTTCGAGAGAACGACACAGTGCAGCACTCAAGGTTAGAAAATTCTTACTATTTTTTTTTATATAATGACATTGATTTTGTGAGAAACTGTTCGATCCCATTTTCGATTTTTATTCCCTCCTCTTCTGTCCCTCCTTTCCCTTTTTTGTGGCCTTTTAAAATTTCACAAATTCCCTGTTGATGAAAATACAAAAATACACAAAATATTTCCTGGGTGTCTAAAAACAGGTTGCTATATAGCGTTCTCTTAGCTATATAAATTCACTTCACACCCGCACCACACACATAATATGGAGTATAGAGAGACCCTGGTTGTAGTGGTAGTTTATGTACTTTTAAAAATTGTTGTGGGTGGTCCGGTCTTGTGTTAACTTAAGACGTGTTTACTCTCCCCTAATTTTATTTTAAAAACAAAACAAAAAACATGAATGAAAATTTACATAGTGGATAATGATGGTTGTTGGGGGATGACAAAAATTAAACTTAAATAGCAGCATCCCTATACACAATTTGGACTAGTATTAACAGTCAAATAAATCAAAGAAAATAATTGATATTGATATGAAACTTGATATTTGGATAATCTCTTTCCCGTGAAGGAGCGTTATCTTTTTTGTTTCTTTTAAGGTTCTTGTTGTTTTGACTATATCAGTGTATTAACTGATTCCTTTATGCACTAAAAATTTTATTTTTTCCTAATACGCTCTTATAAATTTCACCAAAAATATGACACCTGTGATGGAGTTTCTATTGAACTTTTCAGAGCAAATCCGAGAATAAAAGACTTTTATCATTTTATTTTGATAAAAATGATCCAAAAGAAAGAAAGAAACTTTACATTTCCACTTAAGATTGTTAGCTTTCCCTATCAAATTGTGTTGAAGACAATGACTTCATGTAGCAGACTTTACAAATCTTTTGCATTTTTATGTAAAAATTCATTCCTTCACAGGTGCGTCAATTTCTTTCAGGATTTACTGTATGTATTCCAAATATATACTTCAAGGTGGAAAAAAATGGATTTCATGTATTCTTAAAATTAAATTCTTGTGAAAGGAAAGAATACTTTTTGCCTCAATGTCTGTCAACATATGCATGGTAATATTTAATTTTTAAAAAATATGAAGACTAATTATTTGTGAAATTAACAAAATTAAATTCCTGGGAAAAGTTTACTTTATATCAATTCGCGAAATTAAATTTGCACGAAACTGCTACTATGGACCAGACCTGTAATGGTTCCAAAGAATGATTCATTATGACTCATTTTTGCAGGGCAAGATAATCGTTCATGGAGTGAACTGCAACTGAGCCGAATATTCCTATGTCATTTCTTTTTGACCTCAAATTTGTGAATTTTTGCCCTTTTGAATTTTTGTAACTTAGGCAAACAAAGTTTAAAACTCTGATGGATGAATTTGTATCTATTTTGTTCGTATTACGACTTAGTTTTGAAATGCTGCTACCGTTTTGCATATGGTTCTTGTTTCAAGTTGGTTTATTTCACATAGTTTACAAAAGTAACTAATACAACAGACCAATAAAATAATAAAATAAATTAATAAAAACGGTAAAAAAATAACAATAAAAAAAATCAATGAGAATATTACACTAGACCAGGTGTATTGAAATGAAACAGTTTCGAGGCTGCGTTTGAAAGATGAAATCGACTGGACTTGTTTGACACAGACAGGTAACGAATTCCATAAAGTATAGTCTATAAATTATGGACCGTTAGGTAATGATTAAGTAAGTATCCCGGGGTTTTGGCTTCCATCCTTACCGGTTGGTTCTTCCGCCCACCAACTTTCAACTGGAAAAGATACGTATAACTTGGTCGAAGGTCAGTGTGCAGTCAGTCGATGGCTCCAAATGGGCTGATGCTTTTAAAGCGCATTGGAGTGAAGTATCGAGATACGACATGACTGAGACTCGAATACGGGCCTCAGCGGTCACACTCGAAGGTACATACTCGAAGGTACATACTCGAACATACACCATCGCTGCACCATAGTACTCAGGTAAAATTCAGGAAAGGTTTAACAAAACAGTTTGGATAAAACAATATTGAATAAATAAATTTTATAAAAAACGAGGCCAGATCAAGTAGTTAAGAACGAGGCTAACCTCACTAACCCAAACAAAACAAAAAGGCTTGTATTATAAACTTAGAAGGCGAGGAGGAGAAATTCACATGTCTTCTTGATAAACACATAAGAATGTCGGATTTCTCATCAAGATTTTGAACTTATGATAGTAAAGTCATCCTCCATATGGCGCTTAAAAATGTAAAGTATCCCATCATCATATTTACATGTCTTATTCGACCTTTTTACGTCGCCCCTTATTTAACGCCGGTCTTTAATGCAACGCTCTTAACTGGCGTTATTTTCCACGGTCAAACCTTCACAAATAAACACCTAACGCTTGCCCTTTTAACGGCAAGTCACGAATGTTGAAGCTTTTAAGGGCCGACGTAAAAAGTGCCAATAAAGTCTAAGAAAATTGTGCGCCATGTGGCATAATGGGACAGTCTCATATTGTCCAAAAACTAAAGAATATTCATTCAGGCATCCTATCTTCTGGCAGATCTGCAGACTTTCTCGTATATGGTTGGAAATGCGATTTCCGCGTTATACTTTACTCGAAGTTGGTCATAGGTGACGTGGTTAAACATTTTCCTGAAATCTTCACGTGTCAGATAGGAATCTGCATATAACATTTGAAAACTGAAAGAAAAAAGATAAATTGACAGAAGATTCAAAAAATATTTGTTTTATTACTATATTACTTAAAATACGCGCCCACCCGCCCATTTTTAAATAACTCCCATCAAACAAATTGGGTGGAAAATTTATCCTTTCTCTTATATTATTACATTTTTTAAATTACAGTGTAGCATAATGATTTCGGTAGCAACCGTATTTCGCCCAATCTCCTCCTCCGCCTTGAATAAACGCCCTATCTCCTCCTCCTCCGCCTTGAACGAACGCTTACCCAAGGAAATACGGCAAGCCATCATGGAAAATTCTGCCGCTATGGAAACAGCGACCGTTTGCATTTACCTATAAGTTTCATGGAAAAAAACCCGCTTACCCCTTCTTCTCCAATACAAACTGTTCAATTTTTCGTATAGTCTCAGGACCTTGGAATGACGTCACTTTGGGGGTTCCGTAAGCACCTATATCAACATACATGGTCTGCTCATCTGTCGCTGGACGAACAATCCCCGGAATATTCAACAGTTTGAAGGGACATATCCATAGGGGGTAAACCTGAGTAAGACGGGCAAATGAAACAGTGTTATATTACTCTTTGATATAAAGATCCAGAAACCACCGCAGAGAACTTCTAAGACGTAGATACTGTACATGAAGGACAAATTTTATTGTAGCCAAGCGAAACTGATATAGGCAGGTATGGCTCAACCTCGTCCCCAGGGCTTCTTGTCTTTATATATCGAAAAGTCAAGAAACCCTGAGGACGAGGTTGAGGTATGGCCGTGTTACAGAAATGATCGACTTGGCTTGAACTCCTTTTGACAGAGTACTATTCAAAATCTACTCATCACTCATATACTTCTATATTATGGGCGTATGCCATAGCTCCCCTCTTTAACTGCGAACTACCTTATCGGCCCATTTTACACCCGATTAGTGTTAATTTTGAAAAGTCCACGGTCAAACTTTCACAGACAAACATCTACCGCCGGCCTTTTTAACGCAAGTTATGATAATTAACGCCATCAAGGACTGGCGCAAAAAGGGCCTATAAGGTAAGGATAATGAAAGTTAAATGGTGACATTATAAACTTCCGTTCAACGTTACCTGTAAATGCTTATGAAAGCAATGTAGTGCATCTTTGAGTTGTGTCAGCGGAACTAACATATCTTGTACGACGTGCTTATTCTCGTACAGATCAAGAATAATTTGGGGACTGGTTATCTTTAATAAGGAGATTTGTGGTGGCATCGCCCAGCCCAGTAGATATCGGAAAAACGGGTTGTTACCAAACGGTACAATATCCTTTTGACAAAAAAACAAAAAGATTATAATAAAAACGAGTTAGAGGTTCCTGTATCAAAAGCGATATATCAACCCAGTGGATCTTCAAAAAGTCTATGAGGAGTGTTTTCTTTAGGAATGGCAAGCAATATCACCTGCAACAAAAACACTCCCCCACAGAGACTTTTGATGATTTTGCACATTGGGAACATGCTTCCAGGCTAGGAAATTTTCAATGGTTTAGTTCATAGTTTATCATAGTTTCGTCTTTCCGACTATTAAAGGCGCCGCGATGGTTTAGTGGATAGTATCTTTGAGTTCCTCTCATACCCGTGTATGATTCAGTCATGTCGTATCTTCTCTATATAATTCACTCCAACGCGCTTTAAAATCAGCGTAAAGCCACATGAAGCCATCGACTGACTGCACACTGGCGTTCGGCGGCGGGAGGAAGAATCGTTACGGAAAGAACCCAAGAACTCAAAACTTCGGGTTAATTACTCCCTAACTGACCCGCTCAACTGTCTAACGCATGGAATATACGGCATATAAAAATATGAGCGGGGCAGCCCCTTTAATTTAAAAGATTGGTTTACCTGTAGTTCCCAGAACAAGCTTCTCGTATGCCGATGATAATAATGACGCAATGGAATGTATTCAATGCCATCTTGGGATTGTGTTAGAAATTCACGAACATGTTCGAAAAACCATGGTTTGTAATAATTTCCGATTTCATTTATCTGTGGCGAGAAGAAATAAAATGGCAATCCGTCAATCTTCTTGATGTAAAACTCTCACGAAAGCGTTGAAGAGAGAGATATGTTGTTTGCAATAAAATTCGTTAATCATAATAAGCCTTTAGGTTTTGACCATCGCGTAACGTTAGAATTAGTACCTGGTCCACATTACATTCGTTTGTCATCTTTCCTGTCATCAAAACTGCAGTATCGATGGAATACATGAGACATTCTACGAAATCGTTTCGTACATCTGCAACAGCTTGAGATAATCGAACACTTATTTCGTCTGAACCATGGATAGGGGTATACTCGACTTGGACGTATTGCTTCGAAGGGATGATTTTAAGTTCGGCCGCTACCAAAAAACCAAGCGTTCCGTGTGACCATGGAATCTGATAAAATAGGTCTGAATTTTTATCCTAAAAAAAGTTGGAAGAAAGAATAAAATCTACATGACATACATGTTTATTTTCGAAACGTACAGATGGAATGTACAGTCTCTTCATATTCACGGATCTTTTTATGCTTTCGATAATTTTTGTTAATTCTTTTAAACCAAATTATTTTGTCGTTCTATGTGTTATATAAAGTAGTTACTGCTTTAGTTGACAAAGGTTAACAGTTTCTGATCATCAAAACAGACTTGATAAAAAAATCATTTTATCTTCTCTGAACAACAGAGAATCCATCAAAGGAAATTTTGCGGAACTAATAAGAAGACAGTTACCTTAGAACAATGTATAAGTTCTCCACTCGATAGAATGACGTCATAGCTTACACAAATATGTTGAAATAAACCGTATTTATGAGAAGATGTCTCGATACCAACTCCCATCACAAGACCACCTAAAGAAAAAACAAACAAAACTCCATCGCAGTTGCTTTTTCATGAAAATTCTTAAAAATGGAACAACAATTCGGTTTAAAGTATATGAGGAGGAGAGCAGTTGTTTGGCGTTCGGTCAAGCATTGGAGAAAAACCTATTTTCTTGAAAGTAGCAACAACTCGATTTCGGCTTACAAATTGTCAATATGCTATGATGAAAGTCCTGTAAACAGACCTGTAAACAGAATGGTCCTGTTAACAGAATGGTCCCGTAAACACAATGGTTCCCCCAATGGTACCTTGAACGAACGGCTGGTAGGACGGTAGGTTGGTATGTCGATAGGTCGGTAAGGGGAGGAAGGAGTACGGTGACAAAGGCCCTTCATTTCAAAAGTGATAAAAAATTCTCCACTGAACTAATGGTTAGCTCCTTACACCAGCAAAATCGCAATCGTAAATTTACGTAATCAAATGTCTTTATGGAAAAGCAACTCTCAATTGGAACTAACTTGCATTTTGAAGATGGATAATCTTCGAGTTAAGACTAAGTTACAACATTTGTTGTCACAACAAGTTTTTAACTCGAAGGTTATTCGCCTCGTACTTTTGCAAAAAGTTTTTAAACTCGGCGAAGTATTTTTATTTTTTGTGAAAATTATTGATTTCACTTACAAACCATCAAAAACGTTTTTATTCGCATAACATGCTTAAAAAAATTCAGAGAGTAGCTTACCTACAGTTAAAACGTCTAATTCTGGTACAACGGGTACCGTCCATCCCAAAGGTATGAGTGCATTAGAAAGTTGTCCCATTGTTACTAAGGGCTCCGCTCTTACTGTTTGCTTTTCTTCGTCAATTTTCAAAATGTCCATCAGGTTGATGTTGATCTTCTTGTGCGTTTCTTTGTATCTACCTGCCAAGATAAAAATTTGTCAAGCAGTTACGCGCCATTTTTTAATAAGCATTACCTAGCGCCGGAGGCTAAAATTCACTAAAAAGGTACCCAGTGGGCAAAATCTTCAAAAAGTCTCTGTGGAGGAGTGTTTTTTTATTGAAACAGCAGGCGATATTGCTTGCTATTCCTATACTAAACACTCCTCCTTGTAGACTATTTGAAGATTTTGCCCACTGGGTAAGCACCACAAATTGTGAATATGATTAAAATAACAATGTTTACAACAATAAGAAAGGTACATCTCTATTCAAGGTTTTTCAAACAACGCCCGGGCGTTTAATTTTTTTTTAGAAGAGCGTTCATTGAAGACAGGGTCGTTAATAAAAGGCTTAACGGTAGACTAGAATAGCGTGGAAAATTTTTGTTACCGATTAATTAATTTGCAAGTCAGCAAAAAGAATAAGGAAAAAGAATAAAGAATAAAGAAAAAAATATAATAAAGAATGAAATATAATAAAGAAAAAAATATAATAAAGAATGAAATATAATAAAGAATGAAATCAGTAACCTATCCGTAATGAAACAGTTTGCCAGCCAGGTCTTGCAGTACATAACTTGATTTGAGCACCTTCATTCTTCCATTTTCTTACTTCTTCCTGTATAGCTGCAACTCGATCATCATGATACAATGGCGCACTGCAAAGCTAAACAGAACTTTATCACCTTTACGTCCCTCCCCCACCCCCACAACAAATATATAAGAGAAAAACATTTCAAAAAGCATTGAGATACCGAGATACGTTACTACGGTGGAGAGCTATTATTTCAGGCTTTATTTCATCCTGAAGAAGAGACTCGGTTGAGGTGTAACAATACAAAAACACAGTAATGAAAAAGGCTTGAATAAGCGAGTCAGTCTATGTTATTATTACCTGAAACACAATCCAGTTTCTTAATTTCAACCAATTTTCAACGATGACACTGAGTGGCATTAAAAACAAGCAGACGAACAGCCATCTTTGATGGACAACGACGTGTTCGATACCACGTGACCATATATATACGGCAAGCGAAAACGAGCAGAACAGAAGAAATTCCAACAACATAATTTCTTTTTATATTTTGGTCAAACAATTCTAAGATGTTTGGAATTATACTTATTAAAGTTGATTCCCACTAGCTAGAATACTTCGCAGGCAGCGGAATTTTCGAATTAAAGTCGTGTTTTGATTGGTTAAAATTATCGTTCGAAAATTCCCACCAATCACAACATGATTTTCATGTTCCACTTAGTGGAAAACAGGCTTAATGACTTCCATATGGGATTGTCCAAAGAAATTTCTCAAAACATCTTTTCATTGATTACGTCACTTTCGTTCTATGCAAACATTGCCTCTTTCTGGATTAGAATATTAATGACGTCATTATAATGGGGGGACGGGGGTCAGGGGGTATTGTAATAACATACAATATCTTCGTATAAAAACATTGAAAAGTTGACATTACGATACGACACGATATACAAATAAAATATTGATTTAACAGTCAACTTTCCAAATATGTTCAATCTATGTACTATCAAACAGTTTCGTTTTTTCGGTCACCAGGTTTAAATCGACATCTGATTTTCTTCTTTTCTGCAAGCTTCTCGGCTAAACGATAGTAGAAGTTTGGCATTCTTGACCCATGCCTCCAAAGCAGGTGAATACTAGAGTTGTAAATGATCCTTGATCGAAAAGGAATAACTGACGTCCATTGGGGTCCGCGATATTGGCCAAAGGTTAATCACCACTTCTTTGACGTCAATAAAATCTTTGATTAACGATATCTCCATAACGGATTTGTCAACATCCCAGAGGGTAATATCTTCAAAAAATCTCTGCGAAGGAGTGTTTTTATTGAAACAACAGGGGATATTGCTTATCATTCCTTATAGAAAACACACCTCCTGATAGACTTTTTGAAGAGTATGCCTGGGATACGATCCCATACATTTTTCACCTTTCGAGCTCTATAACAATTTATCATTCGCAATTCTGTGATTTTAATTTTCAACACCCCATAATTTAGAAGAAAAGCATTGGTTGGGAACGCACAAATAAAAAATAAATTGCCTTGAGTAATGCCAAGTAAAATCGATGTTTGTTATTAAACTCACGCAAAGGCTTCCCGATAAAATATCACCATATAATTATATACAAAAATGAATTGGTAATAAAAAATATATATTATCAAACATAATAACGCCATAATTACTATGATAAGAAACGACACAATGCCTGTTTAATCCCGAGTGACGGAATTAATGAAAACATCCAATGGAAACATTCCGCGGGAATTTACAACAATTTCGATATTGTATTTCACGGTTATCAAAATGTCGTGTTTTAAAATATAAGAAATACATAATATCCCTCTTGAAAACATTACATTTAGAAAAAGATTTTTATCAAGGCGTAATAATATTAACGCCTTTAGTCTTACCGAGGCGCATGATATAACACCTTTCTAACAATAAATATGTATGCAACAACAAAAAAAATGAGTCCTTAAGCCCGGTTTACATCGGAGTGAGATAGATTTCTACGAAAAATCAAATAGTGTTAACAGAGAATTCGATTAATTTAGTTTGGTTTATACTATTCGATTTGTCGTAGAAATTTGCACCAATTTGAGGCCATCAAACATTTCGGTGAAACGAGGCATCACGTGCCCCAATGCTTACTGATCCAAACAGATTTAACAAGGTTTACACCGTGAAGTCTTGATGGTCACAAACTGTTTGTAGAAATCAATAATGTAAACCCAGCTTAATCGACACATATAGAATCATTCTCGAGTGAGTAACTCGAAAGAATAAACCTTTCCCGAATTTCTGTTTAAACGCCGTGTTTTTGTTAAGTAAGTACCCCCGGCCTCGTTTTAGATATCTAAAATCTAATCATTCTGCTGGGAGTTTTAGTAATAGAGATAACTACTAAAGCGTAGTTTCCACTGTGAGATAATATGAGTTAACAAGTTGTTATAACATCTCAAATTTTTCTGATATGAAGATGATGTTATAACATCAGATTTCGCAAAGATCAAATAATGCCGACTAATTGCTGCACGAGCAGCTTAAAAGCAATTTTGTAATTGCCCTTAGGACAATATTTTATACGATACGCTGCCTGAGAACTTAAAATATTCATGATATATCAAGTTATATCGCAGTGGAAACAACGCTGTCTCGGGAGATCTCATAAAATTTGTTTTGTGATATTTCATGTTATCTCATAGTGGAAACTACCCCTTAGTAATAAAGTTAAAACATTATTGAAACAATAAACTCCATAAAAACGAGGTTGGGTGTAGTAACTAGGTCAAAACACGGCGTTTAAACAGAAACTCGGGAAAGGTGTATTAAGGACATTAGCATTTTCGAGCTTCAAACTCGACTTATGACGTCATAACGCGTAACTCGGTTTTGTAACTCGGGAATTCCTAACCTCGTATTTCTAGTAATAGTTCAACTATAGGTTTGTCTAACAAGACTCGATCATCACTATAGTTTGTGGTAAAAACTTTGTTATTTTCGTCTGGGTTAACGAGAACATTGTCGTGTATTGTCTCGTTCTTTCAAAGGAAAAAAGTTTTATGATCGCATCTTGTTACCATAGTGATGATCGCATCTTGTTGGACAAACACAGTCTTCTATAAAAAGAGAATTATATTAAAAAATTCTATTATCAATACATCCAACCTCGGCCGATAAAAATTACTATAACGAAAATTCAATGGGATCTCTACAGAGCGAAAATCTCTGTATAACAGACACACATACTTCATGTATGGATGGATGGATTTATAGTCATATTCTCATAGGTAAAGTCTCTGTGTTAAGTGGATGTTTTTTTATGCACCAATGGTTTCCGCTTTATTGAGAATCCACTGTATACTGTATTTGACTACCACCCTTGAAAACTTTCAGGGTGGTTGTACTTAGACCAATACAATCATTTGAAATAACGCCCTATACAACAGGATGGTGTCCACTTTTATAGAGATTTCACTATATACTGTATTTGACTACCACCCTTGAAAACTTTCAGGGTGGTTGTACTTAGACCAATACAATCATTTGGAACAATACAACGCATCAAAACAAGGCGGGTAAGATAGTTTCACAAAACATCGGCATTTTAGCTGAAATTCGGGAAAGGCGTATTACTTATCTACAACGAGTTCTTGTTGATTATTTTAAACATTTATCAGGTCTGTCTGTGTAAAAAATTCATCTATAAAAAAATTACATCTATATATAAGTAATAATATCCGATAGCCACAGGCGGAACTAGAGCTATGTCAAAAAATGTGAAGGAAATATTAACTATTAAAGCATGCGACAAAAACATGCTGTGCTCCTCCACAATTCTGGACATGCCCTGGATCCGCAAATAAACAACTGATTACTGATTCCAACAACTGCTTGACAAGCAAACATTTTTTACAGCTCAATTTTTTGGAACTGACAAAGTTGTTTCCATGGGAACTATTATTTCAAATTATTTTTCAAGTATAAATTGCGATGTGTTCCAAAACAACTTGCAGCAATCCAAGGAAACAACTTGCAGCAATTCAAAGGAAACAACTTGCAGCAATTCAAAGGAATTTAGGTTGTGTACATTAATGAAATTTGTTCAAAAGCAAAAGAAGCGCGTACGGAGGAGGGTGAAGAGAAGTGCTCGTGTCTTTTGCACATTTGACAAAGGTTAATTTTCAACTCTTTGGAAGCTTCCAAAATAAATAAAAAAAAAATTAAAAATTAAAAAAAACTGCAAATATCTTACTAAAGATAACACCACTAGACTGTCATCACTAGCCACTATACTACAACATTATTCATCGATTTCATAATGGTAGTCACCGTCAATTCTCTTATAATAAACAATATATGAAGGAAGAATATGGTGCGAATTAAAAATAACAAGTTCTTTACCGTTTGGGCTAATATGCGAATCATAACCTTCGCGTAGCGGCTCGCCTAGTACCACGTGTTGGCACTGAAACACTTTCCCAGGCAAGACTTGACAAAGCAGTACTCGACTTGCGCCACGAATGTAGGGCATTGTGTAGGACGGGTATTCGCTAAAATAAACGCCCGAACCATACCACCCTGAAAAGAGAAAGATAAACTGTTTTTCCAACAACAACAACAACAACAACAACAACAACAACAACAACAACAACAACAACAACAACAAAACCGGGCTTGAAACTGTTTTTACCTGGATCACTAGCGTGTCTGAATCCATTTTCACCTGGTACACGAAATCCCTGTGAACATATACTGATTATATTGTCAATATTTGTACCGTGAAACCCTAGCAGAGGTAAAGCTTCTTCCTTGCAACGATACTGCTCAAGTCTCATCTTGGACGATTTAAAACGATGCACCAATGCTGGGTTAATCACGTATTCCACTTTGGTTACTTTGAAAGGACTCATTTCGGATGATAAAAGTCTGTAAAACTGTGATTCTGAATGAAAAATGGTCATTTCAAAGAATATTATTATCGATGTTCTGAGGAGATTCGACCGTTAAGAGATTTGTGCTAGTATAAATCTGCCAATTTTGAGACCATAAAACTTCATGGTGTAAACCTTGTTAAATTTGTTTGGGTCAAAGAGGATCAGGTTCTACCTCATTCTTTCAAAGACTTTTGTAAGTCTTTTCACCGGGAAATTTGGTAGTCTCAAATTGGCAGATAAACACACTTTTATTACAGTGAAATCTCTTTAAAGCGGAGATCTCCGCATAACAGACACATACTCCATGTACGGATGGATGGATTATAGTCAAACTCTCATAGGTAAAGTCTCGATGAAGCGGACATAATTATAAAGTGGACACCTCTTTTATGTACCAATGGTGTCCGTTTAATAGAGATTCCACTGTATAGGCGTACACGTCAGGAAATTTTATAAGGATGGACAGGTAAAGTCTCTTTAAAACAGACACTTTTTGTGCAGCGATGGTGTAGTGGATAGTATCTTCGAGTGTGACCGCTGAGACCCATGTTCGAGTCTCAGTCATGTCGTATCTCGATACTTCACTCTGCTTTTCCGTATCAGTCATATGAAGCCATCTAATGACTGCACACTGGTTTTTGGGTAAGTAAGAGCATTGGTATACGTATCTTTGGCTGTAAGTCAACTTCCTAGTTGCAAGTCGGCTGGCGAAAGAACCAACCGATACGGATGGAAGCCAAAATCCGAAAACCCGAAGTTACTTACTTTTATTACCAATTGTGTCAGCTTTATAGAGATTCCACTATATAGGATAAAGGAAAACCGTAAAAGTAATTTCTTCGTACCAGCTATTCGAAAATGAATTTGCTCAGCAGAACCTTCCTTGAATTTTCTCTCAGCAAACAACGGAAACAGCTTCATACTGGTCCCGCTCAAAGCTTCTTTTTCTCCTTCCAAACACAAATAATTCGTTTCTAGCTTGGACTGCAATGTCTTTAACTCTTCCATTTTCTTCTGTAGTATTTTGTTCGTGTCTTTTAATTCAATTTGCAGTGTCGATTTAAATTCAAAAGCTCGACGAAGGAGATCCTTTCGCTCTTCGTCGGTGAGCAAAGAGTAGCATTTGACGATGCTAGGTCCTCTTGTTAAAACCGTGTCATTCTTCGTCAACTTTCTAAAATTATAAAAAAAAGATTTTCAAATCAAGTACAGTAATTACGTAAAACTTCCGAATTCGTTTCCAAGCTACCTCGATGTGGACACAAACGGTTAAAGTTAAAACACACCTGGTAGCCTAGTGGCAGAGTGCTTGCCTCCAGAGCAGGAGGTCAGGGTTCAAATCCGGGCCGAGTCATGCAAGCTACTATAACAGTGTGAATCGATCCACTCAGCTTAGCACTCAAGCTTGAGTGTGGGATTGATAACTACGAGGGTTGTCTAGCTGAGCGTATGAAGCAAACTTGCGGCTTCCGTAGCCCAAATGGGGGTTTAAAAGGCTGTAGGACCTCCTACCCAGGAGCCGGATTGATAACAGTTCGAACTGAACAGGTTATCCTCGGTAATTTATAATAAATAATAACTAATAATAATAAATAATAACTCAAGATAAATAATAAAAGATAAATAATTACCAAGATACTTAGGGAAAGTCTCATGGAAGATTTTCGTCTGTTCAAAATACCGACAATATCCCTTAACAAGAGACTTCAAAATACCGACTATATCTCTTAACAAGAGACTTTCAGACCAGGGAATTTTCGAATGACTATGATAAAAAGTTACCTACTGGCATTCATTGGCATGAACATTATCTGTTTCGTCGTGATCACTAATGAACTCTTGTGTATCGAAACATGAATCGTATTCATTCTCGTCATGACTACTTATACGATCACCTTGTTGAAGTTCTTTACTATCTTGTACAACTACACCACTTGCATCGATGAGTTCATCAAATGTTGGAGTTTCAGTGTTGATACAACGGTCTTGTAGATTGTTTACATGTTCTGTATCACTACTTTCTCGATTGTTTGAGGGAAGTACGCTTTCATTTGTAGACAGTTCAGTTGGAGAAGCGAGTTTGTATGTGTTCGAACATTCAAAACACTTTTTCACCTTTTCTTGGTGTAAAAATCCGACATCATTTCCAGGTTTATCGTTTCTAAACACGACACTCGCTTCGTCTTTTTCCAGAGTTGACGTGATTTCTTGTTCGATAGTGTCGGTATTTTTCGCCGGTGTGCTTTCACACGAACATTTCTTCTTCGTGACGTCATCAATTTCTGTCGAAACACCTGTCGGTTGTATAACGCAAAGCGGATGAAAATATTCAGCAAAATGCAACAGATCAGTCTCACTACACAAATGTCCGTGTTCACACGCAGGCAACATGTCCTGACTGAATTGCTGTTCCATCTCTATATATTCATACCCTTGTTTACCTTCTGTTAGATCGTCGTATCCTATCAAAATGGACTCATGACAAACGGCCTTTTCACGACAAGCAACATCCTCAGTTTGGCGTTTGATTTTTTTCACTGTCGGTTCCGCCATGTTTGTATTCCCTAGAGACATCTCATCTTAGTATCACATATAGTTTATCTAACAATTTCAGACTTTCCAAACTTCACGGTGTAAACGTTGTTCAATTTGTTTGGGTCAGTGAGTATTAGGTCACATGATGATCTCTCGTTCTTTCAAACTCTTTTACAAGGGTTTTCACCGAGAAGTGGAATAAAGTGAAATTGTGAGATAAACTCGCTTGTATAGAAGGGCTGTTATAGACCGAATTAGAACAGAAGGCATTGAATAATATTTGTTGCTGGAAAGTTCAATCTTTAGTAGTTAAATAAACATATCCCGCATGAATCCCGCATCGGTTGTCATGGTGACAGGAAGACACGGTCTCCGGATATCATTATCGAACCAAGAAAGGGTTATTTTTCGAACTTGGTAAATATTAATCATACATTAAAAAGCATATATCTTTCAAAATTCATGACAGGACATGAATTAAAATTTATAAAGGATAAAACATTGATTTAATTTAACATACATGGTTCATTATAAAAAAATGTTAAAAAAAGGTGTACAGCATCATCATCGTCCATTATGGGCAAACCAAATACACCGGTGGAACTCCATTTCGAACTTCCATTTCATTTCATTGACTTATTACCCAGTGGGCAAAATCTTCAAAAAGTCTCTGTGGAGGAGTGTTTTTTTATTGAAACAGCAGGCGGTATTGCTTGCCATTCCTACATAAAACACTCCTCCACAAACACTTTATGAAGATTTTGCCCACTTAAGTTGAAAAGATGATAAGCAAAAACAGATTTAGACAATAGACACTATTTATAATAACCACATACCTCTTAACACTGTCAGATTAAGTATGAATTGTATCGATGTTACTGAATCGGGGTGACAAAAGTTACAAGAACCTTATTGAGAATGTACGGAAAGACATTTTAATCAACTATTTACATAATTTGACACTTCTATCAGGTTATGGTCTGGGTCTCGAAAATACACAGACTCAATCAGTCCACTCGCCCCAGTTCGCTTTACAATCTCAGTCACCATAGCAACATTATTAATTCCCAAATGAGCAACAACATCTTTCAATGGTGTTTTGCTGATCAAACACAAATCAATGGCACCCGGGGTCGGGTTCAATGCTTTGGGTTCGAACTCCTTGCCGTGTTCATGTAAATTAAACTTCTGATTTCCGAATTTCAGGGCTGTGCGTCCATCTCCAAACGTTTCAACGTCCATGCCTAACACACGACGATAAAATTCGATTGTTTTGGGGATGTTTTTGACAGTCAAGACCAGATGGTCAATGTGTGATATCGATATTTTCATTCTTTCTGCTGCAAAATAAACAAAATATAAATAAACAAGCAAACAACTTAAAAAAACATCAAAACAAAAATGTCTGAAATTCTCCAAATTTTTGAAATAATTAAATTATTTGTTTACAAAGAACAAAACAAAACAGTTAACCAAGACCAACCGTGCATGTTTTAAATATAACCAACCGTGCATGTTAACATGCAAACATAATGTGTTTTTGTTTGCAGATGTAAAACTAGGTTAAGAATAATCAGAGAAAACTTCCTCCTGGTTCTTTAACTGGGTTACTAAGACAAACATAATGTGTTTTTGTTTGTAGACGTAGAACTAGGTTAAGAATAATCAGAGAAAACTTCCTCCTGGTTCTTTAACTGGGTTACTAAGACAAACTTAAAGCATAAGATATCAAGAACAGAAACAAATGTCTTCATAATAGAAGGGGTCGTCATTATTATCCTGATTATAAATGTTTGGGCGCATGTGACATAACTAATGAAAAGTTCTATAGCTAATTTTTCCAATTTTTCTGAAATTTGTTCGAATTTTCATCAACACTTTGACTAACCAAAGGCGAAGCTAGGGGTCAGTCAAAATTTGTGGAGGAGAGTTATGTCATTTAGAAAACGTTAAAGTAACCTAATCGACACTTAAGACTGGAAAGAAATATAGCGTTGAGCTCCTCCACTTTTTTGACTGACTCACCTATGTTACCCTTAAAATTCCAATTCCCATCTGTCTTGAAAGTGTCTATAATGTTTACAATCCGGTATTTCGAAATTCCCTTATACTGTTGGAAGTTCTCGATCGAAATGTTACAAATAGAGCTTTATGGCTTGCTCAGTCGAGATGAATTACACCTCTCATTCATATGAGGTTTCTCGTCCTGCTAAGGCAAGATAAAAACCTGCCTTTAAATGATTATTTTGACGTCGGCGAACTGAGATTTCAGCAAAGAAGACTAGCTCGCTTCTCATACGAACACACGGATGTCTTTATGAGGTTAACCTTAAAGTAGCGAAATCTGAAATCAACCACGTCACCACGCCTCCATATGAACGCTCTTTAAATTACGTCACGTTCGGTACAACACATGGCTCGTTATAAGTATGATGATAAGAAGACATTAAGAGGAAACTATGTTTTTCATCAACAGGACAGGAACGTTGTACGATTTTATTAAAGGGAATACGAAACAAACACAACAACCACGCCACTCTTAACATGACCCCTTTAAAAATACGACATAATATCGGATGAAATCTCTCCTGTTACAAGACGAAAATTAAAAAAAAAATGCACCAGTTCTTTTACTTTCAGGGATGATCTCATCAGCTCCATTTCCTCTGCGGATGAACTCTATGTAAGTGCTCTTCGAGCTCTTCATTAACTTCTGTATTTACATCTTCGCCTTTCACCCAACAGTAGTTCCTTTTACTTGATTACGTGTCTAGAGATACGCAAAACTGATAGATGTTCAGGACCACTTCTCCTTTGAAGAACTACTGTGCAATGAAAACCATTATTTTCGAATAGGTTGGTCAAATCTTCTATGAAGAACAAAAAAAAAAAACAAAAAAAAAACATCATCGATAATTCATGAGAACACGATGTTTGATGGCCAACTAGAGAAGAACAGTGAGGCTGCGAATAACAAAAACAAAACACGAAATTAAAAGGGGAAGAGATAAATGACATATAACGAACAAAGAGGGAAAAAATGACATAATGGTGCATGTACTGCCTTCCAGAGGAACAAAAATACCAGAAGAGTTTGGAGAACGAACCCTGAGAAAAGAATTAGCTCAGTAACTAGTTATTACTAACTCGGTATTCACATGGCACTAGTTCGCAAGTTCGACCCCTACTATCGACCTGGACAATGGTGTCTTATGGTGTCTTATGGTGTTTTATGGTGTCTTATGGCGTCTCATACCTGGCTTGTTTTGCTTGAGAAGCAGCAAATACAACAATCCATTTTCAGACAATAAATTCATTGCAACTGGTATGAACTTGTCGATTACCTACAGACAAAAATGTCATTGTTGTTTATTTAAAAACAAACAAAACAAAACAAAAACAAACCAAACAAACAAACAAACAAGTCAACGAAAGCAGTTTTACAGCACTTTCAAGTTTACATGGTAAAGCAGTAATCTTAAACTTTTTGGTTGAAAGTTAGTTTGTAAGAACGAGGCATGACGTAGCCATGACCTCGTTTAACCCAGACAAAATTTTTTTTACGCCAAACTTGTAATGATCGCATCTTGTTAACTTTACTATGTGTAGTCGGAACATGAACGAAGTGAAAGGATTACAGTGAATTAAAGTCTGGTCTGAAAACTGCCCAGTGGGCAAAATCTTCAAAAAACCTCTGTGGAGGAGTGTGTTTTTTATTGAAACAGCAGGTGATATTGCTTACCATCCCTATGGAAAACACTCTTCCTCATACACTTTTTGAAGATTTTGCCCACTGGAAGAATTCCAGACCAGGCAATGTTCTAGCGACTATGATTCAAGGATTACCTCTCGACCATCAACACCACCAGCCCATGAAGATGATAATGGACTTCTTCCAATCTAAACAAAAGCAGTTATACCTGTGCACAAACTGTTTCGGTTTTTATAGGTAAAAATTCGACATCTTCACAAGTATGAAGTGCCAGGCTAAATTTTAACATTTCAAGGTCACGTATAACAAAACAATGAAAAAATATAGACACCCAGTGGGCAAAATCTTCAAAAACTCTCTGTGGAAGAGTGTGTTTTTTATCGAAACAGCAGGCGATATTGCTTGTCATTCCTATAGAAAACACTCCTCCTTATAGAGTTTTTGGAGATTTTGCCTACTGGACACGTGTATTACAAATCAATTTATTCCAAATCCGAAGAGTTCCAAGACACAGATGTAATACTTGTTGTAGATGTCGCAGCCATTCTGCTTACAGTTATCGTTACAAAATTTTGAATAATACGAATAAATATAGTGGAATCTCGTTATGACGAACCCGGTTCTCTTTCCCCACCTCTTAAGACCTCTCGATTTAACGAACTCTCGATATTATTACCAACTGATTCCACTTTCCACTTCCCTTCAGGCCTCGTTATATCCTCATTGAACCACCGAGATCGGACTCTAATTCACTAACATTCTGCTTAGGGTTCTGACAACAAATAAAAAATAGTCATTAGAAAATTCCCTTGTCTGCTGTCAAGTTCTGTTGTGGCTATTTTCGAATGACTATGCAAGTAAGTAATCGTTTGCAATTAACATTTTCACTCCAACGGATGAAAAGATCAGAATCGACACTTAGCTGACTCGCAGAAGATCATGTAAATGCTGAAAAGTGACGGCAGACAGGTACAAAGTTGCATGAGTTTTACCGTGTGAACACCGTCTAAGAAGATTAATGAAATAAAATTCATTTCCAGGAGCTTTGCTCACTAGAGGTCCTTGGTACTAAACT
Source organism: Turritopsis rubra (assembly GCA_039566895.2). Taxonomy (NCBI): domain Eukaryota; kingdom Metazoa; phylum Cnidaria; class Hydrozoa; order Anthoathecata; family Oceaniidae; genus Turritopsis; species Turritopsis rubra. The sequence goes on along the minus strand of CM077617.1, from coordinate 15,243,538 downwards.
GTAAATTGTAATTTAACTGAACTCATAGGTAACTCACAGGTAACTTAACTGTAACTTAAAATTTTCGTTTTGGTAGGTAAAGTAATATAAAGGTCTTTAAAACCATGTAGGTAACCTACCTCGGCAGATGGAGTGACAACATAGGGTGGGTTAAACAGAAGAACATCCACTTTGCCTGATAAGCGTTGGTAACATGATGACACCTGTGAATATCACAACAAAACACCAGATGAATTAAATGGCTTTCAAGAAAGTTTTCAAACTTTCAAAAATGAAAAGATGTGCAAAAACTGACTGATGACTTGGACTTCCATCATGTAATGAAGCTAATCTTACATCCCCTCATCTTAAACCTACAAACGTTTCTTAAACCTAAAACACGTTCATTATGTTCAGAACAATTTTGAAAGAATTAGTTGGTGCTTTGTATACACAACAACCAGGCGGATCTAGAAGTTATGTCGAAATTTGTGGAGGAGAGTGTTAGCTATTAAAGAATAAAGGAAAACGTTCAGATAATCCCATTGGTGATACAGACTGAAAACAGAACGGTAACGTGCTCCTCCACAATGATAAGGATAAAACTGAGGGAATAAGAAAACAAACATACAAGATCGTCTACAGTGACATTAATATCCATCTTGTTCTGCTTACCAGTTTCGAATGTTGCTTCAGCAGCATAAATGTTAATGTCGCTAGCACTGAAACCAAAATATAAAATAAAGACCAGATAATACATGATTTGAACGAGTTTTCCAGTCAGTACGGCTCTGTACCAATGCCCTCCAGAAACGCCTCTAAGCCAATCAGAAGCTCTCATTTAGCTGTACTGTCACTTTTCCTAATGGCTTCCAGGTAATAATGCTTAATACTAAACAGAGACTTAATCTCTATCACTTTCTTCAATCTGTGTCACAATTTAGTTGGTATTTGTGGTGGGGTGTTCATTATGTGGAAATTTCAATGTTATCATTGCTTGTGTTGACAGCTGCAAATTCTCTCCTTTTCTGTTACCTGTTACTTGCAGCCATACTTACATGGCCGGTGTAAAGGTACCTTATCAGATGCTTGGATTCCCGCACTTGATTGTATTACGTTGTTTTGGTTATGACATGGTTTATGAAATCCTTGCAAGTCTTACTAGGTGCTGGAAAGTTGCTGTCACATTTAAAGCAGGATTATATCTGACTACACTTTATACAGAATTTAGGGAAGAACATGTAAATATTAATGATAGTGACTTACAGAAAAACACCCAAATTTTGTAGTAATGATGCAAGGAATGTGATGAGGACACCAGATCCGCAACCAACCTCCAGACTAAACAACGGTCTATTTCAAAAACAGAATAATATGAATACTAACCGAACAGGTTCTTATAATATGATAAAATCAAGAGGTAATATCTTTCTTCATGTTAGATAAGAAACGAATGGATACATATAGAATTTGCGTTAAGAGAAAACTTGGATATCACTATCAACAGCAATAGACGTTTTCGGAGTTCGTGTTTAAACAACTTACTTGAGCTCAATTCTCTTACTGGTCTCGTTTTCAAACAAGTATTACTAAAAAGCATTCACAGTACTCCTCTGGAGATTTCGAATTGTTCTTTCCTAGGTTGTTAAGGTAATAATGTTCTTACTGCAAAACGAGGCGAATAAGAGAAATCTGTATATAAACATAATCACGGGAAACGTCTATTGAGATTAATGCTAATTCTATGTGAAAGTCTATTTGCAACATCAAAATTTAAATAAGTAATTACATAATTTATTTTGTTGTTTTTGTTTTTGTTTATACTTGTTTATAAATAAATAAATAAATGTTGTTATTGTTGTTGTTGTCATGATTTATTGTACTTGTCATTACGAGGGACATTTTGTGCATCTGTACAGAGAAATATAGCCAGAGGTTGATAGTAGAGGCCAAACTCGCAAGATATTTACATTGTCGGATCGAATTTCCAGGAAATTCTCTTCAAAATTTAAAAATGAAAACTTTTACAACGTGCATAAACACCAAATGTTAAAGCTGTCTCATCATTTTATCTAGTAGGCTTAAACACCAACAGCAATAAGCTAGCAATTCAAACAATACTGATGAATTGACAAAAAATGTAAGTCTTACTTTACACCATTGATTAAATTTGAATCCTTTTCAAGTGCATCCATCATTAAGAATGTGTCTTCTGCTGGTTCGTATATCACATCATAATCTGTCGATGTTAAATGAGCAAATTGCGGTGTTGGGATTGAAACCATTTCTTTAATTACTAAATATCTTACAGTAATAATTATCGAAATGAAACTTTATGAACTGGAAATATATAATAGATAATATATAATATAATATATAATATATAATAGAAATAAATTCTTTAACACTTACACCAATTTATGATTGCAAGAATCTTAAATGTATTATAGTGTGTTTAGAAAGCATCAAAAGAAAATGTTACCCAACAAGGTTTTACCGAGTTGAGCACATACTATGAGGATTTATATAAGCTTATTCCAAAAAGCTTTATTGTTATTCACCAGGTTAGAAAGTCTAGCTTTTATCCAATGAAATTGTTGTATTGTTGGGAGACAACAAATTTCATGATCTATTTTCAAAATCAAATTTCAAAACAATTTTCTATGCAAGCCATTGAAAATGAATTCAGGTGAGTGTTCTGTTTTCCCCCAAATGTGATGTTATCCCACGACTTTCCGGCCAGAAGAATTGAAGTAGAAGAGAAACTTCAGAATTTCAATTCTCATTCAATTCTCATGTCGTATTTTATAATGTTTAAGGAGTGTTTTCTGTAGGAATGGCAAGCAATATCACCTGCTGTTTCGATAAAAAAACACTCTTCCACAGAGACTTTTTGAAGATTTTGCCCACTGGGTGTCTATATTTTTTCATTGTTTTGCTATACGTGACCTTGGAATTTTATAATTTTATAATATAATTAATAAACCTGATGTGTAAAAAAATCTAACAAAAACAATTCATTCATTCATTCATTCATATATAAGATCCCTACTAATGAACAAATCTTCTCAAGACAACCAATAATTACCAGAGGTCATCCAATGGGTTTTAACAGAAAAAAAATAATAATTCAACTCTGTATTAATCGTTATAAATTTTTTTTACACAATTTCACGAACCATACTAAAAGTGGGCGATACACGATCAAATTTGTTGTACTCAATATCTTGAATTCAACAAATTTGATTGTGTTTCCGCAACATTTTCAATTTGAAATTCTTTGAAACTAGACTGAAATGAGTTTAACCAATCCCATTTATGTTACATTGATGCTTTGAAAAAATTGAGCGAATTACGAACAAATCGGTTCGACAAATTGGAACCATCACAAAACTTTAAAAATTCGAAAAATTTGTATTGCCCACTTTAGTGATCGTGACACCTAATTTCCTTTACTAATTTCCTTTACAACACACTCTTTTTGGAAGTTGATATGGTTCATGAAATTGAGTGGAATTTTTTATATTGATAAAAACATTATTATTTCTTTCCCACTTTAGATAACTCTTACTTAAACCTTCAAACATGAAAAAACAAAACAAATAATTCTTTATTATTATTATTATTATTATTGTTAATACTCATTATCAGTATTATCTCACAAACAAGTAAAAAAAAAGAAAAAAGTAACACAAACAAAAAACACTTACATTAATAGGGCAGATTTACATGGAATACATTTATGATATCAACTAAAACTTACTGCCCACACAGCTGCAACTCGTATAAAAATATATATCTATATAATAATGCTTCTCTCTGGTTTCTAGGATGCACAGTAAAAGAGTGCAGCTCTATCAGTGTTATCACAGAAATAAGCACATAAATACGCAAAAAATAATAATAAACAATATCAATGATGGGGTAACGAGAAAGAAACTGAAATGATGTTTACTAAAGTTCATAGAGAACAAAAAGTGTAGACATCAAGACATCTAATCTCATCAGATTAGAGGCGGTATGCCGAAATTTATGGAGAATGTTACTTATGTGCCAAAAAACCCAATACAAAACAGAAATTATGTTAATGTGCCCTTTCACAATTTTCGACATACCTGTGGATCTGCCATTGCAGATAATCGCGAGATTAAAAGGGGACATTTATGTGTTCAGAGATAAAAAGGAAATATAATATGGTAATAAATAAAAAAGGAATAAGATATTAATATTAATCAGTGCGGAGAAGCAAATCGAGGAATATATGGGTGTGGCTTTCTGAATTGAATAGAGTCTACAATCCTTGGAAGTTAACTGCAACTTGTACGGAAATTCAAATACGGAAAGAGATTCAATGGATCCACTAGAAAAGGGACGTTTAGAGGTTTCTGAAACTGGGCTGCAGTAGATTAAACAAGAGGGAAAGATAACGCCCTACCATTAAAACCAAGAAAATAACTTCTAAAAAATAAGTACCGAGCTTAAAAAAGCAGGAGGGGGAAAATAATACTGTCAGTATTTATATATATACACAGTAATTATGTAATTAATTTGTGCTACCACTGAACATCCGTGATTCTCGAAAGACCTTATGCCAATATTCCTGAGCAAAAGCCCCTGCACCATACGAAGAAAGAAACGCACAATCAAAATAACTTCCTGCTGATAAAAAATTGATCAGTAGAAAACTTAAAAAAAATAACAAACAAATCTCTGACCCACATGGCAAAATGTTCGAGAAGTCTCTGTGGAGGAGTGTTTTCTATAGGTATGGCAAGCAATATCAGCCGCTGCTTCAATAAAAAACACTCCTCCACCGAGACTTTTTAAGATTTTGCCCGCTGGGGAATTACTGCTGTATTACTGTTCATTTCAATAATTCATCATTGTCTTAGAGATTTCGTACAATTATGTCGAACATAATAGGGGCAAATGGGACAAACGGGAAAATTGTTTATGTACACGAAGGATCCATGCATTGGTTCTCTCAAAATGGCAGTAGCTTAATCACCATTCCAACCTTTTCAAAGACATTAAAACAAATGTGTCTAGTGATTTATTTATAATTCAGGTTTGCGTTCTTCACCATCGGAAACTATTGAACCTTCCAACGATGAAGTTGATAGTGCTTTCGCTTGTGCGATGACAACTTGTGCTTTTTTGGCATCATTATCCAGTGCCGCCATACGCTCCTGTCGCCACTTGGCACGTTTTTCAGCGTCAATTGCTCGTTGCTCAGCAGCACTTGGAGTTCGTTTAACCTGAAAATACCGAAACATTTCCTTATTACACACAGACGTTCAAATGAATAAAACATTTATGGAAGCTTTAGGAATTCAGTTGTAACAAAAAATTATAATGTTGTTGCAAGTTTGATCTAGGAGCAGGAACAAAACAAATCAACCATCAAGATTCTGCAAGATATTCTTCCAACATTATAGTTCACCTTATTTCCAAGTTCATCAATTTCATATACATCGTCATCTGTAGTAACAGATAAACCTTTACCACTAGAATCGACATCATCATGGTAACTTATACGTTCTGATAGGCCATCCTAGGAAACATTGAAACAAATGATTTAATAGACCAAATATACTAAATCATGCTGAAAGTCCGAAAGACGAAAATGTCCAGGGCATTTTGAGGGGCTGAATGATATTGGATACTGTGCAAGAGATTAAAAAAAAAAATGATCACCCCATAGGAATCACCAGACGTTGCAGATGATTGTGAATCTGGACTGAATCGTGCTGGTTCACATAAAGATGGATTGAAGAAAACGTTTTGCTGCTGAAGGGCCGCTGCCGCCTCTTCATCGAAACCATCACAAACAATCAGTGAAAGGTTATCACCAGCCGTCCGTAATGCTCGCACAGCGTCCACATGCGTGGCTCCCAGTAAACTAGTATTGTTAACCTTTAAACAAATATAAATCAATAACATAAGCATTACAGAACACATTTGCACATACAGCAATCTAAGTGTTGTTGAAGTCTGGCGAGCAATCATGATGTTTTATTTAGTAGAAAAAAGATTATAACAAATTTGCACTATGAAAAGTTGAACTTCAAGTGTTCAACAGAGACCACAGAAGTAAATTCTTATCATATACTCCTCAGAATATCTGAAAACAAACTAAAGTAATACATTTACACAACCACTGGAACATGAAATGTTTCCCTGTACATGTACATCTGTCACATAAATAATAAATACTTTAATACAAATATATATAAATAATATAATAAATTGTTTTAAATACTAAATGAATTTACCTCTAGTATTCTCATACCAACTTTTAGACGTGAATCACGTGCAGCAGCTCCACCGTTATTCACCTGTTAAATTTATTATGTTGATGTTAAAAGACTTTCACGTGAATTCTATTTATTCCATGTCCTGACAATGTTTTTATCTTAAAATTAGACGGAAACTCTTTTAAACTTAAAGCTAAAGCAAAAGTGAAGAGAAGGCAGCACATGCACTGGACTCAACAAAACCCACAAATCGACAGTAATCTATAGTGTGCATGAAACTAACAATTTAAGAGGATTTTACCATTCAAAATTCCATAGAAAAAGTTTGGAAGTTGCCAAATTAGCCTTCTTTAAGGAAACAGTATTGCAAAAAAGTCCTGCTTTCAAATTGTTAAGAGAAAAGACAAGAGTGTGTTCCTATTGTATTGGATGCACTCTTAATGCAGTTTGAGTGGTTGCTTTACATTGGTTTATCCATTTATCCACTGGAAATGTCTTTTAAGCCAATGCGATGTAGGTCAAAAAAATTCTCCTTAATATCTGTGTTTCTATATATTATACATCAGTTTCTTTAAATCTCTTTTGTTTTTCCTCCGAATTCCATTCATGTCGTCCATTTATCTTGCCCTAAGCTTATCAATACTAACGAGTCAACCAATGAAATTATAGAATTTGTAAACCAATGCGCCCTTCTACTGCACACAGAACGGATCTTAAAAATATCTTCATATTGTTGTTCTCTCTTTGACATCCTTATAATGGAGTAATGGAGTCAATGGTTCACCTTTGATACAAATATGCCTTCGTCGTCTTTATCAAAAGGGTTTCCTGGATGTCCCTTTGCCCCGCCACGAATACTGATCCCTAATTTTTCACCGATCTTCTTATTAATGTTGATCTCCTGAAAAACAATAATGATAAACCATATCAACATTACACATCGGAAATTCAGAATAATTTTGTTAACTTACAAAATGTATCTCTTATATTATAATCTATTCACATTAGAAATATTCAACAAGTTAGAGACACCTTCTTCATGTGGCCATAATAATGTTAAAGCAACACCAAAGGGAGAATAAAGTCGAGTTACCTGAATACCAGGTGGAGGCGGGTCATGGCGCACAAGTAATTTCACTTCAGGTTCATTTGTAATGAGAGCTGCTACGGCTTCGTGATGGGTAGCTGTTCTCATATCCTTATCATTGACACGAAGTATGCGGTCTCCAACACACAAGTTTGTTTTGGCTGCCTCACCTGTCGGATTAACCTACAAAATAAAGGGGTGGATAAGCAAACACAAAAAGATAGTTGTTGTGTAACATTCTTGTATAGTGACTGCAGCGTTTCCGTAAAATCATTGTTATACCACCAAAGGACCTTTTTGCTAGTTTTTAAAAATTATTGTTGTTATGTTAAGTTAGCCAAGACTGATTCTTGTAAGGTAATACCTTTGATACGAATATACCAGGTTCGTTGACCCCAAATGGATGACTTGCATGGTCGGAGCCACCAACAATGCTTAACCCAAGTGGTCCAGCAGATTTTTTTAAAACCACTTCCTAAAAAAAAGGATAATATCTTAATTTTTTTTTGCCCTGAAAACGCGAAATGAAATTTCTATCAACCAGTTATTGATAATTTATTGAAATAAAAAGTCAAAATAGATAACCTCCACAAGAAGTCTCGCTTCTTCAGTTCTCACATCATTGGGAATGCCTTCTGCCTAAATCAAAAAGCGAGACAATTCAACATCAATGCAGCAGAACTAAACTAAAGCGGTGATACACAATCCAATTTGTAGAAAAAAATTTGTTGCATTTGAAAGTTTATTGATAGAATTGTTGACAATTAGGTCAATTTATATTCAAATGTCATCATACAATGACTCATTTCACTACAATTTTAAAGAAGCTGATTTGTTGACGCTACTTTCTCTACAAATTTAAAAAGTTTAACAAATTGAATTGAAAATCTGCTTATACGCCATCAACCTTGTACATTTCGACAAATTTGATTCCAAATTTGATCGTGTATTACAAGCTTAAATCTATAAACCAAAACATTCGAAATCCAAAAGCAACGCACACCTTGAAATTGATAATACATGAGTAAATTCTTTTCTTGTACGTACTAAAAAATTTCATTTCTTTCTCAAATATTAGTTTTCCTATTTTCATAATATTTAAGGATCGAAGCAGAAGTAGATGTGAACCTTCTTGAAAAAATATATTTAAAAATACTAAATTTTTTATAGTTTTTTAACATTTATGACAGTATAGATTAGGATTAACATTTTTCATTTCAAGAGGAGTACTTTCATATGCTGTGTAGGAAGCGAAAAACATCTTTAAGTTCAAAAATGAAATACAATACAAAAGAGAATGTTTAAGTTCTTCAGTATAAAACTGACTTTTGGTTGAATTCTGTTCTGTAATGTGTATGTTGAACAAATTAATTCACAAAAGGTTTAAGTTAGTATTAATTCACAAATCAAACTTGTACAAAGGACAAATCAACAAGATGAATAGCCTCACAAAGCTTGTTTGAAGATGAAATACAACGCAAATCATTTATAATTCATAATGTTTGTAAGACTTCAAACTCAACTCCTTAGAGAAACAAACTAAAGATCTATATTTTTTTATCTATATTTTCTATGTTTTTATTTCTTCTCCATATTCACAGTAGAAAATCTAATAGTTATTTTGTATATTTCCACGCATTCAACAGACCAGATATCCATTGCACGCAACTGACAGAATCTGAGGAATGGTTTTTATAGAACTTAAGTTTTGAATTGACCAAAAACAAAATTTTCACAATACTAATTCTTATTAACACGTAAATTGTGAGAGAACAGACATTAAAATGAATTAATTATGAGGAAAGTTTTGAATTTTTTCTCTCACTAACAAGTTAATGTAGGAAACAGATTTTATTTCGTCAGAACAAAAGAAACTTAATTAAAAAACTCTGCCTTTTCTCAATTATGCTAACCCTCCACATTTTTTGTGGCGTAATTTTAAAACACAATATTGTGTAACAGTCACTTAACAGTGAAGTGCTATTAAAATACAGAAATACAAAAGAGATTTATTTTGGGCATTTTTAAGTGGAGCATGATCATCCAGAAGATACTTGTAGAAAGACTTAAAGGAATATGTTTCAAGTACATTTTGTGTTGAAAACTATTTGTATACTATTTGTATCATGCAAAACAAAAACATTACGAGAATCATAGCTTTTCAAACCAGATGTTAACAAATCTGAAACACTGAACTATTTACGTAAACCTATACAATGGAGTGACGTACTTTCTGGCAGGGTGCATGTATGTTCAAGCGCGAGGGCGGAGTATATGCAGGTGTAGGTTAAGGGGTGTGTTTGCGTAACTATTTTTTGATCACTGCTCATACTCGCTGAAATAATGGGTATGTACTTTGTATCGTCTGTACTCTTAATGCGTATGAACATGCCTGCACAGTATCGAGAACTTTTCCCTTTGGTTTAACGTCTCTTATCTTAGGCAATAGGCATAAATGTTCTTGTTAATCCAGACCGAAATAACAAAGTTTTGACTGCATACTAGTGATGATCACAATTCAACGAAAATAAAATAAAACCAATAAGTTAATGTATCAGGTAATGAAACTTAAAAACCAAAACAAACTAACAAGACCAATAACAAGGAGTCCTTTCCCTCCTTCAATAAAACATCGCCACACACACAGACAAAAAAACACCATTTGAATCAACACAGAAATCTAATAAGAAATGATTTTAATCAAAATTATCAACCGTCTGCTTAAAATACGGGCAATCATATATTTTTTCTATCCATCCCTTTTGATCTTCAATAACGTGATTAGAATTAAAAATAATAGTAATAATAAAAGAATATAACATGTTAAAGAAGATAAGTATGTTAAAAAAAAAATGAAATAGGAAAAATACATTTCTGTTACACTGAAGTATTAGAACAAATAAGACTATAGCTTTATTTCTTTCATTTTGTTTCAGCCATTTTGCAAGTCTCAAAATAGGTTTATATCATTTGTAATTATCTACAATCAGCAAGAAAAAAAAGTTGTTTGTTTGTGCAACTTCCGTTGTGATAAGATCAAAAATAGAAGAATGTTTTTTTCCATTTCAAGATAAACAGCGTTCCTGTTCCTTTAACATAAATTAAATTCTGTTTAAACACTGATATCGTGAAATAATTTGATGATGCTTTCAATAACACAAAACTCTGTTTCAACAGCAATCACTGATTTCACAAGATGGTTTGGGTTATTGAGTTTATTAGGGGGTTATTGCTGCCTGGAAGTTATGATGAAATTACGAAAAGATTTATTACGGGAAATAGGCGTATTTGATTGGCTTAAAAACAAACTGATACTGCTCACTAATAAAGGTAGCTTCAAATGTAAACAAAACAATAATAAAACTCTCAAGCAATGTAATTTTCAAACATAATTATTAATCTTTCTCCTTAGCGGGACATAACGTAATCGTAGTTACCTTTGTCGATTCTCCCACAGTTCTCACATCACCGTTTATTTGTGAAATCGGTCTCATTTTTTTATTGATTACACGTTCGCGATACGCAATCAGAGTGACTTTATCTGCACAGCTTGTGAGGATTTTAACGACCTCGTCATGTTTTGCATTACGAACGTCAACATTATTGATCTGTACAGAAACAAAAAAACAAACAGAAAATGATAATGTTCCTCGCTGACCTTAACTTTCTCAATAAGAAGATATCACTATGGAGTAAATAACGGCTCATTACATTGAGAAAAATGGCTTCACGTTTCACAAGTCCTTACTATAAAGTTAAGTCATACTTGTGTACAAAACCCGAAATTGGGATGACTTCTTCCTTCTTAAAGTTGAAGAGAAAATCAAAATACTTACTGAAAGAAGTTTATCACCAACTTGAAGTCTTTTATCAAGTGCTGCTGGTCCATTCTCAGACAGTTTACTGATGTATACCCCCTGAAATAAAACCACATAATGCTAGAGATACAGGCAAAATTGTTATAAAATGTATAAAATTGTATAGGTTTACATAAATAGTTCAGTGTTTTCGAATTTGTTTACTTCTGGTTTGAAAAGCTACGATTCTCGTTATGTATTTGGTTTGCATGATACAAATAGTATTATGGTAGCTGCAAAACGTTTTCTTAAAACATATTATTTTAAGTCTTTAAAATAAGATTATAAGAAAAATGGTCATGTGTGCGGTAATACATAAAAAAAACACATAACATATAGTATACAGGGTGTGTTTTTTACCATATAAGTATAAATATAATTATGGTCTAAATTAAGCCCCGAGAAGAAAAAAATCTAAAAAAATAAAAAGTTAATGATATTGTTGGGTGTTAAAAATAATTTAATTAATGAGGTGATGAATAACAATGGCCTTCCTACACTGATGGAAGGCGTATATATTTCGCAAAACACGGTTTTTAAGTGGGTCGTTAAGAGGCTGATTACATTAATTGATGTATACATTTGAAGAAAAAGAAAATAATGGAATGCAGAAATCTGGCAGTTGATATTAAAGAATTTCATATTTTGGAAATACATACAGACGGACAATCTTATACATTTACCTTGACTTTGCTAATAAACACTCATATGCGAATGAATGCCCACAGTAAGTTTAATTTTTAGAAAAACGCCCAGTGCACTCAATCCGTCATTTATGGTACATACATTCTATTCATCTCAAAACCCTATCCTCCCACCTGTGAAAATTCTCAATATTTTAAATAAATAAAAAGGGAATTTAAGGGAATTATTTCCCAAATCTCTATTTTTATTATCCGCCAGGGGAAAGTTGACAAAAATTAAACAATATCTTAGTTTTAAAATCCTACTGTTGGCTGGAAAAACCCCAAAAAAAACCCCAAAAAAAACCAACAAACCAACAAAAAAAATTGTTGTCAGATTTGTCAAAAAACTTGTTATGCATGAAAACGGTAAACACATCAATACAGATAGTACTGTGGAGATGGATGGTCTACTGTTTACTGATATATGGTAATACAACAACACAGGAGAGAAAAAAGGTACAGTAAAAAAACTGAGCTGAATATATATACACACCTCATCGGTTGTTTTATAAGTGTTGTTTCCTTTGTACGCTGTTGCACCTTTACCGCCGGCAATACTAAACCCAAGACCTTTTGCATCTCGTTTCAAAACAACAGGTATTGTCTAAACATAAAGAAAGCTGTGTAATTATTTTCTCTTTTTGAAATGTTGAAACTTACCACTCAAACACTTTGTTTACATCAACCTGAAGATTTACAGCCATCCATTATTATAATATTATTATTTTATCTTTCGCACTAATCCAGTTAACATGTACTGATAAGCTTTGCAACGGCAGTAAAAACAGCAATAAAAACATAACAGTTTATAGCAATCACAGCCGTTAACACTTCCTGAATAAACTTATTTAAACAAAGTTTATTTAAATAAAAGAACAGTTAAACTATACTAACACGTACACGAACTTTCCAACAACGAGATACAATACTTTTCTTGGACGATCTTTGCCTTTCAATGGCCATTACAATACAATAAAGATTCTTTTGGTTAGTTCTCAAGAAAACAAATTATCCTTTCTTCTTATGTTTACTGAATTAATAACTGAATCCAATCTTCACAGCAATGATATGGTGAGAACCCAAAAAATATTTCACTGCCAAGAGTTTACTTAAGTTATTTAGCTGATACAATACTCACAAACCACACTAGCATTGGAAATTAAACATTTCGTAATTATTAACACTGCCAGAAAATCCAACGCTTGATCAAACCATACTCATAAAAAGCATGAATCAAAATTATTAAAACCTTGAATAATCAGCTCAAATGTTAACAATTAACAATTAACTATTTCTGTAATTAGTAACAAAAATTAACAGTGCCATTCAATTGTTCATGTGTTCACGACATCAGCAATTAGATTTATAATGTTTATGACATCATAAACTCCATATTTCGTGTTAGAACTTTTACCACAAAATGTGAATATCACAATAAGGGGAGATATTCTTATGTGAAAATTTTTTATAGTTTTTGGACACCACTGTTTTTTTTTAATGTTTGCACAACTGCTTTGAGTGTTATACAAGTTTATTTTTGTATTTTTCTTCAAGGGCAGTATCATGGCAACTGAAACACTAACTAACTAACTAACTAACTAATTTTCCAGTCATTAGAGAGATAAAACTTGAAGATTTTTCCCTTCAAGTAATAAAAGCAATGTTGGAAATGTTTCGAAAAGGAAACCATTTTGACGGTTAATCAATTTTAGACAACCATTCCCAAAACTGTTGCTGTTTTGTTCTTATTGCAATAAAAACAAAAACAAAAAAACTTGTGACTACCGCAATATGCGAGTCATGTGGATCATCACATTGTTTTCTAAATGTTCTGTAAAAGAAGTCTGTTTATAACTTATTTAGTTGTTAAGTAATTCTTCAATTAAATGAATTCTTTAAAAGAAGAAAGTTTCACATACTAAGGTTCGTGATTTTCACGAATTGTTTTCTTGATTTTTTCGTGATTTTTAAGTGGTAAACAACCGGTGCGAAGCAGTGGTATAATAATGGTATAAAGATTTTCACTGGTTTTCCATGTCAAAACAACGTGGAGAGACATAACCTGTTATTTGAATCAACTGAAGAAGGCGTGTGCTGAAATATATCTTTCATTTAAAAACATTTTGATTAATTTTAAGGAAATAAAACGTGAAATTACCTCCGCTGCAATTTCAATATCTTCTATTTCAGGTTCTTCAGCAAAGCGGACATTTTTTTCCTCACGTTGCTATAGGAAAACAAACAGACAAGTTTTAAAAAATAATTTCAAGAAAATTTTGGAGAAAATTGTACAAAACAGAATAAGCTTATTACTTTGAGGGCAATTGATATTTGTTCTTCGTCTGTAACTTCTCTCAACACTACAATGGTAACAGGGCTGGTAGCTTCTTTTAAAACAGTAACAGCTTCATCGTGAGTGTAGTATGATATATCGACTTCGTTGACCTACGTGACACAAACAATGAAATAAACAAACAAACAAACAAACAAGGCAGGATGTGAATCACAAACACTTACTTGGAACATCTGATTAATACAATCCTAATTCTAACTGTAAAACTTAGGACAAATATAATAGGACAAAATACTTAAAGATTGGTAAAGAAAATGCAAATGAAATCCAAAGATTGGTCAATAATGTTTTGGTACAGAACAACAACAACAACAACAACTAATACAACTTGGCTAATGATAATGCTATGGACATAGCATTTGTTTTTATTCTGTAAACAGGCATGGAATATGAATTTCAAATATTCCATCCCCCATTTGTGTTAAAAACATTTGGTATCACAGGACTGTACCTTAATGATTTGATCGCCAATTCTCAACAATCCTTGTACGACAGCCGGCCCATCTGTATTTATCTTGGAGATGAATACTCCCTGCAGATGAAAAATGAAAAAATAATAATGAAAAAACCCAAAAAACAACAAGGTTAATTCTAAACAATTGACTTCTGAGTAAATACCCAGTGGGGAAAACGTTCAAAAAGTCTCTGTGGAGGAGTGTTTTTTATTGAAAAAGCAGGCCATATTGCATGCCATTCATTTTAGAAAACACTCCACCTCATAGACTTTTAAAAGATATTTTGCCCACTGGGTAAACTGTATAGTGTATCTAACAAGCATATTTTAATCATGATCTAGGAAACACATTAGTCCAACTTCATGGAGATGAACACAAATGAAATAACAAGGTTCTCAATAAATGCATTTTTCTTCATGTTATCCTTACAATTTACCATGGCTAATGTAGTAAATATTTGACATGTAAGTTAGACGACAACAAATCACAAGCTTCTCATTTATTATCTCGTCACATTTTCAAGCAACTTACTAATACTAAGTAAACAATTTCAGCCCAATAAGGCCACTGTTAGTTAATAGTTCGTTCATCCTCAAACACGCAGGAAATAATTACTATAATTTTACTGAAACTTGTTTTTCTACAACACAGCTTATACTTTCCATTTTTAGTATAATTTGGGTTGTATAATTCAGTTTAATCTTGCTTAAACATGTTTTTCCAAAAAATAAAACAAGTGTTGTTGCAATAAACAAGTAAAATTAACACTTTTTTTTGGAAAATAATCTTGATTATAAACTTTAGTGCGTTATTATAAACTTTAATCCTGACCATGTGTGTTTGAGGATGAACACACTATCAATTAACAGCGGCCTAAAACAAGATTAGAAATTAAACAGAAAGGCAGTCAATGGATCAGTAAGTCTCAGTCGTTCAGTCTTTTGGTCTGTATCACATCGTCATCAACACAAAAACGAGTTCAAGTAAAAACAAAAGTTTTCACAATGTTAGTAATGTATACCTGGTCTTGGAATTCTTCGTTGGTACTAACTGCAGCCAACTGTTACATAAAAAAGAAAACATTTATGAATTTTAATTAATTTACATGACAATTATTCTAAATTAACGATGGTTATGAATTTACAATATGTCGTTTAAATTATGATTTTTTTCATCGTTCAGTTTTCCATGAGTTCATAATTTATTACTTAATTATAAAACATTATGTGATCAATGCTATCAAAAATGATTTATGGTAAATCTTATAAAGATTTAATCACCTGTTCGTTATAATTTCATAATCTTAAATTATGATTTATTCCAACAGAAGATTTAAACGGTGGACTCATTTCGGTTATTTTATCTGATGTAAACATGAATTTAGAAATCAGTTTAAATTAACGTCTATCTCAAGAATAACACAAATTACTTTCTCGATGTTAATAGAACGTTCAAGTAATTAATCAATGTGTTATTGATATTTTGTGGCTAACCAAGTATCATTGCTGAAATCTTGCAATGTCAAAATTATGTGGCTTTCTTTCCCTCGGAAGACTGGTAACAAAGAAATGTTTGGAAATGACAAACCGACAACTTAATGTAAATGCTAACAAGATTGTTAAATCGTTACCTTTAGAATTATTCTAGTATATGATTTTCTTTATTTTGTTTTTATATGAAAGGAACAAATTTTGTTTTGTTGTTATTTTATTATTACTTTGAAACACTTTAAATTTAAATTAAATTTCGTTTATATCTCCAGGGTTTACTTAAGTCATTAATAATTGCTGATTTTAACTCCAGTAGATTTCATAATCGTTTTTCAAAGTTTTCTCACACCCTTTTCTCTTCTATAGTCATGGTATCAACAACAAAAACCAACAAACCAAATAGAATGTGGATGATACAAAGAGCTTACAAGATTGCTGCAGAGAAGTTTTAAAATGCTTTTTAAGCCTAATTTACTCTGTCCCCAGTGGGCAAGATCTTCCAAAAGTCTTTGTGGAAGAGTGTTTTTTATTGAAACAGCAGTCGATACTGCTTGCCATTCCTGTAGAAAACACTCCTCCCCATAGACTTTTTGAAGATTTTGCCCACTGGGTGCTTATTCATTTTGAAATCTCAAGGGTTTTGCCTAGTACGATTGATAATTATACACTATCATTAGAATAATAAGAATAATTATATATATTATAATTATTATAAATTATACATTCAAGTAATATTTAATTATTATTTAATTCAAGAAATATTTTGTTGTGGTGTAATAATGAGGTTTTATTTTTGTCATCTGTCGTGTATTGAAAGCGTTTCGTCCATTTAGTTTGTGGTATCAGTACTGTATACATTCACATCATTGTTGTAATAGAAACTTGAAGCACATGATTACGTACAAGTGCTATGAGACTATGCAGTACACATCCACAAATTTGTTAACGCAAAGGACATGAAAGAAAAGAAAATTCCTTATGTTCATATCATACTATAAAGATTCCATAGACATGAAATTTTGTTCAAAATAATAAAATTTCAGACTTAGTGGCATTCAAATAAACGAATAAGTACTGTACCTGCAATTTAAGAATAACATTGGAATGGAAGGACTGTGCACGGTAAAGGTAAAGTGTTCCGTAAAAAAGGAAAACATTCCCCCAATTCACTTTTGTTACTTCAAGTACATCGCGAACAGAAAAGAATCCTCTGGACGAAAAGTTTCTCTTCAGTGATATTTAGCTTTATTGATTTCCGTCAGTCAAGTGCAGGAGTGCAGGATTCAAATTTTAAATTCAAACCTAATACGGGACTTAATTCTCAATCTGAGATTTTATCGCAAATGGGAAAAAAAGTCAAATTTTAGAAAAAACTTAAATATAATTCGTGAAAATAAAAATACAATTTATGGTTATACCTCCTCATCTTCGTCGAATGTTGTCGTACCCATACCTCCAGTAATATTAATTCCAAGTCCATTCTCATCACGGTACAATGTGGTGGTTATCTCAAATAGAGGAGAGTATCCAAACTGAATTTCAAACAGGCAGTAAAAGAAAGAAACAGATATAACCAAATTGAAGTTCACATCCAACATACCTCTTCGTAAACTTTTGTAATCGTTTTCTGTTCAACACTGGAATTTAACTCTTCATTTTGCGTTGTTTTCTCGACCATGCTGCCTTCATCCTCGTCTTCTTCCTCCTCCTCATCTTCCTCATCTTCATCTTCTTCTTCCTCTTCTTCCTCCACAAACAGATGACTCGGATCTTTTCGTGGTTTAAAAGGTTCTTTCTTAAAGTCTGCAGGTCTCGGAGTGTCTCTCCTTTTGTATTTGTGAGTTGGCCCTATACACAAAAACAGTTCATTATCTTTCCTAGTATTCAAAAAGATTGAAGAGATTCATTCAAAGCCATTAAGAAATTTAGATACAAGGTTTCACCTCTGGTTGAATCAATCACAACAAAATCATCAGCTTGTTCAGCGTTTGTTTCCATGTTTGTTTCTACATTTGTTTCACCAAATGATACCTATATAAATATTAATAAATATATATAAATATATATAATCTAACTTTCAATAAATTACAAGTTACATCTAATTTTCATCCGAGGCTGGTTAATGTGATGTGCTGATTTTTCTACTTTTTCATACGAAAAGTTCCACGTTTTGTCTGCTTCATTGCGTAACTTCACAACAAACATTTCCTAAGATCTAGATAAATGATTCTGCCCAAAAATAACCTTAAAAGAGCCTTAAAAGAGTATAGGTGACGTTACTAGTGTTATTGAATGTTGGTGATTATCTAAATTTTTAAATATAAAAATGATAATCTTGTTCATGTCTAACTTTAGATTGAATATCAGGCACCAACCACAATTGGACAGGAGCAAAAAAGTGCTTGAAATTTTAGACCCATGTTTGTTATGGTATCCTCTAAAAAATTATTATTCTACTGATTTTATATTTAAAATTTATATTATTATATTTTGAATAAATATGCAGGATATTTTATCTCGAATACAAAGAGCAGTTCCCTATGGTTTTCTGTGTAAGTTGTCTGCTATTACTATCCGGTATATATTACTATCTATTATATATATTATATTATATATATTATATATTATATATATTATATATTATATCCGGTATATATTACTATTACTATCCGGTAATGATTTACTATATTAAGGTTCTATGATGCTACAAAATAATAAAAAAATTGACAAGGAAATATCCCAGTGCCCTTGCACACTGTCTGCTTTCTTCCCAAAACAGCTTGTGTAATTTGAAAACCTGGTAGAAGTTATCAAAGCTTCCCAGTTTATAAATATTTAACGAGAAAACAAAGTTGAAAGAATATCTCATAATGTCTGAGAGATAATCTGTAAGCTCACATGTGAATCAATAAATGCAAAATGGTGGCGACTGTTGCAACTTTTTAAGCAAGAAATTAGTTCAGTCTATGCATTTTCAATGTTCAAAAAACTATTTTTGGACAAAAAAGGAGCAAGCACACGAACCTTGGTGATGGGATCACTTTCTGATTCATCACTGTCTAAATGGTCTAACTTTTCCTCACTTTTCCTTTTTGAAATGTTGGAGAGTATATTTTTTAATTGTGTGTCATCGTCACTCTGGATGATACGCTTCCCTTTTAAATGATGGGGTGTGTCCTTTCGTTCCCACTTGTAAGATTTTTCTCCGATCGCATCATCTGTAATAATGAAGTTAACACGTTTATCCTCGCCATCTTCTTCATCGTCCCTGGAACTCCCATCATCCTATTTAGTAAAAACTCATTAATAAACAGTTATTAAAAAATTAGTTAATTAGTTAGTTAAAAAATTTCTTTACAGGGTTTGCAGACAAACATTACCATTTGTAAATCTGAATGAGAATTAAAACTAAACTAAAGGATTTTAAAAGTTATGTATGGAAGATGCTTATTTGCAAATTTTAGGGAAAAAAAATGTTGGCAAAACTGTGGGCCAACTGTTTTCCCTGATCTCTTAGAAATTTTAAAGATTTTCCTTGATTTTTTCAGAACTTGCTAAATTTTGCTGGATTTCAATATTTTTCAAAGTTTGTCTGAACCCTGCTTTATGTGAATGGATATATGGATGCTGAAAATTACATCTTCATCACTGTCCTCATCTGGGATGCCAGCAATGGTCACACGTGGCTTTGAAACTACTACAGAGTCAGACTTTGGATCAGATGGCTTGTCAACTTCAGCATCATAATGGGCCAATAAGGGATTATCTATACCACCATCAGCACCAACTATTATAGTGTCTTCAATATTGTGGCTATTACGCTTTTTAAGTTCAATCTCATCGGAGGGATGGTCTTCAGGGTGACTCTGAAAGAAATCATTATTGACAATGAACTCAAACAACATCCAAGGATGGACAATGACTGGTCAAAATACCAGCATAATGTCAATACTTACATCGCCTGAGCCAGATCTCTTTCTGATCAAATTAGGATGACGATTTTTTAGGTCCTTTGGATATGGGGTACCTTTTCGTGTCAAGTGGGACTAAAAATAGAAAAAGAATGAAGTGCTGTCAGTTAAAGGGAGGGAAACTATTATATATAATTATATACAACTATTATAAACATTAGTCATTCATTCAGTGGTTCTGCTTATAACAAAATCAATAAAAATAAAATTAGCTTTTTAAAACCTTAAGAAATTCTACTGTAGTGTTCACTCACCTCTCTTGGATGTTCGTCATCATTTTCAAATTTGACTGCAGAGGTGTCTAGAGTTCTCCATGGTTTGTGATCGCCTTGTTGGTCATAGATATCGTTAATGAAATCTTCTATAAAAAAACAAATAAGGGTGTTAGAATGACATAAAAACTTTGTAGTAACTGCTTCTCACAAATGTAACACACTAATTAGTAAACTGAAAATAAATAAAATAAATTCCAAATTGATCAGGTCTTAGTTTTCATCTGAAAACAATAAAGCTGATACACTTTATACACACTGGTTTTATAAGAACACTTAAAAAGGTGAAATACAGTGCGATCTTTTAAAATTTGTCTGGGTCAGGCTATGTACTGAAAATGTTCTTAACATGTTTCTCACATGAATACATCAGGGTGCTTTGAATTATTTTTAGGGCTCATGTAAGAAGTACTCGAACTTTGTAACAAGTGTACGTCTCAGCGACATTTGATATTTTAGAGGTTGTATACAAGCTCAATTTCTTTCTGTTAAGAAATATGTATGTGTTTACATGTTCAAGCTGAAGTGAAAGTGAGAGTAATTTTACTCCGGGTGATTTTGGGAATGATTTTAAGGTGTAAATTCCAAATGAATTTCATGCCAGTTTCAAATTTAGATTATTATACAGAAACCACATCATACTGAAATAATAACTCACTCTGGAGTAAATTTAGCTTCGGTTGCCTGTAAATGACCACATATAAAGTAAGGCACCCTTATATCATGTTCTGTAACACCACCAGACAATGAAGCTTGCAGTAAGAACAAAGATGGAGCAAATTATGGAACTCCATACTTTATAGAAATTTATTAAAAAAAGATTTGATTTATGTTGCATCTAGTGCACGTCATTCCATGATGTAAAAATAAAAATGAGAAACTTTTCTAAGCTCTAAGTTCTTCTTGTATGCCCAAATAAACAATGCAAAGTCAAACAAAATGAAAAGGAATATTAAAACCATTTCATTCATAGTCTGTTCAATTTTGCTAATAATAATAATAATAATAATAATAAGATAAAAATTGATAAATTTGATTATTCCCACAAGAACACTGCTTTGTGAAGTAAAATAATAATAAAATAAGCTGTTGTCTGCACAGGTCACATTATCTTACCTGGCCCAAATAACTCCTCTGCTACACATTCCCATCTGTTCAAATAAAATTGCCAGTCAAAAGATCGCTCCATGTAAGACTACTGACGTTCCCATAGATTTAATTCAATTTTAAACTAACTGACCTTTTTAAAGAACTGTTGTTTTTTTTGTTGACAAAAAAAATATTTAAAAAAAAAGAGAAGAAACTGTCCTCCTTCTGTAGCAACATATTAAACACTTTAAGCAACCTGCCTTAACCAAAACAATAAGACGAAAAAAACTTCTAAAAGCACATTGAACTTGTTTACTTAAATGGAAGTAAACATTTTTATCATGTGTTTACATGAAACATGAAAATGCATTATGTAGTAAAAGCCTTTCGTAATTCTTAAGTTGGATAAACAAATTCAAAAATAAATCAACAAAACGTTTCAATAGAATAGAAATAGAAATAAAAAAATAAATGAAAAAAATAAAATTTTCCAGAAATTAATTTCACAATCAACTAAATTGTCTGATATTACATCTCGAAAAAATTCTTTGTGACAGTGTCTCTGCAACTAACAACTTGTTAACAGTTACAAATATAAACTGAATTGTGTCTGGAATAGATTTAAGGTTGTTATGGCAACTCATTTAATTTAACTTATTCTTTTTTTTTTAAGGCTTGATGTATAAAGGTTGATGTATGAAATTTCATTTTTCAATAAGAAGCCTACTAATGGCTTTAGTTGAAAACGAAACAAGTCTCACGATGAAAGTTATACAAGACATTTACAGCGAAATATTGAAAATAACAAAAATCCCCTCTTCTTACTATTACGGTGACTAGGAAAGTAAATAAATAAATAAATAAGTAAATAATTCCCTCTTCAGCAAAAAAGATTAACTCAAATGGAATAACCAATAATCTTCAAAAAGTCGATGAGGAGTGTTTTCTATAGGAATGGCAAGCAATATTACCTGCTGTTTCAATAAAAAAAACATTCTTCCACAGAGTACTTTAACTTTAAAGTTTCTGTGAGTAGCGTATTGTGAGTGTAGTACATTGATTCATGGCGTACATGAAGTACAAAGTGAAACTAAAATTTGCATAATTTAGATTAACAATGAAGTCTTTGATATAGAGATACATAAGTAGTTTAGTTTTGAATTTTTATTCAGCATATGGTAAAATTGCTGTGAAGGGAAAGCAGGATTTTTTCAAACTAATTTAATTTTCAACTACATCACAATGAAATTTATTATCAGTAAAAACAGTAAGGTCAGGTTCTGCTAAAACAAGTTTTGAAGAAAACCACATCATTTGACACTTCATTAAAAGAAAATTATTATTATTATTTTTTAAATAAAACACAATTTTTTCAAAGAAGGGGTTGTCACAGATTGAATAGTCGAAAAAGATGAATACAAATGTATTGTTTTCTATTAATCTTTAATTTCATTTATTTATTTATTCTGTTTGTTTGTTTATATAACCTGACATAACACCTATCCATTTCATTCAGATCTTCAGTCTAGTTTGATGTTTCTTGCACAAAGGCTAGTGTTTGTACATAATCATGCCATAATGTACAAAATAAACCTTTATATCAAACCTTATATATTTCTAGGTGTTATTTTTCATTTTTATTTCAAATGGTGAAATAAAAACATGTTCCTTAATATCTTTATAAACTCGACTTGACGGCCCATTTTACGTGATTTTATTTTCAAAAATTCCATGGCCAATTTAAATCCCAAGTCCAAATTAACATCCAAATTAATCCAAATTAACCCCAAATTAACCCCAAGTCATGAAAATTAACGCCATTAAGGATCAATGTAAAAAGGGCCAATAACGCAAAAAAGTTCAGGAAAACATTATGGCTTACCTATGCTGGATGCCTTCAAAGCCTCCTGTGGAAATAGGAAACATGTCAGGACCTTTTCTGCAGAGTTTATGTCATCTTCAACTTGCAGCTTTAATACAGATTGTGACTAAGAAATAGAAAATAGAATAGATATAATAGAAAGCTGTTCAAATCCAACTAGAAGCTCCTAGGCTTTAACAATTTCCGCAAACTACTTTAGGATCAGAGATGTGGATATAAATTTTGTGATAAAAGTAATCTTGGCTGTAAAAAGACATGTTTTGAATTTAGGGGGTGAGGGGGCACTAAAAGAGGTCCAACACAAAAAAATCGGTCATATTTTACTGACTCAGTTTAAAAGAATAATATTATCAAATATCAAATATTCCTTAAAAAAGAAAGAGAAAACCACTTAATTGAATAACAAAAATTACAAAATATTTCAATTTTTTGATGAAATATACTTTTAAAAAACAGTTTTTGTAAATTCTATCCAACTATGGAGCACAGATTTTTGAGTCTATTTTGTTTATCATCGCATCATAAACTAACTTAGAATGTTCCTTGCTTCGTAACATAATAGGGATGTTAAATGGTGATCATCTTCTAACATCAAAACGAGGCAAATAAGAGAAACCTGTTCATAAATACGATGTCGGGGAAATATGTATAACGATGTTTACATTAATAAATCAAAATCTATCTTTAAAAAAACATGTTAAAAGCTTGGTTCCAAGCAGAAAACCTAATAACACACACCTGATTTTGAGACAACCAAAGAGCCTTGAGGGGTAAATTGGATACAGTTAACGGCAAGTTTTCCAATCTAAAAAAATATTTATATGGGAATATGGTGAAATCAGATCTCGCAAAACAGGGTTCATCAGCCATCCACAGCCACCTTCCATTTAACCATTATTGAATTTACGGAAGTTAATCTCTTGCTTGGCCAAAAGATGTTTGTACAGCCAGCACTTGTGATTGTTTGTAGTGTCAGAAAATAAAATAAAAATGTCAGAAAATAAAATAAAAAGGTCAGTAAAAATAAGCTTACTTGTTTCCAGATAACGCGAGAACTGTCAAACTTTTGCAAGTGCCAATTTCTTTTGGAACCTTTGTAATTTCATTTTCCCTTGCTGAAAGAACGCTGAGGCGAATACATTGACCAATCTATAAACATTTTAGGGAATTTTAAACTCAAGTGAACTGACTTCTTGGCCAATATATATTTCTAACATTCCAGAAAACCAGATAGAGTTAATAGATAGAGCTGTTAGTTAATAGTTTGTTCAGGGCTTTTAAAAATATCAAATCAAAACAAAAGGAGGGGGATAATAAGTAACTGCATTCGTTCAATTCGGGGCGATGCCGATCGATTTATTCCTGAATGGACCGGTAAACTCAGTTATTTAAAGATTATAGATAACTTATAGGATTATAAGTATAAACATAATAGTCATCTATACAAACTGCCAACCTAATTTTAGTTTAGTGAAAATTATTGCCATAGGACCAACTTAACAGCATGTTATTAAAATAAAACATTTTTTTCATAAAAAACATAACTTATACTTACAATTGTTAAACATGAATTGCCGTTGAATTCTAATCTAATTTGAAAAATTTCCAATGAAGAATAAAAAGAGTCCTTCGAGCTTTGGTTATTCTGACGAGTTCTTAGTTATGAAGTTGTGATGATTATACTTATAGGTATGTTACTGTATTAATAGGTAATTCTTATATTCTCTGAATAGAAATATCTATAATTTTGATCTATTAATTCCATGTTCATTTTTTCCCTTTTTCCCACATATATAGACACACATATATAGACACATAAAATATCACAAGTATACTGAATACCTCTGGTGGTAAGGTGAAGAGTCTGTTTTTGTCCAGATTAAAATGTGATAATTTCTTTAGTTTACCAACGCTTCCAGGTAGAAACTAATAAAGAACATACCATGTTTTTTATTATTTTCAAAATGTCTATATGGAGGAGTGTTTTCTAAAGGAATGGCAAGCAATATCGCCTGCTGTTTCAATAAAAAAACACTCCTCCACAGAGCCTTTTTGAAGATTTTGCCTTGATTTTGAACATACATATCATTTATAGCAATTAGTATAGATTGACAAAAAAAATAAGACGATAAACAAAATTTGATTACCTCGATCTCATTATCTGTAAGGATAAGTTCCAGCAAAGATTCGCATCTGTTTGAAACAAAGTATAAATTGAATGTCGCACAGGGAATGAAGACACACAAAATGCAACATAGTATTGAATGCAGCAAAAAAAAAGAAATGTTATGATTGATGAACGAGAAAAGATAAACGAGATTAAAAGACGACATTGGATTGTGTCAGACTAAAGTCAATAATAATAAAATAAATAAGTAAATAAACAATAAAGAGAACCTTAAACAATTTACCTTATACGTTAGGTCTACATATTTTGGTGTCAATTCAAATTTAGAGAAATAGACAAGGTGATTTTAGTGCCATTTACTTTTAGTAAGTTGGGTCAAAATTAGTAAAACAGTGAATTGGAAATGAATTAGCAGTTCATACTTGACAAAATACGAAGTGTTTATAAGTTTCTGCAAAACTTTACACTAGCTCCACATCAAAAATTGTGAAACACGCACACAACAAAAAGTAAATGATTTTATAAGTATGTACATTAAATTAGACTATAATGCACATCTATTAGCATGTATTTTATGATTTTGAGGCTATCATGGTTTCACATGCCCACTATATGCATTATGCACCTAGTTCAAATCTCCTTTTACAGGGTGACCACTCATTGAAACCAAAGTAATCCCAGTTTATTTCAGTATATTTCCTAGTATTTAAACCAAAATCCAAGTATATTCAACAATGATTTCACAGTATATAAACCAATTATTCTTCCCTAGCTTCACTGAAAAACAGAACTCCACCACCCTATTGCCACCTGCCCTCATGAATTTTGAACTCATGAATTCGAATAGAAACGATAAGCACAAGTACTGAAACACTATTTCTTAAAAAATGCACTTAATAAAAACTATTCAAAAACATGCAGGGAAAAGCTCAGGATTATTAGTATTTCCCAGTACGAGTGGCCACCCTGTTTTAGTTCAAAACTTTGGTGAAGTTGCTTTTCTTTTCAAATTTGTACCTAGGGGGAAAAATTTGTGCCACTTGAATTTAGCAATTTAATCAATATAATCAAGAATTAAAAAGAAAAAAAAAGGAGGGGAGGTTCAGTTAACCAAACGTACCCTCCAATTTCACTGGTCAGCTCGTCAATTTGATTATTATCTGCTTTCAAAATTTGCAACTTTTTTAATTGACCTACAAACAAAGGATATTCATTATAATTTATCAATACATCAATAATACACCATACTACCATCCAGCATTGTTTTCATTAATATCCCATTTCCTATCACTAGTATAAGCATTAAACAAAAATAACACAAGAAAATATACCCTTATAATCTATATAGCAGTAAATCACAAAAAGCCAATTAGAGTACAGGAGTTGAACTTCATCAAGTGAAATCTCTGTATTATTATTTAAACTCTCCCCAGTTTGAACAATGTGAACAGGCCCTACACCTATGATACACCTATTACAATTTGAACCATTTTTTGTCCAGTTTTTGAATTATCGGAAGTTTACTGTAGTGTTCTCAAACTTTTCGACCTTCATAGAGAGAAACTTTCCAGGGGAATTTTTTTCATCATACCTATTCCTTCAGGTAGCTCATGTAAAGTGTTCATTGTGAGTATTAAATCAGTAAGTGACGATAAACCGCCAATTTCTTCAGGTAATTCTTCAATATGATTTTCAGAAACGTCCAAACATTGCAAAGTTTTCAAGTCTCCAATTTCCTGTAATAAAAATAAATAATAACGATAACAGATGGAGGAGATTAATCAATTAGCAGCAGAAGTTGTCACCAGACAGTCAATAATATTCAAGCCCTGGGTTGCCCTTTGAATTACAGCTGTAATTTCAAAATATTTCAAAACATCGAGAGTTTGGGTATGCGAACAGTTCCAATTGACGGATAAAGTATCAAGTTCATTATCTTCACAAGACTTCAAAAGAACATTTGGTTATGCTATCATAAAGAATACTCACGGTTGGTAAACTCATCAATATATTATTATCCAGCCATAATTCAATCAGACTAGATAGTTGTCCTATGGTATCGGGCTAAAAAAAAAACGAAAAAACTGTCAAACGTTACGGACATTATACTTTCTGCTTCCAGATGTTCATTACAGGTTTTCTATAAGAAAGAGATTTACAAGAAACACATGACTAGAGCCTTTCTAACTTGTCGTAGTCAGGGTGTTAGCTGAACTGAATTATAGTGTCTGTTCGATATGCATTGGCGAAGGTTTAAGATTTCAGAATTCTATTGTGAATAAGCACCAAATGTTTGTGTAGTAGAAAACAGACATTGAATTGATTACATTAATAGGCATAGTTCAAAACGATATCTGAAGGTTTATTTAGAACAATAGTGTCTTCTTAAGACTATTGTTAGTTAATAGTTCGTTTCATCCTCAAACACGTAGGAAATATTACAGCGCTGCAACAGCTACAAAGTTTTTATTATTCAATATTTTATTGTTACTTGTTTTTCTAGAAAGTTACAATACAGATTATTAGTATAAGTTGGCTTTGCATATTTCAGCTTAATCCTGTTCAAACAGGTTTTCAAAAAAATAAAACAAGTGTTGTTATAATTAACAGGTACAATTAACACTTTTTTTATTTTTTGGAAAAACGTCTTGATAATTAACCTTGATGCATTTGTATTATGGTGACCACGAGTGTGTTTGAAGAACAACAAACTATTAACTAACAGGAGCCTAACTAGGCCTAACTAACTCTTACCAATTCTTCCAGTTCGTTGCCTCCCAGATCTAGCCTCTGTAAGTTAGCCAAAAATGAAAATGACCTAAACACATAACGGAAGCCATTTTGGAATCAACAGGGAATAAACACACAACATATCTTTTTGTTTTAAATCGTGCAAGAAACAAAGAAGTTCGACAGCGACTAAAAAAACGATAGGTATCACTTACATTGGCAAAAATTTAATACAATTATCACGTAATTCCAAAATAACTAGATTGGTGAGGCTAAAAATAATAATAATAATAATGTCAATATAATATATAACTTTACGAGGGTCCAGCAGGTTCATGTAAACAAAAAATAGCATTCAAGTGTAAGGAATTATTCGTCTAAAAAGTATCTCCTGTCGGTTCAGAAGTTGTCCAAACGATTCTTAAATTCGCTGATTGAACTAGCAGGGACGATGTCATCACAACTAGCCAGTCTGATACTGCAACAAAACCCATTGAAAAGTAGACTAGTAATTCGACCAAGGGTTAAAATAAAACTACAGTGAAATTTGAACCAAAGATTAAAAATGATTACATAACAAAAGCCAGTATCAAACAGTAAAATTTTTTTTAAATTATTTTTTTGAATGAGCCGCCTTCCCTCTAATTAGCTCTCCACTTGAATAAGTGCTCCTCCTGGAAGTTTGATTTTTAAACAAGATTTTTAAATTATTCAAGGAAACACAGTATCTATACTTACTATCAATAACAAAACACCAACGAAAACAATAAAATCATACCTTCCGATTTCTGGTGGTATTTCCCCAAGGGCAATATCATTAACAACCCAATTTCTGAGTTCAGCTAATTTCGTAATTGCATCTGGAACACTATATATACATAAACAAAAGAATAGAAGTTGCGTAGTTATATGATATTTAGTCTCCATCCAAGTTAATGACAGGTTTCAAATGTGATTCTATTACTCGTGAAACTTAGCATTTCACAAAATAAAGAAATTTAAATGTACATACATTCCTAAAGAGTTGCTGCTAATATCTAAGTAAGTCAAATTTTTGCATTTTTCAATCGTATCTGGAATGATACGGAAATCTGAAACAAGAAAAAAAAGAAGATAAAAATAGAACATTAACAAAGATGATACAAAGATATATTCTACAGCTTATCCCACCTACCATTTTTGCTAAGGTCTAGTTCTTCTAGTAAAGCTAAATTCTCTATATCATCTGGTAATTCTTGAATTTCGTTGTCTGCAAGGATCAAACGCCTCAATTTGGTCATACGAAACAAGGCCTAGGAGTTTAAAATATATACAAGTCATTACAAAGAGATCAAAACACACATTTATATCTGTTAAACGACAAGTATGTAAACCTTGTTTAAAAGTAATGACAACTTTAAAACAACTGTAAAAATCAATACATAAAATAACACTAATGTACAACGATATTATATTTTATTTTATATTAAATCCGTAATTGAATCCGTAACACAGTAGTAGGTAGAGAGGACAGTGGGTCCATTACCTTTGTAATGATAATTGTGTGGATAAAGTTTACAAAAGAGTATGTAAAAATTTATATAAAGAGTCCTCTTTATTATGTTTATTTAATAACTTAATAATAATATTATAATGCAAAAATAGTAAAGTAAAAATTTAAGTAAAAATTAATGAACTATATAAATATAAATAAATAAATATTTTTAATAAATAAATAAATAGAAAGAAACTTTACACGTCCACAAAGGAATGAATTTTTACATAAAAAAAAGGACAAAAGAGTTTTACCCGTTACATGAAGTCTTTATGTATTTTCAACGCAATTGTTTTAATAAACAAAAATAAACAAAGGATTGTTAATTCTAAAAATGGTGACTCTTTGCAAAAGCTAATTATCATACGCGGACTCGTAATTAGTTTCATTAAAAACTTTGAGAACACTGCGAATATACCACATAATCTAACTCAGGAATATCAATACTTTATAACTCAAACCATTTCTAAATTTTGATAGTAAATGTATACAACAACAAAAAAAACTTTGAGACCATAGTAGACAGGTTTCCGAACAGAAAATTGTATTATTGTATTCTATTATTGTATTCTATTATTTCCTTAAAACTTTTGCAGTGATTCCCCTTCTTTTCATGATCATTTTCTTATATTTATCAGATTATTCAGCTTAAATTTTATGGACATCTATTAAATGCATGTAATATGCAAATAAATAAATGATGATATGGTTATTCCTTACAAGAGAATTTATTCAAGGAGATAATTTACGAAAAGTACTCTTAACAGAAAATATATAAGCAAGAGAAAAGGCTAATTAAATTGACATAGACAAAAGTCAGACACCACAAACTAGAGTTATGCTAAAAATTTTGATTAATTGTTTTTATATATTACACTATATAATAATAATAATTTTTCTATTTTTTTGTCTACTTCATTTCAACAAATCTTTGGTCTTCTAATTAACTTTATAAATTATTGTTTATATAACTAAGATCCATTCCTCTGAATTCACGACGACATTCAGCTTTGCCGTTGTAAAAGCTGACAAGGTTTTGATTAACAATTGCAAATTTTTGCCAACGTTTCCATGATCACTCTCACACAACATTGTCAAACATTTCACAGATCTCACATTCTTTTTATTCTCAATAATGGTGAAATAAAAAATATCTTCTTTGATCCAAATGTTGTGTTAAAAAGAAAGATTTTCTTCATAATAATTTGTGTTAACTTTTCCTATTACCTTTGATGAGACAGTTAAATTGATTTTCGGTTGCCGTAACATCCGCTTTATTTTTCATATTAATAAATTGGTCCAATGAAATGATCGCGAATCAATAACTGAGACAAAAATTTTAAATCAAGATAGTGTGGCATATTAAAAAAAAAACATAAAAGAAAAGTTAAATATATATTATATTTTGTTATGAAGTCTAGCATCTGCAAAATTTTGCTGTGGTAAATTTATTCTGCTGCCATTCCAGGAAGCTACAACAGCAAATTTTGCAGACACAAAATTTGGTGGATTCAGAGGGCTGAAGAATGAGGCCCGGAAAACCTGAGTTACAAAATCGAGTTATAAAGTCAAGTTATGGATTATAACTCGAGATTAACTCTAAAAAAATAGTTAGTAACTCGATTCTTTTAAAGCAATATAATATTCTCCAGTCAGTAACTTGCAGTGCTATCGAAAATTAAAAATTTCAAGTTATTAATTCGAATTATGACGTCATAATGCATAACTCGACTTTATAACTCTGGTTTTCCGGGCCTCCAGAAGATCTGTATAAAACCTGTTTTATTGTTAGAATATATGTTATGTCATGTTATGTTATAATCCTCAATCAAATATGTAATAAATTATATCTGTCTGTCTACAATACAACAATATTTTTAATACTAAAGTTGTTTTGATATTGTATTTGATATCTTTCATCCTTTTGAATGTAAATTAGGTTTCCTTTTTCATTTATTGGATACCAAAGTTGTTGTGTCGAGCATAGAAGAAACTACCTTACAGTTATACAATGTAGTTTTCTAAACATCAATTCGTATCCATAGCCTCCAGTTTTTGGTAACTTATAGATCCTCAGATTTTTGTAGCATTAATAGTTTCATTTTCAAATATTAATGAAGTGCCTGCTCCCCTTACTGCTATGTGCCGCTTGCTGCTAACTGCAGCTTTGATCGTTGCTTTCGTTCATTTAAAGATAACAAATGAAACAAAACTTAATGTTATCTGAAAGTATAGCCATCATTCAGCTATCATTTTGAAAAGTTTCAAAGTGAATTAACAAATACTTAATGATTTCTAGGAAAAACTTTAACATCGGGTCGCAATCATCATGAAAATATAAATAAAAATGGTGACTCCAAAATATAAATGCTTGAAAATATAGTGTCATATAGTGCCTTTCTCCGCTATAGCAACAAAAATTCTTAAAATTTGTTCTTGTTAGCACTGATTTCAGGTTGATTATTCATACAGTTAAATCTTTTTCACAGACGTTCAATTAGCATCAAATCCCAAGGTGATAATCACTCATTAGCTCGTCCTCCAAGAAAACATGAAATTAGGTTCATAAAATTTGCCATTCAAATTCCCAAGGTCATTAACAAATTTTATTTTTTATTTGAAAAAACGTGAATATTTTTTAGCCATTGCAACAAAATTTTATTAATAGGATTAATCCCCATTCGTTGTGTGCGTAGTCATTATTTGAAAAATTTCTGATGACTGTATAGCGATAATACGTTTTTCATAAGTCCCCTGTGCATGCTCATAATTAGTGCTATTCCCATCAAGTTTCTTATTTTTTTCGATTAAAAGTTGACTTGTCAAGACTGCACTATTGTTTTATAAAAAAACTATGCTGATAAAAATACGGTTGCCTTCGATTTGTAAACAGTAAAGGCATATATTTTTATAAGCTTGTGGTTGTCCATTATCTGCAGAATCAAAGGGGAATAGTAGTTACATTGAAACTTTTATTATTAAACTTTTTGTATGAACATCATATTCTATAAAATTTCGTTATTAACATTACTTTTGATGAACCCAAAATTAGTTAGCGGAAAGAGGAACAAGTTACCAGAATAAGGAACATGATGATGTTTGCGATAGCAGTATTTATTACCAATCTTATTCTGTTTGTTTATTCCTGTTGATTTGAAATCTAGTATGACCAATTGTTCTGCTAAATCTAATTAGTTGTGTTTTCTCGTTCGCAACGAAGAATTTTGCAGCATTAAAATTAAAGTTAGCAATAAGGGGAGCATGCACTCTACTAGATTTAAAGGCTTTAAATGTTTGAATATCAAGCTTGTAGGATATCAGTATTAGCTAATCCTGAAAACCTTTTTAAGGAACAACAAAAACATTTAGATAAGACACTGCTCATTACACAAGACTTCACCCCTCCTCCTCCCTTTAGAACAGCAAAATTCTAATGATTTTTTTGTCAGTCAGGGACAACTCCTAATTAGGCTTCATAGCCAAATTAGACTTGACATCTAATTAAGCTTTTTTTTACGCCCTTTCTCCAATTTAAGCTTACATTTTTTTTAAATCCCAAAAAGGCACACTTTAACTCTTATTCACAAATTGGGAACACTACTGTTGACAAGGGAAGGCAAGGGAAGTCTAGCTAACCATCAAAAAACGAAATTTGGTGTAAACTAGGAGAGATGCTGACATTTTACACTTTTACGCCAGATTAAGACGAAATACGCCTAATTAGGATTTGTTACAGAAACACAAAACAAGACAGGTTTACAGTTCTCTCGCTTAAATTCACTATTGCGCGCATGTACAGAGTTTAAAAACAGAAGTCGTTGGCGTACGGCAAAAAAGTTAAAAAATATAAACATCTTCGCCCAGTCGCAACAAATTTTTGTTTTCTGATCAACAGAAACTGACGATTTTTGTTGAATTAACAAAATTAGCAAATTAACTAAGTTCGTACATTCACGCGATCAAGTTGCTCGATTTGCGCCATTTATTCGCAAGAACACTGTAAACCCGCCTTAAAGCTTAAATAGGCTGAATTACGTCAAATTAGGCAGAAAACAAAAATTTTGTAGATAACTAGTTTTGTATACATGGGAATATCGAAAAATTGTGCTAGAGGCTTCAATTCCAGATTGGCTATAGCGTGTTGTCAAAATATACTTGCGCGACCAATGGCCATGGAGCGTGCAAATGGTACTTCCTGTTTTGATGAAGCCTAATTAGGATTATGTGTTCCTAATTTGGATCTCTGAGACGACTAATTAGGCATAGTAAGCTTAATTTGGATTTTTCAAATTTTGAACCTTAATTTGGTGGAGTTGTCCCTGACTGTTTGTGGACAAAAAAGTAATTGCAATTGTTACAATGTTACCTGGGGTAGTTCTTGAATTTGATTTGCATCCAGTGATAAATCTTCTAAAGTTCTTCCATGCCTCAAGACATCATCTGGAACGTTTGTCAGATTACAGTGACTTTTATCAATATAATCGAGGTGCCGAGGTTGCCACCTCTTACGAAACGAGAACAGACCACTACCACATTTCCACATTATGACATGTGTATTATTGTAATATCCTTTTTATTTTTACGTTCGTGTGAATGAGTGCTTTTCGAAAAGAAATGTGTATTTTTCAGATCTAGCTCAGCTCTTTTAAAACAGCTCTATCTATAGGCTCTAATTTTATATCCAATATGGAATGATGAATGTCCGGAGAAAAGTTTGCAAAAATTGAGGTTATTGATCTTCCCTGGAGTAACATACATTTGATTGAGAGCTCATTTGAAACTTCACTTTATCGTTAAAAAACCATTCAGGAAATCTGATCACCTGGCGCTCATCCGTCAATTAATCATTGATGTATATCTGCCTGCCGTGGATCCGCCATATTTAAATTTGTTTAGAATGGGAACGCCGAGTCTTCCCATAATGCAGCGAAATTCTGCTCCTCGTATAAAATTTGGTGTATTTTTACATAGTTTCATTTCTGAGAATTTGTCTAAAAAAGCAAAAACATTGAAGGCTTTTGAAACGAAACAGAACAGTGTCAGAATCGCAGTCTTGAAACGATGGGTACAAGACCTCCACGATGGTTGAAATGTCCACGGAAAAGTACAATTATTAATGGTAATAATCTTCTTAATTCCCTGAATGTTATTAGTACTGAACACCACACACTGCTTAATCATAGCTATATAGATGAAAATGTCACATGTACATCATTGCTCTTTTAAACCACTTTTACACCATCAAATTGTTGCTAAATACCCGATGAATATTCTCCTGTTTTGAATTTATATTTCAAACTTATGGTCACATCGCTTTACTAGTGGCAAAAATAAAATTATAAAAATAAACAGATGGGCACAACAACCAGAGGAAAGAGCAGGCAGAACAAAATTAACCTTGATATAATATATAGAATATTACTTTACCATGGAATATTAGATATTTTATGACTTATCAGTGATTTGCCAAAAATTGCCAAATTCAGTAAGGTAGAGGAGCATATATTCTTGTCAGCATAATATTCTTGTCAGCATAATATTCTTGTCAGCATAATATTCTTGTCAACATAATATTCTTGTCAGCATAATATTCTTGTCACTAAGGTAAGTTCATAAATCCTCATCATGCTTCTATTATTATTATAACACATTAAAATTGGAACACCTTGTTACTAAAATTCCTGTGTTCAGAGATTTAAAAAAACCTTGTGGACAACATATACTCCTAACTAACAACAATATAGAAGTATAAGAAAATACCTTCATATTGCCCAAAAAAATTGAATTGTTGAAATGTTCAGAACCTGAAATTTTACTTGTGCATTTACCGTGATACAAAAACCATGAATTTAACATTCTCATTGTGCATTACATTTAATCTTTACTTTTGAACTAAATTGTCATATTAAACTAAAAACAAAACGAAAACACACACAGCATCTTCATTTTTCATTTGAAGAAATGAGCATTGAGAGAATTTGATGGATTATTAAACAAAAAAACATTGCATTGTGTTCTCCTCTGGGAGCCCTATCATGTCTTCCTTAAGATTCAAAACTCCATGAAGTAATAAAAACCTGTAAGATGAAGTTTCCCCTATTCTGATGGATGATTCTCCCTATAAACAAACATCCATTGACAAACTTTCCAAAGTAATTTTTCTGACTTTTCTTTTAATTCGGTTAGGTAAGAAAAAAGCAAGATTTTGTATAGACTAGTATAGCATATAAATTTTTTTACAGGTTTGTTTTCCTCATGAGTAACCGCCCTGCCCGTTCCTACTAATTCGCAAATAAGGGTGATGAAAAAAATATCACTGAATTGTGAAAGATAAGTTGTACCATTAGTAGTGTTATGGAAATACTGATCTAAAAAATGTTTGGGATCACGTTTTGATGACGAACCATTACGGAGATATCACAGAAATTTTCTGGCATCATATGGGTGTAACATCTCGATCAACCTGTCCAAAAACAATTTTCCACCCATGGCCAATATCATGGACCCCAAGTGACGTCAGTTATTGCTTACAACATTAATTACCTTATTCCAATTTTTTACTTTCTAGATAAATTTATTGCTTTCAAGACATTTTTGGATGACAAGTTTAATTCTCAAGTTCCAGTGGAAGACCTTTTTCAGTTTCCTATGTTGAAATCGTATATCCAAGGAAATAAAGTAAGATTTTTTCAAATATACAGTATATCCTGAAATAAACTGTAATGAGTTAAAAAGTGCAGCCATGTTTGTAAAAAAAACCCAAAAACAAATGTATTAAAAAAAATATATTTTTAATACATTTGCTGTTGTTGTTTTTACATATGAAACTTGTAATGAATTTTCACATGAAAACACAACAGATCTTTGTATACAATTTTTTCTGCCATATACATTGTGTTCAATGCAGTTTGTTTAGACATGGGAACTCATTTTTAATAAACTAAAGACTGTTAAGGTTACTATAAAGGAAGAACAGTGTTTTTCTTTATCACTCAATATTCATTAAATCTTTGAAATAAATATATAAAATGCGAGATATACAAAACCCTCCATGGGATGAATCCCTCTTTTATGAAGACACTATTCATGGTCAAAAACATCTGTTACGGTCTGCGAAACTCAAATCTTCTCTCTCTTCCTCCATCAAGTTCAAGTCGCTTTGGCAATCAGTCTTTTTTATTTAGAGGAAGTCTTTCGTGGAACGCCTTACCAGATAGTGTCAAGTCTAAATCTTCATTAGATGCTTTTAAACTCTGTCTTAAATCCATTAACTTAATCAAGCAATGCAATTGCAAACTTTGTAGGGTTTTGTGATAAATTTTAGCTTGACGAGTTGGTATTGATTAGTTCATTTTATATTTATCATGTATCTTGTAAACTACGTAAAACCAACATTAAATAAATTGGGAAAAAAAAAAAAAAAAAAAAAAAAGTATATATTTTCTTACTCTAAATAATGGAATAAAAGAATGTAAATGTTTTTTGGAAAATTAAGCTCAATTTATAAGGCTACCATTTTCACTCAACGAGTTCCTGTCACACAACCACTAATGTTTTTGCTTCTTTCAGAAGTCAATACTTTAAACTAAAATCACGTGTCACTGTTTTTTAAATAATTCTGTTGTTCAAAAGATATATTTATTTTTTCTTTACTAGAATAAATTTCTTAAACCATTGTGCTTTATTGCATAATAATTTTTGAACGGAATAACTATTTTAAAAACACTAACACACGATTCTTTAGCTTTGTTAGATGATCACATGGATATGTCTCTTTTTCATATGCATGGTTACTTGTGTGGCAGGGACTCTTTATTGGTGGAGTTTGATAAAAATTTTTCTGTTATTAATTATTATGCATGAATGCCATTTATTGGAGATGTGGTGTTGTTCTTTAAAATAGTGATACACCAAGTCGTTGCCTTTACAGTAACCTTAAAATCTAGACACATTGTGTCTTTGTGAAAGCGAATTGACACAAACAGTTTCTTTTAGGTAGTACTGCACTCCCATTTGTTTTAACTACAATTAAATATTACAAATACAGTTAACTTTTGACAAAGCAGATTTTTTTAATCAGTTTCATTAAAATTTGTTCACCACTTATCATTTCCTCTTGATTTTCATTACATGGAGATGTTGGTTT
Source organism: Turritopsis rubra (assembly GCA_039566895.2). Classification (NCBI taxonomy): domain Eukaryota; kingdom Metazoa; phylum Cnidaria; class Hydrozoa; order Anthoathecata; family Oceaniidae; genus Turritopsis; species Turritopsis rubra. The sequence continues at coordinate 15,205,622 of CM077617.1, read as the reverse complement.
TCCAAATTATAATCGGACCTTAGTACCTCTTTAGAGTAGGCTTAAGGATTTTGCATTACAATGTTAGATGATCATACATTCTATATAAGATGAATGGACATCCACTTATAACAGTTAGTTGTCCCTTGGTGTTTGCCCTATTGATTGAGTAAGGGTTGTGCAAGTAAAACACAAAAAAACCCACATTGTGGTCAATTTGAAGAAACAATACTATACCAGGCAAGTGAAAACATCAAAAACATCAAGAGGTAAGCCAGATCAAAGAGCCACTTTAAAACGTTTTACCACTATCTCACTTCCTTGAGGTGTTGTTATCAATGAGAATCCTCTATTTTGAAGCTCTTATTTCTGCTACAGAAACTGTACTTACAGTGATGTCATAAGTACAGCAAGACAGAAAATTTGCACATAAGATAATTAGCTTTTGCGAAGAGAAGTTAATGTTCTTTTGTTTATCTATGAGATTCCCAAAAAAATCACTTTGAAAACATAATGACTTCATGTAACAGATAAGTCTTTACACAAAAATCCTTTGTGTTTTCATAAAAAAGGTTTGGGCTGTTATAGTAGCTTTGTTATTTGTTATTTGTTATTTGTTATAAAAGTTAGTGTGTCATTTGGTATTTCAGAGAGAGTTGGGTTTGATAATTGACCTCACAAACACAAATCGATTCTATGATAAATCTGTCATTGACAAAGCTGGTATCAGTTATTGTAAACTGGCTCTTAGAGGGTAAGGTTTTTTAGTTGTGCCTTTATGCCTGTACTTTTAGATACCTTAAAGGGAAACGAAGGTTGTGAAAAAAAATTTTCTTTTTCGTTTGAAGGTAAGAAAATATTACAAAGATTTAAAAAAAACACAGAACAAAATTGAAATTGACTGGAGTGCTTTAATGACGTCAACTACACAGTTCAAGGGTTTTTTGCTTGAAGATGTTTGATAAATTCAAAAACAAAACTTTGAAGGGCCATAATTTCCGTTTGGAAAATAATTAGAAGACAAAAAATACTTCATTTTTTCTATTTTAGTAGTAAGTTTTTCCGTTTTCGTTTTTTCGTTCCATTTTTCCGTTTCCCTTTAAAACCTTGTCTCTACTGTTAAATTTATATCGTTTATTGTCCTGTCTGAAAAACACCAAGATTTTTTTTCTTTTCTTTAGACATGGTGAGGCTCCAACAGTCGAACAAACGGAGATGTTTTTAAAAATTACAAATAATTTCTTTAGTAAAAATCCGGAAAAAATAATTGGTATGATTTTCGATGTTGAAATAAAGATCAATAACGATAACACTTGACAACTTCTAAATCCAAATGATTTAGAAGCCGATATTGATAACTTCCTAAAAATTATTTTTTTGATTCGAGCATGTGATACAATAATTAAAACAAAATTTGAATTTGTGTTTTTAGGAGTGCATTGTACTCACGGCTTCAATAGAACAGGATTTCTTATCGTTGCATTTTTGTGTGTAATCGAGGAATGGAGGTTAGTTTGTTCATTGAATAAAATGATAAAATTGTCATTCCTAAGCTAGTTTATATAATTATATAATAATGAAAAACAAGGAATATTTTGAAATCTGAATATTTTAGTTTCTTAAATTTATCTCTGGTTTTTCTTTCTACAGTGTTGAAGCTGCTGTAGATTATTTTGCTAAGGTATGTACGATTAGAGATTTTTTTTATATTCATTCTTCAAATGAAAATAACTTTATTTATTTATATCAGTAATCAGATACAACCAAAGAGAATTTGTTAAGTTGACCAGACTAGTCAGTAGTGGTGCAGGCAAATTACTGGCTAATTCTAAAACTTTCACTGTAATGCATTACAATGCTTAGCGTAATAACAGTAATTCCCGTTCTATATTTTTTGTCTTTTGATAGGGTGGGAGGGTGGTTCCAAAAAACTTTCTAACAATGTGTGATACTTAACCTCTATAACGCCCTGCTGTAGAAGAGAACAAAGCAAAGGTGTTAGACTGATTACAAAACCTAAATAAATTCATTTACTACTGTCATTCTGTATTCTAAAAACTGAAAATATAATAAACAAATGACTCCTTTTGTAATATGGAGTGTTGCTAGATAGCAGTTTTTCTTTATAACTCGTGAAGCTATTGAGCTACATCAACAACTGTTTATAGAGATTCATGACATAACAATTACAACGATTGCTTTTAACTAGTGCCGGCCTCCAGGAATTTACAAAGGTCATTACATAAAGGAGTTATTTGCCAGATATGGTGGTGGCCCAGAAGAAGCTCTACCCGCACCCGAATTACCCGATTGGTGTTACGAAGAAGAAGATGGTGTAAGTGATGAAGAGACTGGTCAAAATGGTGACGATGATGGCGAAAGACCTGTCAAAAGAAAAAGAAGAGCATATAATGAAGTAGGAAATGGTTATATCTTTCGTAGGCTCGTATTTTACCCTGGACCTAATTCACTATCTGATCAAAATTACATGTAAAAATTGCCAAAAAGGTAGTATGTGATTTTTTTACTCGGATGAAGTTCAGGAGTCAATCAGAAATTTTATTAACCCTTATCTAGTTATACTGGATAAATAGATATCACACTGTTTATACCTTTTTAACATCCCCTCCAATAGGATGCAAAATTTGCTGAAAATCTTACATCCATAGAAACAGTGAGTGCTCGTGGAGCCGAGCGTATTCAAGAAATTGCCGAAGATATGTTAAAATGGGATAGGTAAGTCGGCATTAGTTTAGTAACCTGTAGTTGTGAGACACCTTCCACCGAAAGACTAATGAATGTAAAGGTCCTGTTAGATGGTCAACTATTAGATAAATCATGCTTAAAGTAGAAACTGTTTTCATAACAGAAATTCATTTATTTTTCTTTATTGTCATCAATTGATTAACCTTTTTAATAATTTAGGTAACATACACAATAAACTGTTCCTTAAACTAATCTGTCTTAAGTAAGTTTTCAGTTTTTATCTAATAGTTTACCTAATAGTTTATCGAATAGTTTCCCCTCTTACAGGACCTTAAGATGCTGGTTTATCCCTGATATAATGTTTCAGGCAAGTAAGTAAGAGTTGAGACAATTATCGTTTTCAGAGGAAATTTCCCTGGATCTCAACCTGTATCGATGGACAGAAAAAATATTGATTTACTACGTGTCAAGCCATACCGTGTCACTTGGAAAGCAGATGGGACAAGGTACTGAATTCCTATACTTTGGTACTTCCCTTAACTTAAACAAAAAACACCCCAACAAACAAAATATTCCAATCATTTCTTTTTTGTTGTTGTTGTTGAATGCCAACTGATTCATAATGGTGCAGTTAATAAGAATTGAACCCACCACTTCTGTATGATACGTCCGACAGATAGATAACAACAACAATATCAACAATTAGATAATGCAGCATTCTTTGTCATGGCGTATTATTTTATCCATGTTTTGTTTCGAAATTTGCAGTTGTAAAACGTAACAGCTATTTTAAAAACATCGTCTGTATACAAAACATTCACAGATCCATGAAAGAGCCAGTTGTGTGATACACGTATGTGAAAAGAATACAACATGTAAAAATGTTCAAATCTATGTTGCATGGGCATGGAACATGTTGCATTGACAACACAACATGGAGCAACATGCATATCAAGCCAGTGCAACATCATTATGTGCAACACTGTGGCATACTTCTTTTTTCTAATAAAAATGTTATTTTTGATTTTAGATACTTGATGCTTATCCTCAAAGAAGGAGAAACCTACTTTCTAGATCGTGATAATTCAGTTTTTACAAGTGACAAATTCACCTTTCCGAGGAGGAAAAACCCAGATGAACATCTATTTGACACACTAGTTGATGGGGTAAGCCAACTTTTAAGAACAGATCAGTCTCTTTGGAAGATGCTTTCAATTCCATTATCAGAAGTTTTCCTCAGATTTGAGATCTGAGAGGGTACAACTCTATGAATTTCATTTTGTTTGGCAGGGATTGTGCAAAAGTATGTATTAACCGGCATTAACATGATTCCATTAATTACATCGAGTTTGACGGTTTAAGACAAATGGAATAAGCAAATAAAAATTGATCAGATTCGCTTCAATAACACGCATTTTTTTATAAGCACCAGACTGGGCTCAAAATCAAAATCATAACAGAGAAAATATATTTTCTCTGTTTACTACACTTTTTCTACCTCAAAGAGACAGGTAGTCCTTCTCTTTTAAGTGAATGAGTGTGTTAAGCTAACAAGATGCAATCATTAAACGTTTTGGTTGAAAGTCTTTCTTTTTTGTTTGAAAGAACAAGGCATTACATAACCATTACCTTGTTTAATACAGACAGAAATAACAATGTTTTCACTGCAAACTAGTGATGATTGCATCTTGTTACATTAACCTTAGTTAATGTATGGATAGTAGGTGGTTTTGGAAGTTTTGAACACTGATTTCTTGATTTGTCAAACAAGCATCAAACTGGCCTCAAAATGATAAAATGGTAAATAAGCAGCAATTAGCTTGGTCGATTTTTTTGGTGCTTATTAAAAAAATAACCAATTAAAAAGTGTAAATGCTTTATATGTATCTCGTTTGATACTCATTTTCCATGGTTAGATAGATTTTGTCTTGGTTTTTTGCACCCTTTTTAAACCAAATCAAAAAAAATTCTACATCACAAACCCGATATTTGTCACATTTTCATCCATGGGAACTTGTTACCTTAGGAACTTGTTATGGACAAAGTTGGCAATGAACTCCACCCAAGATTTCTAATATACGATATCATAAAATTTGAGGTGGTTATGCATTTGTTTACCTGCCTAGTCAATAATGTCATTATAAGCAGTGTCCTGAGAGAGAGAGTGCCTCACCACTCCACCACCACCATCAACATACTTGCATACGGAATTCCATAATTTAAAATCTGCTAACCGAGACTTGTTTTTGTTAGGGTCAAGATGTCGGGCATGCAGACTTAGAAAGGCGTCTATTATGCGTTGACAAAGAAATTATAAAACCGAGAGATGAAGCGGTAAATGTATTTACTTTCCCAGTGGGCAAAATCTTCAAAAAGTCTGTGAGGAGGAGTGTTTTCTATAGGAATGCCAAGCAATATCCCCTGCTGTTTCATTAAAAAAAGACTCCTCCAGAGAGATTTTTTGAAGATTTTGCCCACCGGGATTATTCTCTTGTTCTTTGTTGTGTATATCTCCTGGTATTCTTTGCCTCAATTAATCATGTCTTGTTGCCATTTAAATAGGTGAGGGCGAGAAGACTAGACAAGACCAGAGAACCGTTCAGTATAAGAAAAAAAGACTTCTGGCCGATAGAACAAACACCCTGGGTAAAAACTAAATATTTCACGTGTGTACAGGGTGTTAGCTAGAATTGGAATTACACTGTCCGGCAAACGTTAAAGAATTTGGGAGTTTGAGGGCTTTTTAACACCGACCTTATTTTTGCTTAAAATCTCACCTTCACATAATGTGAGTTCCTATATTGGCGTGCATCTTATCATAGATAGATAGTCAAAATATCTAAAACAAAACAGATTTGTTGGTCATTTGGAAGTTTCTTCACAGAAAGTAACCAAGCTTTTTTTCACAAAATCATTTCGGAAACTCGTTTGCTTGCTTCAACTGGAGGAGTCCGTTAAATCGACATTATTATGCGCTAGCTTAATCGTCTCTAGTCTGCGATAAGTGGTGATCGTTGGAAAGTGAAACTTTATATGCTCGAACTAATCCAGCTGTAAAGTCTAGCTATCATTATTATTATTATTGTTATTCTAAATCATATTTTCCTTACTTTCACTTTCACTTTCAGTGTATCTTTCAAGTTGAGACCATCAGATGTTCATTGTTATATTTGTTAGGGCGAGGGTCCAGGTTGAATTTGAGAACATCAAACTTCTCGGTGAAAAGTCTTATCAAAGCGTTTTAATAAACGAGGCACTAATGCTCATTAAGCCAAACAAATTTAACAATGTTTGCACCATGAAGTTTAATAGTCTTATCAAAGCGTTTGAATAAACGAGGTCTGTCGGCCTCTTTCTCTTACGTTGATCGATGAAAACGAAATGTGAATGATCATTGGTACCTATTGTGTTCCTTTGTAACTGAGACTATTCTGCGTTTGAATTTTGAAAGGTTCACCGGTCAAACTCTTACAGACAAACATCTAACCCCAGACCTTTTAACGCCGCGTCATTAAAATTAGCGCCATTAAAATTAGCGCCATTAAGGCTTAAAAAAGGGCCCTTAAATAAATAACAATTGAATTCAACTATAAGATAAAACTAGCTTTGTGTTTCGATAATAGGTGCTGGAAAAATTTATGCCAAAGGTAACTCACGAGACGGACGGACTCATATATCAACCATTACTGGATGTAAGTCGCAGAGTTTCTTTTATGTGCAGCTATTTGTTTCTTGATATGTTTTCAAAACCTGAAAATCCGATCTTGCTAAAAAGTTTGAGGGGAAACCCAGTAGGCAAAATCTTCAAAAAGTGTACGAGTGTTTTCTATAGGAATGACCAACAATATCGCCTGCTGTTTCAATAACACACTCCTCCACAGAGACATTTTGAAGATTTTTCCCACTAGAAAATTTCTTTATTGTCTTTTTTTAATCTGGTCATAAAACGAAAACATTTTTTTAAGCATCATGTGTTGAAATAGGTCTTTCCTGAATTTGTGTTCATATGACGTTCTTCGGTTGAGTTTTCAAATTCATAATCATAAAAGCACATGCTTTTCGATTCGAACCCAGTAGGCCATTGCAACCAGTAGATATTGCTTGCCATATTCCTATAGAAAACACTCCTCCTCATAGACTTTTTGAAGATTTTGTCCACTGGGAAATAATTTCATGGCGTTTGAAAATTATATAGCTAAAACCATGAATGTTTTAAAACTTTGTTTGGCTAACAGAAATTACGATCGGCAAAACATTGAAACCCTCACATCTCCTTTTTTGGTACAGATGTGGAGGAGGGCAAACATTATTGAACTTTTGTTTCTCCTTCGCCTCTTATAGCCATATACTCCTGGTCAATGTCCAGTTGTTTTGAAATGGAAACCACACGAGTTGAACTCCGTGGATTTTTTATTAAACATCGTTACTGTCAAGCAAACAGGGTGAGTTGATTGGCTACCATTCAAAAAATGAAATTATTTCATTTTAACATTTGAACGAAGTTTTTTTTTAACCATCACCCAGGGGTCATAATTATCTCTGTCCTTCATACGTTTTCTACCTCTAAAGTTAAGGTATTGGTAGTCGGTGGTTTGAAAGTATTTAGGATATATACTCTGATCTCTTGATACATCAAATAAGCACAACTTAAGCACCAGGCTCAAAATGACAAAAAAGACGCTAATGAGCCTGGTCGAATTTTAACAGGTGCTTATCAAAAAAAATATTTTGTATGCTAACCAACTAGGTTCACTGTACTCAGACATGGATTGTAAATGTTACTGCATGTACTTTCTTATATGTGGGGGGAAAATTCCGACTTCAACTTGAATATCCAATTAAATTTGATGTATTTATTTATTTATTTATTTATTTATTTATTTATTTATTTATTTATTTATTTATTTATTTATTTATTTATTTATTTATTTATTTATTTATTTATTTATTTATTTATTTATTTATTTATTTATTTATTTATTTATTTATTTATTTATTTATTTATTTATTTTCTTGCTAATTTCAGTTGTTTACCTGAGAAAGTTGGTCGTTTATTTGTTCAAGGTTACGATCAACCATTTTCAACCATTAAGGTAAGTCTTGCGTGTATTCTGCCGAATGGTATCTTATTCTCTGTGTGTTTAGCTGTCAGTTTGAGACCATAAAACTTCCCGGTCAAAATTCTTTTAGAAAAAGAACGAGTTAAATCCGAACCCCTCACTCTCACTCTCCTTGATCCCATCAAGGTTTACCGGTGTAAAAACACTTCTCAGTCTTTTTGAAGATTTTGCCGACTGGGTATATGTTGTATGATAGTCTGGCAAATGTTGCAGCCTCTAGCAGCATTTGTCTGTTCTTGAAAGAGAAAACCACATGGGATTTCGGACCACCAAACTTTTCGGTGTAAACTCTTATAAAAGAGTTTGAAAGAAAGAGGCATCACGTGACCTAATGCTCACTGATCTAAATTTAATAAGGTTGACACCATGAAGTTTTGATGGTCTGAAGTTGTTAGATAAACTATATGTAAAGCGTACGATGTAGATAATAACTAGCCTGTCTTCCTATTGATTTCCTGCTTCCAGTCTGATCCCTTCTTTATTCGAAATTGTGAGGTGTCTATAATAGGCCATGGATGTTGTAATGTTATTTCAGACTTGGTAACCCAAACTTTATCTAATAGATTCACCGCACGAATTCGTGATTAATCGAGGTAATTACTTCATATATTTCTTTTCATCCTAGGTCACACCTGAATTAAAACACTACGATAAACGTATAATTGAATGTACTTGGACAGGGACACAATGGAAATTCCTAAGGATCAGAGAAGACAAAAGTTTTCCCAATGCATTCAAGACTGCTCAAAGTGAGTATATCCGTCTTATTAGCTTTTGGTAACAATGACGTCATCATCCAAAATGGCTGGGCTGTTGTTGGGTATATCAGTCGCAAGGATTGAAACAGGAAAAGTTTTTTCAATCTTGGGGCAGAAAATAGGGGATGTTTGTTTGCGGGGAGAAGTGTTGTTTACCTTGTTTTTGTTGTTGTTCAGGTGTCTGTGAAAGTATCAAACATCCCGTCACTAAAGATAATCTGTCTGACTATATCATGAAATATGCTTACAGCCGCCATGGCGGTTATCATCAACATCAAAGCAGATGACGAAAGTTTGTCGGCGTTGATGACGAAAGTTTGTCGACGTTTTCCTGTTGTTACTGTTAAAACTTTTTACTCACAGAAAATTTATTTATAAGATTTGAAAAAAGCCTTGTATATTGAATCACTTGTGTTGTGCTTTTCCCCTGAATGCAAATTCACGATGAAGAAGATTTGGTGTGGAGAGAATGGACATGTTCTTCTGTACGCTTGATTTCTCTTTTATGGCGGATTAGGGAGTTTACGCCACTGTGACGACAACGAGGAAAAATCATCCACGAATAATAAAAAAAACAGTGTCTGTAATAAGAAAACTTCTGATCTATAAACTAAACAGAGAGAGAAATGATATCGAATCAATACAGAACCAATATCATTCCGAGCTATTGGCTTACTTCGCAACTGCTTTCGAGCACCGGCAGAATTTTTCCCTGGCCAAAATTGAATTTCACAGAAAAATTGCTGGAAACTCAAGTAAGGAAGCAACTTCGTCCCCAGGGCTTCTTGCCTTTTCGATATACTGAATGACGACGAAGAGTGTGATCGAAAAGGCTAGAAGCCCTGGGGACGAGGTCGTTAAGGAAGGTATAAAATGCATTTTGTATTTTCCACTTGTATTTTCCACTTGATTGTAACACATAGTTCATCTGACTATTTCGCCTCACCTAAGTTTATGGTAAAAACCTTATAAATTTTGTCTGGGTTAGTGAAGCTAGATTCAGGATATGCCTTAGTATTTCAAACATTTTTATAAGACTTTTCACCGTAAATTTATGACGTAAAGAAATCACGAGAGAGAGGTGGAATTATGACATCTTCCTTATAGTAGGGTGAGATCCACAATCTCTGACAAAAATTCTTAAAATTTGTTTCTAAAAGCTCGCCCTCTTTAAAACGTCTATCTGTTAACCATTCCTGTCTGAAGGTGTTATTTCATCATTTAAGCACTATACCATCCCAGTATGAGTGGCCAACCTGCTCAGGAACACGCCAGGACAGCATTTACAGCTCTTATTGGCGTGGGTGGAGGTGGTGGGACGGGGATGCCTATCTTCATGTTTTCCACTGTCCGGATATATTTTGTCAGCGATTGTAGTATTAGATCGTTGACTTCGTATAGACGAAATGGAATCACATGTTTAAGGGCGAATTTTTTTTCTGGCTAATAAATGTATAAAATCACGTGTATAAGGGCGAATTTTTTTTCTGGCTAATAAATGTATAAAATCACGTGTTTAAGGGCGAATTTTTTTTCTGGCTAATAAATGTATAAAATGCAGGAAAACAAAAGAATAAAAAAGGAAAACAAAATCTACATAAATTATGACCCAGGGTCTACAAAATACACTCGTTAATTAAATCACAACTGGGTTTAAATATGTTCCGAATTTCATATAAACGGACGATAGCTCCACACTTCCATAAAAACGGTCAAGAAATAAACGCTTATATAATAATGGTTAGTGTAGAGGCATAATAGACCTTTCCCGATTTATTTTTTTTAAACGCCAATATTTTGTCTAACTATCCTTACCCTGCCTCGTTTTGATGCGTTGTGTCGTTTTGATGCGTTGTGTCGTTTTACTGTCATTACTTCTTTTGCTTAACTGCAAATCGCTGTGGGACAATTTTTCATGATTTTTATCAAAATATCTCATCATAACGAGGCGGGGCAGGATAGTTTATCAAAATATCTCATCAAAACGAGGCGGGGCAGGATAGTTTGGCGTTTAATATGAAATTCGGGAAAGGTCTATATATAATAAACACCCAAACACGTTGCCACGTTACTTCCCTAATTTCGTGCTAGCAACGCTAGTCATATCTCTCCATCATATGCAGCACACGTCAATTGTATATTTACAACGACCTACGAATAACAAATCCTGAGAGAAGAGTTGCCTTGTAAGGGGCCTGGGCACTATTCCAAACTCACACTAAGTTTTGGGTTAATTCTGCAATACTGATTTGAAACCACGTGGTCAAGTGAAAGGGCTATTTAGTGAATTGAAACATAATACGGACTCAGTAATAAGCAGAATGACTTTCGGATACCATAAAATTATTTGAGGAAGTAACAAGGAAAGTTCCTACAAAGCAACGTGTTCAGTCTGGTCTGTAAAATTTAAAAATATCAACACAGAAGTTAAAGCTTGTTAGATTTACCTATTTTGTATCCACTTTTAAAATTTAAACATCTTACAGACATGTAAAGCACAATTAAACGTTTGTGCTTCACTAGGCTTCGTTTAAGACTACACATAATACAGACTTCGTAACACAAAAGGGCGTCAATGACCAGAGGCATTCGTTCGTTTGCTACTTCCCCCAAGCTCGTGAACCAGCATAAAACATTACAGAAGATGCCGTTTCTCATACAATATTCAAAATTCACGAGGAGATTGAGAATTTTTCCATTAAATCTGTTGAGGAGTGCAACGAGAATGTGTTTAGGAGACTGCAAAAATGAAATTGGTGAAAAAGGACTCCGCGGCTGCCAGTTTTGTAAAACGTTACGCCCTTCGAAATTTTTTAACGCCACTGATATCAATACAGTCGTAATTATGAATATTTTCATCAAATACTATAGTGTTGTCTTGAACGAAGGCTAATGTTACACTTGCATTTAGCTTTGTAACAGTTTTGAATAGTGTTGCTTATTAAGGGCGCAAAAAAGAAGGGCGGCATACAAACGAACCAATCACAATGTGAAAGGAATATTTACTTATGTACGAAATTAAATCCTAGAAATTTATACTAAAATATTTTGCAGAATATGTCCTCACAACTAACAAGTTTATCATATGGATCGTTTATGTTATGTTTGGGCAAGCGAGTCGTCTCTCCAAGAAAGATTGATTCATCGCTGTCTCGTTAATCCAAACATGCCAAAGATGCCCACATTAAAGAACAATAAAACCATGTACATTTGAATGCGAGATAAAGAAATTAACAAAGTCCGTGTAAATAAATTACATTGAGAACCTGTTAGACGGTAAACTATTAGATAAACTATGCTCAAATAGTTCTGAAAATAATTAGTTTACTTATTTATTTATTTACCAAATATTGATACATGATAAACTAATATTCAGATTATATACAAATACATGTTAAATTCTGTTGTCAATGTGTCAATATGTGTCAATACGTGTCAATACGTGTCAATATGGGTCAATATGGGTCATGTTGATCTTACTTAAATTATTCAATAAAACAAATCAATTGACGTCAAATGATGGGGGAAAAAATCAATTTCTATTATGAAAAAAGTTTCTACTGTGAGCATAATTTATCTGATAGTTTATCTTATGTAATAGTTGACTGTCTAACAGAACCTTCAGAGAATGTGTCTAATGAACAATTTGAAAATAATTTCTTTACTCACATGGTCTAAAAACTAGAAGAACAAAATTGGAAAGAACAAAATACTTGTCTTCTTCAATCAAACATGCCCGCTTTTACATTCTTACTTCTTAAGCCGGACTACACTACGGTGAAAAAATGTGGAACCGCAAACAGTAGAAACACTTTCTGCTATTCCAACATTTTGATTAGCCATTCAGGTTACTCTAAAAGTTTCCGCCGTTTCGTTTTGCGCGCTTAATGCAGATCTGGCTTTCGTCTAACGAGATGCGATCACAAAACTTTTTGGTTGGAAGTCTCTTAATTTCGTTTGAAAAAATGAGGCAAACAACCTCGTTACCAGGACTTCCCACACGGTTTAAATTTCAATGAAGTCCAAGAACAATGTCAAGAAACAAAGTTGCTTAGCCTCATTGTCAGACGAATAAAATATGAAAGAAACACCAAAAATATTTCACTTTTAAAACGAAGTAAAAAAAGACTTGGAAAATAGGTTGTCACAGAGATGGACCAATTATAACGTGCAAGCGTTTTTAAGTTTTTTCATCGTCATAAGAAAATTCGATGGGCTATTGTCCATTGTTTCTTTAATCTCTTCAATAGGCAAATCATGCACTCGTTTTGATCACATGACACATTACAACCAATACACAGTAATTATTTTCTATCACGTGATCAAAGTGAATGCAAAACAAACTACAGTTAGATAGTTTGAGTTAAAAATACCGACAACCGAACTTTACAATAGACTTCCAGACAGGAAAGATTAGAATGGGTTTGTTTTTTTCGTATAAAAACTTTGATTTTTCTCGATCCTGTGGTCCAATCGATTCTCGATTGATTTTCACGATGGCTGTGCTCAATATTTTAGAACTTATTCATTTTTTTTTTAAATAAAAAACGTTTTATAATTAAAAAACAAAATAACACCATTCAAAGATTAATGACATAAGTATACAGGAACTATTGGTTATCGCCAAAAACCAATAAGAATCATTCAAACAGTAGTTCATTAACATAATAACGTACTGTGTACAAATCACGCTATACAATGCACTGGGCTTACAATGATTTCATCTAGAACGGTCTTAATACCATGCACCAGATCCATTAAGACTTACAAACGACAGCCTGGTTTCATTTAGACCGATAAGCACAGCCTATCTTCTGCGAAATTAATGAACTTCGCACTATCCTGAATAATGTCTCGAAACGCCCAATTACTTAATTTCACCTTTCTGGGGCGGTACCGTTGGCAGCATTCTTTTTTTCCTTGGCTTATTAATAGATCCATTGCCGCCGATAGGCGCATTGCGAGGCGTACTTTTCACAAAAGGGGCGCTCCAAAATGGATCTTCTACGCCCCCTTTGCCACGTGGATTTGGAGCGTTGAAAGGGTCTTTAGCGCCTGTTACGTTGGAGTGTCTATTCGCACCTGGATGGTTCCTGGTTCGATGTCCATCGGGTTTCCTTTGTTTCACAAGGTCGTTGTTTACTTTCGGATGTTTTGGATGTTTTACGAAGTTCATAGGAGCCATTCCGAACGGGTCAGCATCTAACCGATTTCCGCTGCTTTCGGCTTGATGTCGCGGATCAGGAAAACTATCATCAAACGGTGTATTACTTTGTATGTTATTCACCATAACACCATCTTTGCATCCACCACCTTTATGCTTTATTTTTTTACCTTTTTGGCGCTGTATTGTGACGGAAGTTGAAAAATACGTGACCGTCCCCCTGTCTGTTATCACTTCATTCTTTCGGCCATGAGTGGTAGACGATGCGTCATTTTTATCTATTGTGAACGGTGCCGAAGCAAAAACATCCTTACCTTGCTCTGACTGACGTAATTTTTGCCGTGGATTGACGCCATCGTCATTGCTATTGACAATTTCCGCGCCAGATTCTTGATGTGCAGATGCTATATCGCAGTCAAGATATTTGTGCTCTCCTTCGCCTTCGTCGTCACTAGATTTATCACTACAGCTGTTACTACTGCTACAAGATGAAGTTCGTTCATAAATATACATTCTATTCCTCTGTGATGGAGAGGCTGCGGGTGAAATTAAAGGAGATGCGTCGGTGTGCGAGGCTGAAGGTTTGACGTCTAGCCGTTGCTCACTACCGGCATGATTACTCTGAAATTTAGCTGACGACGTTACGTCATTAGAAACTGACGTGTTTGACGATTGTCGAGTGTCGGATTTTCTTGATTCAGTTATTTTTAACTCATTTAATTCTTTGTCTACTTCTTGCATGATTCCAAGTTCTTGTAGTTCTTGTTGAAGTTTCACGTAGTGTTCGTCGTCGTCAATTTCTAACAGAATGCCAGTTTCGACGTTCGAATCCTGACGTTCGAATTTCGACGTTGGATTATCAATGGTTTCGCTGATTGGCGGTGGGGATCTGTTGTTTTCAGAAGGTTCACTTTTATAAAAACTAAACGGATTTGGTGTTTTAATATCCGGCTCAGTTGTGTCGACACTTAACGGTCCGTATGTCCCGGCAGGTGGCCGGATCTGAGAGAATTGTCGATAGAAGTGTATCGCATCATCGGCGCTTGATTTCGGCAGTGCAGTTGGACGTATGTTCAACGTATCGGAATACGATCGGTTGTGTGTTTTCTTCTTCTGTTGAAATGGATTAACTTGACGGTTATTTAAATGCTTCTCGACAAAAGGATTGGTTAAGTCAGGCGACGACCGACTAAAATCGTCATCAAACGGACACGACGTCGTAGTAGGTAAGACGGGCGAAGCTGGCGGCTCCACACTACGGCACATGCGCGAATCTGTCTCTACACGTGGATTAAAATCACTTAAGTCTTGCTTATGGCGTTCCAACACCTCTTTCTGTTGCTGTACACGCAGTCGAGTTCTCGCCTCTTCTTCCCGTAATTTTTGTAAACGCAAGTACTGCTCTTGCCTCGATTTTATTTGCTCGTCATGTTGTTGCTTTCTTAATTGCTGTTGTTGTCGCATCATCATCTCTTGCTCCTGTTGCCGCATCAACATTTCTCGTTGCTGTTTCAAGTATTCCTCATGTTGTTGTTGTTGTTGTTGTTGTTGTTGTCGGAGTGCATATTCCTGCTGTTGACGCACAACGTACTCTTGTTGTTGACGTAAAGCAAGTTGCTGCTGCTGTTGTTGTTGCTGTTGTTGTTGCTGTTGTAACTGTTGATAGTATTGGTATTGTTGTTGTTGTTGTTGTTGTTGACGAATCAAGAATTCCTGTTGTTGTTGTTGATGATAAAGGATTTGTGTCGGATCCAGCTTGTTTATCGAATGCGTACTGACACTTTGTGCATGACCTTGCAGGTTAACGGACGGACTTTGATTTAGTAGACGATGCGCCATATGCGGAGAAACACTACCAGCAGCACGCTTTGACATTTCCTTCAAACTATGACTCCGACGTAAGTTGGACGAGTTCTGAACATTTGTTACGTCGTTGTATTGCTTGAATGGTGTCGCCGATTCCTCATGCGTGTCGTATATTTGGTTGTTCCCTTTCGGACGTTGTCGTGGTGCTAATGATGTAGTAACTGGGCGTTCTCTCGGCGCAACTGAAGTCATCACGGGTCCTGCCTGTGGCGTTGGCTTTCCTCTGAAAATACCACATACCGTTTATTAGAAAAAGGAAAGAAAATCTTGTAAGAAAATCTTTTGCAGTATATTTGACGTGATGGACGAAAGCTAATTTATGGATTTGTGGGAAGATTGTGTTTTTCTTTGCATTTTCTTTTTTAAAACTAATCTTAATAACTGGCTTTTCATCTATTATTTTTATTATTATTTCTATTATTATTTTCATCTATTTCATCTATTTTCTTGTAATCATCATCGTACATAACGTTTATTAGTTATAAATACGGCAAAATAGGATAGTTTGACAAAACATCAGCATTGTAAAATAATCAGAAAGGGTGAAGTATCAACTTGACAATTTTTTTCCCGATTAAATGAAGTAAAAAAAACGACGATTAATGAAAGAAATACAGCAGTTGTTCAGGATACTTATACGCCCTTTTTACGTTAAATTTGGGCCGGCGTAAAAAGGTCCAATGACACGGCAGTAGATTGGCGCTTACCTATTCTCAGATGAATCTTTATTACCAGTATCGATGGGTGCACGTTTCAGTGACTCGTTAGATACAACAGTATTCTAAACGCGTATGAAAATTTAAAAAAAAAAATACATTTTGCTTAAAAATAGACCTTTCCCGAATTTTTGTTTAAACACCGTATTATGACCGTATTATCAAGCTCTGCCTCGTTTCTATGCATTTTGTTTTATTAATATCATAACTTTGTTACTTAGGAATACTTACAGAGTAGTTAAAAGCAATTATGATAATGAAAACAAGGGTAAACTTGATGACTCAGTCATAACACAGAAATTCGGGAAAGGTCCATTAACCAAGCACAGTAGAATCACTATAACTCGAATATTCGGTAACTCGAACAATGTTCATCGGTCTCATGGAGGTTCGAATTATCGGGAGTTCACTGTCGGTAATGTTCACCGTCAAAAAGGTAATGCTGATGTGATATGGGTAGGGGAACATTCTTATCGTGTTTCTGAAGCTTGCGATACACGATTCAATTTGTCAAATTACACCTATAAGCACCGAATTAGTCGCATTTGAAAGTTTAGTGGTTCCACTTTGTCGAAAACGAATGGTTGACAATTCAATCAATTTATTTTAAAAAGGCCAACATGACGAGATTGGGTAAACTCATTTCGTTACAATTCTTAAAAAAAGATTGAGCATTCAACCAAACGATTTAGGCATTCAACTATTTAGAATTCGGTTAATTTATTCATCAGGTCCATGACATGATAAATCTGGTCTGACAAACAAAATTTTCCAATTCAACATCAGCATTGTAATTTAGACATTTAGTAATTTAGGCATTGTATTTAGACATTCAACGAAAATTATTTGAACATCTAAACGGTTTCGTTAAATGCTCTAATTTTTGATGCAGCTCAAATTTGACTTTTGAAACAAAAAAACAACCATAATCGGTTGACGTTGCTTTCGATAAATTGAACATGTTCAATTTTTAAAATGTTAAAAACACGACATGTAGAATCTCATAAATTGAATTCGACAAAATTCGATCGTGTATCTCCGGCTTAACATCCGCAGTGACAACAACAGAAAACGAAACTTTAGGCCTAGTTCACATTTTAAATCTTTCACGACTCACGTTTTTATTAGGCACAGGACAATGTTTTCCAGCAAGTTTAAATGAAAGTGCAGAAATTTGATAGATGTCTGGACGCTTTGAAGGGTCTGGTGTAAGCATATAACCTGGAGAGCAAAATACAAGAAAATAAGTAAATAAATTAAATAAATAAATAATAAAAAATTTATCTTCATCAGTGTGGCCATTATTTTACCCTCAACATATGTCCCTAACTTTTTACTAACCAAAATTGAATTTCCGTGAGTAATTTTGGATATTGTATATAGCTGCATGAATATCACAAGAAAAAAGCCTTGCAACCAAAACAAGGAAAGATTAGCATTTTACTTTTTAGGTTCGGGCTCCAAACTGAATTTCCCCAGACTTCTCAGGCAGTTTTCAATGCAATTTCCTTGACTTTTCCAGGTTTTCGAGGACAGCCACCATGCGGTACAATTTGAAATGAGGAAAGAAGATTATTATGTAGTAAGCACTTACTGAGCAGACCATGAAGTTCTTTCGAATATTTCGAGGTTTCTGGGAAAGCAAAATGGCCACTCTGAATCGCCAAGGTACTTTCACCAAACGGAGTTGTGAAAAAGCAGAGTTTGTACAACAGACAGCCAAGTGCCTAAACAAATGTGTTACAGATTTCACTACAGTAATTAAAATAAAGCACAAGTAACAACCAGCAAACCAGACATAGTAAGATGCTTTGACGATTTGCTTGAAGCCTCATGCTCATTATTAAAGCGACTTTTATTAAAAGAATCATATTGCAAAGCTGATTTCCACAAAGTTCTAGAAAAACACTTTTTCAAGACATCAAAGATAATGCTTAGTCCCTTTTACCACTTTTACTATTTGCAGAGTTGTAAGGGCCCACATCCAGGACCATCAGTAACATATATTATATATTATATATATATATATATATATACTATATATTATTATTAGCTAATAGTTCAAAGATATTTGTCAATTATTCGACTGGATAGAAGAAAAAAATGTTCAATTATTGATCAAATTGTTCGTAATGAGAAAACCTTCTTTCCAATGTATCATATCTATCACACTACTGCATTCCACAAAATAGTAAACAAAATATTTGAAGAGAATTACCCAGATATCTGATTTTGTGTCGATTATAAGACCAGCATACAAATCAATCATTTCGGGAGCTCGATAGGATACTGTTGTGTATCTGTAGAAGAATTGTAAAATAACAATAAGCTTATCATTCCCTTCTGACTGGTCATTATAAAATCACTTGTAAAGAAAGCTGAGACCCAGGTTGTTTTCAAACAAAACCAAAAGGTGTTTGCAAATTCGTAAACAGAAAAGAGTAGGGGTAAATAATAAACAACACTCGTTACTCTCATGAACTCCCTTTTATAGTTCACTTTCAGTTCTACTTCAAAACTCAAATTTTTTCACAATGTAGGAAACCATTGATTTTTCATTGGTTTGCATCAAACTGATTAAATGCTTACTCAGCAAAACAGCATTCAGACGTCAATACAGAATGAGGAAAAGAGAAGGGGGGAGAAACAATAAAAAAAAATGAAATAATAAATAAATAAATAATTCATACTTTTGTATTTCTTCCTCAACGTTTCGTACACCATCCTGTTTAGGATCCATAATACCAAACGTGGCACTTCCAAAATCACATAAAACAAAGTCTCCACTTTCTTTACGCAGGATATTCTCAACCTTAACAATTAAAAGGAAATCATGAAATAGAATAGAATAGAATAACATCCAATAATATTTTGAACGATTAGTAAGTTTTATTATTAGAATTAATATTAGATTTAATATCTTTAGGAAGTAGTTTCAAGATTCTGAGGAAATACTAGTCCAGAGGACTAACTAGTGAATGAAAGTTCGAACACTCCTATAAACCAAACCATTTGGTATGTTTGATAGGAACAAAAGAATATAAACAAAAAAATATACTTTTAAGTCACGATGAAGTATGGGCGGATTATTATGATGTAACAGTGACACGGCTTCGCAGGTATCACAAAATATTTTAAGAATCAACTCCTCTCGAAAGCCAGTTGACAAATTTTCGTTCATCAAATCAATGACATTTCCAGCTAAAGAAAATTTGGATAGATGCTTCATTAGTGACATTAGTGAAATTCAACAAAGGGAAGACAACATCACCTGCCGTTTCAATAAAAAAACACTCCTCCACAGAGACTTTTTATACTCTTCACTAAAGCTAATAAAATTTCTTTCGGTTGTACTGTATTGCCACAAAGAATTATTTCCATTGGTAGTTACAACACAGTTTCTCACGTCTCACTTTACAACACGATTTCTCAAGTTAGATAAAAAAGACCATTAACTTCTTAAGATGGTGACCCTTTGCGAAAAGTTTTGGACTTTATGTACTATACGTCTATAAAATAATAGGTTTTACATATCTATCACACTACTTCCAGTACTGCCAGTTCTCTGACAAATACAAATATTTACAAACATATTTTTGTTTTGAGAGATCAAATTAAATTTATTCATTGTTTTCACCAAGGTTGTATTTTTATAGGTGGTACATAGAAAAAGTTTTACGTCATAGCTAAAGGTCCCATGTTGGTTGTCTTGATAGCTCAGACCAACGACTAAATGTAATTTGTGGCTTGTAATTTGTGGTCTTTGTGGTAAAATTCGTGCATTGTAGTGATAATGAAAATGGTGTGGTTCCCTTTGTGTGTTTCAAAACATACTGATCTAGTAGATATAGATATATACAGACAAAGATTCATTGCAAAACTGCCATTTGATTTTGAAAACAAAACATAATTCCATCAAATTCTGAATCTCAAATGTTTACCAGTTAAATTAATTAAAGTAAAAGCACACTTGTAAAAAAATAACATTTACCTTTACAGAACTCCATTAGCATAAGAACTTCATAAATGCCTGGTTCAAGACAATTGATAGCCGAGTCGAGGAAAGTGATGGTGTTTTTGTGTCCTGACAACATTTTCTAAACAAATCAATTGCATATATAAGTAATTCAGAATTCCAAACATATGTTATGCGGTATATTTCAACTGATACCTCCCCCTTTAGGTCCAATTCCTGTTCTTTCAATAAAATATTTTCATCAATCAAGCCATAATATCTTCTATTTTATCACCAAGAAAAAAAATCTTTCAGCGATTCAACCATTTTCAGGTTCTTATTTCTTATTTATTTTATTTATTTATTTTATTTATTTTTTATTTTATTTTCATTTTCAGGTTCTTATTTATTAATTACATGGATTCTCCAAAATTTCACTTCAAGCTATTATTAAACGACCCGAAATCAGCTTGTGACTATGATGTAACAGATAAAAACTTTTCTGTTTTTATGTGAAAATTCATTCCTTTGCCAACACGTAAAGTTTCTTTCAGGCTGTAATATAGGCCTCTATAATCAAATTGTGCTTCTTCATGAAGGGGTTCGACCACTGGTGATGCCAACAAACAACCCCTCCACTACAGAATTGCCCCCAATTTTAGTCACTTGTTTAGTTAGAGTGCATACAGTAGTTTGCATAGATTTGCATATATAGTATACTTTTTGTCTCTTTAAATACAAATGTTTCAAATGTTTTCTCCTCAAATACAATAAATTGATGCATAATAACAAATTATTTACCAAGATTTGGATTTCTTGTTTACAGACGGTTAAATCAACAGCTTCGTTAACTGATACTCGTTTAAGTGCGCATCTTTGGCCATGTGATGTGCGCACAACAAACACAAGTGCAAAGCCACCTGCGAAAGAAAATATTGGAAAAATTCAAGTTAATACCGAAAAGAATACACAAAAATACGGGTTTGTCAGAAGAAATTGCATGCCATTAAATGTCTTATATAGTTTGATTAAGCCTTCGAACATTCCTAACTTTTCATCTCTTCGTGATTATGCTTTTTCTAGCAATACCAACATTGAAGTAAATTAAAAGATATCAGTTGTACATATCAGGGTGACCACTCAAAATGAAACATGTAAAATTAGGAGATTTTAGGAGAATTTCGGAGATTTTTCCATGATTTTTTTGGAGAAATTGTGTAATCAGTCTTTATTTAGCGATGATCACAATACCTTTTTTCCCACAACTGAGTCTGACATTTGTTACATTTTATACAATACCTCTATTTACATTTGTATATGCATTGTTTTTACTAGTGTAATTATCTTTATTTAACTTTTAACTTAGGTAGAACAACCAATCCCAAATAAATGATGATTATTATTATTGTTATTTCTTTTCAGCAAGTTAAGACATTGCTGTTTCTGTGGGATTAGCACCCTTAGGGAAAATATCCTCTACTGTGATCCATAACGGCACCAGACAATTAAGCTTACACTAGGATCAACAGGTCAGGAGCCAGTGAATTAGCTAGGATGAGCAGGTTGGCAATGAACAGAGACATTTTGGGTCAAAACTGGTTAGTCATTCACGGTCTGATTAATCTCATAACTGGATAAGTATTTTCAACCAATCCCGATGTTGAAATGGCTCTCGAAAACTAGGAATCGCCTAGCAAAATAATTTTATGTATGTGAAGTGCAAATCACAAACAGGATTTACCACATACAAACTAGTTTCTTTATTGAAAGGCCTGATTATCACGAGACTGTGCGAAAAATGTGTTTGTCTTTAAACATCATCGCATATAGTGTCTCAGGAGGATATTTTTCAAACTACAATCGAATGTAGAAACCGTTGAAAGAAATGTTTGAAAACGTTAAATGTTTGTTTACATTTTATTTAAAGAACAAAATATAATCAGAAGGGGTGACTCACCGTTTTTTTCCCATGGTTGATACCAATTATAAAACCTACCTACCTACCCTAGTCACTTTTTATTATTACAAAATTATTACTTTAACCAATCAGTGAAAACCAAGGTTTATAGTAAACTTTATCATAACAAGGGGTCTGAAATACAACTCTTTCCTACCAATTGATAATAACTTTATCAGTTAAAAAAGTTAATATGAAAGGTGAGTAAGATTTGTCCAGGTATAATTTTTTTCTAAAGAAACTGTTTTATCATTTTAATTGACTTTTCTTACCAATAACTTTTGTACATAATTTGTACAGTCATCTATATCAAATTATTGGTTTCTTCATTTATTTCAATTTTAAAATATTTATATATATCAGTTGTCATCCTGTCAAAATATACAATAAACAAATAAATAATATGTGATACTATAGAAATAATTTGACATCAAATTTCACTATGAATCAAAATAACACATTCTTGTATCTGTTGACACACCGTTGACAACCTACTCTAAAGAATAGTTAGCAAATCAGATTTTTTTTCCCTCCCTCCATACTCTCTCTCATCTAATAAATGAATAAATAAATATGAAACACACCTTCAGCAACACTATCTTCGACAGTACACGAATAACGTCCCACTTGGAACTGTTTCCCAATCCAACCGCTGCGGTCGTTGCCGCCGTAGAAGAGTTTTTTCATCATGGTGATAGTGGTTACGGGGCAGCTGCATTAGAAATTATTGGTTTCATCTTTTTTTTCTGTTTAAAACAATTTTGATACAAACAACATTAGGTCTAGTAAACCATGTTCACTTAGCATGGACCCATAGTCACATTTTTTAATTAATATAACAGATGAAAGATTATTATGTAATAAACACATTAAAAAAAAAATCAAAAAACTCGCCAATCAAGAAATGTACACAGAATAACTTGAAAACACAGAGAACTTTTTTTGTGCATAAAATGGTTGGTATTTAAAAAACAGAATATCCAGTATAATAAGCGATTGTTAAAATATATTCATGAAATAGAACTTCTATCAAGCTACCGTTTTCGTTTGCTCACCCGTTTTTAGTAATAAACCTTAAAATCATTAAAATTTATGGATGTTGCCGAACTGAATGAATGACAGTATGAACGAATAAAACAAATGTTGGAACTCATTCATGGCAAGATTAAAATATAGGTCATCTTAATTTTGTACTAAAGACACTTTTTGTTCTTTGAAATGTGCCACCTCATTTTTACTAGTTACTTCAATATTCCAAACTTTAAGTACCTTAATGGTACTAATTTTCGCGATAAAAAAAAAAATCGAAAAAAATTGCATTTCGCGGGTATTAATTTTCGCGGACGGCTCGTTTGAAGATTTTTCGCGTGTATTAATTTCGCAAATCGTTAAAAATTAAGTAATTTTTTTTGAAGGTTTCAGTCAGTTCCAAAATCTTTTAATCAACATTAAACTACCTATTCACTTGTTTAAAAATTTTAAGTGAAATGTTACTTTATAACTACTCAAATAAATCAAACACGTTGGCACCATCAGTTGTGTCATTGTTGCATTCCCTTCTGATTCATCATCGCTTACATCATCTACCCTCTATCGGGTATTGTTATTGACATTGTTATTGACATAAGGGTGGAAAATTCTTAGAAATTCATTTTTTTTCATTTTTTTTCGCAGGTATTAATTTTCGCGGATTAAACGAAATTGAATTTTTTGCAGGTATAACCGTGAAAATTAGTACAATTAAGGTAATTTCTATGACCTTTAGAGACTTGGTTATTCTGAGAATATTTACATTAGCGATGCCATATTTGAGGACAAATATCCTTGGTTATTGACCAATTTGGCTGACATTATTTGGAATCCAAATTGGTCATGACGCATGTGTGTGGCAAAATTTTGGATGGCAGGCTTTCAAATCTGACTTTGTTATCTGCAAATTCCTCGAATTAAAACTTCTTGTGACTAATGTTATGTTCAGAAAAATAGAACTTGAATTTAAACGCAGTTTTATTTTCGAAACGTATTAAAATAGAATCAGTAATACAATAGGGATTACAATTCTATTTTTATTTTGACCATTGGGTATAATAAGGACGCTCCCTGGAAAGTTCGGCATGATTCATATCATTATCGTATCTTTTTAACTCCGTCAGAACTGTATCTAAAATTGGCTAATTTATATTTCCCCGATGGTTTTTTGAAGAAAGAACTAATGTTTACGAAATATTGTTTGAATATCGTGCAGTGAAAAATGACCTTTCTACAAAAGGAGAAAATATTTTAATTAACACACCTGCTATGCGGCACGTGTAGAAGAATGAATCAAAAAACATTTCAAAATGTCTACTCCACCTTAAAAAGTTTTTATGCGGCACATGCAGAAGAATGAATTAAAAAAGATGAATAATAAGAAGATAATTTTTTTCAACATGTGCACATTTTGTTTGATCTATTTAAAGAAACATTCTTCTTCACTCCCCCTGTAATTAAAACCCAGTGAGAATTCCATTGATCAACCAGATGTTTGTGCATCAAAATATGTAACCAGAGCATGCATGGTGTAGTGTCCTCCTGCGTTCCCTTCTTTCCATTTTGGTGATATGGTTACATGTCAACATCGCCAGAAAAACAAAATAGCAGTTTAGAATCACGGTATTCTTGATACTAGTACTAGTCAAAACGACATTTTTTCTAAGTGCAGGAAACGTAAATCCTAACAGATTCGCAAGAGGACATATCATGCAAATCTTCACGCGAATCAGATTGGCGGATTCGTGCCGGATTTGAAAGCCTGGATGATTTCATAGACTTTTGGAACTGTGACGTCAAATGATGACATCAGGAAAATATTTGATCAATGTGATTCATCTCCAGAGTTACGTTTCAGTCTCACTGTTTCTTCTACTGTTCCCTTTTCTTGCTTACCCAAACTTTCTTGGAAAGCATGTAAACAAAAAACTGTTAACTTTTAAAGACATTGACTCTTCGTGAAAGCTTATTATCTTATGCAGACACTTTAAGTTTCTTTCAGGTAAAATGTCACGTCACATGAATTTCTGACTTGACGAAAAGAGAATTTGCATAGCGTACTTGCACACTTTGTTCATCAGTTAATTAGGAGCAACCCAACCAAGACCTAGGTGAAAAATGGCAAATAAAAATAAAAAACAAAGCAAGGATCACATAATCGTAAACGGCTGCAACAAAATACACCTGAAATTATCATGGCAATATTTCAATTTCTGTTAAATGCTTCCTTGACTTACATGTACAATAAAAAAAAACATAATGCTGATTATAAAGAACAAACATTGCAAGATGAAACTTTTAGTACATATAATAAGTATTTTATTTCAGTAAATGATCCTTTAGATGATAAAATCCATTGAATATTACAAAACATTTCTTGACCTCAACACCCTTAAAGCTGGCTATCTGTCATTGAATACATTTGATACAAAAAAATTATGAAATTATAGTGACGAACCGTAATCACAATACAAGGTGGCCACCAAAATTTTAAAAGAAATTCCAGAACAATTCCAGAACATTTCTACATGTGGATCGCTCTGTCAGACGTTGGACATGAGATAAATTAATAACAAACATACACCTGAAGGAAGTTTTTAATAATTTTACATCTTCGGTTAGCTAGTTGGCCAGAAATGTTGTAAAAAATTCTGAATTCAAGACCAATTCCAGAACAAACCTGAAAAATGGACCAAGAACATTTCTAGTACAAAAAATAATGGTTGCATTATCTCCGAAATCATTTATTATCAGAGTGAATAGCATCAAAGATGATATTACACTCTCTTTATGAGTGTAATCGTATATAAGGGACATCTTCTTATTTATAACTTGCTCCCTAATGAGAAAATGTTCTCTTGAAACGTAGCCCAACGTAAATCATCAGGTCCATGACATGGATAATAGTCTGGGATAACTCCAAATTAGGCTTCTATGCCTAATTAGTCGTATCAAGAACACATACTCCTATTAGGCTTCAAAACAAGAAGTACCATTTGTACGCTCCATTGCTTGCAAGTATATTTTGACAACACGTTATGGAAGTGAAGCCTCCAGCACGATTTTCCATGTATACAAAGCTAGTTATCTACAAAATTGTTGTTTCCACCTAATTTGGCGTAATTCAACCTATTTAAGCTTTAAGGCAGGTTTACAGTTCTAACAAATGGATTGCACAAATGTTGGAACAACAGTTTATAGTTCACACGACTCATTCGTTGAAATTTTTTAACTTCTTCCCCGTTCCTCGCAAAAGACCACAATAAATTTATGTTTTTAAACTCTGCACATTCGCAATAGTGAATTCCTTTTTTATTTGTGCGATCCATTCGCAAGAAAGGAGACATCGCCTCTTTTAGTAGCAGCTCAAAATGTTTTGTATTTCTGTAACAGAAATCCTAATTTGGTGTATTCTGTCGTCTTAATTTGGCATAAGAGCGTAAAACGTCAATATCTCTCTTAGTTTACACCCGATTTCCCTTTTTTGACAGTTAGCTAGCCTCCTTACCTTGTCAACTGTGTGTAATAGTGTTCTGCTAATTTTGCAAATAAGTGGAGGAAGGACACCTAACTTGGCGTAAAAGTAAGCTTAATTAGGTGTCAAGTCTAATTTGGCTTTGAAGCCTGACTGATAATATAAACATTTTCTTCACATTTTTAATTATGAACAAAACTGTGGTCCTACAAACAAAATCCTCATACTTTATGTATATTAAAACTTCCAAGATTTAAATTACAATACTCAAAGTCCGACATAAGCATAATCATTGTAGAATTCTTTATACACAAAGTGTTCCCTGCCTGCCAGACTTTGTTTTCATGGTCATCTCACCTCTTCCCAATTACAAAATAACGATGGTTATTCTACCGAACACCTCATTAGTTCCTCTATTGGTAAATTGCGGAATAGGAACATCAACTGATGTGTTGTAAACATTTTTCACTTACTCTGCGGGGTTTTTTTTGCAAATCGCTGAGTAAACACCAAATAGAATCGTGCGTATTGGGTTGTTCGAAACAATTAAATAAAATTAAACCTTTTTCAAGTACTATCACTTTGAATGAAAGTTACTGGTAGTCTACTAACCCAACGTTATGGGTGAAAGTGAAAGTAATGAAGATGATTCTAATTCAGCATCATATACCTTTAAGAAATTGTAAGTTTAAATTGTTGTAATAGATTTTTTTCTAATGATTTCCTCCAGTTGCTAAGATTGCTTTTTAGCTAAATTACAGAATCTTAAACAGACAAATTCCAGAATTCAGTTTCAGAAACAACACTGTTATTACAATTAGTTCTCATTCCTATTGAGGACTAAAAATATAAGAAAAGCATTGATGAAAGTTGAGTCTGTCTCTGTGAGTTAGCAAAGTGTACAAAAAATAAATAATAAACAAATAATTAACAGAACGTAGAGTCTACCAACATAATCACATTTTGTTTGAGATACTAATCAGGGATATTGGGATAATATTCAGAAAGAAGTCTATTCAGAGCAATTTCTTCTGAAAGGTCCTTTTGGCCATTGAACCGACCATCTTTTTGGTGAGTACTATCATCATATATCACGATTTGTAGTCCTAAAATGAATCATTTTTTGTCTGTACACTTTTGTCACACTTACTTAGTGTCCAAGACTTCTATCCCCTCCCTCCCTTAACATCAGAAATTCGCTAAGCGTGACAAAGTTGATTTTGACGACATGGCCCGTAAGAGTTTAACATAAGAGAGTATTATTCACAGCTTTCTATTTGATTCTGGTATTTTAAATTTTCCCACCAAATGTAAATTGTATGTATATTTATAAACACAGTACTCGTGATGATTTTGTAAAATTTTATCTTGAAAAAGACATAAAGTTGAACATACTGCTGGTTGGAAGTATATATCTTTCACTAGTGTAGCATGTAAAAACATTTTACAGTTTTTCTCCATAAATTGTTTTTTACACGTAATACTGCCATGATAAGTCTGTGTATATACAAAAATTGTTGTGTTTCTCCATGTTGGAATTATATTATATTTAACACAAATATTTTGGATCGATCATTCAAAGAATGCTATTATCCCTATTTTTCAGTGCTATTTGACCTATTTAGAGATTTCTAAAGTTGTACAGTTAAACTAAAAGCTAAAAATTCCAATGTTCAGAGATTTAGAAAAGAGACAATACAACGTATACTCCTACCTAATCAATGTATACTCCTACCTAACCACGATAAAACTTCTGATATATAAGAAAATACTTTCAAATTTCCCTATTAACTAAAGCTAACAAAACAATACCTTCTTAGACGTTTTTACCTTTCAATTCTTTATTCTGCTATGAATTGTGGAAATGTCAAAACCCAAAACTACACCTGTGCATCATTATACAAAAAGCATGTAAATATGTATGTAATCACTCTCTTCTTACATTACAATCATTTATACTATTCAATTTTATAATCTAAAAAAAAAGATATCATTCAAATACTATCAAAACAATATAATAATGATCTTGCTACCTTTGTTTACCTTAATAATAACAATCCACACACTACAATGAAATACCAAATAAACTGCTAGATACACATTTTGGCATAGTAGTCAAAACTAACTGATACAAAAAAGCTACGTTCAAACATAAAAAAAATAGACATCGGTAGAAAATGATAAACTGATAACACATAACAGGTCTACATCGTCTATCTCGTCAGATAGAATAGTTACTGATACCGATCAATATTGTTATTCTTTATTACTGAACTTAAAGTGTAAAAATATTAAATAAAAAATTAAAACAACAACAAAAACTTTAACACGCAGCGTCTTCATTTCTCTTTAAAGAAATGAACGTTGAGAAAATTTGATGAACTTTCGAACGCAAAAAACATTGCGTTGCCTACTCCTCCGAGCAGCTTTATGATGTCTTCCTTAAGGTACAACACTCCATGAAGTAATAAAAACCCGTAAGATGGAGCTAGAGATTCTCCTAATAGGAGATTCTCCCTATACTAATACGGAAAAACAAACATCCATTGACGAACTTCCCGAGAAATTTTACCTAGCATTCTTTCTTTAAAAGTTAGGTAAGAAAAAAGCAAGATTGCGTATTAGTATAAAAAGATAGTGCAATTTTTCTCTCTTGTGTAAAAAAAATTTCTGACTTCAAACTGCATAGAGAAAAATTTACAAAAATGGTTTCGGTTTGTTGATTTTTAATAGTGTTATGTAACTAATACAATTGTTTAAAAGATTAATTGTGCAAATTGTTTATTACTAGTATAGCATGTAAATTTTTATTATAGTTTTGAATTAAAAAATGTTTTTACACCCTATATATACTGTGTATATACAAGTTTCAATTACATCCTTTCATGTCTCCTGTTTTGTTTTGTAGAATATCCAAGTAGTATCCCTAACAAGTTGGAATTTTCATATTATCGAAATTAACGTCAAAATTTACAACCCAATTTTTTTGCGTAACTTGGTTCAGTTTTAGAAGTACATCTTAAGTTCAAAATTTGAAGATACCGTAATGCATCGAATAAACACCCCGCGTCTTTTAAACGCCCCCCCTCGAATAAACGCCCCCTAAAAAACTGAAATTATTTAATAAACGCCCCGGGCGTTTTTTCAATGCATTACGGCATTTGATCTAATATTTTCAAATTTATTTTTATTTAAAGTTTCTTGTTTCTATGAATTTGTGATGTCACACCCGCCCCAACTACTTTCAGAACAATCAAAGCTATAAATCTCTTCTATTTACAATTTCTTTTGCAAGTAATATTTTTTCCTTTTTAAATACTTTTTCTTTTGTAAGGGCTTTGTTATACTTAACAGTATTTTTCTCATCTTTTACAAAACAAAGAGAGGTTTGCAATGTGCATAGTGCCTTTGAAAGATTTTCTGTACATTTCTTTTTCATAAACCTAGTTTCTACAAGGTGTTTCAGATAAAACCCCAAATATGCTAGCTTCAAGCAGTTTATACTGTAAGTGCATCATTTTCATTACAGTTTTATTTCTTTGCTAGGTCATTGAAAATATTTACGTTTTTAGGAAAATAATATTACCACTAAAGTGACGTCAGAAAACTGCATGTTTAATTTATGTAGTTTCCAGTTTTCAATATTATTCTATTGATATCTATCATATACACGTGTGACTATTTTGATCACGTAACGTTAGGAAACCTTTAATTTAAGGTGAAATAAGACTTTTTAAAAAATTAAGTAACTTGGGTTTGATTCAGATATGAACAGGGAACATTATTATTTATTATTTATTATTATTTATTATTATTTATTATATATTAGTTATTATTTCGACGTTAATTCCCCTTTAAATGTTAGCCTTTGAAATTCAGAAAGAAATGTGTCGGCAAAATAATTATTGAGGCTAATGATTGATTTTTAATTTTTACATTGGCATATGATAAGTGTAATTGTTTGTGCTTCAGCTACGAAGCAACTACCCAGACAAACCTGTCTGTCTGTTGGCAGGAAGGACTGGTGAGTGGAAAGAAAGCCAATGTTAATTAACATATTGCAAGCAACTATTTGTTGAGGAATATATTTCAAAGAATATTTCAAACAAAAGTAATCAGGCAGCAGCAGAAATTTGTGGAGAGTGTTTTTGATGCACAAAAGAATAACATGCAAATTAAAGCCCATTGGTGATACAGAACGAAAAATGTGCTTTTCCACAATTTTCAACATATCTCTGGTTAGTCTTCGTTAATCATGAAAACATAAACCTCCATAATTCATCACACAGGTGGAACTTGTCAAACAAAGAAACCTGTGGAAACTGCTTGACACTTTGTTACATAGGATGAAATTTTTATGATTTACTTTTGAAATGAAATTATTGAACAGTTTAAATTTTAAATTTTGATGGTTAAGCTTCTATAGTATAGTATAGTATATATATATATATATATACATGGGATCGTGTAAATGTGGAGATGCCGAAATAATGTTTATTATTATTATGATTATGATTATAAAATACAAATACAAGCATATTTTTCTCTTTTGACAAATTTGAGAAAATTGAATATCAATTATTTAAATATTGGTTTGATTGACAGAAGGTATTTTTTTCAATGAAATATGTTTATTAGTTACCTATAACTTCACTGTCGGTGGGTGCATGAAAGACATTGTGAGTGCAACAGAGTTTCTTTTTGTTAGATAAAAAGTCATCTCTTGTAACAGGCTTAACTGACACAAGGATTAGGGAGTTCGTAGGCTTTAGAGACATGTGTTTTCTTCTTATGTGGTAATAAAATCGGATGCAGGTGGTATTGTCTGAAAAAGTTTTTCAAAAAATCAAACAAATGAAGAGGAAAACATCGACACACTGATATTTTATACACTGATTTAATCAACATAATGTTATAGAAGGTGTTTAGTATTATCCATTATGGGACAAATACTGTTCAATGTCCAAAACTTTGTTGTTTCTGTTTGGGTTAGCAAGAACATTTTGCATAATGCCTCGTTCTTTCCATCGAAAATAAGAGACTATACAGTTCAATGTTCTCTATGTCCTAAAGCCGGTTTTCCTCTACGTAGAATAATCCGCTTGCAGTCTAGCAGCTTTTGTTTTTTAATAAATTTCGTGGCATATTCTGCAAGCCAATCAAATGGTTCAATTAGTGATCACGTGGAGAAAACAATAGCCGCTCTGGGCTGAATATTCCCCCTAGTGGAAAACCGGCTTAAGCTTACTATAAATTGCATAATTATGTTTTGAATATTTACGTCGTTGTTGTTTGTTGTTTATTTTAGGACTATTGACAGATTCGTACTGGCCCACTTTTTTCTGTTATTTTTCGTCAGTTTTATCATCGGAGTATTAATTTTACATTCAACAATCACGTTATGGCAGTGGCAGGTAAGAATATCATTTTGTTGCGTTGGCATATTTGTTAGAGGCTGTTATTGTGAAACAAAAAGTACCATAAATACGAATCAGTCAGTGGTAGTTCCAGAGGTATGTTGAAAATTGTGGAGGAGCACATAATTTCTGTTTTCAGGCTGTTTTAGCAATGGAATCATATGCAAATTTTTCTTTTATTCTTTAATGGCTTACATTCTCCTCCACAAATTTCGACCTACCCTCTAGATCATCACAACTTCAGACACTTTGTTTTAAATATAATCTCAAGGGATCAACATAATTGTTCATTGAATTCAGTATTTGCACGACTTAAATAATTGTGTAACCTAAAAAAGGAATGATCACAATAACTGATCAGGATACATGTTTTTGACTGTACTTCTATGGCCATCAAGACTTCTTTTAAAGGACAAGCGTTTGTACTAGTTTGTTATTCATTGCAAACATCGTATCAGGATACATGTTTTTGACTGTACTTCTATGGCCATCAAGACTTCTTTTAAAGGACAAGCGTTTGTACTAGTTTGTTATTCATTGCAAACATCGTATCGTACATAACCATGTCTAAATGCGATTTAAAAACATGAACTCGGGATACGTTCATTGAGTGGCATCATTAGCTCCGGAATTTCGCAGTAACTGCGGTTCGGTACTTACAGCATATGATGGTTTGGTTCTAACATGTCCGGTAGAACATAAGTACTAATGTTGTTATCCTTCAATTTAGTCTCAAACTTCCAGTTTCCTTCCTGATACAAAGAAGAAAAAAACATACAAATAGTATTGTCTCTTAATCGTAAACCGGATGTACTCCTATTGTAACATTTGTATGATATAATCTTGGGAATTAGGAGTAAATACCTGCTGTGACAAAAACACGCTCTTAACATCTGATATTTGTATTGTGCTTCGTTTTTGGAGAGTTTGAATGTAGATATTTTCGGAGGATCCATCATGTTTTCCCTAAAGTAAGCTTGAATTACCTTGTACGAAAATTGACGTCAAAAAGAAAGATTAGCTGAAAGATCAAGGATATATAATATACCATATTGAATACAAATAGGAACTGCATGACGTAATAAAAGGATAATTTAATTTTTTGGTTATCTGAAAAACGTAACATCAGTTTCTTTTGTAAACAAGCTTGTGATGACGTCAGCACATGTTTAAAGCTCGTAATATGCATGATAAAAGTTATAAAGAAACAGTGTTAATCCAAAACATGTTAAAAACCAAGTTTTTAAATTCCTTTTAAAACCACGTGAGATCATAACGATATGTTTTCTTTAAGCCTACCGGACATCACATGCCATAAGTACCGAACCGAACTGCGAAATTCCCGAGCTAATGATGACACTCCATAAGCGTATCTCGAGTTGATGTTTTTATGTCGAACTTAGACATGTTTATCAGTACTGACAACGATGTCAAAATACGACGTATAAACATGAACTTGTGATAGGTCTATGAAGATTTGTATCTAATCTTTGCGGGTGGTTGATTCAACAAACATGTTTTCTTATCATCCACGACATTTTTAAAAGTACTGAATGATTTTAAGCTATAGCCTAGTAATAACAAAGTTGTGCCTTTCAACTTGTTTTCACAATATTTTATCTTTTACGGGGTTCAACCCGAATTGAAATTGTTTTGGTCCTTTATGATCCTAACTCACGTGATTCACCAATAATCCTTTTGTATCGCTTTCTGAATTCGCTTTCATCAATAGAAATTGAAAACTCTTTTCGTTCCGTCCCTGTCTGCGGAAAATATCCCTCTTTTAAAGAGGTTTACGTTTTATATGTATCTTTAACGTATAACCCTTTTTCTGATTTCAGACAAGCGAGGTGTCCATCTTGAACAGTTTAGAAGCGGCAACCCATGGTTTTCACCTGAGCACTCATGATAATGGCGACAAAATACCATCGATCACGTTTCACAAGAACAATACATTCAACACTGCGGTATCCTAAAAACCTACCCCTCTCCATTTTTTTTGCTTAGGTGATGCTAATTTATGTTGGGTTTTGTTGTTCTCGCCTATGATATTTTTTATTATACTTTTTTCACAAAAGTATCAAATTATTTGCTTGCCGACATATTCTTTAATCGCAAGTTCATTGTGTTTCATTGATATTTTCTTCAGTTGTTATTTTTTTAAGCAATCAATTTTAGTATTCTTTGAAATTTGTTTTCCTTCTTTATGGGATTCAGTATCGTCGGAGGTTAATATCTCGTATCGGTAAAGTCCATAGAATTTGAATTATTGAGTTTATAAACAACTTTTTCCTCGTTCTTTTAAACACTTTTATAGGTGTTCCCACCGAAAAGTTTTTGATACGAGAGTTAACCTCGAACTGTTCTGCAAATTATCTTATTGCAGGAAATTTGCGTTTAATGCAATCATATTAA
The DNA here is from genome assembly GCA_039566895.2 of Turritopsis rubra. Lineage (NCBI taxonomy): Eukaryota > Metazoa > Cnidaria > Hydrozoa > Anthoathecata > Oceaniidae > Turritopsis > Turritopsis rubra. The sequence goes on along the minus strand of CM077617.1, from coordinate 15,171,065 downwards.
CGCGATGCATTGGTCGGAGGAATTTTAGAACTTTTTGCTAATTTTATAGTGGCAATGGATCAGCCTCGTTTTCAATCTGAATAATATTGATGTTTGCGTCGTTTAAAAGAAATAACGACACCTAGGGGAAAAACTCTTTTGGCAAAGCTACTTTACATAATAATTTTTCACATTGAAACGAGGCTGGCTGCTCAAATGTTATTTATGAAAAGGTCAATTGCCCAATAGTTGGCATTATTTTACATACAGCTTGATCACATGATAGTAAATAATTATAATCACTTTGCATTGGTTGTAATAAGTCATGTGATCAAAGTGAGTGTAAGATAAACTGTGAGTGGCCAGACCAGGGAATTTTCTATAGACTATGATTCAATTAAGTTCAACGTTAATTTCTTCTAATAAGGTATGCTTTACATCTCGGGCATGTCCGAAATTCTTACAATATGCAGCGACGTATCCAGGGTATGTCGAAAATTGTGGAGGAGCACGTTAACAGGTTTCTGTTTTCAGTTTGTAACACCAATGAGCTTATTTGCATTTTCTCCTCCACAAATTTGGACATTCCCTCAAGATCCTTCTCGAATATGTTGGTTATGTGAGAAAAAACCGAATATGCTTATTTACGTGGCAAAGTCGATATATGTTTAATGGTGGATTTCCACAGACGAATAATTCGCGCCCAGCGTTCTGATTGGTTAAAACGATTTTTCGTAAAAAATCGAACCAATCTGGGCGTTTAAAGCTCGATTTTTTGTTCTATTTTATTTCAACACATTCGAAATCGGTTTCAAGAAGATATTATCCGGCGCGGAAAATGTCGTTACACAAACATCTTTTGGCTTATAAGTCAAGGAAGTATAAAAATGTAGGAAGTGTATAAAAATCTTTATCTATGAGGAGGAGTGTTTTCTATAGGAATGGTAAGCAATATCGCATGCTGTTTCAATAAAAAATGACTCCTCCACAGAGATTTTTTGAAGAATTTGGCCGATGGGTTGCTTATACTTCTATTCTTAAACAATTTTGCGGATTAATTTATGTAATCCCCATCTACGGATTTAAATTAGCTTTCGGTGTAAGGTTAGTTTCCACCTCGTTTCCAGGGGTTTTTTCGTTAGAAACCTAGGGGACGAGGCTGGGTTAGTTTTTGGAGATGGTTTTTTTTCTGTATTGAATCTTACAGAAATATTTATTTTGTTGAGTATTTATAACTATTTTTTGTTTATTTCGTACTGTAAATATTTTACCGTTGAAGTTGTGCGGCATGGTCATAATCATGTTTCCAGAATTACTGAAATAATAAGGCTTACTGATAATGTTGTTGTGTGACCATGCAGGCAAGTAACTTACGATAGATATACGATACGAATTTGAAATATAAAAACCAAAAAAATGACTGTGGTATTGTATAAAAAATTACTTCGAAGGGATCTGTGCCGGTTCTGAAAGTTTTAATATAATCAACAACGCCCCTTCCCCACCATCCCAATGATCAACGCCCTTATCTAAAATGCGTGAACGAAATTTTACTGAAGGCGTTTTACGGGCGTTATTGAGTTAGGCTGAAGTTACACTATAGGTCTGTCTAACAAGACTCGATCATCACTAAAGTTTGTGGTCATAACTTTGTTATTTCTATCTGGGTTAACGAGAACATTCTTGGGTATTGCCTCGTTCTTTCAAAATAAAATTAAGAGATTTCCAACCAAAATGTTTTATGATCGCATCTCGTTAGACAAACACAGGAGCCCAAACACAACACGCGTTGAATCTCGAAATTTTCTAGAAGTCATTACCCTGAACCTCCAATTCCTACTCTTTCACATTTTCAATATGGCGTCAGATCCTTTCTCATCGAGTAATAAACTTTACCCTCAGTTCATTTTTTCTTACGAATCATCGCTTTTTATTAATTTCTTTGCCATGTATTTATAACCACCTCTCATTGGTTATATTCACAAATATGGAATGTGTATATTTGTTTTTTTAGTAGAAAAATCTGATTGGTTATGATTTTATCACGTGTTTTGGGTTGTTTTTTTTTTATATATATCTTCTAAAAGTCTATAAGGAGGAGTGTTTTCTATAGGAATGGCAAGCAATATCGCCTGTTGTTTCAATAAAAAAACACTCCTCCACAGAAACATTTTGAAGATTTTGGCCACTGGGAAAGCTCTCAAGGATTGTCATCAGTTTTAAAGAGGTAGAGGAGTGACTTGTCTAGAGTTAAACAGAGTTGACGCATTTGCTGGGAAAACTGGAGAATTACGTTTTTCAGATTTTCTGCTAGAAAAGCTTGAAAATAACCCAGGGGGGAAAATCTTCAAAAAGTATCTGTGATAGGTGATATTGCCTGCCATTTCCATATAAAACACTCCTCCACAGAGACTTTTTTAAAATTTGTTCACTGGGAATATCTTTTTCACTGGAGTTCTGGAAAATATTGTCTATTCGATACGTTTTTACACGTATAAGGATATAAAAACATAAGGCTTCGAAGGTCGAAAAGTTAAGAACATGCTAAGAACATTTGAGGGTTAGCAACGCTTGTTCTTAAGAAAATAGTTTTACATTTTACAAGAATACGTCATTAAGTCGTATTTATCCTAACTTAATGAACACCGAAAAATAATTATTTTCAATACTGCGCACCATAATTAGGGTCAAAAACATTATTCCTTAAAATAGTGCGCACTAAATTGGTCAAGAAAAATTATTTTTCCAAAAAGGTGCGCACTTTTTTAAAGACAAAAAAGTCATTTCAACAAAAATGTGATGGTACTTATAAAAAAAACTATGAATTTTCTATCATTTCTCGATGATTTTGTAAGTAGGAAAAGCCTTCCACTATCCAATCAACAGTGGCTTGTCTCTGGATGTATACAAACATCTAGCGGTTGACATTTTGAAGTACAACCAGATGCACCATGATGAGATTAGTGCTATTAACAACCTCGAACCCAGGGTCTCTTGCCTTTTCGACATAAGGATGGCGATTTTATTTAAAAAGACTTTTCACTGGAGACGTTAACAGGTTTGAAATGAGCACATTCATAAAAAAAAAAGGATGTCTGTTTGATATATGATTAATTGGTAGATATTTTGGAATCAAATATTTACAAAAAGCATTTCACTGGGATACTTCGCACCTTTCCCTTTCGTTATGTTTTTCTTCGTGTGATGTGATCGTACAAAACGACTTGCGTGTATTTCGTTGTAGTCACTACCAGCCGTGTTGAGTTGTCTCCTGGTGTACTTGCCTATCCAAAACAACAAATAAATAAATGAACTTCTCACTCAACCTCGTCCCCAGCGCTTCTTGCCTTTTTGATATTTAAAATTTAAGCCATATAAAATACAAACAGAAAGTACTAAGCTGTTTTCACCAAACATTTAGTATTTAAGTGGAAATTTTCTTGTGTAAAAAAAAAATATGTCACCTTTGGATCGACATTCAATACTTTGCGGTCTCGCTTGTTTTTAAACAACAAACCAGTTGTATTTTCAGCGATCACCTGAACAAAAAAGAAACCAGCAAATTTGTTCATCATTCTCTCGCATTAGTTACAATCACTCAGGGAGCCAGCTGAAGGGAACGTGGCAGCTGTGAGCTAAAGCCGCTGGCAGTCAGTTGCTCATATATAATCTACCATGATGTACCTTAACGGGGGGAATTTTTTTAAAGTTTAGGCACGTTTTATCAACAGGTTTTAGCCACAATTCCCGATTTTTCTCTCCGATAAGGTAGTAAATAAGTAACGGGGTGTTTTGATGTCCATCTTTGGGCAAATTCATTTGTTTCAATGTCTCTTCATCACCTCCGACACCCAACTGTATTAGTTCACTTACACCTCTGGAGATGTGTGAAGCATTCTTCTAACTTATCCACTGGCTATCATGGAGTCAATCGAACAAGGTTGAGTTTGGAGCTTTTAAAGGAATCTAAGAGGAGTATCAGTTCCAGTTTCTACAGCGAACGTAGACTCCCACCACACTGGTGAAAACCGAAACTGCGTCCACTACACCATTGCCGCATCATCTATAGCCCTTTCCCGTATTTAAACGCCAAAGTTTTATCAAACTACCCTAACTAGCCTCGTTTCGATGCGTTTGATTGTTTCTTGGTAATTAGTTGATTATATATTTTTCTTTACTGCGAATTGATGTGGGAGAATATGTGATAATTTTCATCAACTTATCGCATCGAAACGAGGCGGGGTAGGATAGTTTGGCAAAATATCGTCATTTGAAAACAATTCGGGAAAGGTTTAATCCACTTTTAAAAGAACAACTGTCCTTACATCCTAACCCTAATCATTTTATAGGTCAATTAAAGAACGGTCCTATGTCCGGCCCTACCTGGTAATTCGCTGATGGGTTCGAAGTACATGTCTGTGTTTCCCAGTTGTAAAAACTAAAGCAGTGAAAACGAATGGTAAAGATAATCGAGAGCAGTTGAATCAAACGCCAATTCAAACAAAAATCAGCTTTCTTTCAAAGTGTAGTAAACTCCTGATAACTCGAACCACCATGGACCGATGAACATTGTTCGAGTTACCAAATGTTCGAGTTATCGAGAGTTTTTTATGAGAGAGTATTAGAAGAACATTTAAACAGTTCGAGTTACTGAAAGTCCGAGTTATCGAAGGATGAGTTACTGGGATTGGACTGTATTACAGTTGCTAGTATAAAGTTGAAATAAGTAAAGGATCGCTATAAATAAAATATTTCTTTAAAAATCACTTCCAGGTCAAATGTAGATCATTAAAGAATAGGAGGCCATTTTTGTATGATTTCCAGACCAGCTAATTTCTTCGGTGAAAACTCTTATAAAAGTGGTTGGATGAACGAGCCTGACTGTAACCCTTGCTGACCCAAACTCAAAGAAATTTTACAAAGTTTACGCCACGAACGTTGACTGTCTGAAAATGAAACATTCACTGTATGAGAGAGAAATATACCAAGAAAACTTCATTCCTAATGGCCATAATGGCGTTTAAAATCAAAAAAATTCTCGTATAAGTTTTTACCATTCCAAATATGTTTTATAAGAATGATAGGCGGGAAATTTTCTTTACATTTAAGATTATCTTTAGGTTGATTTTCAACGTGAACCAAAAAAGAAATAGAAATGAAGAAAAGAGATAGAAATGAAAGCAGGTCATACTTTGCTTTTAAATATGCAGTTTATCGTTTATCATTTATCGTTTATCGTTCGCAGATATTTTTCTTTCAAATTTTTTAACTATGGAGTGTAAGATTTTCGGGATTTTACCATTTCATTCGATAATAATATTCTTAGAATAATTAAGGCTTAAAATTGATGGAACTTTGAGTATAATCAAGTCTACTCTAATTTTTTACATTCTTATAAGAAATATCTCGTAATGGTCTCCGCAGAGAATGTTTTTAAATGAAAGCGTCAATCAGCAAACGTAAATAGCGTTACCTTAAATCTGAAGGTCGAGGAAGAAATCTCTTTTTCCCTGTGAAATATAGTTCGAAGTCTTCAGTCTAATGAAAGAATTTAAAAAACCTTGCTAAAATATCAATTAAAACTTGGTTGAAAAAGAGTGGTAATTTCCTCGAATAAGCGCAGTAAAAATCAGACTTCCGGGGAGCTTATTCGGGAGGGCGCTTATGTAGAAAATAAAAAAACAGGGAGAGATACTGTTGTTAACGAAATTATTATGATACCCTGTAATCGAAAAAATGTAATAATAACAGGAAAAATAAATTTCCACCCATTTTTTTCAAGGGAGGGCGCTTATTCAAGGAGGGCGCTTATGTAGAAAGTGAGACTTCCAGGAGGGGCGTTTATTCAAGGAAATACGGTACTCACAAGAAACTCTTTAACATTATAAGCATTGACTGTGAATGGTAATACTTACCTTTAATCTTTGTGCATAATCTATGTAGCCAGAAATCTCCTAAAAAGTAAGTATATAACAGAACATTTTCAGAAAACGTTTTAAAAGATTCTATCAAATTGGCATCACATTGACAGCAAAGTATTAGATGACAAATGTGCAAATCTGAACAAAATGTTGTAGTAGACTCCGCAAACCTGGCCCCTTGTATTTTTATCTCTAATGAACACAATGGTCTAAAATGAAGAAATAAACACTTAAAAAATACTGATATTGATTTTTCAAACTGAAAACATAGGCGTATTCAGGGTCAGTAAAAAAAGTGGAAGAGTCCAACATTATTTTCAGTCTTAAGTGTCGATTAGGTTACGTTTTCCTTTTCTAATTTAAATGGTTAAACTCTCCTCCACAAATTTTGACTGAGCTCTAGCTACGCCTAATCGTGTTTTTTTTACCAAAAAGTAGAGCGATCCGTAATCAACAACTTACCGTCATTTTTCCGCTTCTGTTTGCTTCTTCTCGCTTGGCTAATGCCAGAAGCAATGGATCAGTTATGTTTTTTCCAGAGCTTGCTAGAGTTCTAAAAACAAATTCAGCCATTATATAATAAAATGAACCAATAATTTTTTTCCTTTATTTCTATTATCAGACCAGATATAGTTAAGAAAATCTGTTAAAAAATAATGAGGAAAAGTAAGAAATGTAAATAATATGGTCAGAAACTATATAATTATATACAATACTGTTAAATCACAGTTATGAACCACCAGTTATAAGCCCATCAAATTTTAAACAAAAATTTCCTCCGGTTATAAGCCCCCACCCCCACTGATATACCCTCCCCAGTGCATACCTACTTCTTTTCTCTGACACAAAATCCTCCCGGTTATTAGTCCCCCCCCAAAAAGGCTTTGAAATAATATAAGCCCAGGGCTTTCATCCAAAAAATTTTATGGTATTTTACTGCAATAATAATAATATTTTTTTGTACAAAGATATATTCCCAACTTTCCTGTAACACAATCTTCAGTTATTTTCAGATAGAATTAAGTGGAATACTTTTGTTGACTTCTCTTTGATAATCTACTAGCTTCTACAGCTTGCTTCCTCGCAATGAACTCCTCACGTTTTAACACCTACGAGTGAAAAAATGAGTTGATGCTCAACTTCTGAGTGGAAAATATCTTTTAACCAAAGACAAAATCAAATTGAAATTTGGAAGTTACCTCACCACTTCCACGATATCCAAGTTCTACAAGTTGCCGTGCCAACTCTTCATCCTAAAAAGTACATAATAGCATGCAAGAAATGTATTTTTTTAAGTTGTAAATATACAATCCCTGATTGCATAAAATGAAGAATTCATTTGAGGTGAAAAAAATTATTATCGCTATGTCTGCATGACCGACAGTTTCTCTTTTTTTCTTTAGCCTTAAATGAACGGCAGTTGACTTGCTTACTCACTTATTTTTATACTAAAGCATGAAAACAATGTTTGAATGAAAGAGAATGTTTTAGCTGCATTTTGAGAGATTCAATCAGCATTTCGCCAGTGAACAAGACAAGACGTTTTAAAGACGATTAACCCCTCTACCAATAGATGGGATATTATCACTGCAAGGTAATAAGTGGGTATCATCTGCAAAAAGGTAAGGCTCCCTATGAAGTAAAGCATTAAGCAAATAAGAAATAGGATAGATCCAAGTACATAACCCTGTGGTACAACAGCTTAGATTTTGACAAACAGCCAGAAACTTCAACAAATTGGTAGAGATTTGAAAGATAACATTTAACCATTTAGAAGCTACACCTCTAATCCCATAATGTTTAAGTTTAGAAATTAAAATATTATGGTCCACTGCCTTCTGGAGATCAATGAACACTCCCCAGGTCAACTGATCAGAATCAAGAGCTTTCCGAATGTTTTCAGTCAGACCTCAGTGGAATGCTTTGCATGGAAACTGTATTGGCATTTATAACTTTCTGGGAGTCAAGGAAATTAAATAATCTCTTGCACATTAACTTGTCTATCAGCTTGTTGATGTTGGAAAGATGAGAAATAGGTCTGTAATTGGAGGCATCAGTAGAAAAGTCATTGTTTTTAAATACAGGGACAATTTTAGAAGTTTTAAGTATAGAAGGAAAATTACTCAATGGGAATAAAAGATTGAAAAGGCCAGCTAGAGGTTTAGATATAAGATTAGAGATAAGTTTCAAGATATATTGACTGGTAAACTATGAGGATCAGAGGCTTTGGAATGTAGGTGATATCAAGAAGGAGTTGGATACACCGTTTTTAAGAAAAGAGCTGAAGTGTTTCACACTTTAAGGAAGAGATTGACAGAGTTTAGAAGCAACTGGAGTAATTATTGAAAGTGTTAGCTACAATAGTAGGATCAGAAGATTTATTGACAAAAAGAGATAAAGGAACTTGATGTTTGACAAGCCCAAAGAGATGATTTCATGAATTCCCTGTCATATTTTTCTAGAGTTCCTTTAAGTGTGACTGAAAATATTTCCAGTAGTGGGCGGTCTTACTTTGATGTATTAGGGTGTTTTGCACCAAAACAGTACTATATCTGTACTATAACCCATTCCAAATGGTAAATTTAAAACATCAAAGAAATTGCTTTTTTCCTAATTGTTTTAGATGCATCTTCAAGATAATTGTAGTTGTACCAAAAACATTTAGGGTAACAGATCATATATGCCTTGAATGATGGTAAATGAGGTTGCAAAATTTCAATTATCTACTGCATTACAGATGGGAAATTGATTTTGGCGTGATCCAAGGATTTGCTAGGTTTTTAGTTTGTTTTATGTCAGTCTGACCCTGGGTACATGGCTCTCCAGAAGGTTTTCAATTTTGTGAATGAAGTTGGTGTCAATATCACATTTTTCTAGATTAAGGGTTTTTGAACAATCAATTTCAAGGTAGTCATTCGTAAAAAAAGTCAATTTTTTTTACAAGTTAAGAGAATTAATGTTAGGTTAAACTATATGATAGGCTAATGATAGGCTAAACTATAGAACTCCCCATTCAAAAAACTGTTAGCCATGAAGACACTTTTATCATTGACTGTTCTTTTTTGGTCTCTGGTTGTTGTTTGTGGTATGGCTCCTCTGGCACCCACAACCCTCCCCTGCTGCATATAAAGACCTAAGTTTAAAAGGTTGCATGGAAATAAAATAAACGAGAAACAGTTATTCAACACATAAGAATGTTAAAAACAATAGAATTTATAGGCGCAAAGGGGTTTGGTCAAGCGAGCCTCCGTTAAGCAGCCTCTGTTAAGCCTCCGTTAACATATGAACAGCAATAACGTTCAAAAAATACACAATACGGAGGTAAAATATATTATATTTGTTTCTTTAGCTTGTTTAAAACACTTGTAAAAATAAGGATATTAATCTTTATTCAACGAAATATTCGAAATGACGGCATGACAGAACCGACTGACGGTATTCAATAATCTCCTTTGCAGAGGTCTCTCTTTTGACCTGGGTCTTTCAGCTAGGAAGTTCTCATCTAAACTTAAACATTAATTACATGGAACTTATCTCTTAAGTGTTAAACTTCCTTCTGCAACTTATTAATTAACGGAGGCTGGATTCTTAATGTAAACATAAAAGCAGGTTATTAAACTATGTAACAGGCCTTTATTACGTCGTAGGTGTACATTTTGAAGCCAGCCTCCGTTAATTAATAAGTCGCAGAAGCTGGGAGTGGTCAGCCTCCGTTAAGGCAATATTCACAAAACGGGCCTCATTGCTCTATAAAAACAGCTTATTACACTATGTAATATACCTACATGCCTTCATTACGTCATAGGTTTACATTTTGAAGCCAGCCTCCGTTAATAAATAAGTCGCAGAAGTGGCGAGCGGTCAGCCTCCATTAAGGCAATTTTCATAAAAAGGACCTCATTGCTCTATAAGAACAGCTTATTAAACTATGTAACGTACCTACAGGCCTTTATTACGTCGTAGGTTTACATTTTGAAGCCAGCCTCCGTTAATAAATAAGTCGCAGAAGTGGCGAGTGGTCAGCCTCCGTTAAGGCAATTTTCATAAAAAGGACCTCATTGCTCTATAAGAACAGCTTATTAAACTATGTGATGTACCTACAAGCCTTTATTACATGGTATGTTTACATTTTGAAGCCAGCCTCCGTTAATTGATAAGTCGCAGAAGCTGGGAGTGGTCAGCCGCCCTTAAGGTAATATTCACAAAAAGGACCTCGTTACTCTAAAAAAACAGGTTATTACCTTATGTAATGTACGTGCAAGCCTTTATTACGTAGTATGTTTACATTTTGAAGCCAGCCTCCGTTAATTAATAAGTCGCAGAAGTGGGGAGTGGTCAGCCTCCGTTAAGGCAATTTTCAAGAAAGCGTTTCACTGTTGTTTTTTTTACTGCATTACAAAACCCTACAAGATTTTCTACTAATGTAAATATATTTCAAAAAAATTTTTTGTAGCTTCAAAGTTGATTTCCCCCTCCCCCCCACCCCCCCCCCCCCCCCCACCCCCCCCCCAAAAAAAATTTTGACAAGAAGGACTATTAAGAGAATCATTGCGTGGAGAGCCTTTTGTATCCGACATCGGTAAACTGTCGTTCTTGCTCCCTCCACCGAAGGGAGTAAAATCAACTTTGTTCATTTCCGAGTTGTTGCTAAAGATTAAAAAGTTCTGCTGAGTATGAAAAAGAAAATGGGCATTTGAGGCTGTTACCATCAGTAATTTATCCATACATTCGTTTCTAACAGACCCTATAATGAATGAAATATTAACGGAGGCTTAACGGAGGCTGCTTAACGGAGGCTGGCTTGACCAAACCGCGCAAGGGAGGGAGGAGAAGGGAAAAGAGAAGAGAGAGAGAGAGTTCTAAAAAAACCTCTCATAATAAGAAACTTTAAAAAGAGCATGAAAATATACATAATCATGTCATTACCTCTAGATAGTATAAATCTAACGGGGTTATTTGGCTATCCAGAAAGTCTTCATAAGTTGCAAACTCTGTGACAACATTATCCGAAGCAGCCACATTTTCGTCCTCCATATTTTGTTGTTGTTTTTGTTGCTCACAGTCACTTAAATTCGTGTTATGTTGGCATCGCACACATTTAAAATCTACTTTTTTTTGCAAAATTCAAAATCCGCAGCCGTGTTTTTGTTTTGTGGACGTAGTAGCTCAGTTTCACGTGGTAATTTTGTGTTTTTAGTCATCAATTTTCCTTATGGAGATGAGTAATGGCGATTCCAAAGAAATCTCAGAAAAACAAAAAAATGAACACAAATGGTATTCCGTCAATGTTTTCATGTTATCCCCGAAATTGTCCTATCTTTTGATTTACGCCAAAGAAGGATGTTTCAAGCCTTACATGGTGTTGTTTTTGGTAAGCACTGGCTTAACTCCAGCTGAAGCAGGACTAATTAATGGCTTATGTTTCATTGGCTATCTTATTGGTGCACCTTTTTGGGGATATTTAGCTGATAGGTATCACAAACATCGATTAATTGTTTCGATATTATTAAGCTGTTCTGTTTTGTTTATGTCTTTGCAAGCCTTTATTAGTGTGGCCACTGGAGACAGAAACTTAAATCATTGCCCACAGCCTTTCAATGAAAGTTACATAGAAATTTACCGTTCATCTCAGCTAACTTTCAACAAACAGTATACAACAAAACACTTTTGGCTGATGCTTTGTGTAAATACAATTGCATTCTTTTTCGATGGTGCTACGTTGGGATTCCTTGATGCTGGAACTGTTCAAAAAGTTTTTCTAAGTCCAAGACGTACAACATTTGGCCACCAAAGACTTTATGGATCAATTGGATTTGGTTTGGGTACGATATTTGGTAGCTTTCTGATTGATATGTTTCCGAATGTGTCGGTTAACTGCTACACAGCGGTGTTTCTTGGTTATACAGTATTAAATATCAGCTTATTCTTCACAGCACAGTGGTTATTTTATGGTTTATCATTTGAGACTACTTCGAATGAGAAATTAAACACCAAGAGAACTTACCTTTTGAAATCAACCTTATGGAATGGTCATGTTATATTTTTTCTACTGACAGTATTGGTGTGTGGTATATTGCAAGGGCTATATATCTACTATACCCTGGTCTATTTGAAAGAGCTTGGTGCACCAACAATATTGAATGGCATCTGCCTGGCAGTTGGCGCTTTCCCATGTGTCCTGAGCTTTGCTCTCTCACACAGGATCATTTCCTTTCTTGGCGGTAGATGGAAGACCATGGGCATATGTTGTGGCTCTTACATCTTTAGGTTTTTGACCGTTGCCTTTATAAAGAATCCCTGGCTAGTTTTGATAGTTCAACCACTGCAGGCTATAGGTCTGGGTATTTTTATTGCGACAGCTGTGGAACATGTTAAACAAATCAGTAAATTGGAGATACAAACAACTATGTACGGCATTATGAATGCTTGTTTCTATGCTGTCTCTATGGTTGTAGCAAATATTATTGGTGGACAGATCTATTACAAATTTGGTGGACGGATTTTGTTTTGCGGTGCTGCAATTTTTGCTAGCATATGGAGCATGTGTATTGGTTTATATGTAATCGTTTTTGAAAAGAAATCAAGAGAAGAGAAGAGAGAAGAATTTGAACTTGAGAATCTTCAGATGTGATGAGTGTTTTTTTTAATTTATTTTTGTTGGCACCAATATATACTTCCAAATGCAAATCAGCACCAGTTTTTTTTATTCATATGAATGCTTCGTAATTTCGGAAAATCCAGATCTTGGCCTTTTTAACAAATTTTTAAAAAAATGATTGTAAAAGAGATTTAGGTTTATTTTACCAACGTCTTTCACATGATACACAATTATAAACTTTGAAAAACACAAACATCTAACGGCGTCCCTTTTAACGTTGTGCCACCCTTCCCGAGTTTCTGTTTAAACGCCAATATTATATCAAACTATCACACTCCCTCTCATTTTAATGCCTTTTATTGTTTCTTGGTAATTACTTGATTATATATTTTGCTTAACTGGAAATCGCTGTGGGACATTTTGTGATAATTTTCATCAAATTATCGCATCAAAACGAGACGGGGTCGGATAGTTTGGCAAAATAACGGCGTTTAAACAGAAATTTGGGAAAAGTGTATTAGAGAGCTTAAGAAATAGGAAGGCAACAAGGACGGCACTGTGAATGGAACAATAGAATTCCTTATAGAATTCAGTAAGAAAAAATTGCTAACTTTGAAATTGGGAAAAATTATTACGTGATTATCTCGTTAGTAAGAATTTCACGTTCTTTAGGCAACATGAAAACGTAATATGTTTTCAAGTCCGATTGACAATGAAGACGTGATAGAAGCCGTATTTCTACCATAATTCGCTTTAAAGGAATTTCGTAGGATTCTAGTTTTATATTTACTGCATATAAAGGAAAGGGCTTCCAAAACACTCAAACTATCGTGAATTTTGTTACTGTGGTTCATATATTTTGTAAAATCAACATTCTTTTCCTACGTTACTGTCCTCGTTGCCGTCTTTAAAGGTTATATTAACGCCATTAAAGGCGGGGTTTTTTACACCAATAAAGTGATTGACAATAGGAATGAAAACGCACGTGGCGCAACATATATATCGTACATTGGTTTAGAATTACTTTATTGTGAAATAGTGAAGTAATTGTCAAAGTAATTTGTTTGTTTTTTCTCGTTTTTCTTATTTATTTATGCCCTAACGTTCTTCATTCAAGACAGTGTATAAAATGATGTAGGATTTCATCACTGGGAGACTTTGAAGTGGTTGAAAGGGTCATCAACTAAAACAACTGCAAAAATGAAATAACGGTTTGAAGAATGTCTTTCGACATCTTGAATGATTCTTGTTTATTTTTGTAAATGCCAGCAGCAAGGAAGACGATTTCAAAACGTATCACGTTTTGTCTTAGAACGTGAAAATGAAATTTGCTGATGATGTGAATAACTGTCAAAAGATTCTCAATGATATATGTAGTATGAAATAAACTTTCACAAGGAAAACCTTCTTGTATCACCCACGTCGCGCCGTCCCCGTTGTCGTCATGCTGCGTAACGTCCCTGATATGTTAACACTGAACCAAACAAAGCTTGGAGATGCGATTACCATTTTTATGATTTGGCCACAAACTTTGTTGTTGTTAATCCTGCCTATCACACTTCGTTCTTTCAAACGAAAATAAGAACACTTTCAACGGAAATGTATTATGATAAGAAACATTTCCTTGCTAATTTCTATTCTTAGTTCCGCAAGGTTTTATGTTTGATTCTGATATCCAATATTTTAATACATTTTTATGGCAAGAAAGTATATTTAATAATTTCTAGGTTTTATAGTCGGTCCACATCACTGCCTTTGTATACGACCTTCTCTACCAAATAAGTGAATAATAATAATAATAATGGCATCTTGTTGGCTTACACAGTCGAATGCTCACTTCGCCATTACCACGACTTGGGTTTTTGTTGGCTTCCCAGTGGGCAAAATGTTCAAAAAGTCCTATGGAGGAGTGTTTTCTATAGAAATGGCAAACAACATCGCCTTCTGTTTCAATCACTCCTCCACAGAGACATTTTGAACATTTTGCCCACTGGGTTGGTTGGCTTACGGTTCACAGGCTGTTCTTCAGAAGTTCTTTTCAATGAGTCTTTACTCCCCAGTGGGCAAAATCTTTAAAAAGGCTATGAGGAGGAGTATTCTCTATATGATGGCAAGCAACATCGCCTGCTGTTTCGATAAAACATTCCTACACAGAGTCTTTTTGAAGATTTTGCCTACTGGGTCAGCCTGGGTCCTTGTTAAATACAAACTTTCTTCCATTTCTACATTACTAATATTTTCCCCGATTATTTCCCCGTTTCCATGTGTTCACAACAATAGACCTTTTCATAAATAAATTGTGCAATAATCAAATTTTTGTTTCAATGCAAATGTTTGCTGCGAGAGGATTTATCATTTAAAGGGGCCGCGACCCGAATCACGTGATCTTAAGACTAAGATTAAGATTTATGATGCAACGAGATATGCAATATGACGGTAAACTTTCTTGTGTCTTGTGTCTTTCTTGTGTTATATAAAACCTACCTGAAACTCGGAAATTCATTTTAAAAGGGGCAAAAGGAAAACGATATCAGAAAAACACTTCTACAATCAAATAACTCATAAATTTTATAAAATCTTACATCAAATATCCACACAAAAGTGCCACAAAAAACCTAAGAGAAGAAATCTTTTTGGGGGTCTGTTCTGACTTGTTATGATGGGCGATTTTTGTTGTTGATTTTTTAAGGTCACATTTCGCTACCAAAAGAAGAGAAAAAGGGACAATATCCAAAAATCCAATAAATTACAAATAAATCCATTAAAATAATATTATAATGAGGCCCAGAATTATTACAAAAAAAAAACGTAAATAGGTTATTACAAATAGGGCAATCAAAAAAGCACTTCAAGTGTAGCTGTAGTCCATGGGGAAATAAATTTGAGAAACAAAAAATAGAGAAGTGTTCACACCTCTTCAAAGTATACTACACGAAGAAAATATTGCAAGATACTGCACAGCAAATGTTAATGTTTTGGTTCAGCATGAACTCTCTCAGCTTTTCGTGCTCGTAACTTCTTTTCAGACTTGGGCTTTTTTTCTTTTTGTTGGCTTGACTTGGGTGCAGGTTTCTGGTCCTCTTTTTCCTCCTCCTTTTCTTCTACTTGTTCTTTCTGATCTTCTGGAGAGATTTCCTCCTCAATTTCATCGGCAGGTTGCTCCTCCTCTTGTTGTTGTTGTTGTTGTTGTTGTTGTTGTTGTTGTTGTTGTTGTTGTTGTTGTAGTTGTAGTTGTTCAGGCACTTCTTCATCTTCTTCTTCCTGTCCATCTTCTTCTTCTTCTTCTTCTTCTTCTTCAGCCTGTTGCTCTCCTTCTTGATCGTTTACATCTTCCTTTTCATCAACATTGACTTCTTCCTCTTCCTCCTCCTCCTCGTCATCTTTAACATTATTCTCCTTCCCTTTTTTTCTTCCTGAATCCAAATCGTTTGAGGTTTGGACAGAATCGGACCGAGCTGTGTTCGTTTCATCATCAGAATAGAACTCGTCATCTTCGTTCTCTTCCTTGGAATGGAGCCAGCGCATCAGTTCCTCCTTTGTCTTCCATGGTTGCTTGCGTGGTTTATTCTTGTATGAAGGCTGCATCTTCTTCTCAGCATAATCGCTTTCAATGCGACCGGAACTTGTCCACGCGACAATCTAAAACACAGTTAACACAGTTGATCGAAAACCTCACAACAAAAGACAACCTACTTGATCACAGGGACGTTTCTCTCTATTACGTTACATACATTGGAATCTCTATAAAGCGGACATCATTGGTCTATAAAAAGGATGTCCGACTGGTGGCCTTGTGGTAGAGTGCTCGCCTTCAGTGCGAGAGGTCAGGGTTTAAATCCTGGCCGAGTCATGCCAGTGACTATAACAGTGTGAATCGATCCACTCAGCTTAGAACTCAGCTTGAGAGCGGGATTGATATCTAAGGGGGTTGCCTGGTTGAGCGGTTGAAGCATACTTGCGGCTTCCGTAGCCCAAATGGGGGCTTTAAATGCTCTGGGACCTCCTTCGCAGGACCCTCATTGGTAACAGTTTTATCAGAACTGAAGAGGCTATCCTGGGTAAACATTAATAATAATAATAATAATAATAATAATAATAATAATAATAATAATAATAATAATAATAATAATAATAATAATAATAATAATAATAATAATAATAATAATAATAATAATTCATAGGGCCCTTTCCATTGAGAAGTTGACTGTAAATCTATCCATCCGTGCATGAAGTTTGTTTCCGTTACGAAGATGGCCGCTTTATTCCACTCGGATATATTTACTGAGAGACAAAATGCGATGAAATGTTCGTATATGAATATAAAAGCGAGAAAATGCCCTAGGATCGAGGCTGCACAAAAAGAGAATCCAGCACAAACTACAATACAGGGTTATAAGAAACCTTTCCCAATGAATGAAGTTGTTCCTATTTTTATTTTAGTCTGTAGTCAGCCTCGTTTGCAAATAAATTTGATTCGCATTTCAAAAAAAGTGTTAAAAAAAGTGCTGACAACGTCAGTTTACGTCTAATGAAGATACTGTGAACTCGTTTCAAAAATAAATACAGTGAACTACTTACCGAGAATCTGTATTTCTTATCGGGTTTAAGCATGCTAGCAATACATCGCCTGTTCATACCATAATATATCGCCTGATAAGAACAAAAACTGTCATTGTCATATATTGTCATATTTAAGGTGGATTTACACTTGTCCTATTTTGACATAAGGGTAACGGAGCAAATCCGCCTTATCCCTGATTTTGCTTAAATATATGAAATTTACCCATAACGCTTTTCGATTTCGAACTGCTTACAGACAACAGCCCGTTTATCTCCATTATATTTAAGACTGTTAAAATCTCTACAATAGTACTGTCGAAAACTTTCTGATTGTAAGTCTCTTTTTTTGTTTGAAAGAACTAGGCATTGACCTCGTTTATCCCAGACCAAAATAACAAAGTTTTCACCACAACCTTTCATGATACCAATGTTTTAGACGAACTGTACGAATGTTTTGGAAAATGAAAGAATTAAAAAAATTACCTTTCCATCACACAAAACTTCATAACCATTAATGCGTCCAGGTGGGGCCAGTGGTGGTTTCCAGGAAACCGCCATCTCATGGGATCCAATCGTTAGAAGTTTGGGTTTTGAAGGCTTATAGTAATCTACAAACATACGTAAAGAAGAATTCAGAGAAACCTCAATAAATGGATATAACATTTATAATTCAATTGTGTGGTGG
This sequence comes from Turritopsis rubra, assembly GCA_039566895.2. NCBI lineage: Eukaryota > Metazoa > Cnidaria > Hydrozoa > Anthoathecata > Oceaniidae > Turritopsis > Turritopsis rubra. The sequence continues at coordinate 15,153,322 of CM077617.1, read as the reverse complement.
TTGTTGTTGTTGTTGTTGTTGTTGTTGGTGGTGGTGGTGGTGATTGTGGTGGTGGGGATGTTATAAATAATGCAGTGAGTTGGATGAAGGAATTTCAAATAGAGGGGCTGTCAACCGCTACCAAAAGACCAGAGGTTTGAAATTCTTCTCAGCCCGAATGCATTTGTAAACATCTCGCAAGTATAAGTTCACATATACATCTCCGTTATTTCATAACGTACTCCCCATCCTGATTTGATAATGATATGATATCAGAATAGTGCTGGAAATATATTTGAAAACTCTTACCATTCCTTAATGTTCGCACAGTAAGTGTGGCCATTTCACCACGTCCTCTTTGTGTTACCGCACACACCTGAATAAAATAATTGTCACTAAGACATCATTAACACAAACAGGCGCAGTAGATTAGGAACGTAGAAAATGCTCGATTTAGTGTCCGGAGCGCATATTTATAAAATCAACTTTCAATCAATCGATCGTATTGCTATTCGACAGTATTTTCTGCTGCACCTGCCTTATTGCGACTTTCAAAACCCATCTACTTGTTAAGACGTACAACTTCTATATCACTTACTCTCCCTTATTCCAAATTAATCTAAAATTTTTCTTTTTTATATAAATGATCGTCCGTATTTTAAACACTCTATAAACCGAACAATTTCCGCGCAGTCCATTTGATGTTCGGATTACAGCAAACATGTAACCTCTTTTATAAAAAAAACTGTTCGCTCTTGATTTTTCTCACGTACCTCGAACGTATACTCTTTATCAGGTTCCAGATTGCTAGCGATATGGTAAAGACTGGTTGGTTCGTAGTGTATGGAACTTCCTACAAATGCAAGCAGTAGATATAATGTTGTTTGTAATCAATACAGTCGTCACTGTGTTCAAGATGGACATGTGTTATTTCTTAAAATGTATATTTCTTGTAAATGCATTTCAGCTACACCATCTTGAATGTGCGGTCTGTTGTTATGTGTTATGTGTTGTTACTGCATATAGTTCATCTGACAATTCGTTACCATCACAAATGCATGATGAAAAGCCTTGTAAATTTTGTTTGGATCAGCGAGGTTAGCATTAGGCTTTGCCTCGTTCTTTCAAACACTTTTGTAAGTGTTTTCACCGTAGAAGATTGATGGTAACGAATTGTCAGACGAACATACTCTGGACACAAGGGTCCGAGTAAAGTTGTTCGGGATAGGATTGTGAGGACTGAGAGGATTGAGGAATATTTGGTGATAGAACCACAGGGAAAACATTTTTGGTACCCCTTCTTTTTACGATACTTCCTAGATATCATTTTTCTCTGATACGCGGGAACGTCACATAAAGTTACATAAAATAAACAGGTATAGCAGTAAACTTTGTACTTAGTACTCAATAAAGAGAGTTGGGAGAGAGAGATTGATGATTTACCTCAAAAGTCAGCAAAATGTTTTTCAGGAAATAGGAGAGCAAATCAAGAAAACGTCACACAATGACGTCATAAGGCTTGTAAGGATTGAAATGATCATTTTTCGTATATTTGGAGTGTATGTATATAAGCTTTTTGTTTCTACTTTCTTTTCGGACCATTTACGTTTCAGCTCTTTTACAGCTCTTTTTTCAGCTCTTTTATAGCCGGTCCTTTTAACGGCAATTAAGGTGGCGTACGGAAGATGTGGGTGGCAAGGTAACACTTAGGGGTGGCATAAAAATTCCCGATAAGCTAAAATCATTTTTTAATACTTTTTTTCATCATAAAAAGTTTGAAACAATATATTTATAAAGGAGAAAGAAGAGTATTTCTATGAAAAGTTTTTACCTTGTTCCTGTAAGTAGTAACCTTTTAAGTTTCCACACACTTTCACCGGTCTCTCCCAAACGATTTTGATCTGAGTCGAGGTGACGCCAACTTGTCGAAGATTTCGAGGTGGACTCGAAACTAAATAGATAATTATTCATGGAAACTGACCAAAACATGCCAACTCGTCGTTGGCATGAAGAAATGACGACCTCCAACACAGGCAAGGCAGTGAATATTATATGGCATGTCATTTTAATCTGTGGTCACACCTAGTAGGCGCGTGACGTGGTTTTAAACTGGGCACAAAATACCCGAAGACTGATTTGGTTTCTAGGCATACATTCCTGAATAAGGCATGGTACTCACTAGCTCGGAATGTTTGAATAACACTTCCTTCACTGATAAAACTTTCTTCATCCTCGTCTGTGAAAGCTCTCAAACGGAATTCATAATCGGTGCGTTCCTTTAGATTCCGACAGATGAACGATAGTTGATTGCCAGTGTAAGCAATGGTGTCGTCTAAAAGACAACGACGTCGATATAATAAATGACGACATGTATGTATTGCGTGTAACATGATCTATATCAAACAAATACAAAGCAACGTTCGATAATGGTCACACTCAACTTCTATCACAGGGCTTCTTGTCTGATCTGAATGTAGAGAGAGAGAAGAAGCCCTTGGATCAAGGTTGTGTTCACACTTACCACAATATAATTCATAAAATACTTCAGCACCACTTTTTGACTTGATATCTTCCCATGTGGCCGTGACAGTGTAAGCATCCAAAACTAGGAATAAAAAACAACAACCAATATTAACTTTCCGTCAGCAAACAGATAAAATTTCTCGATAAAATTTAACACTTTGTTTACGTTTACATTTATTTATTGTTTGTGACTAAAAACAACGGTTTGGGCCAGCAAGGCATTTTTTTAATTCAATTTCTACTTTAAAAGAAACAAGCAATCCAAAACTAAAGTATCAAGTTCCTAATCGGAATATCGGGAAAATGATAAAAAATAAATGATAAGCGGAAAAAATTCATGCGTTTGGAAGAAGCCAGTAGAAGCCGAACCAGAAACTGGCGAATGCTTAAAAGAAATATTTAATAAATTAATGTGCTGTGGTTTTACTTTTTATTTCGAAAGGCTAACCACGGAATATGATTTTCTCTTTAATAAAACCAAGTGTAGGATTTCTTTCGAATACACTGTGTGTGATTATTGGTTATACTTTGTTACGAATTTCCTCAAAATACAGTTTTCTGTTAAAAACTGGAAAACTGAGTCATATGTAAACTTTAGTGACGTTACATTCGCGTAAAATTCGTCTGGAAGGAAAAGAAAGTAAATGAATATTTGACGTCATATGTTGAAACAAACAATTTGACCAGCTGCGCTGAAGGAAAGACCATCAACTTTGGGAAAAAACATGGCATTCTACAGCGTGCCAGAGAAACTGCTGGATAAAAATACTTGCTTGGGTATCCGACACTTTTATCAGACTTCCAACATGCGAGAGTTCAAGGGAATGCCAGGAGATCCTGCCGAAAGCGCTAGACCAGCGACCTCAAATTTCTACTCGGGTAAAGAAGTATTTCTGTACATGATTTATTTTTAGTTAAGTTGCTCTCTTTTACAGGCTAATTTGTTGATTACTTATTACTTGTTGACTTTCTTCGCAAGAAAAACAAATTTGCATATTTGTCTATTCAGGTAGACTAGCGCGGGCTTTTTAATAAACCAATGGAACTTTTATAACACGTTTCTCATCATGTCCCTTTTCGCTCTTTTTGATTTAGATTTTGCTCTAAGTTTGATTGGGTTTTTCCTTATTTGGAAAATCCAGTTGAGCTTGGGCTGTTGCTAAGCAATTGCTTCGTGTTTTTTGAGAGATTTGAGCCTCATGTTGTTTATAAAGTGTTGCTTATAAAAAAACGCTTGTATTTCTTTTAAATCCTGGATTAGCGATGATCTCAGATTCTTATTCGTTTGTGTTTTGTTTTCCAGTATAAAGTTTTGTAACTGACAAATTCAGTTTACTTTTGATTCAAATTTCCATTCTATAGTACTGGGTTCCGATTTTATTGATCAAAGAACTGGCTACGTCAATTATCTCCTTGAAATTGATATCCGCTATTAGATAACATAACACCAGTTTTATTTCTTCCATATCTTTTGAAAAGTTCTGAATAAATTTGTAATGTGTTAAACGAGCTAAACCATGAGCAATGTATCAGCATTCAAAATTTCCTGGTAAATATTTCATTCCAGTAAAATCTCGATATAACAAACCCTGAAGGAATCTGTCGTTATAATCGAGAGTTCGTTAAATCGTAAGATTTTAGAAGGGTTTGTTAAGGGCGTTGTGACGTTGTGGGAGGGGGTGGGGGTGGGTGGGGGTGTTGTTAAGAACCGGGAGCTTTGATTATATCGGGGGTTCGTAATATTGAGTTTTCTATTTATCTAGTTTTTGAAATTGTTGGAAAGCACATTTTAGATCTGTTTACTCAAAATTGTGAATTACTTTTGTTGGTAAATTTCTTTGTAGAAACAAATACCGGAAATACCAACTACGAAGAAGAGTACGGATGGAAGTTTCAAAATGCGGAATGTGGAAGACCTGGAACCTCCACCCCAGGGCGAAAAAAGTGAGATCTGAAAGAGTTATTATTTTTGTGTCTGCTTTTGAGAATTATTTTCTCCGGATAGATCTGATTTATATGTTCATTGTTTTGATAAAATTTCAAATAGTTTTGTCCAAAAGCTGAAAAAAAACTCCTGGAAACAAAGTGGCTTTTCTCATATGAACCGAATACAGAAGGGGAAGCATACACAATATCGGGTTAAAACCGGGGTCATCGGGTTAAAATCAAATAATCTGGAAAGTTTTAGGTTTGTCAAATGCGTTGTCATTAACTTGTCCGACCGTGCACAAGCCTCTGGACTCCAAATCGGGAGAATGAGAAGGAAGTTGTTTAGGATCGTATATATATTTTTTTTTCTTCTAGCAATCCGCATCCTAAAGAAACGTTTATGGTTTGGAGGTTTGGGAAGGAACCTGTTAAAAGTGATGATGAACTCAAGTCACTGAAAGATGAACTGATACGAGATTTATATCGAGAAAAGATAAAATCGACCTACCAAGTAAGCCTTTCTGAATTAGAACACGTAAATAACCTAGCTGTTAGATTCAACGATATATTGCCAAGCACATTTTTTGCCTTCGCAGTTAGATTTTATATTTGATGTTACTGTCACATATCCCACACATATCGGTTTCCACTAGGCGGAATATTCAGTGCGGAGCGGCTATTGGAATGATCCGCGGCGGAAAAGTTGACTACTTTTCCGAGGACGCTTTTGGCGGAATTTATTAAAAAACAAAACGAATGAGAGGATAATTTTCTCGCAACCAGAAAATCTTGTTTCTTCTACTCCGGGTTAGCTGTTACCATAAAACGTTATTTCCCCCTCTCGTAAAGGTTGATTATCGAACATATCATCTAGCAGATGAAGAAATGAAGAAGAAACTGGCGTCAAATTTACCGAAAGACGAGAAAATTAAAGGCAATCATACGTTGAATACAACCGTTAGAGTTGATTATCGGCAACCGTGTTATAAGGAAATTTTGAATGGTAACACAACCCGCTATGGCGGAACCAATGGGAAGCAAGCTGCACCTGCTGTTGGTGTGGGTAAGTGAGACAATATTTGATTTGCTCTTTCCACTTTCAAAAATCCGTTTAAAACAACTTCTTAAAGAGACCTAATGATAGTGTTGTTGGAAAAAGTGCTGCCTGATCGAGGATAAAAAACCCGGGGAAGGGTGACCAATTTCACAGTCTGGGGAATAAAGTTTTCGCCCGAATAATAGTTTCCATTATTAGAGGCCAAATTTTTCCCGACTGACATTTTCCCTGGCCTCACTTATAATTCCATTTTTTATAAAGTATGAATCTTTTCTTTAAGTCCCGACAGTAGTCCATGGATCTCCGTTATTGAAAACACTGTACGATACGTCATATACGGATAGTTTTGCGTTCAGTGGCGACAAAAGCAATGGAAATGCCGTCACACCAGATCTGTCGGATTTAATGGAGCATTTGTCGTTGAAAGAGAAAGAAGTTATTTCAAGTATGCTACAATCGGTAAAGAATTTGAAACCCGATGCAATCAAGAGGATATCGGGATGGGATGGACCTAGCTGGAAATAATACTTCAAAACTACTATGATTTAATATTTTTTACGGGGAAATAAATATTGTTATATTTAATCCATGTGATATTTTAAAGTCTTATATTGTTTGCTTTGTTAAGCAAATTCTTAAATACGGAAGTTCGGAGGTTATTGTGAAAGTTTGAAATTGATCGAAATTTTCATTCTCAAAAAATTATTAGTTTGGCCAAAAGGCGACATTCTGTCTAGCCGACAGAACTACCGCTTACCTCTCAATAAGTGGATCCTCCACGGGGCCGAAGAAAATGGTTCCACTTATCCGAAGTTGGCCTTTGTTAAGGCAAATGCCGACTTCCACTTTTCCACCGACAGAGTTGCAATCACAAAGAGTTTTATTACCTTTGAGTTGGGGTGTTTCCGGTTTCGGCAACATGAGAGCCTTTAATGCTTCAAAAGCGTCTTTACGATAGTTTTCGCTAATGTTCATCTGTTTCAAGACATGCTGAAAACAGAAAGCAAAGGGGACAGTGGCTTAAGAGAATTATACTAATTTCCAAGATTACGGACATCATAGCAGAAAAACTAATAAAAATAACATGGGCGCACTATCAGTTCAAAGGTGCTTTGTAAATTGTTTCATTTGATTGGTGCGTACCTCCAGTGTTGTTTTTGTTGGCGCAAGATCTCTTTGGAGCAAATAACCTTCGGTTTTTGTTGACAGATTTTTCAGTGTCCTGAAGTAACAATAAAAGTGAAAATTACGGGTTTGAATGACACACCCAAAAGTTATCTCTAGTTCAAATTCTTCACTATTTGTTCTTCAGTTTGATTGACGATTAGACCGAAACTTTATGATGATGCAAACTTTATAACACGTGCTTGTAAACTCAAACGAATAAGATCCCGTGGTATCAGACTTTCACCATGCAAACAACGTCATGAGACGTCGTAATGAAAGGAAAGACAAATATATTTGGAATGCCAAAAAAAATGAACAGTGGTCATAGCTTAAAAACACATTAAAAACAAAATATCCAGCACAAAGTGGATTTCATCGTTACTTTGGTACTGTATCATGTTTGTCTTTTTTTGTCTCATTGGACCAGTTTTCCCCAATAAGACTGCATTGCATGTACAAGAACACAAAGATTATCTTACACGGAGGCTAATTTGGAGAGATCTTCGTCACCACAAGTAAGTAGATTACATAGTAACTTAAGTAGAAGCTCAATATCTGGATCATCGTTGATACGGTCCTGTCCATCTTCCCATTGTGACAGGGTTTTCAATGAGAAAACAGCGTTCTTTCTGCAACCATCGTCCACACTGCGAAGCATCTTGATCAATCCAAGACTCTGAAAAAAAACAATGAGGCAATGTCTTTTTTTTTTGGAGTTTGTACTTTACAATGGTGAAGTAGTAAATGATGTATTGATATTGAGGCAGTGTGCATCAGCCATTAAATGACTAGTTTCACAATGTTCTAATGTTAACTATAGGATTGTCTAACAAAACTCGATCATCAATAGTTTGTGGTCAAAGCTTTGTTATTTCTGTCTGGGTTAACAAGAACATTGCTGAGTAATGCCTCGTTCTTTCAAACGAAAATAAGAGCCTTTCAACCAAAACGTTTTATGGTTTCATCTTGTTAGACAAACCCATCCTTGAGTTACACCTGTGTATACTCAACCCGCCCTCACGTTCGCACATTACATGCACCCCACGGGGAAGTGCGTCACTCCATAGTATAGGTAAATAAATATTACTAAACAAATTCTTCATTTACCAGGTCCAAACATTCTTTCATGTAAGCAATGCGTTTCGTTCCTTCTTCAGTATCACAAAGATAAGCTATAGCAAATGCCGAATTCATTCCGCGCCCTAAAATATTATGCGGACCGAATTATTCGGTACATATTCAAGTTGGCATTTGAACTTTCGATTCATGGTACCTTATCTGGGCCTAGTATTGTAAACACAAGATATAAAAAAAAACTAGCCTTCGTTATCGACACCGACAGCCAGAATCATCTGTGATAAGATAAATTCGCTCTCTTTGTGTTCCAAGATCTTTTTGCGACCCTCTTCATGCATGCAAATTCTAAACAAAACAACAACGAAGAACATTGATGAATGACAATGTTGAAATGATAGTGGAATAATGGAATTAAGTCCAGACTGTCTGAGACTGACAAAGATAAAAAACACATGGTATATTTAAGAAGCACATGGCCAGTCTATAGTTTATGATAGTTAAATGTTCTGTTATTTCTCATGGGTTGTGGGAGAAGGGGTTTGTGAAATTCGTTTCACGACCTCAAAGGTTTCTAAAAAAATACATATCTTTCTGTAGATAGATTCGGCTTTATATCTTGTAAAAATATCGAAGCAAATATATAATTTAGTTATGTTGCTTTCAGTACGTAAAAAATTCACTGGAAGAAAACTTGAAACAAACCTTGCTAGGGTTAGAGCGCAGTTTGCAGCCACCCACATGTCTGTTTCATGTAAACATCTGGCAAGAATAAAAACCAACCATTCAGTAGATGGCTGCTCAAATGCCCAATTTCTGCTTCCTTCGATTTCAAACTGTCAGAAAGAAAATAAGTTGAAGTGTTTAAAATCCATTCAACTTCGACTTCGGACCAAGGATTTCTTGGTTGACAGAATTTATGACAGTGAACAAGGAGGGATGATGAAGACTAGGGAAAGTATATCAGCCAGTTTTTTTTTGTGTTAAATAAGTTTAGTGTGTACAAACAAACAAACAAACAAACAAACAAACAAATAAACGAAACTAAACTTCCCCAACGTATAACAGTATACAACAGCTTATTAAATAATTAATTAACTTAATTGATTAAGAGATGTTGTGAATGATTTTGTTTCGATTTTGTTTTAAAAATTCACATACGCTCTGGTCTGGGTTTTTCAAATATTGTGTTGAAATTGGGAGTTCCGGGTCTCGGGTCTCGGTTTTCTCCTTGTAATCACCATTTCGTTTGGAATGATCAGATCAAATTTCTCAACCTCGTCTCCAGGGCTTTGTCCACTTTCAATGCACGCCTTATCGACAAATTACCCTAAGTATCGAAGAAATCCCTGGGGACGAGGTTGCAAATTTCGTAATGCTGTAATGAACATTTTCGAGTAATAAATGTTGTAAACAGGAAGAAGAACTTAAAGCAAGAAATGTTATAAAACAATGGAGATCTTTAAAAATCATGGGTGGTACAACAAAAAATACTGTTGCGTAGCAACCATTCCATTAACATCCGTGTCTGCTGTATGACTGTTGTGTTGGTCAACATGTTTTGTTCTAATGGAAAACGGCCTTTAGAAGGTACTAAAGAAGTACTTACAATAAGTGCAGCCGTGCCGGAAGCGTTGGTTTGTGGTTCAAGATCATACGTTTCGATAAGACTACCCAGATTTGGTATACAATGTTGAGTCTCTTCAACCCGTTCAGGGTCTTTCAACAGTTCGATTACTTTATCCCGGCCAGTTTCCGATTCCAGTAAAGAACCCAGTAAATAAGCTGCGTTCCCAGCGATCCTGTGTAAAATCAAATAGTAACGTGTGTAAAAAAAAAAACGTTTTTAAACATACTGCTTCGGACTCCCTGTTTATTCTAACACCCGACGCCCCTTTCTATTCGGTGCTTCAAAAGGGCGTCATGTGAAGGAAGTGTATGTTTTGCATTTAGGAGGAACACCTTCCCTAAATTCAAAACGTCCTAAAGTTGCATTTTTTCTTCGTGACTTAACACGCAGCTAAACACGAAATATGATTAAAAAGAATGTTTTCGGCATTTCATGTATTAGCTTGTGTGCAATAAATAAATTCACATCTCAAGCATAACAACGAAGTTAAGATTTAATGTTAATAACAGTGGACACACTAGAGAAGAGAAAAAAAGAAGAATGTACCTTGGAGATTGTGTTGTGTGAATGTCCATGATCCTTAGTATCCCATAAACCAATTCGATGAAATATCTGTGATTGACAATTTGATGGCACACTAATTGCGGATGTTCGTGTATATCTAACACCAACTCATCCAAGACCCTGGGTGTATCAGGATCCATGCGAATCAAACTCGTCAGATTATGGTCGAGTATTTTTCTTCCCGTTCGAGTTAACATTTTCGAGTGTGTACAAATATACCGATACAATATAGTTGTTTATCTAATAACCTGTATCATTAGAAAAAAGAAAAAATTTACATGACATCTGTGCAACGAAGATACCTGTTTCTTACACTGCTTCATATTTCTAAACAACCTCGAACCCAGGGATTCTTCCCATTTTGATGATGAACTGACGAAACCTTGGGTTCGAGTTTGCATTTTTAACTGTTTACGACGCGCAACTTTTGTCCCCTTTTACAAATCTTGCTTGCGCATAGTGGCATATAACGGTCTGAGACCGATCGTACAGGAATTTGTTGTTTAAATTTCCCATCCACTGAATGTAGTCGTGCTGGTGTATCCAATAAACTTACATTATGCACACATTATGCCACTATACCTCGATATCTCTAACATGTCTCGATGTCTCGATGTCTCGAAGCCTGTCATAATCGAGTCGGTCGATCCAGAAATCGACCAACCGATAGCCGAGTCTTTTTCTCTCTTCGTAAATGTCTGAGATGAATGTAATGGAGAGAAAGAAATCCTGGAGCCGACGTCACAGACATGTAGAAGATCACGTTAAAGGGAAACACAGCCAGGTTATAACAGAATCAGTAAAGCGGAACTCAACCTCGAACCCAGGGTCTCTTCCCCTTCGATATACGGATATACGATATTCGCTGCTGTCTGTATATCGAAAAAGTAAGAGACCCTGGGTTCGAGGTTGAACGGAACTTCTTTTGTATGGTTGATTCAGTTGCATTTACACAAAAGGTTTACTGCTTTAGCTCAAGCGATAATAAATTCATGCACCAACCAACTACTGGTGGATTTTTTGGACATTTTGGGAAGAACAACAGTAGCCAATAATAACGGAACTTGGGATTTTCTAGAGAGTGTATCTAATGCCAGATCACATCTATAAACAAAACAATTTTCTAGTATATCTTATTAATTGGTACAATATACTCCAGTTCACTGGAACCTTTCCTTTTCCTTGAAATTCATTTCATAACGGTTCCTGGGACGGTGGGACTGATCTCTTCCGTCCCTCGAGAGTCTCAGTTAACGGAAGTATATTGTAGCGATTCTTCTATTGAAATTAGTGAATAATTACAACATAACGAACTCAAGTTTGTTTGCCTTCAAATTAGGAAAGAAGGCCTTATGAAACATTTATAACCAACTCTCTTCCAGCAACACACAACGTCGTTTCAACGTTATATGGACGTCTTTACGACGTCTGAATGTTGTCCGGACGTTAAGAGGACGTCACGTGTCTAGTGGAATACAAAATGAACCGTTGTCTTCCGAGTGTTCATTGTGTTTTAGGCTGGTTATAAGTTTAGGAGTTAATGGTAAACAAGTTACCATAACAACATCAAACGTAGCGGAGGCTCTCTATAATAGACCTTTCCCGAAGTTCTGTTTAAACAACGTATTATGACCGTATTATCAAGCTTCGTCTCTGTTTAAACAACGTATTATGACGGTATTATCAACCTTCGCCTCGGTTCTATGTATTGTATCGTTTTACTGATTTCCAACTTTATTACTTACTGATGGCCAATTCAAGGCTGCGTTGAAACAGAAATTCGAATTACGGAAGGTTTCCATAGAAATCATAGGTGAAGCTTGGAATAAATTTGAATTAGAAAGAGTTCCAGTTAAAGGAAGTCGAATCACAGAGGGTCAATTTACTGTAGATACCTTTCTTTTTTTAATCTCGTGTAATAAGTTTATGGCCAATTTGTCGTCTGTTTGGTAAAAAGAAAACCACTTAAACTTACAGCATAAAAGTGACGTTATTTTAACGTCAGAACAACATTCAAACGTTGAAAAGACGTCCAAGTAACGTTCAAACAACGTCGGGGTCTTAAATTTGAAACGCAAGCTACCAAAAACAAACAATAAGAACAACAACAACAACATACGAAAAAAGAAAAATATAGTAAGAACACGACTAGGGAACAATTCGATAGGATTCGACACGATTCGACACGCGATATCATAAACAAATCAAATTCAATATTTGTTTCCACGATAAAAAAATCTCTCCAGAAGATAATTCCTCATACCTCTCCGATAACAAAAAATAGAAAGTTAGTTTTCATTAATGTGTGTGTTCGCCACTCAGCCACATACATACAAAATGTTACTAACCAAACGACATTTCTGATTTGTTTGAAATAGAATGAGTAACTAGGCAATGCTAAAACAGAGTTCAATATGGAAACTTAAATTTTTAATAAGATGTGTCCCTGATTTTTTTTAATATTAAATTTTTCTGTCCAAGCATTTGAATATGCCTATAAAGTGATGTTTTCATTTGAATCTTTTTCAGTGAATGGAGTTAAACACAGATACTGCGATGTAGCCATTTTGATTGATGCAATATTTATAATCATGCCGTTTTTTTGAAAGATGTTCGGGAGGACATTTCAATCTATTCGCGCCACGCACGTTCGTAGGTTGTTATAAATAGCATTTAACTTATGGGGTGTAAATTTTGACATAACTGACTGGAATAAGCGAGGCCTTTGTTTTGGGGAAATTTGCCTTGATTTTCCAGTTTATAATCATCATGGTGATATAAAGAAAACAAACCTGTCACGTAGGCGATTCAACGAAATTTCGTTTGAGTAAGCGAGATGAATATTGGATACAGTAAACGTGAACTTACTTTTCCCTTCAAAAGAAAATTCATGATATTTGTGACATGACATTTAAAGGTCCTGTTGGAAGGTAAACTATCAGATAAATTATGCTCAAAGCAGAAACTTAATTCAAAATAGAAATTGATTTTTTCCCCTTCAAATTCAAGTGAGATGAACGGTAAACTATTCCTTAAAGTAATCTATCTTAAGAAAGTTTTCCGCATGGTTTATATAATTGGTTACCATCTTAATAGTTTACCATCTGATAGGGCCTTAATATGAAAATTGAAGATTATATTTAGAGTATGTCAGATCTTAACAAACGAATTAAAAAAAATCACAAAATTCATGGTGTGGACTTGCTAAACTGAATTTCCACCAGTTGCGTCGGTAAAATTCTTTTTCGCTTTTTCGGGAGTGACATCAGCTTTGTGTTTGCCGTGATGTTTTAAACGAAACTGAATATTTAATATAAATAATGAGAATCTAAATAATTTGATATTTATACCATCTAAAGTATATCTTGACATGAATAATACATGCTAGAACTTTCGAACATTTCAGTTGTATTAATCACAAATATCGAAAAATCTACAAAAAAACTTCCGAAATGTCCTATTGCGTATAACCCTTTACGGCCCACAGCAACAATTTACCCCAAAATGTTATGCACAAAAGATGTCACAGCTGACACCGAATCAAGTGGAGTGACTATTTTCAAATTTCACGAGGAAAGGGCGGCAGCAGCGGTGTGTGAAGCCATTGAAATATTAAAATAAATATAGCAGAAATTTGGAAGGAAGTCATTCCTTAAAGAGGTCAACAACTTTTTTTACGTTCGGGTCAGCTATCCGATATGAAAACCGTTCGGAAACGGGAGGTACCCCCAAAAAGTTTGAGCATGATCTAAATAGAAGAAATATCGAAATTTACAAATCCATTTGGGTCAAAAGCTTTACTAAAGGAGCAAGATAAAACCGCAAATAACCGGAATCTCTCATTCTTTCATTATATTTTTATACAAATATGAAGTGTGGAAAACCACAAGTAATTCGTTCATCGTTTGTTTATGATTACAAAGGAAAGCAGTACGGAACATGACAATAGAAAATTTGATGTGAAAGACATCGTTTTTGTCATCTACAAATATATCCATTGGAGACTATTTCACGAGTTTTACTTCTACGAACACGACCACAACGGATTATCCAAGCAACTTTTTCACACCAAGAAAACTTGGCCATCCGACACCATGACGTGATTATCGTCCGTCATACGTTCAAGTGCGACATCGACTTCGGGTTTACTAAATACGACGTTGGGATAATCTTTCTTAAGTTTGGTCAATACACGTTCAAGAGGTAAGGTCTGCGCATGTTCTTCACTGAATAGCGCTTGTAAAGAAGAACGAAAGATCTGGAACCTAAATAAACAAATCAATTGACATAAGGATTATCTACTCAAAATCAGTGTTTATTTTAGAAGTTAAAAGTTAACACATCTGTGCTAGACATAATAATCATTGCAGTATGTTTCTCTAACAAGATTCGATTCAACCTATGGTTGACTTGCCAGGAGGTTAAGTTCTAATTTCTTGAACAGACGTAGGCAGGAACTGCATGTCATAATATGATCTTACAGAAGCATATTTATTTCCATTAACAATTTGTCTCAGCAATGCTTGCACATATCGCTTAACTTGTTATAATGGAACCCGATCTTAATGTATTACGTCAGAGTATCCAAAAGTATAAGAAGATGGTGTGAAATACATTACTTCAAAGAGATACAAGTCTCACTGCTAACAAAGAGATACAAGTCTCATTTTACCTTTCTTCAGTTAATGTCACAGTATCACTGGTTTCCATCGCTTCGTCATCCACGTCACTTTCTTTTGACGCGTCTTTAGCTTTACGTCGTCGTCTCGTATCAACTATGGAATAAAATCCACGCATGAACGTTTACTTCAAAAAACTAAAACTCGAATATTTCTTGTTTACACGAGACCTTGAAGCTGTAAAGGTTATGGAGTGCTTCATGCTAAGTGTTCACGAAAGTCATGACAACTAGAATGCTGACGTCAAAACACCTAGACGTCATGTCGGCAATATAAGAGTTGCTTCATATAATAGAGGACCGCTTACCTTTCTTTACTCCGTCGTCTTGTTGATCAAAATCGTATGGATCATAACCCTCGTCACCAGGCGCCAGCTTACGTTTCTTCATGGCCCGGGAGTCCTCACTATTCTTTTTGCTCTTGGTTTGATTTTGTTGCCCTTCTCCGACCTGCTCATTTTCTTCTTCTTCTTCTTCTTCTTCTTCGTCATCATCTTCTTCATCGTCAGATGCAGTTTTGCGTTTTTTATTTTTGTTTCTTTGTTCAACCTTAAGGATACAGGATAAGGATATTAGAAATTATTCCAAAAGTAAAGAAACTACAATATTAAAGGAGAACGTTCTCCTTCGCACGTGTGAAACACAATAACTGCTCTTCACCTTGTGGAAATAAGCGAATTCAACCATTTCCAACGCACACTGAGCATCTACCTGAAATGAAAATGGCGCATCATAAGTTTACCTTATTCTTTCAGTATGTTTGTCTAAAAATCATACGAACATAAAACTTTTTGCTTGAAAGTCTCTTATCCACGTTTGAAAGAACATAGTCATTCTAAAATTCCCTGGTTCCACTTTCTAAAGTTCCACTGTCGGTATTTTTAACATAAACTACTGTAGCTTGTTTGGCACACGTTTTGATCACATGATGGTAAATAACTGCTGTGGATTGGTTGGAATTGAAAAGATCAAAGAAAAAATTGATTATAACAACTTATTGTCGGAATTTTTAACTTGAACTGTAGCTTGTTTTGCACACGTTTTGATCACATGATGGTAAATAACTGCTGTGGATTGGTTGGAATTGTGTCGTGTGATAAAGATGAAAGAAAAAAATTGACAAAAGTTATTTTATAACTTCGAGACCAGGGAATTTTCTAAAGAACGAGGCAAAAATGTTCTCGTTAGTCCAGACAGAAATTACGAAGTTTTGACCGCAAACCAGCGATGATCGCATCTTCTTAGACAGACTTATAGCCATGAATCGCAAGAAGTTTGGTCCCTTAATCACGTTTGTGTAGACTGGGTGAAGGCAACACGAGAGAAAAATATTGGAAATCAAGTTGCCAAGTTCAATGCCGCAATGAATGCCAGATAAAAAGCGGATTTTACCATTTCAACGGTTTTGCTCATTCTAGACTTGGCATGAGCAGTTGCCAGACGTATCATTGTCTCTAATGTACGCGCAGTAACAGGAGCAGTCTAAAAACAGGTTCAAAATACACCTTTATCAAAGTTCTGTTTATACGTCGTATTTTGGCTTGGTTGGTCTCGTTTCTGCGTTGAAAATTACTGAAACTTGTCATACAGTGATTAGGAGTTAAGCGAAATATAGAATTAAATAATTTTAAATGTAACGCATCAACGATGTGCTGTTAAATGTTTCTAATACAAATATAGATAGGATTAATGAATTACCTTTGCTTTCTCTGACGAGTTGTCTTGATCACGAAGATCGGAATACGCATTTGCAATCAAATCAGCTGCTTGTTGACTCAAAGAAGGCTGAAATGATTCAGTGACACGAGCTCAAAAAGTGCTTAAAAACGTATTTTGACATCAACTTTTGACATCAATTAATTGATTTCCATGAATCTAGGCACAACATAATAGTGTTCGCGTTCCCTTTAGAACCATCTGTATAGTTTTTATGATATTGACGCAAGCAGAAACAAACCACAGAACGGAAGAAGGTTTGTTGTGCTGTCATTCATGAAGAAATCCAATCATTCATATTGATTGCTACATACCTTGATATTTTTAGCAACGTGGATATATTTCTTCATAAACTGCATCGACACAAACCTATCGTGTTTGCTTCGCTCACCATACAACTGTGTGTCCTTCTTGGCATACACCTGGGTTTCAACGTCGTCATCGTCCTCATTGTCGTACGTTGCCAACACGTCGTTTGTGTCACCAAATGGCAAAGCTGAATAAAAACAAAACATCACATCACATGAAGTACAGTGGGATCTCTATAAAGCGGACACCTTTTTATGCACCAATCATATCCCCTTTATAGAGATTCCATTGTATAACAGGTTACGTAGTCAACATTCTACGAAAGTTCTGGATTTTTTTAGGGATAATATTCCACATTAATTTGCTTATTCAATCTTGATCGTTCCTTAAAATACATCACACGGCAACGAAGCAACTCACGATCTCCATCTTGCTCTCCAGGATTCCTGTATTTATGCATCCGTAACACATGATCACTGATTTTTTTATCACTGTCGGGGTCCATCTATGAAATAAAGAAATGTATGTAGGACGATGTAGACATGATCATGACAAAACAAATTGTAACTCACAGGTCATAAAGACAAAACAATTGTAACTCACAGGTCATAAAGACAAAACAATTGTAACTCACAGGTCATAAAGACAAAACAAATTGTAACTCACAGGTCATAAAGACAAAACAAATCACTTACTTTATCCAACACAATAAACAGCAAGTCAAAACGAGACAGCAAGGAATCTTGCATGCCAATATTATCCATAGGCGTTTTGTAAGGATCATACCGACCATACACAGGGTTTGCGGCCGCCAACACACTGCATCGGGCGTTTAGCTTAGCGTGAATGCCGGCTTTAGCTATGGTTACACGACCTAGATAAAGAAGGAGAACTATTTATCTCCACTATTTTCCACAGAATTTGAAGTAGTTGAAGTAATGTGGTACAAAGAAAATGGAAAATAGATAAGCAGAGAATTTTAGATCTAGTCCACCTGAATTAAATTATCAGCCATGGAGATACATAGGAAACATTACAATTGCTTAGCAACAAAGCAACAACAAAAATTTTATTCATGAAGATAAGTTGGGCAAGGATGTAACTTGTGTATTCAAGACTTGAAGGTTACTCAATCTCTAATTTAATCAATGCTCTTAATTCAAAAAATTAATCATGTTGAACGCTAATTTCGTGCAATAACGCTTTTTTTCTACCTTGCTCCATGACTTCATGTATAGCTGTTCGATCGATATCCGACATTTTATCGAATTCATCAATACAAACAACGCCTCGATCTGCAAGCACCATCGCACCAGCTTCCAAGCGACGTTCACCTGAAAAAAAAAACAAACAAAAATTGAAAAAAGGTTAACCATTGCTACATCTAAAGGTACTTACGTGAAATTGCAAATAGTGAAAAGCTGCTTTGGTATGAAGAAATACCTGTTTCCTGGTCTGTGGTAACAGCCGCAGTCAAACCAACACCAGATGAACCACGCCCGGTTGTTGGTATTGCTCGTGGTGCAGTGTGTAGAACATATCTAAATTAGATGTGAGTTCAATGTATGTTTTGAAGAAGAAATGCCAAATTGAACAACATAAATAATAATATGAAGCAACATAAAATTTGTACTGTGTGCTAATGCTACATTATTAACGGATAAGTTTCCCGCAGATCAAATTTCAAAGAGTTTTTTTTTTTCTGTCAAATTAAATGTGTGACAAATTAAGAAATTCATAATAAAATCAGGAAATTCAGAGAAGAAAAACGGTCTTTAACGGTAAACAGTTTTTACATATAGTTTTAGGTAAAATCTCGTATCAGTATCAGTAAAGTTCATAATGTAAACCTTGTAGAATTTGTTTGGATGATTGACTTTATAAACAACTTTTGCCTTGTTCTATCAAACACTTTTATGTAAGAGTTCTCACCAAAACGTTTGTGATACGAGATTATACCTTCAACACCCTCTTTCCCTCCCACCTAATTAAATCTGCCCGGACATAGGCTAACTACACTCATTATCTGAGAAATGAAATTTGTGCAAAAATTAATCCACTTGAGGTAAAAACACATTTAATGTAAGCATAATATTTTGGTTCTAAAAAATCAGACCAAACATAAAATAGTTTGATGTTTGTTTATACTGATAATACCGCAGGTTATTAAAATTTAATTTGCGGTATTCTTAGTTTCTACAATAACTAAAAATAGAAATTGTTGAAGTATGTTTTACCAGATATGGTTAATTTATGTTGTTAAAGAATATGGCATAACTTGACCCTAAGCTACTAAAGCCAAATTTCCATTCCGCAAAGTTGTGCTAGCAAGTAGGAAAAGAGCATGCATACAATTCAAAACATTCCAAAACAAAACAGACATCAACGATCAAGAAAGTTTGACAATTCTAACTTTCTTTTCGCACTCAAAATTATTAGCCAATCAATTTACCGAATTTATAGAAATTGCTGACTTAGCAGTCATATTTGTTTGTGTTTGACAAATTTTCACTTGGCGCATATATCCTACCCGCTCACATAAAGCCGGCTTTAAATGTGTTTTCACTATAAACTTAGGTGTCCAGAAATTGGCAGTTGAACTATACTGACAGCCCAGTGCTCAAAATCTTCAAAAAGCCTCTGTAGAAGAGTGTTTTCTATAGGTATACAAGCAATATTGCCTGCTGTTGCAATAAAAAAACCCTCCTCCACAGAGAGTTTTTGAAGATTTTGGCCACAGACAGATATGATCTTACCCTATTGATTTGAACAAATGAATTATTCAACATTTACATGGTTAACTAACACTGGGAATAATTCTCTTTAAATAACAAGATAAAGATGTATCGAATTGCTTGTAGGGGACATACCTCAGAAGTTGCGATTTGGCAGTTGATGGATCTCCAACCATAAGTATGTTAATGTCACTACGAAAAGAAAATACAGAATACAACATAATGTAACAAGAACTTCAGTTCTTAAATGTTTTTGATTTGAAGTGAAACTGTTTTTGGCGATAGTGTACAAATTTTCTTGAGCTTCATGAAAATCTAATATACTGTCAAACCTCTATTACCCAGTAATATTACCTAGGAGTGTTTTCTTTAGGAATGGAAAGCAATATTGCCTGCTGTTTCAATACAACACTCCTCCACAGAGACGTTTTGAAGATTTTGCCCACTGGGTACCTTCATCCTTCATATAGAGAGGAAAGGTTTGTTTTTGATCCAGACGGTGTTCACTTGTGAAAATGTGAGTGTGAGGAGTCAAACAAGCTGATTACTACATTTCCATTTTCAGAAAAATAAAAAAAAACTTGCAGTTTTTATACTGTTTTTACATTATGTCTCCTTTAATATCAAATGAACTCCTTAGAAGAAGCTAGTGAAAAAAGTCAGAAAATACTGATTCAATGAGGTTAACTTACCCTCTTAATCGAGTTCCATTGCCTAAAACTTTTTCTGTTCCACCAAGTAGTAAACATAATATGGCTTTTTTGATATAATTGTGTCCGTGGATGGATGGAGCAAGAGATTTAGCCAACACTTCAAACACATCCTAAAATTTGCAGATACACATCTTAAGGATACCGATGACATACCAATTGGCCAATGGCAAATAAGTGATTGATCATAATATTATTTCTCTTGCAACAGACACACAAAGTATTATTTCAATTCATAGATTATCTTTGGCGATAAGATTTTAATATGATGTACACATTCATCAGACTTTTGTTTTCTAATTTTTTTAACGAATCATTTTTAAATGGGATGGTTCATTTATAGCAGCTTCATTTGCATAACATACACACAGAAGCACAATATACTCATGACAATGACACCTTTTGAACTTCCACCTACAACCCATTCACAATAAAAACGGGTCAAATTTGCCTAAAACCATACTTTTAAAATTTTCCCCTTGATTAGCCAAACACTGCAAACCTTGAAAATAATAAAAAAAAACTTTTCCATAAATTTCCGTTTAAGAATTGTTTCTGAGGAAAATGTTTGTTTGACTGAAAAAATGTCACATACTTTTTCCGGATTTTCATTTCGCGAAGACACAGACTGGCCACTAAAATTAGACACTAAATTTCTATGACTTTTCCATGATGATTAAATACTGTACATTGATCAACAATTTGTTAGGGAAAACCAGCATTTTGTGAAAGTCACCTATAACTGAAAGCTTTCCTGACCTTTCTGAGACTTTTTTCACAAACTTGGAATTTTAATATTTTTTCTATGATCGAAAAAAGTTCCATGAGTTTTCCTTGATTTACATAACTAGTGGCCACCGTAGGACAGTTTGAAAGTTGATCAATTTTAAAGTTTCATTGGATCTATATTTCCGCGATAAATTTTAATACCTGTTTACTACGAGAAAACCTCTTGATTTTCGTCAGATCATCCGGAGTAAAGTTTGGTTGCACTTCCTTGCTCATGGCTTTTATATTGTTTGCAATAAGGACGGCTCTATTGTAAAAACAAGACCAAATGAAACTTTGGTAAAAAGTAAAAAGCCAAAATTATTTTCAATTTTCTATTAAACCAAATTAATTTCGAAGCTGCTTCGGAACAAGATTGACAAATTTCTAGAAACATTTTTAACGAGTAATAAGAACGTTTTAAAAGTTTTTTCTAATAAAATGTTTTCGGTTATTCAACGTTTTAGGTATATACATGATAAAAAATGCATATTATAAATGCATATCTATGTTTCTTTACTTTCGAATGTAGAAAAAAAAACATAAAAACATTTCCAGAAATAACTTTCCTTTAAAAGTAACAGATTAAGCACCTGAACGTTCCTGGAGTGAATCCATGCTTCTTTGATGGCAAACACCTGTAAATTCCGATCACTTGTACTCTGTCACCAGGCTATTTTAAAAAAAAAGAAGATATTTATGAATGTGCATTGTAGCGTCATTTGATATGTACTCAAGCATTTCAAACAAAGAAATTTTAGTCCTAGGATACAAGCAGTGTAAAGAAAATGCCTATGTAATGTTTATGGAAAACATGTGACATATTCACAGAGGGTTTTTGTATTTGTGGATCTGCACCTGAACACAGAAAACTCTGTCCCGCGAAAGTTTTTCAAAATAGTTGACAGGATTTCTGCAAAACTGTATCCAAAACCTTTTTGTGAATTTAAACCAGAATTGCAAAAGTTTCTGGGACTAAACCAAAAACATGTATTTTGTTTTTGAAATAGAGTTAAGTTTTGAAATCCAATGTTCCTGAATAAAAAAATTTCCTACTAATACCAACCTTGCATTTATCAACCAGGTCGTTATCAGCAACAATATCAACGGACCTTGGCAATTGACCTGCAGGAGCCTTTTCTGGCATTTCCTAAAAACATATCAGTATCTTCAAAATTATTTTATTAGATAAATTAATCTAGCTAAAAGTAGATTTATAGAGAACTAAAGCGGAATCTCCACTAGGCGAAAAAACTGTAAAAGCTGCGGCGAAATGGTTTCTACATTTTGTTGCATCTACATTTTCTGCATAACATAGGCGAACAAAAATAGCCCAATAGCCTAATTTTCCAGGAATGTTCTGATGTGGAATAAATATATATTCATACTTGGATGGTAAACGTCTGATGATCTTTGTAAACCGATAAACCATATTCAGTCTCAAGAGGATTGCCTTCTTCATCTTTTGTTGGATAAACGGTTGAACTTGGAAAGGCATTCAATGAAGTAAGATCTGTGTATCGACGATCAAAGCTCTTTTTGGTTTTGGGGCAGTAATGAACACTTCGAACAACCTTTGGGCTGACAAGAGAGCCTGAACAAAAACAATAAAATATCAGAATTGAAAGGTTTTTCGAATAAGTTTCTTGTCGGACTAATACAGTTCATTTTTCGTGAAATACACTTCCACTGCCTCGATTTAATGTTTCCCTAGTTTTATCAGACCCGTCTTAACTCTGAACAGTAAGAATATTGTGCTTTTTCTTTAGGTTGAAATTTGCTCTAAATTTCTGAATATCTTAAGATAGATTATCCTTAGGTTGACTTTCAACATCAATCAAGAAAAATAAGAACGAAAAAGAAAAGTGATGAAAAAGAAAAGTGATGACAAAGAAATGAAGCACATTTTTTTTTGCCAGACAACTAATTTTGCTTTTTTTTGCAAAACGTCAAGTCAATGTTCTTTGAAATGCCTTCCATATGTATAGAAAAAAATAGTGAAGTAAAGATTTCAATAAGAATATTCTTAGAATACAGTATTTTATCCAATAAAAGCCTTGGGCGTTTATAAAAAAATTAGATTTTAGGGTAGGCATTTATTGGAGAGGAGCATTAAATAGAGAGGGGTGTTTCTATAAAAACCGTAGACCGTAAGTCTAGTTAAAGATGTTAATTCCGTCTATTTACTCATCATCCATTATCGCTTCGATTAATGAGGTTTTCCTCAATTACTCTTTGTTAGATTATCCTTTTAGCCGTTTACTTGTTTCCCCTTGAACAGCTTTATTTGAGAACCCTTTCCCACAAAATATGATGTTAAAGATACATCCATGAAATGACATCAAACAATAATTAGTAACAACAATGGTAGCAAACAGACTTCAATAAAAGAAAATATCTAGCAATCATGTGCTCACTATTAGTAAGCTAAAAAAGAAAATAACATACATTTTGTGACAATTCCTTCGCAACATACCAAATTTCCAAGATTTCGTGCTGACAATGTGCGGGGAGAAACATGTTTTGATCCGAAACTGTACGGAATCATAAAATAAACTAAATTACTCAGAACTACAAGAAATAATGAAATATTGATCAGGGGTTGAATTGAACTGCAAAAAAATTTGATACCTTCCTTCAAAACCAACATAAAACTCATCATGTTTCTTTGCATAAGCAGTATCAGCTGACCCAACAAATTCTTTTAGAGCATTTTGAAATCCAATCAACTCTTCAAACGATTCATTGAGTAGACTGAAAGAAAAAGAACACAATTGGCAGGGACTTTTTATATTTTAGGCTGAATAATCACACAAAAAGAAGAGTTTATGGTGTTAGAGGTATAAATATACACAGATTATATGTTCTCACAATCAGCCCATTCCACCTAATGTTCAAACAATATTTTCAACACAAAATAAATAATTAAATATCATTTACCTGTTTGTCCGGTCTGCAATTTTGCTTCTCAGATCATTGATATTAACAATCAAACGATAGTCATTTCTCTCTATCATGTCACGTACTTTGGCAGTATAGAATCCTTGGTCAGACTACGACATAACAAAAGAATAAATGCATGGAATATAGTTATAGTTATGCATGTGAGTAATAATAATTGAATTATAATTAGAGATTTTATTGGGAGTTTTAAAGATTTTGGGACATTAAGGTAAAATTATAAACGTGAGGAACAACATGACACCAAACATGAATCAAAACACTTTCATGAACGGTCTAAAACAAGCCTTCAAATTTTGAGGTAAAAAATCCTCATGTTTATGTTTGAATGACCATATTGCTTGATAATTTTTTAATGTTTCAACATTTAATGATGAACTTGATTGCCTTAACAAACATGTGCACTTGGCAATTAATTACTATTTATACAAAATCATGATTTTATATGGTTCATGAGGTATGAAGGGTCACATAATCGAATTCAATAGACAAACAAGACTTTCTGATCTGAGAGTAAAATTTCATTAAAGTTTTTAGACTTATATCACGAAGGGTATAAGCTGGCAATAAACCTGATCAAAACATGGAAAAGTCATCAATTAATTGAAATCTTGGAACTGTAATTGCAAACATTTCTGGGATTGTGTGGTGTGGTGTTTTATATACGCTTTGTCTGCATGACTGGTGGCAGTTTCTTTTGTTTTCTAAGCCTTGAATGGCCGGCAGTTGACTTGCTTGCCCTTTTAATCTTACTCTAAAGAACGACAAATATTAATAATCACATAAGAACTTGGGTCTCAAAATCAACAGAACAGAAGTTATTGGCCTTTAAAGATCTCTGTCTCTACAGTTCAATCACTTCAGAGCTCATCTCCACTGTGTCTGAAGACCTGGTTTCTCAACACTGTTTATTGCATCTGGATCTTTTCAATCCTTCTCTTCATCGTAGATACTTTACGAGTCGACAGTACTTAATTTATTTGTATCACTTTTATTCTTTGAAGATAATCATTTCAGTTCATATAAAAACTGCTATCAACACGAGTCCTGTCCATTATGAAACAGAAAATGATATATATATATATATATAAAAAAAAGTAATGTTTTTCAGTAATTTTTCATTTACTTTTAATATTCGTCTGCTACGGACCTCTGTGTCAAGTTTTTCCTGAGAGACAGAATACATTTCTAGTCTGTGCATTACTTAAGAGCATCAATTTCTATTCAAATTGCTTTTTAAAGGCCTTTTTATTTCTTACATGTGTTTCTATTTTGGGAGAAAAAGAAATGTTTCATTTGGTCATTTTTCATTTCATTCATTTTTACTTTCATTCACTATGGCTGCTGCACGCGTTCCTGATCAAATTTGTGTTTGATGGTATATCTTTGGTACGAATTGGCTCCCGTTTCATGAACTTCAGGAGTGTATAAGATGGTGTTGACAGTATGGTTGCTTTACTATTCAGATGATTTGTCCCACATGTAATCGTCAGTGCAGAGAGCAAAATTTAGATTGCGCTGTTGATGGGGTTACTTGACGTTGTCCAGTTAAGGCATGAAAAAAAAGAATAAGTATAAGGCATGGGAGCTTTTTTGAAAAGTCCCATTTGCAGTTTTGGCAAAATTCTTGGTTTAACGTACTTGTGGTGTCGGAGTGCTGGAAAATCAAGAGGAATTTCCGTGGGAGATGTTCAGCACGAGCTTCAAATTGGGAGCGAAAATTGTGCAGATGATTGGAATCAGTTTTGCAGGGATATAGTTGTAACGTATTTCCTGAATAATCCTGTCCAAATAGGTGGTCCCAGTCATGTTGTAGAAATCGATGAGTCGTTATTTTCATGAAGAAAATATAATCACGGGAGGATTGTGCCAGAGCAGTGGATTTTTTGGTGGATATGACCCTCTAACCAAGGAGGGCTTTTTGGTCACGGTTTGGTCGGAATGCTGCTACATTGATGCCTATTATTGTACAATGGATTAGACCAGGTACGGAAATATGGAGCGACATGTGGGCAGCTTACAATGGCATCACTGCACAAGACTTTCAACATGGTGTCCATCAGTATCACTTCGTTGATCCTAACACTTGAGTGTTGACGAATCATGGGGAGGCAATGTGGCAACGTGCTAAAGTTTAAATCTATGTTTGGCCCAACAAATCGTGACACGATTCCCGATTACCTGGCTGAATTCATGTGGGACCAACGGTTTAAAGATCGTTCCTACTTTCACTTTTTGTCCCAGCTGCACCCCTTGTGATGATGAAGACACATGATTTATCAAAAACGGCTTAAAGCCACAAACATTAAAAAATACATGTTTTGGAAGACTTATCATTTTTTCATTCTATTCATTGTCTCCCTCCTCCCCTTATAAATAAGCTGTCTCTCTCGCAGCATCAACCTCGTACCCAGGCCCTTTTCTCCTTTTGATATGAGGACGACAAGACGAAAAGTTGTCTCAGTATTTCAACATTCCTTGAGCATTAAATAAACTTGTCAATGAGAACCAGGTCTCCGCATTGCGATTTATCTTCCAACATGGTGGGCGCGAGTGGTGATGTTGATCAGTCAGGGACAACTCCTAATTAGGCTTCGAAGTCAAATTAGACTTGAGACCAATTAAGCTTATTTTTACGCCAACTTAGGCGTCTTCTCTCCAAATTAAGGTTCCATTTTTTTCAAATCACAAAAAGGTACACTTTAACTCTTATTCAAATTGGGAACACTACTGTTGACAAGGTAAGGCTAGGTAAGGCTAACTTACCGTCAAAAAACGGAAATTGGGTGTAAACTAGGGGAGATGTTGATGTTTTACATTCTTACGCCAAATTAAGACAAAATACACCTAATTAGGATTCGTGTTACAGAAACACTAAACATTTTGAGCCACTACTAAAGGTGGATTTACAGTTCTCTCACGAATGGATCGCGCAAATAAAGTTTAAATTCACTATTGCGCGCATGTGCAGAGTTTAAAAACAGAAATTTTTGGTGGTCGATGGGGTATGGCGAAAAAGTTAAAAATTTAAACTTCTTCGCCCAGTTGCAAGAAAATTTTGTTATCTGATCAACAGAAAGTGACGATTTGCTGAATTAACAAAATTAGCAAATGGAACTGTTTTGCATGATTCGCGCGATCGAGTTGCTCGATTTGCGCAATTTATTTGCAAGAACTATAAGCCGGCCTTAAAGCTTAAATAGGTTGAATCACGCCAAATTAGGCTGAAAACAACAATTTTGTAGATAACTAGCTTTATATACATGGGAATATCAAGAAATTGCACTAGATGCTTCGATTCCAGATTGGCCTAATTATAAGTATACGTTCCTAATTTGGATCTCTGAGACGACTAATTAGGCATAAGTAAGCTTAATTTGTTTTTTTTCAAATTTTGAAGCCTAATTTGGAGTTGTCCCTGACTGTCGCGTACATTTTAGAGATCTTTCAAGGCCAATAACTTCTGTTCTGTTGATTTTGAGGGATCCAAGTTCTTATGTGATTATTAATCAGCATGATTAGTGTCAGAATCATCAATAATATTAAGGGGAGGGGGTACGAAAGTGCGATAGTGCTCCCTTTGGCCCTCCTCCTCCCAGTGTTTGTTTTGTTGTCTCACCACACTTTTTGGTGAAAAAATGAAAATAAATAAAATGACAGAGGCGTAGCCAGAGCTCAGTCAAAATTTGTGGAGGAGAGTTTAATCATTTAAAGTAGAAAAGGAAAACGTGCAAGTAACCTAATCGACACTTGAGACTGAAAAGAATTATCATAACGTTGGACTCCTCTACTTTTTTTGACTGACCTTAATACGCCTATGAATGATGTTCATATAAAACATACGTCATCATCTAAAAAGTCCAGGTATTGTCTTTGTATTTGTCTTAACTGTTGATCAACTCCAGCATCCATTATTAAGATATGAGAACAAAAATCTTCTCGTCAGTTTTTATGCTCCTCTACTCTCACCTTGTTCGAATAACAACAAAAAAGCACATGAAGTGAAAGAAAAGCTTTTCGCGCCATTCTACAGGATAGCCCTGTAATCGGCACCGGCACATCAGCTTTCAATCTTCGGGTCTCATTTCTGCAGGATATCGCGCGAAACGGCTTCTCTCAATTTTTTTCGAGATGTCAAAAATTCATTAACATTACTCAAGCACGGCAAAAAGTCCATTTTATTTTTGAAATACGTACGAAGTATTTTACAAGACATCTAAAAATATCGGTCCTTTGGAAAAACCGGACCCTGGACCTTTAGAAAAACCGGACCCTAACTATTTTCAGAAAACAAATAATCTATTTTTAGAACTTTGACATAAAAAAGCATGTAAAATGCCTATTTTGGTATGAAATTTGGTACGTAGACTAAAAAAGGCATGCTGTGATGTCTAATTTAATGTCTTATTTTTGACCCCTTTTTGGGGTACAATTGGTCTACAAAAAAATGCAAAATGTTCCGTTTGCGATTAAATTTGGTGAGTAAACTAATTTAAGTATGTTGATGTCAAATTTAACGTTTTTTGAAGGATTTCGATCTCAAAAATACCATTGTATTTATTCAGAGAATTTTGATCCCAAAAATAACACTCTTTTTTTGGATACCATCCAAATGAAATATGTTTTGTTTGCAACGAAATTCGGTGAGTAGATTAATTTGATCAAATTTTATGTCTGGGGTCAGAGGATTTTGACTCCTAACATATCACTTGGGTACTTAAAATCCGAAAATGAAAAATGCTTCAAAGAGAAACGCCATAACTAAAACTTCCAAGAACCGACATATCTAAAAAATCAAAAGGATCCCAATTTTTCAAAAGATATATGATCATTTTCGAACAAGGATTTCTCATGCATGTCAAGGATTTGTCGTTAAGAGACGGTTTTTTTCGAGTTATTTATATACTTTTCGAACTATTCATTCACAACAATTGTTGATTTCCATTCCAATTATTTTGAAAAATCTTTTAGGTTTCATGGATTCTTGTCTTACAAGTTTGGAATAAAAAAGGATTAACGGAAAATTATTTCCATGGAAGAAAAAAATGTTGAAGCAAATTCGTGTGTAAGTAAATACATGCGATGAAGGGAGAATAAAAAGGAATTTAAAGAAGGAGGAGAGAGCGTGATCAATATCGAACGAATTTTTTCTGATTGTTAAGAGGCTTGAAGATTTAACCACTATTCTTTATTGACTATACTACTACTATGGTTTCATTGGAAGTCTATTGTGAGTGTACATGTATTGTATCTATTACATCGTAAACGGTAATACATTTTTGGACCAACTGTACCCAGAAAGGGTATTTTTGGAGTCGAAATTCTTAAAACAAACGTTAAATTTAACATCATGCCTTTTTTTAGTCTACATACCATTTTCATACCAAAATAGACATTTTACCTACATTTTTAGGTCAAAGTTCTAAATATAGATGTTTTTTATAAAAATAGATAGGGTCCGTTTTTTCTAAAGGTCCATGGTCTGGTCCGGGTCCAGTTTTTAAAGTATGCGTTAATAAATGGCCACCTTCTCTTGTCACATGACACGAAGAACCTAATTTTCTAAGTACATAGTGGTGAAAGTTCTTCGCTGATTTTTCCAAATAATCCCTGTCAAACAGGTTTCCTTCACCTTCCACCTCAGTCTTTGAGGCACAGTAAATTTATGCATTGATGTTTTAATAAATCAACTGTTATTTAAAACTCATTTTGAATAATTAATTTATTCATTAAAGAAATGTAGATCAGCACTTTCTTAACACGAAAAAGTTCAATCATAGATTCAAAGTTCTCAATGGAATATCTATTATTGATCAGAATTCGAACGTCGACGAAATTTCTATTCGATTTAATTGATGTCAGTTTCAAAAAAACTTTTGTTTTCTAAAAAGTCGATTCTTGAGGATTCGTAAAACGAAGATGTAACATGTTCATTTTCACAACAAATGATAAAGACATAAAATAAAGAATTTGTGAAATTACGATGGCTCACCACTTTTCCATGGACCTAATTTGTTGTTGACGATGTGGTATTTCGCTTGATCAAAAAATGTCGTTTGCTGTGTTATTGAAACGAGTTGTGGGACTGAGAGGACGATATGACAGGGTTGCTAAGCTTACGTTTCGCGGTGAGTGTTTCAGTAAATTCCCATTTCGTAAATTTGCCTAGACTTTTTTGTCGCGTATATATACAAACTGTAATGTTTTTGTATGTACTGATATGTATTTAAATAACCAGCAAACTTTCTCCGAACGACCAAAGATTCAATTTTATTTAAAAACTTTCTCTGTTGCGGATGCCTATTTAAAAGAAATTTGTACAACTCTCCTCCGGCAAGGGTGAAAATAGCTTGTATCTTGGTGTTGAGAATCCCTGAAACGCCTGTGTTCAATTCTTAGCTTACTCCCTATCAAATTCAAAGTTCGATGTGCTTTAAAAGGAGCTCCTCCAAACTATTTGTTGAAATTGCCTGACCTGTCACCATATGCCGAGGATTCAATTTTCTTTTTGACATCCTCGCGAATTGCTTTTCCCAAACTTGATTGATCACACAACATGCAAACATACCATACCTTGAAAACATTCGCAAATTACAAGTCAGACGTAAAACTTCCCGTTACTTACTTGCTTTATCTGAAATTGTTCAGAAAATTCAGAAAGCATCGGAAATCACGTTTTTTGTTCATGAGCAACGTCTGAAATCTGTAATTTTTGAATGTTTTCAAGTTATGGTATGTTTGCATGTTGTTTGACCCTTGGGCGCTATTTTGCCAACTTGTCAACTTGTGCTAGGAAGATAAGCGAATAGCTTTATCGAAAATTATTGAAGAAGCAGCGACGAATTCAACCCTCAAATGCCTCAGTTTTGAATTTTGTAATATGAATGATGATGATGTCCAAATATTGTCTTCGTGCTTCAGTTACTTCACCGAATTGCGTTTAAGTGACAATCCCGATATATCTGAAATTGGAATACAAACGATCGTAGATTCAATACTCTAACAAGTACAAGCAAATGGAAAACCAACCTTGGGTAAACTACGATTATCGAGCGGACAATTCGTAAGGCGTCAGATCGTAAAATGCTGAAAAGGAATGGGAACTTTTGTTCGAGATTTCCTCCATGCCACATGCCTCCATGCCATATGAGATTTGCTCCATGCCAGAAAAGTGGCAAAGATTTCAGGAGGTGATGAAAATTTTGTCCGATTTAAACTTTTGTTCCACGAAAATTTTTCCCAATCGAAATTGTCAATTCGATATTTCTTTTTCAATTTGATTATAGAAGAGATAACAGATTTGGAGCCCCCTCTCCCCCAACCCCCTGTTAATATACAGGTTAGATTCCTCAAAAGCATGGTCCAGAAATGACGATGGTCAAAAATATTTTGATTTATTCGATCTAGTTTTCCAAAAGTTCATTATGAGCGAAAAGATTTTTCAATTTCCGACTGCGAAGCGTATGGAGGAAATTGTTTCAAATACACGTGTATCTGTCTATGTATGTCGCAGTTTTTTAATTTTTCGGAAAGACCGGATTTTCGGATTAAAAACCAAAGTGGAAACCTGAAGATACGAAATACTTAATTGAGTAGTACATTATTTCAGTTATGAATTCGTTATCACCATCCATATATTACAAAATAAGAAAACCAATCAACATGGTTCAAGACGTTTGATATGAAGACCGGGTTTTAGGTTCTCATGACATAGAATTTAGGTCAGTATTTTAAAAAGTCAACCAAATAATTCTTGAAACGTCTAGACCTTTGCAGTTTAGCACTTAAATAGAGCACTTTTTACTCGTGAACTTATTTAGTGAGACAAATGACTTCTATGGAGGAAATTGTTCAAGCCGTAAGGCTTTTAGTTTGTTTTCATCGACGTTTATTCCACGATTTCGTTCATCATCCATAAAGGTCTGGAGAATATCTTCCAAATTTTATACTGGCCATCATGCATAGCGCATATAGTAGAGAGTTGGGACCTACTCGACGGCTCTTCTCAGAACTTTCGGTAGTTTCGTGGAACAGGTTGATCTCATTGGCTAATGAAAGTGAAATCAATGTTTTCAGCCATGTTAAAATTAGAATTCTTCCCAATAGTTGTTTTAAACAGGAATTGAATTAAGAAGACCGTGTAAGGCACAACGATTGAAAGATTGTAATTTTGATCTACTCCCAGATAGCCCTGCTTGTGTAACCAAAAATTTCAACGCTGTGCGTCTCAGAGGGGTTCACAAAACCCTATCACAAAAATCCTATCACAAAAATCCTATTATCAAAAAAATCCTATCCTATTATCAAACACCAATTTAAAAATCTCGCCGTCACCTCTGCCGTGGTATCCAGAGATACATCAAACATTTTGGAGGAGCACATTACCATGATTTCTGTTTTCAGTCTGTATCAATATCTAACATTCTCCTCTGCAAATTTTGACATACTCTCAAGGTCTGCTGCTGCTCTGCTGCCTAACCTACTTCATTTCAGCAGTTATTGCTACATGCTTAATCTGCCCAACCTACCTCATAACATTCGGCGTTATAACATCTCACATTTGAGGGAAAACAGAACACTCACCTGAATTTATTTTCTATGGCTTGCATAGAAGAATATTTTTAAACGCTTGCTTTCCCCAAACATTACACCAATTTCATTTGGTTAAAAGTTACATGGCTCCCGACCTGAAGAATAAATTAAGCAATATTAATTTTCATGAAAAGGTAATGAATGTCATGTCCCTTCCAGGGCTTCTTCTTATCTCTTAACAAAATTGAAATTGGGATACATTTAGGTTGTTGTTTTTGCACGTAAAAATGCAGAACCAGGAACCATTCACATAGCCCTTTCTCTGGATTGGTAATTTTGTTTTGTAAAATCTTCATTTTTGTGCTTATTTATTTTCCCAAACAACTTTTTTTGCACATAATGTACGCGTAATAATTTCTCACATTTTTGGAGGTGCAAATACCCGAAAATAAAAAATTGCAAAAGTAAGGTAGGTATTTAAATTACTGAATTTCAACTCAGATTCATTTTAATTTCTTTATGCGCTTTAACTTTAGACAAATCATTCACCAGTGATATTCAAGAATTTTGTTCAGATCCAGAATGGGAAGAGGTATAATTCTGAAGCAGCCTTAAAACTAATAGTGATGTAAAAAACCTATCTACTTATAGTTATGGTTTGAGGAAACCTGTGACTGTTACTAATACTGAAATACTAATTACTAATTGGTACCATGATCCCTTCATAATAATGTTATACATTGTAACTGGGTTTTAAAACAATGGAATTCATAGCAGTGTAGGGTGACGATCTTCCATAACCAATAGTTATGACTTTTAACTTTTCCATAATTAGGAATTTGACTGGGAATTAAAAGGCACACTGAAGCCTATTGACTTTATTGAGATACAAATTATGAACTACAGTCGATTCTTTAGAAGCAGGTAATTTTTTTATTATGATTTACGTTAAAGCGTTTTGTATAATAATGTTAATACGTTTATTACTTATGAATGCTATTACTCAACTTGTTTATAATTGATCTTAGGACAATTGCGAAATTTCAAATGTTCTTGAAAAAACTATTGGATGAACCATATATGATTATCACAGAAACCCTTGTAGATTTAAACAGCACAGTCCTCAGTGTAAGTCATGATATAATTTATATAATGTACAGCTCGAAAGAAACTTTATGCATTTGTGAAGGAATGAATTTTTACATGAAAACACAAGATTCGCTACAGTAACACTTGCAATATTGAGAGACAGAATAATCAAGACTTTTTACTCCTTTTTTGTTCCTTTTTGTTCACGATTGTCTTTTAATGATATTTTGGATTTGTAGGTGCTATAAGAGAGTCCAGTCAGTCTACAAAAAGTTTTAAAAGACTGAAAATTTTTCATAACAAGACTATAGGGTTAAGGCGGGTTTACAGTTCTCTCGAATGGATCGCATGAATGTTGGAACAACAGTTAACAGTTCGTGTGACTTGCTTGCGTGAATGTACAAAATTTGTTAATTTTGCTAAAATTTTGTTAATTCAGCAAAAATTGCCACTTTCTGTTGGTCAAAAAACAAAAATTCATTGAGACTGGGGGAAAAAGTTGAAATTTTTTAACTTCTTCACCATTCGTCAGTGACCACAAAAATTTATATTTTTAAATTCCTTTATTTGGGAGAACTGTAAACCCGTCTTTTTATGCAGGTGCAGGTTATCTGACAAACTTAGCTTTGTTGTAAGTTTTATGATGCGGTAGATGAAGTTATTTATATGAAATCTCACATTACATAAAAAAAGTCCGTTGGGGAATCTTTGCATAAACTAATTTTTTTATGTGGGCATGTAAAGTTTCTTTCAGGTTGTAGTCATATAAGTAAAAGTCTAATTAATTAGTTATATAATATTATATAGTCATATATTTTTATGTGCGGGGTTCATTTGATATTTTGATGTTCATTTCAGTCGAAAATCACAGTGGAAGTAATGTATCTTCCCGAAGAATTTCCCCGTGAAACAACATTTGAGTCTTTCCATCCTGTTGAAGAAAAAATGAAAGTTCTAGAGGACTGGGAATTGGAATCAAGAACTTCTGGACGAAAGGGTTCTCGGAGTATAACAAGCTCATTGAAGAGGAAATTTGGTTCCTTCACATCAATGACCAGTAGTAAGCGAGCTGCATTGATGGAAATGGGTATATTGAGCAGTAAAAATGCAGAAGATCAAGGAAACGTTGCTGCAAAGAAAAGCAAAAAAGAAAAACCGAAAGAAAAGGAAAAATTGTAAGTTAAAATTATCAGCGAACTTAATAAAAATAAAAATAAACAAGGGTGTTTAGAAGAAAATTTTAGTTTTGCTAAAAGTATTCGATGTCAACACTTGACATTGTATAATCTTTCTCCATATGTGTTCTAACAAACGTTTCCACCATTATTTATTTGACCAACATCAACAAGTTTTCATTTATAACCTTTCTAACCATTATAAGGCAACGACTTCGTATATAACTATTTTAAAGAACGACCCGACATCTCTAAGAAAGCTAGACCAGCGACAGCTTGGGTTGTTTTCATGGATAGTGATACACGAAGTACTTACCCATTATAAGCTTTCTTTATAACCTAGATGTTAATCTTATATTAATAAGTATTGTGTATTTCAGTACGCAATTTCTCAAATTTGATCTATTTGTTGTGGCCTGTTTGAGTTGGTATTGGTATTTATTTTTTGTTTCAGTAATTTACATCCAAAAGTACGTACAAAGATGAAACCTCAACGAGAGGAGCTCGATTTTAATGTACAGATTAGACTGATAGAAGGAAAGCAATTAGCTGGTACACAATTGGACCCTGTATGCGATATACATTGTTTTGGTGACAAGAAAAGCTCCCAAATAAAAGAACAGACCAACATTCCATTCTGGGATGAGGTATTATATATATGAATGTACTGTATTGTAACAACACTTCATTAACGTTGTTGCAGCATGCTGGATGTAAATTGTGTTGATATGAAATTCTTCCTGCTACAAACACCTATTGACATAATATTGAATGTATCATGTAACATCAAAACGTTTGAATTTTTTGGTCCATCCAATATAATGTAAGATAAAGATGAAAAATGCATACATCATCCTGTAGCATGAGATATAGCTAAGAAAATTTTGGAAAGTTTGAATCGATTCAAACATCTCTCCAACTATATCAGTTGGATTTGAATCTTCTCTGAATCAATTTTTTTTGATTTTGTTTAGTTCATCGTTTTTGACACCGTTGGTCAACAAGATATAATATTCGATGAAATCATTGAGTTTCGGGTAGGTTTAATAAATCACATTGAAACTTAAAATTATAAAACAATATTTAACTGAAAAAGGATGACTTGTATTGAAAATTGGCTCAAATTTTATGTACTGTTATGAAAACTTGTTCAGTTCTTGTTGCAAAGAGATGAAAAGAGAAGGGCTATTTTTGGTTAGTCAAGTGTCTACGGAACTGTATCATAAAAAGAACATGAGCAATTTGTTCAGATTTTCCTATATAGCAGATGAAAGCAAATTTCTATCGCTGGTTATGAGGATGTCGCCGTTATTGAGAGAGTCGTATTAAACTGAACTTACCAAAGTGTTACCAAAGTAAATTTAACTGGTTAGCTTAGTCCTTGTTATGATGTACTTCTATTTGAAAATAATCATCCTCAATTTTCATTCATGGGTTCCTGACAAAAACAAAACACAGAAATGAAGTATAGTAATCTATTCATTGTTGAAACACAATACAGAAGTTTGGGAAATTTTTTGGGTGAGGATGCTGAGCAAATAAAAAGGATGAAACCCCCACCCGGCAAGTGACATGATGTTACCAACAAACTAGAAGAGGTAACAAGCCAAAAATAATAACATTGGAAACGTACATGTTCAATCCCTATAACAGAAGGCTGACAAAGGAAGCCCAGCACCCCGACCAAAAGTTGAAAACCCTGTGGATATGAGCCAAATATATCACACAAGGAAAAAACCATGGAACTAAAGCAACTTGAAAGTCCATAAAAAACAGGTATAGGAATGGAGTAGTATGGGGGTGAAGTTGATCCATCATTTGTTGAATTCCAATGAAGTGACATGAATCTCGATTCATAGTTGTAATGAGCACATAAAAGAAAACTACAACAAAAAATAAATTAATAATATGTCAGACTACCCATAGGGTGGGCGGGAAGGGGGAGCTATCATTATTGTCCAAACAGTGTAAAGTCAGAATGAGGAAACCTGTGTCCTTGCAAGGTTTTTTAAATAGAAAGATAATCAAGGCCAAATAAGTAATGGTTCAAAGCATTAGATACAAAAGGAGGAACTGAACAAATGAGGCAACCAACCTGGACCAAAGTAGACATCAATAAATCAGTAACCATAATGGACAATAAATAAAAATGGTAGAAGAAATTATAAATGGTCACCTCAATTAACATGAGCCAAACTTGCAATTAGAGTTAATGTCAACGCTGACATAGATGTATACAATGTTATTTTTAAAGTTAACTAATGCATTGTTCTGTAATTTAGGTTTATTCTGGTAGGAATTTAATTTCGAAGGGGAATCTACTTGGATCATTTAAGGTATGAATAATTTACAAATTTTTCATGCATGCTTTAATTATTTTTGTTAATGTATGATATTTCAGTGGCCGAAGTATCTCAAAAATTGTAGAACAGTATATTTTTTTGTTTTGAGTCTGTATCATCAATGATCGTACTTGAACATCTGACACTGATCTGATTTTATAATTCAACATTCAACATTGTAACATTCAACACTGAGAAGAACCTGCAATAAGGCTTGAGAAATTGTTGATAACAGAGTTTTCAATACTTATAACACACAACTTTCTTTCTTCCTTCAAGATTGACCTGGGTACAATATATTACCAACCTGATCATCGGTTTATTCGTAAATTTGCGTGTTTAACACATCCAGATGAAACACTTGGTGCTAGTGGAGCCGGTATCAAGGTAAGGGAAGGTTTACCGATCAATTGTTTCAGTTTCAAACAAGTCTACAAGTATACTCAAAAGTTGAGCTGATAAGGTGGAACATAAATGCATAATTCGAGGTGGGTTGCATAGAGAGCTTAGAGAATCGCACCATTAAGCTGATGTAAGCCTCCGTTAGAAATATAATACCTCAGATATTAAGGTGATAACTTACACATATCAGATTGATAGCTTATTGTGAAGTTAATTAATATTTTTCAATCTCATTTTCCCAATCATAATTAAGCTCCCATACATAGTCATCCTTTCAGTGCCAGGGTTTGATCCACTATCTGCTATCATCCTCGTATTGCAAGTCCTCCGTCTTAACAAATGACCTTGACTCCCCAATTGTTAATCTTTTTATTTCAATTTATTTTACCAAGGCTAATTGCTCATAGAGCAATTAGTATCTTTGAAGTGATACACTGATGTGGGCCTCCATCAAGAATGCGTACCTCACATATTAAGGCGACAACCCGCACATACGAGACTGATAGATGATTGTGGTGTTATTATTATTGGTGCTATCACCTTGCACTATGAGTCCACCACCTTACCAAGTGAGCTATACACTTACATCTTTCTTTGTTAGGGTTACTTGAAAGTTGATATCACAGTACTTGCCAGAGGTGATCCAGTAAAGGTTAGAACAATTCTTTTGCTTTTTTGTTTAAAAAATTGAATTTATGGAATGATAGATGAGAAAGAAAGTAAATTATTTTAAATTCTATTTTTTTTATTTATTAATCATAAAATTCTGATTACGAAAAAACTGTGAACATTCATTCATCTATCTGAATTTGAATTTTTAAATTTTAAGTTGTTTTTGCTTATGATGTACTATGAGCCAATTTCCCATTTTCATGTTTGCTGCCAAACAGAGATCTTTTTCAGCGTTCACCATCCTCTATTGCCAAGTACAAGTTATTTCAGAACAACAATAAACATCTGAAACGACACCCCACACCGCCAGCTGGAATTATAGTTTTTCATACTGTACTAAACACATCCTAGGGTTATTTCATCTTTCCTTTTATTTAAGCTATGTTTTTATTGCTATTATGTATAATGTTGTTTGTTTTATTTCCCATATTAACATGTTTGCTGCCAAACAGAGATCTTTTTCAGCGTTCACCATCCTCTATTGTCAAGTACAAGTTATTTCAGAACAACAATAAACATTTTTTTGCTAATTTCCTAATTAAGCTAATGGAAATTTATCTTGTGTTGAGATAAATTACATTTTCAATGTTTTTCATCATAAAAAATATATAGTTTGCTTTCTTGTAATGAAAAAGAAGAAATTATTGAGCAAATACCCTGTTGAAAGCATCTCACAAGATTTACGGCGTATATATAAATATTTTTTCAAAATGGTTTGGCAATAAGAGGTCAGATAACTTAAACTGGTGTGGCAGCAAACGTGTAACTTTTTTCGTAATACTGTCCTGGTAATAAACTGCTATAAAATATTAGCAAAATTTTTGGACGAAATTTCATTGATTTTAATGTATTGGTAATTTGTAAGGATAAGTATTGGACCTTTTGAAAAATGTAGGGAGTGAAGTTTTTGTGCCAGGATTTCAAAATCTATGGTGTCAAATGCCTTTGGAAAGTCTCAGTTTTTATACATGATACTATTACTTAAATTTTAAGTTTGTTTTTATTATTATAACCCCTATTTTCTCCAAATATTCGCAATCCTAGCCACAACCTCAATTATTACGAGTTTTCACAGATAATATGATTGAATTTATGAGATTTGTTTTAGATCTTTTTAAGTCTGACATTTTATACACTGTAAGATACGGAAAGTCCTCATATTCTATAGGAACCACCGAGTGCAAAAGATGGTGATGATGATGTTGATGAGTAAGAAGATGTCATTTTGTTCTCATGAGTTGTCTATCTGTTTATCAGAAAATTAAATTAAACTTAAAGTAACTTCATCATTACACATCTAGAAACCCACTGTTACCTGAAAATGTGAAGCCAGAACGGTTGAGAACCAGGATTTGTGTTCGAATATATAAGGCTGAAGGCTTGCCTAAGAGTAAGTAGTTTGTGTTATGAGTTTTAAAAATTTAATCATGTTATGTAGCCATGGTGTAGTGGATGCACGTTTGGTTTTCAACAGTGTAATTGGGGTTCAATCTCCACAGCAAAAACTGGATACTTCACTCAGATTTCTTTAAAAGCAGCATAATTATCCCTTTTGGATTGATTTGGATTGGGTATGTTAGAGGAATGTTTTACGCATTTTCAGAGGTGTTAGTTAACTAATGTAGTTGACTGTCGGAGGAGATGGAGAGACATTGAAACAATCGGATATCCCCCAAGAACATTAAAATCTTTTAAATCCTTTTAAATCTTTTTTCTTGTAGTGAATTCTGGCATACTTGCACAAGTTCGTAAACAATTTACTGGTGATTCACGTGTAAGTTTAATCATGTAAGAATTTTTACAAGTCACTATTTTTTGTTTGAAAGCAGTATTCAGTAGTGCATATTTTTGCTTTAGATTCGAGACCTTGCTGATCCTTTTGTAACTGTTGAATTTGCAGGAATGAAGGTAATGGGATTTTGTAATCTATTCTTTTAACCACATCTGGTTTAAGTGCTTTGCTGTATTGCTATAAATAAATATGCTACCACGAGAAAACCCCTCCCATGAATAAACACCCCTTCTTATATTATTTTATAAACACCCCCCCCCCCCCCCCCCCCCCCCCCCCCTTAGGGAATGAACACCTACTTTAATGAAGACGACGATGAAATCATTGATGCTGATGCATAGGAATTGTAACTTTTTCTGTAAACAGTGCTCTTAATTTGTATGGTGACGTCAAGCCAGTAATCCCTTCTGCAGTTTTACCAATGTATTTCAAAAGGGTTCTCTGTTGAATTTTCTGATGATTATTCATAATTAAAATATATTATTTTTTCGGTTTTAGGCACAGACATCAGTCAAGGAATATAGTTATGACCCCGAATGGATAGAAGAGATTGTCTTCTGCGATCTTGTAAGTATAATATACTTAGGAATGGTCAAAAGAGTCACTTGAAATGTCAAGATATCAAGATGTTGCTGTTTCGGATAGACTCTATTCTTATATCTTCATTTTTTAAATGCGTAAAGAATGCAAGAAATGTCAGAAAGTTTACACATTTCTTGTATACGTAAAAGTGTCAGGTTATCTCAATAACTCAATAAGTTTGTTGCTGTTTTTTGAAGTTCCATTGACTAATTGTTATTTAAATGCGTAAAGAATGCCTGAATGCTTACAAATTTCTTGAATATGTATAAGTTTCATGAGAAATGAACTTTAATGACCTAGATTGTTTTTTTTCTTATAGTTTCCATCATTATGTCGAAGAATTAAAATACAATTGAAAGACAAGTAAACATAGCAGTAATTTAATATAATAAATAGATAAATATGTAAATTAATAAATAAGAATAAGGAATAATAAAGTGTAATAAAAGATTAAAAATAAAACATTTTTTTGTTTTGTTTGAAAAATCAAAAAATTCTGAAATCCAACTGATTCATTTTTGTTACAAAATCTGATTGGTTACATTTGACTTTAAGGGATATGACAAAAGAAGAAACGGTCGGCACCATCTGGATTGACCTATCAGAAATTTCAAACGATGGTTGTAATGGTAACGTTTAATTAGTGTTATTACCTCAATGTTGAAAATTCAATGCCAGAGCTTTCTGACCATACAGTTAGTTGCTACAGACACTAGACCTATCTACTCTGTCCACAACCAGCCTAACCTTGTTTTCTGATGTTTTCAAGGAAGAAATAATCATTCTCTATGAGAAAAAGGACAGCACTTTATGGAAATAATAATAAAGAAATGTAAACAAAATTTGCACAAAACAATGTTATTATTGAAATCAGAACTTCATTCACTAGAACAATAGTTAGAGAACATTGATTAATTTCCTTATTAAATTTTGTTGTGATTATTAGGAAATTTAATAAAAATTTGTCTTCGTAAGGACAGGCGAGGTTTAATGAGGTTTAATGGATGTTTATTCTTGATCTTGTGAAGTATTACCTTTCAACCATTCGAATATCAAAATTCAATATTCTTCTTCTTAATAATCTTTTTTTTTTGATTTATTTTTCTTTAGTTCACAAGTTTAGTTTGAATTCTGGTTTCATGCCGACGTTTGGGCCAACTTGGGTGAACTTATATGGTTCGACACGTGACTATTTATTCAGAGATAAAAATAACTTTTTAAATGAGGGATTGGTAAGAAAGAAATCTTTTATTCCTCATGCCATATTTATTTGTTTATTCTCCCGAAAAAAGAAACCTAAGGACCAAAAGATTTTTTTGTGAGGAATGAAGAAGATTTTGATTTATTTTCATTAAAATGTTGTTAGAAAATTTTATCAAGAGAGACCACACATGTTGTTATAAATGATAGTGAAGAGGACTTTCGAAACTTGCTTACATTTTTTTTGCAATGTAGGACAAGTCCTGAAACATTCTTGAATGTATTTCTTCCTAGATGTTGATAAGTTTACATGATAAAAATTGATTTTAATAGGAAGAAGGCATTGGATACAGAGGTCGATTACTAATTTCTATACAAACGGAAGAAGGGGAATCTGCTGCTGATGAAGAGATCTGCAATATTAATTTGAAAGGAGCTATACCAGTGTCTGATGTAAGTCTAAATTACTCAGTATAGCGTGTAAAAAGATTTTACATGTTTCTCCATAAAACTTTTTACATGATATAGATACTAAACATTTAATTATAAAAAATGCAGTCCAAAATGCCGTCCAAAAATCTTTCATCAATTCATTTATGTTTCACACGCTATTTTAATAAAGCTTTGTTTTGAGATAAAAGCTGATTTCTTCCTTCTTGTCAACAAAGTATTTTTAATATTTCATAGTAGTAATCAAATACAAATCTATTGTGAAATTAGAAAAATGTTACTAGTATCATCTAACACACTTTCACCTACTGGTATAAAATATAATATAATATAAATAAAATATAAACAAATGTAATACAATACGTAATTTCCAAATGTTTTCATAATTTGATGTTCAAAGTGAAAAAAAAAAACATTTTGTAGTTTTTTTAAGTGAATTTTGAGTTACTGCCCTGAATAGAAAGTATGAATAGGTGGAGTTTGGTGGAAAGTATGAAAATATCACAATTGACAATATTGTAGGTGGTTGGTGGAAAAGAGGACAATTTTCAACTTTTCTGTTGTATCTACGATGCAAGTATGATTGATCGAAAAACTGCATCCAAACCGATACAATTCGAAATGAATACAGGTTTGTTATTTACTTATTGACTTGATCAGCTAGCTTACCAGCGGTGGATGCATAGGTATGTCGAAAATTGTGGAGGACATTAAAATAATTTCTGTTTTCAGCCTGTATCACCAATGGGATTATTTGCAAGTTTTTCTTTCTTTTTCTTTTTTTTAATTCAATAAATCTCAAACAAAAATAACTTCATTTATTTCTTCATAACTCATATTTGGTAAATGGTGGTGTGTTGAACTGTGTGTAAATGCAATCTTAAAATAGCAGTTGGTTGGTCATGTGATTTACTCACTTTCTAGCTAACCCGAAATAAATACTTGATAGCGAACATTCTCCATTCTCCAAAAATTTTGACACCCCTAGATCTGTTAATTATGGATATCGAGAGAAAAAAGCACTACTTTAAAGAGTAACCCATCTGCCAAAATCTTCAAAAAGTCTCTGTGGAGGAGTGTTTTTTCATTGAAACAGCAAG
Organism: Turritopsis rubra; assembly: GCA_039566895.2. Lineage (NCBI taxonomy): Eukaryota > Metazoa > Cnidaria > Hydrozoa > Anthoathecata > Oceaniidae > Turritopsis > Turritopsis rubra. The sequence goes on along the minus strand of CM077617.1, from coordinate 15,110,186 downwards.
CGATATTGCTTGCCATTCCTAAAGAAAACACTCCTCCACAGATGTTTACACACCTTTTTATGAGCACCATCTTTATAAATACTAAATAGATTAGCATCATCCCAGGCTCATTATCATAGCAAAGAAAATAAATTTCTCTGTTACAGGACCACTCCTTTACGATCTAGGTAACTTTAAAACTTTAAAACTAACTGATTTACTTAAAAAAATATCTGTAAAAAAATAGAAATGAAAGATAAAAAAAATAAAACGTATATTTGGGTTCATTAATGCTTTCAATAACGACGTCATATCTATGTATCTGCCTTGTATGTGGAAGTTGTTTTTCTACCCCAATGGTTAAATCTTCATCATCTTGACCCTATTGTTTTTTGTGTAAATGTGTTATCAAAAGTGTTCATGACCTAAGGCTAAACTTGAAGAAGGCAATTTACATGTTCTCAAATATTATAGAAAGATAGATAAATCTACTCAACTAGTTTTCAAATTCATTTGTTTGGTTTAGGAAATTATGGGAACAAAATTGATGGTCGAATGTTATCGTCAAAGGATGATGATGACGACGAAGAAGATGGTGAAGATCGTTTTGTTCAACCTTTAACACCACCAATGGAAGCTGAAAGTTTAGATCGTGAATATTACAATATGCCTTATCATGATGTTAAGCCATGTATGCATATACGTTTTCCATGGGAAGACCAACGCAAGCGGTTATACTTGCAGAATATTCTCCATAAATTTGCTGAAAGACTGGTAAGTCCTCTCTCTCTTTTATCAATAAGGCTTAAACTGCCTGGGTAGAGGCATTGAATAACACATTGTTATCCATGAGATGACTGTAATGAAATTGACCTGATTCGGCAGTCAAAAGTAACAAATTCTATACTGCAGTCACTTTGGGCTGCTTTTCAGTAAAAATGTAAACATTATTTACCCATCTATTGTTCTTCATATTATTTTAATTTTAGGAAGATTCATTAGACGATGTTGGTGATCGTATTGCCATTGATGCAGATGATTCATTTGAATACTTGAAAGATGCTCTCAAAGAGTTTATGGATAGTTGCAAGTAAATGATTTTGTTATTTCTTAATTTAATGCTTGGATTTTATTGATGTTTGAAAATAAAAAACCTTCATGTATTCTTTTTAAGGCCTGTTACATTTTATGACAGTTGCCCAAAAGTTTTTAAAGGTTTTAGTTATGTTAGTAATGAAACTTTGTTTTTTTTTAGCATCGTCATCACTCAATTAGGTGGAAAACTAACAGGACCTAAATCAGGAAAAACAAAATTAGATAAAGAAAGACTCAATCTGTGTGTGTCCGAGACCGTAAGTAATTAAAAGAAAATTAAAACCAAATATATTCACTAAATTAGATAAAGAGATAATAAATCTGTGTGAGACTGTAAGTAAGTAAAAGGAGCTGCTATATACAGAGCCTTATCATACAACAGTCTTAGATTGGCTCAGCATCTAATCTTTTAAGTGAAAACCATTAACATTCGTGGCTTTAAAAAAAGGCATAAGAAAACATACCGTTGGAAGGCAGGCATCTTGAATTCCAAATGCTTTCGATGTTGTTAAGATTGAAGGTTTGAGACTATATTATTCTTACAATAATTATCATATAGTCACCAAAAGTTTAAAATTCATCAATCTTTTAAGTCTAAATGATTTTAGTATTCAGTGAACTTTATTTTCATCTTAAGTAAATATAGCTATAGTTTTTTCTTGATTTTTCGAAAGTAACTCTAGCTGATGTAACGTCTTTCACTCAAGTTTTTATATCGACAAGTCAATTTTTAATTGCGAAGATTATTTAAGGTTCTCGTATGAAAATTACTCTTAAATGATTAGTTGAAATTTCAAAGGGTTGTTTGGATTTTTTTTGCAGAAGATAAACCTCACGAGGCTTAAAGCAACAACACTTTATCAACAAGACTGGTTACAGGAGTTAGATATCTATTTTTTTATATTATTTGTTCAGAAGCAAATATTGGATGAAGCCAAACAAGTTTATGATGGACTTAAGAATAACAACAGAGTCAAAGCCAATTATAATTATGTTCTGAAATTACGTGATCGCATTTATAAACTCATGGCAGAGGTATGGATCATCATAACTTCTTTTGTGATTTTATGAAGTTGCTATTAGGAATGTTTTTGCTCTTTTAACTTCCTGGGCTCTTATTAATTTATGTGGTACAGAGGGGGAGAGGCAGGGGGTATAAAAGTATAATATTAAAATTCAGTGAAAGACTGGAATTGAACAAAAAATCACTGTTGTATTTTTGTTTTTTTTATATGTTGTTGAAATTCAGATAACCAATAGATTTAATCTACCAATTTGTGTTTTCTCTGCTTAAATTTTTCATTCATTTCTTCACATCATAAATAAATGTCATTTCACCAAACATTTTGGTGGATCGTTTTCTAGAAAAAGGAACTACCGTGCAGGCCGGAAAAAAACTTTACACATTGTGAAGGAATTTACTTGAAAACACAAAAGATTTTTGAGCAAAATTTTATCTTTATTTTTTATCTTTATAAATTTTAATTTTATCTGTTACATTATTAACATTATTAAACATGATTTTTAAACAATTTTTGTTAAATGAGCAATAGACGGTTAACTTGATTATAATATATATTTATTATAATATATATATATTTATTATATATATTTAGTTTCTTATAATTCATAACTCTTTGTGAAAAATAATTATCTCACACGTGCATGTAAAGTTTCTTTGGACTATACATTATTTTAAAATTATTGGTCACTTTTTGTAAAACAAATAAAATTGAACCTACCAAAACATTTTTTGGGGCTTCCAGTAATGTATATTGTATATTTTTGATAGCCTCAGCAGACTCTTCCAGATGTTTTTATTTGGTTGGTATCTAATAAAAAGCGTATTTCTTACGTTCGTATACCACCACATCAAATCATATATTCAACGGTTGAACATGAAAGTGGTAGAGATTCTGGGAAACTGCAAACGTATTGTCTTACTGTAAGTAACAGAATTTTTTCGATTTATTTTCATGTCTGGTCTCAATAATAAGCATTATAATAACTTTGCTGTGAATAAAACAGTATGGTTAATATAACACTATTTACCTGATAGTTAGTTTAAAGGTCTTAGAAGGTAAATTATAAATATTATAATTATAAATATTTATAAATATTTATCCATTTATAAGAAATCTTTGATTGTTGGCCATCTAAAATGTTAAGAAAGTAGTTGTTAGAAATTTTTCAACAGCGAAAAAACAATTTACAACGAACTAAGGAAACATTTGTTGGGTACTCGCTAGTGTGCATCGTCTACCAGCACTACCCTCAGTTAGCAAACAAATGGAAAAATGATGCTCTGACTGCTCTAAGCAAAATGTTTATCAAATTTTGCATAATTACCATAACTCCACTGTAATGTCTTCTGTAATGCTAACAATTTTTTCATTTACATTTTTTAGACAATCATTTTGTCTCCCAGTTCAAAACTAATTTATTGAACTTATGCAAAATGGTTTCCCCCTATTATTATAAGGGCTGCTACCAAACCAATGAATTTTTTAGGGCAAGAAGACTTTGACCGCGACGAGTATCTGTTTTTGACTCTGACTACTTGCAATGCTACCACTGCACTGTTAGCTTAGCAAGGCAAAGAGATTCAGATTTTTATAACCCTCAAAAACCAGAAAACTTGGATGAGTAGGCGAAAGGTTTTGCACTTCCAAAATCTTCAAAATTTCTATGAGGAGGAGTGTTTTCTATAGGAATGGCAAGCAATAACATCTGCTGTTTCAAGTAAAAAACACTCCTCCACAGAGACTTTCTTGTCCACTGAGTTTTTGATATTAAAGTTGACTGAACCTGTGATTTCTAAACTATGAAGACGTAGATAATGAATGAATTTTGCTGGACGACACTGACAATACTTTAGACCTGTCCATCTTTTTGTCCATCTTGAAGAAAAATACATGAAAGTATTTGCAATTTCTTTAACAAATTTATTGTTGGGTATATTATCTGATCTTTTTCTTTAGTATCCTGGTGTAGGTGGCCTTGGAGAGAATGGTTGGGCGATTCAATGTAAACTTACTTGTTTGATTTGGCTCGGTATTTTGAAAAACAAAAAAGACATGCTCATGCATGCACCAGATGGTTATCAAGTTGTAAGTAAAAATATGGATTCTTACTTCCTAGTCATTGGGATTATTGTGAATGGAATCGTTTTTGCAATAACTTATGATACATTGAATTGAATAAAAGCTTTGTAGCTAAATAATCAATGAATGTAAACATTGTTTATGGTTTGGTTCCATAGAATGACAAACATGAAGTAGTATTAATTCAAAATGTTGCTATTACTATTATTATTATTCATTATTATTAACTACTACTCTTCATTCTTTACTTTATGTAAATTTATTATTTTAGTGAAACGGCTTTGTTTTTCTTTCTCTTTTTTTCTCTTTGAAATTGATCTTGAGAAAAACGAGAACAACATGGTATTCTTTAGTTGACAGTTGCTGAGTAATATGGAAAACTATTTTACATACCCTGAACACAGCGGTAATTCGTTTTTTTCTTTCTAATTGTGATTATTTCAGCCAAAGGGTCTTACGAAAACAACTGCTCCACCCCCTGTTGAGTTAACATACACCATTAAGCAGAAATTTATCATGAGAGCTCATATGTATCAAGCGCGAGGTTTGATTGGCAGCGATGATTCCGGATTGTCAGGTAAATAACAACCCTCCTCCTGCTTGTTTTTCTCTTCCCACCTCAGCTCAAGTGAGATCCTGCTTAGCTGGGATGGGATAGAAATTCTTCTTATAAACACAAAAGTAATTTTTAGAAGAAATGTTAAGAGAAGCGGGATCTCATATTTTATCGCGTTCAACAATCGTCTGTATAGATAGCCCTTAAATGATTGACCTAATTTTGTTGTGAATATTTTGTTTTCTGACTTTTCTAGTTGTTTTTGTTGTTGTTGTTGTTGTTCTGATTTACCCTTTGCTTTAAAATAATGTTATAAATTCTACTACTTCCTCTAAGTTCAGTTGTTGTAGTTTACATACCATATTTCGTTGAATAGTCACTTCACTTCACCTCACCTCACCTTTGCTTGAATAAATGTCCTCCTTACTAAGCAAGGGAGAGCCCACTCGATTTCTAAGTAAGGTACCCGCACACTTTTTCAAGGAAATACAGTATCTAATAACTTGTTTTCACTTTTTTTATAATAATTTTGAAGTTTGTATACATAATTGTAGATGCATTTGGACGTGTGATTCTTAATGATCAAGCGGCGGACACCAGTGTGGTATGGGAAACAAGAAGTCCGACATGGAATCAAACATTGATGTTTTATGATCTGATCATATGGGGTGACATGGATTCAATCGCTGAGAATCCTCCGACAATAATGGCTGAAATATTTGATTTCGATGAAGGAGTAATTATCCCTTTTTTATTAACCTAAGAGGATTACTACTAGGGAAGATTAATTTCTTATTCTAAAATCCGGATTTGGTTTTGTGAATGCAGTACTCAAACAAATTTTACGAGATTTACGAGATCTAAAATCATTTTTGTGATGTAAAGTTTTCCTTCCAGCATAAAGAATTATTATCATAAAATAAAAAAGTTTAATAAAAAAACTTTAGGTGCACCAAAATCATTGACATAAAGAATCTTGCAAGACTTATATTTGTTCATTAATCTCAATTTTCTAATATTTTGTGCGACTTATTTTTGTGAATGAAAATTCATTAAATACTTGCAAATACTGGCAAAATTCGCAAAAAAAAAAAAGTCAGAAAATTTAATCCCACAAAAATTAATCCTCCTAAGGTATTATGATTTTCAAATGATTACCTGTACAGTTCACTTGATTGTAAAAAAACATCAGTTTCTTTTCTGCCTTTGTACATTATTACATACATCTTTCTGCTTTATTCTACATCTTTTTCTTTTTTTCTTTGTTGGGCAAATCCACCTAAAGCTGGGCTGTGACTTAGCAGTTATTATTATTAAAAACTAATTATAAAGCATAAAGCTGACCGTGTTTTTTGATTTTTTGCCATTAGGGTGAAATTGAATTTATTGGCAGAGCTATGGTTCGTCCTCTAGTGAAGAGGGCTGAAGAACCGTATGATAAGCCCTTGTTTCCTCCAAAACTTGAATGGTTTCAAATCTATCGTGGAGATAATAAGGCAGGCGAACTTTTGGCCGCCTTTGAGCTGTTTCAGGTGAGTATTCAGTTACTTTGATTCAGTTTAATATTTCCATTTTATGGATGCACAAAGCATATGTGCACTTGGATATGATTCCTGGAAATGTTTCATTTTGTTCTCACAGTTTTTTGTTTTATCAAATTTGATATTTAGATCAACCCAGAAGAGGGTGGTGAATCAAATTTGCCGGCAGACCCTGTAGAAATGGATGATGAAGTAAATGGTGGCACGTTTTTTACCGTTCCTGATGATATTCGACCAGTTATGGCTCCACATAGAATCGAAGTAAGGTTAACTCTAAGTAATTAAGATCAATCAATTTTTTTTCGCTATCATTTTCTGAACACATTCTGTTATCATTAGAAATATAACCCTATTAGTATGTATGTTGGTGTTGATAATAATGAGCCTGCCATTAGATGTTATTATAATATTTTCTACGTTTATTTCTTTTTGTAGTGCCTATTCTGGGGTGTTCGTGAGATGAAGAAAATAAGTTTCCAAGCTGTTGAACATCCTCAAGTTGAATATGACTGTGTTGGAGAATCTGTTAAATCTCCCATTATCGTATCTGCAAAGAAAAACCCAAACTTTGAAGAACCTTGGGCCTATTTTGACTTGGTAAATTTTCATGGGCATTAGTTTTATTCCGAATGGCTGTCTTATTCTTATTATTTTAAACTTGTGAAAAAAATATAAAGAAAGAAAAGTAAAGAAGTAAAGAAAAAATAAAGTTCTATTTATCAATAAATTTATTGGTGGGAACCTGGCTTAAGTGAGGCATAGTTACAAGAAGGACATATGAGGAAAACAAAAAAAGAAGATACAAATTCGGGAAAGCTATTTTGAATGCTTGATTAAAATAGACTACTTGCGTCATTGTAATATCATTGACATGCCTAAAGAACGATGTTTCAATCCTTGAAATGTAGTAACAATGTGATTTCTGCTTACAGGATTTACCTGAAGAAGATCGATATTGTCCACCCTTAACCATCAGTGTCCGAGATACGCGTATGTTTGGCAAAGAGATTCTTGTTGGAACATCCATAGTGAATTCTCTCTTGAAATATACTGTCGACAGTTCAGCTTATGAAGAAGGAGAGGGTGGGGGAGAAGGTGGTGACGGGGAAGGTGAGGGTGATGGTGGAGAAGGAGCAGATAAAGACGAAACTGGCTCTAAAGCTGGTTCAAAGGCCGGCTCTAAAGCAGGGTCAAAAGCTGGATCCAAGGCAGGCTCTAAGGCTGGATCAGTGGCTGGTTCAAAGGCTGGTTCAAAGGCTGGTTCAAAGGCTGGTTCAAAGGCTGGTTCAAAGGCTGGATCTAAAGCGGGTTCTAAAGCTGCATCTGTTGCTGGGTCTAAAGCAGCTTCTAAAGCTCCATCTGTTGCTGGGTCTAAAGCAGCTTCTAAAGCTCCATCTGTTGCTGGAAGTAAAGCGGTTTCATTTGCACCAGGTTCAAAGGCACCTTCCAAAGCTCCCTCTATGATTGGTTCAAAAGCTGGATCAAAAAGAGCATCAAAACCTCCATCATTAAACGGAACGCCTATAAAAATTGCACCAGATGGTACTCCGAAGAAAATGAGTCAAGCAGAAATCTCAATGGTAGCCAGGCGTGTTAGTAATAATCCCAATGTTCATGCCAGGATTCATACACCGACGAGAAGATCATCCCAACTATCACGTCGAGGAAGTGCAATGTCGGCACAACAGTCCAGTCAAATCCACTATCACATTGTATCAAATCCAGGTAAAGTTGGACAGACCCCATTAAAAAAAATATTCACTCCACGACACAAGGCTAAATCCACTCCACCAAAACAGCCAACTATTGCTGAAGAAGCTGAAGAGATCCCCACAAACACACCGAAAGTGACACCTTTTAAAGCTTTGATGGAAAAAGTTACACCATCTAAAGCTATAACAGAATCCAGTCCACTTCTCAATAAAGGAAATGATGGGAGTCCAGTTTTAACCAATCCTAACACACTAGATGACGTTCCTGCTGCATCTCCTGGTAAAATGTCCATAATGGAGCAAATTTCCACGCCTATCAAAGCGTTGGGAAGTAAACTAGCTACACCAGTCAGAAGTTTAGCTGGTACCCCAAAAGCTACACCATCCAAAGAATCAATAGCTGGATCACGAAGACTTTCTGAAGCATTACAAGACATAGATGATATGGAATTAGAGATGGGTGCTGAAGCTGCAGATTTTGCGCCGGTTGTTGAAGGTGAAGAAGAAGAGAATGAAGAAGGAGAAGCAGGTGAAGGTGGGGAGGAGGGTGAAGAACCTGGTGCGGAGGGTGAAGAAAAAACTGAAGGGGAAGGAGAACAGAAGCCAGCTCCGCCACAACCTATTCCGGGGCTTGATGGTAAAACCTTTTTTTATGATCGGAACCATTTATGTTCATTGTCATAATAAGAAAATAATAAATAAGATGTTTTTTTCTCTTTCTATAGTAAAACAAATGTGGAGGAGTCCAACGTTATGATATTTCTTTTCAGTCTTAAGTGTAATTAGGTTACTTGCACATTTTCCTTTTCTACTTTAAATGACTAAAATCTCCTCCACAAATTTTGACTGAACTCTGGCTACGCCTCTGAGTGAAATGAGTGAGACATACCTTGCTTATGCTTTTACATATATAAAGGTGGATGTTGTTCCTTCCAAAATTTAGTGCTCCAAGCACCATCTTTTTTAAATATTTCCCATTTTTTCATCTTTTGGTGGCAAAAATACCTGTCTACGTTTGCCTTCAAAACAGAGATAGGCAAAAGTAGTATTGTTGGTACTTGCAAATGATACTTTCGAAAAAAATGCAGTAAAACACATAAACAGGGAAAGTATAAAAAATCTTCCAGGGAACATTTTCCTTAATATCGCTTTCGAGATAATGTTGGTTAACTAATACATATTACACACATAGAAGCTTATTGGCTTGGGTAATGCAGTAGTTTGTCAAAATTAGAAAATACAAAGGTAGAAATTAAAAGTAGAGAGTTAGGTATTATTGAATTGAATGACCCCAGTGGGCAAAATGTTCAAAAAGTCTCTGTGGAGAAGTGTTTTCTATAGGAATGGCAAGCAACATCGCCTGCAGAGACTTTTTGAACATTTTGCCTACTGGGACAGGTTTGCATTGTAACTGAACATAGATATCCAGAAGGTGACGAAATGAAATCTTTTAATGATGAGAGCCTTGCAAAGCCAGTCAAGATTCGACAACAAGATGCCATGGGGAGTAATGGGGAGATACTAACATAAAATATTTTGAATTTCTCTGTATAAGCTGTATAAGGAACAATAGTAATAGCAGTTTATAACTAAAATTGTAATACTGTTGTAAATAAATTTTCAATTAATTAAATAAATGAATTTTGGCTACGCCATCTTCAGTAAAAATCTTGCTGGAAAGCTTCCTCACATATTAATATGGCAAATGTTTACCAAACAAAAAATATTGACATAAGTGATTGAAAAGTTTTAAATAAAAACCCCTCAAAATCCTTTTCACTTTCAATAAACTTGTCCTTCGAAATTGATAAAAAATGAACTACAGCCATGATGCATTTCATGAAAAAAACATGAAAAAATACTGGAAATCAAATGAATTTCTAGACTTCACTCTACTTGTGTTTCTGTTTGAGGAAGTTCCGATATTTATTCCGATATTCCTGTTATTTCTGATCTTAGATGAAGAAGAAGAGGAGGAAGAAGAGAAAGAAGAAATGAAAGTCATTATGGTTGGTGAAGAAGAGTTGAAAGCTGAAGAAGAAGCCCTTGCTGAGGAAAAGGAAAATGTAAGTATTCCTCTGTACCTTATTAGACAGTGTTATTCAAGCCTGAAAATGAAAACTTTCTTTCTTTCTCTTTGGAGGAGTGTTTTTTTATTGAAACAGTAGGTAATAGTGCTTGTCATTCCTATAGAAAACACTCCTCCTCAGAGACTTTTTGAAGATTTTGCCCACTAAATAATTCAAACTCATATTTGTTTACATGGACTGTGTTTGTCTTACAAGACATGAAACTGTTCAAAACCTCTTATTACTGTTTGAAAGAACGCGGCATTACAATGTTCTTGTTAATTCAGACAGAAATAACAAAATTTTGATTGCAAACTAGTGATGATCGAGTCTTATTAGCCAAGCCTATAAGTGAATTCTGTAATGCAAGTGAATCTTAGTAATATGTATGCCTGGCTCCAATTTTCTAATTTTTCGGGTTTTTTTGTTATTGTTCAGGAAGAGGAAGAAGAAGAAGAAGAAGAAGGTGACGCTGAAGATGAAGCACAGGTTTTATTCAGAAAGTGATTTTTGAAAAACCCACCCGTCTATTTTAAAGAACTTGATAAATATTGTTGCAATTTTTTAATGAGAGTACTTGATAACTTCTAACGTCCTGCTTATATATGTTATCAGGTCGATTGGTGGTCTCGTTTTTATGAAACCATAAGAGATGACGAACGTGCAGAAGAAGAACGACAAGCAATTCTGAAGAAGAGAAAGAAGGCTGATGCTAAGAAAGGTAAAAAGACAGTGACATTAGATGCAGAAGAGGGAGAAGAAGAAGAAATTGAATTACCGAAAAAGAAAAAAATAATCAATCCAAGAATCATCAGGATGAAGGTATTATCATCTTTTGTGAAATACTTGGTGACGTTAGTCTATGGGTCTGTTGGACGTCCCGCGCCGAACGTCTGCCACAGCTTCCAGCAACTACATTGTAATGAGGAAAGGGGCTTTGTTTAGTTGTCTGTCTTCATTTAGCAACATTTGCCAACTTTTTCACAATAACAGGAATGTCTCAACTAATTTTATGCCAGGATTGTCGATAAAAACACTTCTTTAAGGATTGGTGTCAGGATGGTCTCCCGACTGTAAAATCTTTTTCGACATTGTAATTATTATGACAGGTAAAGGGTAAGGTGGGTATGATGAATAAATTGTTGCAACTGCAACCAAAATTCATAGAGAAGAAATATGATACAAAAATAATTATTTTTATTGAGTTGGAAGTTTGTTTGCTAGATATACAAAACAGAATTGGAAGAAGCGCCAGCATTTGATGGTTTTAATGATGTTGTACACTCTTTTACATTGCTTCGTGGCAAAAGTAACGGAAACGATGATGATGATGAAAGTCGGATATATGGCAAGTTTAAGGTAAGTATGTAACACAGAGTTTCGAGTCCTTGGGCTTCCATTTGAAGCGGGTGCTTCTTTTGCCCATCGACTTACAACTGAGAAGTTGACTTGCCGCCAGAGATGCGTACTGTGCACGAAGGCCAGTGTTTAGGTACAGAAAATCTTGCCACAAGATTTTTCTTCAAAGTTATGTTGCAAAGTTCATAGAACAACCTGGCCATATAGTTCATCTGACAATCTCTCTTCACCTAAGTCAATAGTGCGAACCTTATAGACTTTGTCAGGGTTATTGAAGTTAGAGATGATTTATTTCAAATGTTCTTATAAGATGTTTTATAAAATGTTTTTATTTTCCACTGTTAATTTTGATAGTAAGGAGAAGTTGTTATAAAGGTAGGAACACCAACAACAATGGAAAAGTGCTAAGATGCTGAATCAGCCTTTCTCTTAGTTTTGTGTACTGACTGTCATGAAGCCACAATTGTCATGCAATTATTAATCTTTTACAGACAATTTAATCAACATTTTGTTTTGAAACAACATAAATGAGTTTCTGACATCATAAGACATTTGTTCAAACAATGATTTTTTGTTTACACATTTTCAATGACAGGACTGAAAAAATGAGATGCATAATTTAATTCTTTAATTTTTTAAAACCGGTTTAAGAATATTTATCAGTTAGAAATTCATACAACAAATTTGATTTTGTACAGAAAATATTCACCCCTTTCTCAAATAACCAATAAACCAAAAATTGTTTTGACCTGGAATTTTGGATGGTGAGCCACTATCTATTTTATATGGCTGTTATAATCGGGTCAGCCCCTTTAAATATAAAAGAATTTAAAAGAATGTTGTTGATTGGTGTGTACCACAATGTAAACAAAAACATCAACAACTCATTTACAATATTTTCCTCAACCTCGTGCCCAGGGCTTCTTGCCTTTTCGACATACTGGATTGCTCTGGTGCAGATGCTGCACTTGTAATACTTCCCAAACCAGTGTTTAAACGAACTTCAGTTTTTGTTAGAAAATCATATTAAATCCTATGAACTCCGTAAGTCTCCCACGTTATATCTTGTTCATTTATTGTTGTGTTTTGTTTTCAGAGTTCTTAATTTATCATTCTTTTCAGGGAGCAATAAAAGTCTGGAAATATCCACTCCCTCCATTGTTTTACGACGAGAATATCACATTGGGATCTTTTAAAATGCTCCCTACTATGGATCCTGTGAATATACTTTGTCGGGTTTATGTCGTTAAGGTATTTTAATGTGATAAAATATTTTATTGTGTACTATGAAATCATGAACGTTTTTATGAGTGCGTCTGAGTGAACATACAGCTAACACACAGTGAACATGTTGCTAGGAAACCTGTCTATTTCTTTCATTACCACCGTGGCATCAAGACATTTTCAAGCGAGGTATAGTCAAGTTCAACCTAGCAGCCATAATCTGGCCGCTACCATTGATTAGATAAAATACCCAATATAATTCTGTTAACAACCATGACTTTACGCTCTTATTATACACAATGTTTTAATGAGGTATACACAATAATTACGTATATGTATGATAATCACACAATGTACATTTCCAATCATACACAATGTTTTAATGAGGTGAGCGCAAAATATAGTTCAGATTGGATATTGTTTGGACATGTTATTGTGATTACTGAACGCCAGTATTCCACCATCAGAAAGCGGAATAGAAATTGATTAAGTAAGTCAATTGATGATCGAGTTTGCTCCTGTTTTAGGCCATTGATCTGCACCCAACTGATTTAGATGGAAAGGTATGGGTACACTATTCCTATGCGTTTCCTAAAGACTCTCACTTGCATTGATTTAGTATGTGTGTTTTTATATTACTAGGCTGATCCGTATGTGAAAGTGCAAGTAGGAAAAACGATTATAAAAGATCGTGATAATTTTATACCCAAACAATTAAATCCCTCATTTGGAAGGTAACTGATACATTTTTGATTTATTTTTTCTAAATCACTTTCAGGATTTTCACAAAATATGCCATACTTCTCGTACTCCCTCCCCCCTTCCACCCCAAAATGTTTGTTTTAATTCCGTATTCCTAGTAGCGAACACAATGAAACACTGAAACCTACTCTTTAGCGGACACCTCCTCGTAGGAGGGTTTTTCCAGGAATGGGTGCCTATTCTCCTTAAAGTTTAAACTACAACTCTACTTAACAGACACCTTATAGCGGGCGCAGGCAACTTATATTTTTTGGTTCTGCTGGTGTCTGCTATCGAGTGGTTTAACTGTAAATCACTTTCAAACATTTTTGTTATGCATCGGATCTTAGGAATGTGTCTTGCCGTTGTATTAGAGAAATGAGGTCACCACAAAACAGTACTTTCCAATTTGCTGTCTTTCCTTTACTGTGTGCATGATTTCCATTACTAGGGTGTTTGATTTTGAAGTGATGATACCACACGATAACATGCTAACTGTGGGAGTTTACGATTATGATCTGGTTGGTTCGGATGATCTCATTGGTGAATCGAAAATCGACATTGAAAATCGATTCTTTTCAAGGCATCGTGCAACATGTGGAATGTCAACCCAATATGCCATGTAAGTTCTGTTGTTTATCATGACATAAAATTTGAAAGAGTTCAGTAATGTCTCAATTATGTAATACATTTAAATCCCGAAAAGTTGGACCCTCAAGAAGCGATACAGAAACGGCCCGACTTATGTTCGAGTTCAGCGAGATAACCCGTAAGGAAGACAAGGGAAGGGAAATTGAAGGGAAATTGAAAAATCTGTCCGCCTGTGAGTTATTTAGGGCACTACTTAACGATATTAACGGTATTAGGCTCTTTAAGGTTTTCTTTTAGTGTCTGTCTGCTAATAGAGCTTTCTGTTGCCTCAAATCCTGTAACTGTATCCTGTAACTCGATGGTATTTCAATGATATTTTATTTCGAAGTGATGTTTTAGTGATCTTTTTTGTCTTTGGAAAATATCTGTTAAAATCTGCCTTATTTTGACAATTTCGCAGTTCGCAGATCGTGTATTCAAAATTTGAAGGAGAAATTGTTTCCGTATGGAGATACAAGCTACGACAAAAGAAAGATCGAGGACGTTTTTCTCGAGTTTTTGATGACATTTGAGCCGATAATCTAAAGTCTTTCATCTTTAGTTTTGGTTGGGATTAAAGCAATCTTTTAAAATTATTGTTACAATTATTGTTACAATTATTGTTGCCTTCACAAACGACCAAAACTAAAAGAATAATGGGAAAGTAATCTTATAAACATGTTACAATCTCGGATTTTTATAATATACACATATTTATTTTAGAAATGGTTTCAATAAATGGCGCGATCCTATCAAACCAACAGCAATTCTGCAAAGGTTGTGTAAAGATCACAAACTCGATGGACCACATTTCCAACCCGGAAAATGTCGGATTAACAAATGGGTATTTTGCGCACAAGAGTTTATCGTAGATGATAACGGTAAAATTCAATTGTTTAAAATTTCAATATTGAACGAGGATTAGAAGGGTAACAGGGGCGGATCTTGGGTATGTCAAGAATTGTGGAGGAGCACATAAACTTAATTTCTGTTTTCAGTTTGTATCACCAATGGGATTACTTGCGTGTTTCTTTTATGGTTTAATAGCTAACAGTCCTCCACAAATTTACACAAAGATTCGCCGCCTTGGATAAACGGCAAATTGAATAAAATTTCAAAAGACAAACTTTTGCGAATGGCGTTTTGGAACAAACTCGTTAAACGTCAAACTTCCGCAAAAAATCCCCAAAATCGCGAATTCACAAAAGTTTGTCTTGGGAAAGTTTCTCCAACTAAGTAGTAAAAATGGTTAACATATCGCAGCTGGTTTACTCAGAAAACACTTATTTCATTGATGTCTTAATTTGTTATTTCAGGCAACCCCAAACAATCTGATGAACCAAGTGCATTAAAAGCTTTGCATAATTTTCATATGATCGAAGGAAAAGGTTATCCATTAGTTCCTGAGCATGTTGAGACGAGATCGTTACTGTCCCCCGAAATGCCTGGCATAGAACAGGTTGGCTTCTGCTTATCCAAATAGTAATCTTCCTTTACTAAAGGTCTATGCCCAGTGGACAAAATGATGTTTAGATGACGTTTATTTGACGTCATTCGTGATGTTTGAATGATGTCAAAATGACATCATTTTTGCACATTCTCCTGACGCCTTTTGTGACATCATTTAAACGTCACGAAATGACATCACAATGATGTCACGTATGATGTTTATTTGATGTTAAAATGACGTTTAGATAACGTTTATTTGACGTCATTCGTGATGTATAAATGATGTCAAAATGACATCATTTTTGCACATTCTCCTGACGCCTTTTGTGACATCATTTAAACGTCACGAAGTGACATCAAAATGAAGTCACGGATGTTGTTTATTTGATGTTAAAATGACGTTTATTTGACATCATTATAACATCATTATTTCATGCGATTGACTTTTGTATAACGTCTTCCGTGTGAAGTAAAAACAATATTCACTGGGATTTCTAATTTCTGTGAAATGGTAAAATGACGAAACAAATCAAAATACGATTTATGAAAAATGTGTTTAATGAAAGGACATAAAATATAAGAATTAAAACAACCAATAAATGTTACGATTACTATTATAATAATATACCCAGATGAAGGCTTGACGCTGAAATATATCGTAGAGTCGTTCGTGTTGTATATCTTGTGATATTCATTCGATTAAACGAGCCATAAAGTTAAGAGTTGATCATGCATTCATAGTTCTTTCATATATACGCTTTATGAGACTTTTTACCAGAGAACACCCACACACGTGTCTTGTTGTCTAATGTTAATCGACCATCCATGTTATTCTTAAAATGAAACGACACCATTTAGAAACTGATAATCTGTTCACAAACATTACTACTGCATGATGCATGATGCATTCTATCTATACCAACTTCCACACTAAATTTTACAACAATCCAAAGGAGTATTACCATCTAAGTGAGAAAAACAGCGAATAAATTTGTGTTTTTTAATGCTTAATTTTAAATTTTTGTTGAATACTTCGCTTAAACCACATTTTCTGATTAATGAACTTTCAAAATAAAGGTTAACATGCAGGTGGTGAACTCGCATCAAAAGAAGTAAAAACTCTCAATAACAACTTATGCTATGGACGATATCCATTTTAAATATACATAGTTTCTAAAAAAATGAAAAATGTTTCTTTCATTTCATAACTTTTAAAAATAACGAGTCAACGTTTACTGAAAAAGATATCGCTGAAAGAATAAAATTCGATTAGCATTCAAAAAGAACGCATTGTGTCCATGGGTCCCCCCCCCCCCCCCCCCCCAATTATTTTTTTTTTAACTTATAAAGCCGCATTGATATTTTTCCAAATTATGAAAATAGTTTTGAGGTAATTACGAGAAATTTAAAATTAAATAAGGTTGATAACTCCAAGAAATATCTCAATATGATCATTGTATATAGGCGAAGTTTATAAACTTGGTTCTTATAAAAATTATGTATATATGTACCAGCCAAGAATCTCACCTTTATTATATCATATCTCAATATCTCCTGATCAATACTCAAAGTTCCAGAATAGTTTACAAAAGGCCCGAGTAACATTAAGAATAAACCACAGGTTAGCACGGAGCATTGTATGTGTGTCATCAAGTATAACCGCGATTTCATCACTGGTACGGTGACAGTATTCATCATTACCGTGACATCATTAAAACGGCGAGTTTATGTCACGGAGAATTACATCATTACCGTGACATCAATTAAAACGTCAACTTTATGTCACGGAAAATAACGTCATTACCGTGACATCATTTAAACGACAAGTTTATGTCACGGAGAATGACATCATTACCATACATCATTTAAACGTCAATTTTATGTTACGGAAAATGCCATCATTACCGTGACATCATTTAAACGTCAATTTTATGTCACGGAAAATGACATCAATTTGATGTTTATTTAACATCACATCCGGATGTGACGTTCAAGTGATGTAAAAAAGACGTCAATATAACGTCACGTGTCCACTGGACGACCGACCACCACTCCATCATCACTTATGGAGGCACCTATTGTAGCAACTTAACCAGATTAGCGAACTCTTTGTAATTAGAACATCCAAGGGCTCGTACAAAATGGTTTGATTTTTGAAGTATTCAAATTACAGAAGCTCCCTAACATAAAAAATCTTTATTGACGAATGGGACCTTTCAAATTAGTTTGAGTTAATTTAAAATACAAAGATTTGACTGCAATCAAAATGGAAATTTTCTCAAACCTTCTATTGTCTATGTAGTAGTTCTTCAGCGGTGTTTAGCTTTGCTTAAGTAGATGACTTGATATCTTCAGTCTTGGCACATTTTTGACGCACGGTCTTCCAATAGTTCAAGCCCATCCCTAATCTTGATCATTTTTTTGTCACGGCATATATTTTACATATAGAAATTGATTCATTGGTTATTTTTAGGGTCGAATTCAACTTTGGGTGGATCTATTTGACATGGATGGCCCATCACCAGGTGCACCTGTGGAAATAAAACCCAGAAAACCAACCTCGTATGCATTTCGATACTGATTATCATTATCATAACCCTGTTGACTCTGACAGTGAAACAAACATAACTAGCTTTACATAACCATTTCCAAATAAACACCTTACATGTGTTATACGTCTAACATCAAACATTTTTTACAACGAACGTAATTTCAAATTTTATTCGAATGTATTTTTCAAAGGATTGATGCTTTCTAACTAAATCTGTAGATGTTGAAAATGACAAAACAAAAGAATTTCGTATGTTTTAAGTATAATGAAGAGGTTGGATGAAGAGCGCAAACGAAATTTGATGGTTTTAAAAAAAAAGTTTGATGTTTGATTCTTTTGCGTTAGGTTTATTACTTAATAATTCTGACCATCACTTTATGGAATTCTATATATAGTTATGAACTTCGATGTACTATTTGGAATACTGACGAAGTTATACTTGGCGATATCAACATACTCACTGGCCAACCTTGTGCTGACATATATGTAAAAGGGTCAGTCCTATTGTGTCCATACTTCGTTAGTCCATGCATCGTTAGTTAGGAGTGTTTTTGTTGTCTATTTGATTATCTTTTTTTATATCTTTTATTGATTAGATGGATCGATGGGATTAAGGACAACAAACAACAAACAGATGTTCACAATACATCACTTACTGGTGAAGGAAATTTCAACTGGAGGTTTATTTTTCCTTTCAAATATCACAAGGCAGAGGACAAAGTTGTCATTATTAAGAAGGTCCGGCTAATACTGCTGTTGTCGTTGTTGTTGTTGTTGTTGTTGTTGTTGTTGTTGTTGTTGTTGCTGTTGTTGTTGCTGTTGTTGTTGTTGTTGTTGTTGTTGTTGTTGTTGTTGTTATCAAATAAAATGTGCTCCGTTTATAACCAATCATAATGTTTCTATCATAGGCCTCTTTGTTTTCATGGCATACGTCCGAAGAGAAAATGCCACCCAGATTGATTTTACAGTGTTGGGATTCTGACGCGCTATCATCAGATGATTTCATTGGTTAGTTAGTTATTATGTTCACACTTTCACATATATGATCTGACGTGTATTCGCAAATACGTTGCCAAAAGGGAGGGGGGCTTCATCGAACCATAAAATCCAACTAAATCTATAGTAAAATAATGTACGTGTGAAAATTCTAAGAGTTGATTGGTGGTTCTTTCTGTAAATTGTTGAAGTGATGTGAGTTTTTCAGTTCAGGAATAAGTTGACAGGAAAACATAACGATGGAGTGAATCAATTATGCTCATCCTGAAACAACCAGAAAGGGAGAAACCTAGATGGATGTTTCTCGTGTTTGTTGTTGATAAGGCATTTGATAATTGACTGTTCCCCTTATTCAATAATCTCTTCACTTACACAATACAACTTCCAAAATACAATGCAAAAAAATTCTAAAAATGTTTCAATGGAATAATGAAAGGTTTTCATGTGGAAAACTAATATTCTTTCTGCCTTCAGCAAACCCCAAACTGATTATTATAGCATTATAATAGTGGTAGTTGTATTATGTGTTAAAGGGATAAATGAATAATGAAAAGGGTCAATTAATGATTTGCTAACACTTCTTTTTTTCATTCAGGCGATGTTACCCTAAATCTTACAAACATACCTCGGCCGTCCAAAACATCTATTCAGTGTAACATCGAGACAATGAACAATGAAAACAAAGACTCAATTTTCAAAAAGAAAATGATTAAAGGCTGGTGGCCATTCATTTTAAACTCAGAAGAATCTGAGCCTGAGGTGACTGGAAAAGTTGAAGCACAGTTAGAACTGCTGTCAGAACAGGAGTCTGAAGAAGATCCAGCAGGATTAGGACGTAAAGAACCCAATCCACTCCCATTCCCTGAGTAAGTGCAACCTTATGCAAACGTATTGCGAAGACCTTAAAGGATCAGGGTGTAAAAAAACCCAATCCATTCCTCTTCCATGAATAAGTACAACTATTGAAACTATTAAACCATTATGGCGAGTGAGTGTGCTACATGAAATTTGATTTTTACAATCATTTCAGTTCTCAATCATCATCTTTCCATACACTTCACGGGCCTATCTCTTCATGTTGTACAAATGTTTTACTGAGCACTTTTAAAATCCAGAATCAATTCTCAATTAGATAATCAGCCAAATAAAAAACGTCGACATGTTAACATAAAAAGTCGTTATTAGGTTGGGCTTGGTTTTTGAATTATTGAAATAAGTGAAAGGCTGCACAACAATATAACTGTA
This sequence comes from Turritopsis rubra, assembly GCA_039566895.2. Classification (NCBI taxonomy): domain Eukaryota; kingdom Metazoa; phylum Cnidaria; class Hydrozoa; order Anthoathecata; family Oceaniidae; genus Turritopsis; species Turritopsis rubra. Next base: position 15,089,935 of record CM077617.1, on the reverse strand, counting down.
TCTTTCTGGGGTAACATATGCGCTGAAAGGTTTGTGTAAAAGACGGGTTCATAAACCTTTCACTGATCTGTATGTGTTGTCTTGTTTTCTAGCCGTCCGGATGTAATGATGCAATGGATGATGAACCCCTTGAAAGCGTTGCGATATTTCTTATATGAACAATATAAGTTTTGTTTTGCGAAGTTCATAGTGATCGGCATCATCTTCGCTATAATGGGTTTATTTTTCTATTCAATGCCGGTACGTACACTTCCATTTAATCTATATAGTCCTGATCAGCATTTCCTATGTAATTACAGTTGACTCTCGATAAGCGGAACCTCAACGGGACCGAAGAAAATGGTTCCACTTGGCGAATGTTCATCCAAGGGACCGAGGCAAATCCAAGGGACCGACGAAAATAGTTCCATATATCAAAAGTTCCACTTATCCAGGGTTCCACTTATCGAGAGTTAACTGTAGTAATAGAACAGTCATACCGAATAACTGTAAAAAATAAAGTTTATAAGAAATAAAGGGGAACCACCTTTAAACTGTACTCTTTGGCTATAGTTAATAGGAAGTAACATAAAAACACCATTCATATTTTTAAAATGAGCAAAATCTTTTGGAACAAAATGTTCATCATCAGTGCTATTATCAGGGTTATTATTATCCGCGTAGCAGGGCTGTATTCGATACAAAAAATTCGCGCGATCCTATTGGTCAATTAAGCTTAATGTGACGTCACTACGATCTATACTCACCGGTACAGCCCGCTGAAGTGTCATGGCAAAAATATTTTTTATAAAATAAGAGGCATGAATGTAAAGAAACACAGACAAAACATAGATAGATAGAAAAAATATTGTAGGGACAAATAATAACTGAAACAGTTAAGGAACTCATTGCATTGCATTTTTTTATTTTAATAACAAATCGAATGTCACACAAAAATGAGAAAGAAAATTTGTTTACAATTTTTTTGGTGTGCGAAGCGAAGTATAATTTTGAAGAAACGCGGGTAATAACCCATATACTAACTGTTTATTTCGGGCATTACGTTGGAATATTGACTTCCGTCACGTACCTTTGTAGGGTTATATAGTGAAGAAGTTATTTGGGGCTTAGATAAATTTTTCGACTGGTAAGTGTGATTTCTTTGCATGCAATGAACGTGTAATGAGCATGTAATGGCAAAAACATTTATCATCAACGACAATTGGTCGTTGCATTAATGACGTCATTACAACATGACAATTTGGATATTCTACTAAAAAAGAAACCGGCCTGGAAACGAGATCACGTGATATAATGGAAATATTTTCTTACTTTTTTAGGGATTTATCGTGAAAAAGTTATTTGGCGCTTAAACAAAGGACTAGGATTTATGTTGGTTTGGCGCCTTATCAGAATGACATCCCAAAATCACCAAGCGTTGAAGACGTGCAAGATGCTAACGTTCCAGAAAATACTGTCGAAATTCCCCTTATCGGTGGGCATTCATTTTCAGTTGATTGCTAACAGAGTTTATAAATAATTCTAGGAAGGAAGAAGTATATAAAATGCCGAGTCGAGTATCCTTACCCATGTAAGGAGGTAGAGAAAATTTCACGAGAGATAACGAAATAGTGAAAGCTTAATACCGTCATACCAATATTTTCAACTCCCATTCGAACATTCACACTATTTTGCTTGCGTCATCTGTATCCGTTTAAGGTTCTACCGACCTCTCTCTCAGTTGCTGGTGGAGGTAGAATTACCAGATTTCACTGGACCCCGCAACAGTAACCTAACTCGGCTCGCTCTTCTTGATCTGTACTACTTCATACATAAAAGAAAAATAAGATAAATAATATGTTTATTTATTTTGTAATACGTAAATAACAATATTGAACTTGTAAATATGTAATGGATAATCAAGAATATTGAAAAACATGAAACTAACATCATGAAATAAAGGCCTCGGTTTGCGCGAATTAGTCGCACGAAATAAAAATGCTTAATTTGCTAAAATTTTGTTAATTTGGCAAAAAAACCCAACCAATTTCTGTTGGTCATAAAAGAAAACTTCGCTGCGACAAAAACGTGACAAATATTCAAGTTCTTTGCTGGTCGCAGTGATTAGAGATAATGATGATGAAATGTCTCTGTAATTAACATTCGCCCTTGCTCGATATACAGTGTGTATCAAAAAGAGTTATCCAAGAACTTTCAAAGCTTATTTTTCAGCGAATAGTTGTGATATGATTTAACTTTTTATATGAAACGAAAGCGCTGGTTGAGATCTATCCGAAAATATAACTTTTTTTCCTAAATAAATTTTTAAATCGGGAGTTATTGAAGAAACAAACTTTTTCTCTTCTCATTATTTTGTTAAAGATTAATTAAGTCACTACATAATAGAAAGTGTTTTTGAAAACAATGACAATGTTACAACGTTTTTATGGACAAATTAACAAAATAAAGTTAGATCTACACTTAAAGATTGAAATCTCGCTCTAACCATTGCGTAGTGTCAAAAAAAAGTAAGTTCTAATGGCCTTCAACATGCTGTCCTCCTAACTGGATACATTTTGCAGCCCTTGTGTCCATTTCTCGAATTGCATTTCTTGTGATTTCTGGATGCTGCCGCAACCAGTTGAAAGCGTCAAGAATGCGCCTTCTCAAATCAGCAATACTGGCTGGAGGAGTCACAAAAACTTTTTGCTTAATACAGCCCCAGAGAAAGAAGTCGCACGGTGTTAAATCCGGAGACCGTGCAGGCCATTCAATGTTATGGCCTAGTGCAGCAACACGGGCTCCAAAAACTTCATTGATCCGTCGCCTAACATTCCTGGTTCTGTGGGGTGTTGCGCCGTCCTGAAACCACCACAGACCATGATGATTGGCATTCTGTATTTGTAAGAGATTGTAGTTTTGTGCTAGATTTGGAAGCACAAAGTTATTTATCATGTCTAGATAAGTTCGGCCATTTACGTTTCCTTGAAAGAAATAAGGCCCGATTACTGTATTGTTTCCACAAAGCCCTGCCCATACGTTCAACTTTTGACGATTGCTGTTTTTTTCGAAATAAAAATCCGGAGGTTGCCCTTTTGGTGCATACATCCGGACGTTATGGGTGGAAACTGACCCATTCATGCCAAATGAGCACTCGTCGCCTATCACGATATTATGAACAAACCGTGGATTGTGGAAGGAATTACAAAACCAGCGACAGAAGTGTAAGCGACGAGCAAGGTCCCCTGGTTTCAGCTCATGTCGGACAAAAATTCTGTATGGGTGCCAGCTCAAATCTAACCGCACTATCCGGTTGAATGTGGCACTGGGCAGACCAAGAGTATTATTACGGCAAGAAACTCTTCCGTTATTCGCAACCAACTGTCTTACAGCAGCAACATTTGGAACGGATCTTCCTGTTCTGTGTCTTCCACAACGTTCTTTATGAATATTTCTTACCGTCCCTTCTCTCTTGAATTTTCTAACATTCCATTGTATTGTTTTCCTGTGTGGAACTGGTCTTTGAGGAAACCTTTGCTGGAATTCTTGAGCCACTAGATCGTAATTTCTTGTTTCCAAAAAACGGGTAACCAGAAATGTTCTCTGTTCAACAGTTAAATGAACCATCTTTCATATGCATACACTTCACTGCGTGTGTCTACACTTTTAAATCTGAGCAATCTTTTTTCACACATTTTTTATGCAAGTTATTCGGGGAATTTAACTCCCAAAAATATCGTTATTAAATCAAAGGGTTTCGCTTGCTAAAACAACAGGCAATTATGTAATTAAAACTTGATTTAATTGATCTTTAAGGATTTAATGAGGTAGATAAATGTTTTCTTCTTCAATAACTCTTGATTTGAAGATTTATTTGGAAAAAAAGTTATATTTTCGGATAGATCTCAACCAGCGCTTTCGTTTCATATAAAAAGTTAAATCATATCACAACTATTCGCTGAAAAATAAGCTTTGAAAGTTCTTGGATAACTCTTTTTGATACACACTGTAGCATTCGCTAATTCGTGCTAACTGTTCCTTTTTTATATTTTATTTATGGTATTTTGACTATTGCTCTGTGTGACAAAATTTTCACTAACCTCTGTCCTTTGGTTATACTCTCTCGTTTTATAAGCATAGTGTTTTTTTTTTTTTTTGATTCAGCCTCGGTTTGCTTAAAAAATCCTTTTTCCAGCCTCAAAATATGCTTAGAATATACTTACAATGTGACGATACAAAACTGACACATATGAGCTTTATCATGCAGAAAGTGATGTTACAGACCCTTTTGTGGCTGCCTTTGCAAGGGGGTAGTGTATGAACATCACTTTCAGCATGATTATTGAAACAAAATATTCTGGTTCTGAAATGATAGATTCATGATAGAATTGTTCAGCGGCGGATCTAGACGGTAGTTGAATTTTTTTGGAGGAGAATGGAGGAGGATGAGGTTGAAATAAACCTATTGGTGATACAGACTGGAAACAGAAATTATGTTAATGTGCTCCTCCACAAATTTCGACTACCATCTAAATACGCCGCTGATGATGTTTTTTGAACTTCCCGTCCATTTCAAAAGTTTAATCCACATGTGTAATTAACCTCAGATATGACCATGCTTACATCATGCTTACATCATGCTTACATCATGCTCACATCATGCTTACTCATGCTTACATCATGCTTAACAGTTCGAGTTTTTTCAGCCTGTGTATGCTTATGAATTTCATGATTGTAAAACATCTTTCACAAATGAATATCCCATACGGACCTCGTTTTTATGTAGCAAGTTACCGAAAGTTATCCCACTTTGTTATCGTGAAACAAATGTAACGCGTCAAAACGAAGCCCGTTTGGTTAACTGAGACATATAAAACATAAATTAGGGGAAGGGTGTATTACAGAAAATAAATTCGTGAAAAATTGAATTCTTTTTAAAGACTAATATTTTAATATTTTTATTATTTAATTAATTATTATAATAATAATAATAATAATAATAATAATAATAATAATAATAATAATAATAATAATAATAATAATAATAATAATAATAATAATAATAATAATAATAATAATAATAATAATAATAATAATAATAATAATAATAATAATAATAATAATAATAATAATAATAATTATATAATAATTAATTTATGATTAGTCGATAAAAGGATATAAGAACCAACTTGTAAAACTCTATTTTGGTGTAAACAGCCAATCATAATTCTGCGTTAAAGTTCCGTTCCCTATCACACATCTCATCTAATGGTTTGTAACTATCGAAACTTGTTGGAGTGGACTTTATAAATATTATTTGGGTAAGTGGAAGGTGAGGTCTACACCTTACTCAGTTAAACAATTTTGTGAGACGTTTCACCAAACTAAAGTCCCTATTCGAGTTAACAGACTTACAATCTTGGCCTAAACCATTGGAATTTTATGAAAATATGTCCCCTTCTCTCTTTGCCAGTTCTGAAGGCTACTTAACAATGTCAGCATCGTCACTAAGGGGGAGGGATAAAGTCCTTCATCAAAAGACAGGGAAATTTTATTTAGTCGATGACGTCTTCATGTTTGTTGTAGTTCCCAGAGGCGTAGCTAGAGCTCAGTCAAAATTTGCGGAGGAGAGTTTAGTCATTTAAAGTAGAAAAGGAAAACGTGCAAGTAACCTAATCGACACTTAAGACTGAAAAGACTGATCATAACATTGGACTCCCATCCATGGTTCCTTATAAAGCGTGTCTATCTACTGCATTGGTATCTTAAAACTTTTCGGTTGAAAGTCCTTTTCATTGTTTGAATAAACGAGGCATGACGTAACCATGACCTTGTTATCCCAGGCCGAAATATCCAAGTTTTCACCACTAGTGGTGGGTGTGATCAATTACAGACAAATCTGTTAGATGAACTAAGTGTTATTAACCAAACTTTTCAAGGTTCACACTTGGGTTGTAAATTTGCTCACAAAAATTAACTTACGCTAACTTATTGTTAACACCTAGTGGAAATCAGGCTTTATACGATAGCGTCAAAAAATCACTCTCGCACCAATCTCTCACGAATACTAAAATTATATAATTTGTTTTCAACACTATCCGTGCTATTGATTGTGCACACGTGACAAGAATGATTGTTATTGGACAGTTTTCAAATGCTAGTTAAGTTTACGTTAAGACCTAACGTTCACGTGATATTTTCGCCTTTTTCTGTTGCTTTGAGTGAGAAATTCGGAAACGATTAGCGACTTTTTCGAAACAGCAATTAATCTTCAAATGGAAAGAAAAGATACAAGAAGATCCTGGGTACCAAATTAACGTGGACCAAAGATTCATCAAACATACTAACATTTATATGAACCGACGACATTAAGAGGCGATTAATAACTAACTGATATTCAAATGTCTCGCTCTTCCAAAACGCTTTTATAAAGAATTTTCGCTGGAGACGATAGATGGTTTGGTCTCGTTTTGAGCACGAATAATGTTTTATCTTTTCTCTTTCCAAGTTAAATTTAAAAATTAAGAACCTCAAACCCAGACCTTTTCGATGTAAAGAGATTTCTTCGTTGCAGTCTGTATATCGAGAAGAGGCCCTGGGTTCGAGGTTGTGTTTTAGAATAAAACTTTGCAGAACTCATCAATTCTTCAGGTCGAAACGTCATGTGACTTGGATAACAGCCGATGAAATGGCAACGACTTGGTTTATCACTTATAAGAACGACCCGACATTTCTAAGAAAGCTACCCTCAGCGATACCGACGACGGCGTGGGTCTTTTTCATGGATAGTGATACACGAAGTACCTACCGATGAAATTGGTGTATTGTTTTGGTGTATGTTTCAAATTTGGCGGCCTTACATCCGCGAGACGGGGGAAACAGGCAGCGTAATCAAACATTGATACTAATGTTTAGGCGAGCTATAGATGAACTGTATGCTCAGAACATTTACGATAATTACATAGCGTGTGACCAATGTTGTATCGTTTGTCGAAAAAATTTAATGAAAAAAAACACACGCTTTTTTTTCGAAACAAAGGGAAATTAACATCAAGTAAAGTAAGAAATAAAGAAAAAATTAATAAAAAAAGAGAAAGTCCGTCCTCCAATTATGTAATTTGAAAATCAACATTTGTTTTGTTATGTGCAATATATTTTTTCGCTATAATATTTATATTCTCTTTCTATATTTCTTTTGTTAATACTATATTAAGATGGATTTTGAAGGTGCGAGAAGAATGAAACAAATGGAAAAAGACGAAAAAAACGCTTAGATATTATCACTTTCGTGTGAAATATTACTTTTAAACACATGTTCTGGAGATGAGAAAGAAAGAGCTTGTTCTTAGCACTGGTCCTCTTCATCAATTCCCGATCGATTGGCGTTGGTGTATATCGTAACTTGTGCTCAGATGAGTAGAGTCAAACTCAGTGCTTTTCTTGATTATGAGAGTGCGTTTTTCTAACAAGATTCGATCATATTTTTGGATAAAAGTCGCTTATTTTCGTTTGAAAGAACGAGGCATCGCTCGAGAATTTTCTCATTTACCCAGACAGAAATAACAAAGTCTCGACCACAAACTAGTCATTAGTAATAACAAGTAACTGTCAATTTTTTCACTATAGTTTGCGTTGAAAACATTGTTATTTCTGTCTGGGTTAAAGAAGGTAATGGTTATCTAATGTGTCGTGCTTCCAAACAAAAAAACGTTGGAGTGTTTTCTCTTCATTTTTTTTTCATTTGTGCAAAGATATGATAAAACCAACTTTTACGAAATTTCCATTCAATTGATTTTTTTACGAAGTTTTCAACTTTTGTAGTTAGCTGAAAAATACACATTCCTAGGAGGCAAACGGCGTCTTTGAACGTTACATGAACGTCTTTATAATGTCGTCTGAACGTCAAAACCATTTTTTTTTGTTCTTCTTACAGCCAATAAGTCAATTTAACATGCCGAAGAAAAAAGGATTTAAACGACAGAATGTTCTTCAATCGAACAGGAAAGAATATAATCCACTGTCTGATGAACTCGATCTGGATGCTGTTGAAGCTTTCCTTCAGCAATCAAAGAAGAACAATGGAAAAGCGTTAGAACTTCAAATTTTACGACAGTTTGACCGAAGCAACCACGACGAATTGCTGTACATTTTATTTTTGCAGTTTTTGGAAGCTGATTTCCCAAGCGAAGTTTATGTGGAGTTGAGCAATACAAAGCTGTTCTCCATCTTAGTTGATATGATGACGAAAGATGAAAGAGCGCTTGTCAATCGTTTTTTAGAGCATGATGGTGGCGAGAAAATAGATGCGGATTGGTCGTTCTGGTTAAAACGCTTAAAAATGAAATATGAAATAACAGCATGATTTATTTTTGACGTCTTTGATTCGTTAGTCGTTGAATTTCTGACGTTACTGTCGTCATTTCCGCCGTATTTATTTTGATTAATTTGGTAAACTCATGTAATTTGTGTTATGGATGAAGAGATTTATTTTAATCACCCCGAACTCGAATATCGAATACGCACTCGACCATCTGTTATCTCGATCAAAACTCTTGGTTCGTTGAGCGTTTCGTTGCCTGGGAAAAGCTTTCGTTATCTCGAACATTTTACTTGGCCGCTTGAGAGTTTAAGATAGCGGGAGTCGACTGTACTTCCTCTTTTAACCGGCGGGGCGCTTATTGATTTTTTTCTTTGGCAATTTAAGTGAGTGCTTAAAAAGAGTGGGGGTTTATAAAATTATTTCTAAATAATAAATGATTTGAATAAAACATCATATGGTGTGTGTTTATTTTGGCGTAATCATCCATAATCGCTTATAACCGGAGGGATTTATATGTTACAAATTTGGCGGTCTTACATCCGCGGGACCAGGTCTTACATCCGCGGGACGGGGCTTATAGCAGGGATTTTGTTCGTACACTCTCTACACTTAACTTTCAATATTCATCTTTTATCTATGAAATTTTTATAACTGTTCTGGCGCTTACTTCTAATTTGAATAGTTTTTGTTGCTCGTGTATCCCCAGGCATTTATTAAAAGGGGAAAAGCGGTCTATATTTTGAAATTTAGGTGGACGGTTATTAGAGTCGGGCGCTTAAAAGTGGGGCGCCAAAAATTTGATACTGTAAATGATTTTCTGAATTATAGGAGAAATCTAGGTACACGAGATGAACTGACCCAGTGGGCAAAATCTTCAAAAAGTCTCTGTGGAGGAGTGCCATTCCTATAGAAAACACTCCTCCACTGAATTACACATATCTTTGATCAACAATTTCGGTGTTAGTTACATTGATTTTAGTTCAATTTTATTTTAGCGAATCGGTTGCAAGATTAAAGAAAATGTTAGAAATGTAGGCGTAAAGAAAAAAAAAGAAATATTTACCGTACGTATTTACCGTTTTACCGTATTTGGGGCTTTATCGCTATTTTGCTAATTAAAGTGTTAAGGCCGCAATACACACGAGAATATTCGACAAGAATATTACAATTTTATAATTTTCTTGCATTATTCTTCCGTGTATACAGAACAAGAATTTGTAAAATTTATAAAAAAATCTATTGTTTGGATATTCTTTTCGAAATGAATTAAATCAAACGATATTAAAACAATAGAAAGTCATTTTGTCATTATTCTCCAGTGCATGTTCATGTGTGTATATGCATTAAGATTATTCATCTTTTACTAAAAACAACTTATTCTTGTCGATTATTCTTGTGTGTATTGCGGCCTTTACGATAATTCAATTGTGCCATCAGAGTTCCACGTTAAAAAATTGTTAATCGAGCTCACGTAAAGCTGTGTGTACACTATTCGATTAGCTACTTGAAGCGAATTTGATTTTGTTACAACAAATCCGATAGTGTAAACAGAGAATTAAAACGATTTATCTTTGTTTACACTATTAGATTTTTCTGAGAAATCAACATCACTTCAATAAACCGAATAGTGTAAACACAGCTAAAGTAGACTCAGTAAATTTTTCAGTTTCGGCAGACTTGTTTAAAGGTCTGGTTTATCGTAGTGTGGATTGGGGCTAATCGCAATTGTGAACCGTTTTCATTTCTATTATAGTAATTTGATGGGAATATTTGTTATAACAAGATCACGCTTATAATCTAAGTGAACCTCCATCCTTTCGAGGCTTATGTTCATGACGCGCATTTATTAACTCAACCAGAGGCGCAACTAGAGCTCAGTCAAAATTTGTGGAGGAGAGTTTAGTCATTTAAAGTAGAAAAGGTCCTGGGTTGGAAGGCGGATGTAGAGGGTTTGTTGAAATTTGTAAAGGAGAGTGTTAACTATGAAATCATAAAATAAAAACGTGCAAGTAATCCCATTGGTGATACAGACTGAAAACAGAAATAAGGTTTATGTGCTCCTCCACAATTTTTGGCATACCCTAGATCCGCCGCTGATAATTGTAGCATATCTAATGTTTATACTGAAATGGTAAACAAACATCTTCTTCATTTTTCAGTTATATTTGTTATATCTCGAACATTTTGATGGACAAAATTCGTCCTTAATGGATTAAACGATCTTTCATTTCATTTTGGCTGACGATAGCTACATTATTAATGCAAAAAATGTTTTCTTTTTGCATAATACGAATTTCATTGTTAACAATCAAAAAAGTCATCAAATCATTTCTTCATTCAATCACCGTGTCTTTTTAATAAGTTATTATTATGCTAGACACTGCTAGTCCCAATATGGGGGCGTCTCACGGAGTTGTACCCACGCATTTAGAATTTTGAAATATTTTGAAATATTGATTTTACACTGATGGGGTATAAATTCAAGACTTTAATTTAAGCAGAACACTATTTGATTAGATGAAGCAAATTAGATTCCCTAAACCGATTAGTCTACACAAAAATTAAAAAATCGATCTAAATTTCTGTTTACATAATTCGATTTGTTGTAACAAATCTTATTCGCCTCGTCGATCACTGGAATAGTACAAACGGCCCTTAATTCAATTCAGGAGTTAACTTGTGAAGCAAAATGAGTGGACTGCTCAACTCAGGGATGCTCTTTATCAGGCGTATGCGCTATTTTCCTCGATAACTCCGAAGATAAGTTTTATAAATATCAATATATTCCAAATGGATATATAACGCTAATTGTCATGATTGATAATTTAAAGAACAGCGACATCTTGGAAAAGAATGTGGTTTCTTACGTTCAATTGGTGTTATGAAAAACAACACATCCGCAATATAAAAAGGGGATCGACCACATCCAACAGTACAGGACAGTTCTTTGGCCTCGCTATGGGCCAGATTGTTGTGTTTCCTTGCATTCTTTGACTGATTTTGTTCATCGAGTTTTACTCAGAAGGTGCATGACGTCGTTCTAACGTTCTAACAACATTCAGACGTCGTAAAGACGTCCATATAACGTTCAGACGTCGTGTGCTATGCTGGGCATTTTTTCATGATACGATTAACCTCTATGTAGTTGTAAGTTGTAGTTAGAAACTCGTGGGGGTCACAAAATGTCGCTGGAGCAAGGAGCACTCCCTTCTATGTCCAGTTTTCTTTATAACGAAATTATTATAAAATTTCTCCCTTCTTGGCTGCTGGTATGAAGCTGTTTTTAATTATCATTCGCAAAACGTTTCTTCTGAATTAAATGTCAACAGTTTATAACATAATTTCACGCTGTTTAATTTCAGCTGTATATAGATATAAATGAGATAAATTTATTATAACTTAATGAAGTTTCACGCATGATGAGTTAATTAATTCAAAATCGAATGTGATTTAATTAATTTCGAATTTTATAAATCATAAATAAAATTTATCAGATAATATGAACTAATTGAAAAAATAATGAAGGAAGTTTCCAAAAACCTTTTGAAAAGTTGTTTTATCTGAAAAATTCCCTTTTTTCCCGCTTTTTTAATTTGTTCTTGTTCTTTTTTTCATTTGTTTTGATTCTTGTCGTTCTAAAGAATACTTACGACTTTTCTTTCGCGCCAAAGTTATTCGATTCTTTATTCGAATTTAACAGTTTGCATCATGGTTGATTGCACATTTTGAATTGGTTGGTTAACACATTGAAATGTATATGAATTGTTTAAACTGGTCGTTATATTTACGATTTTTAAGCGAACTCGATGCACTGCTGTTGAAGAAAAGGTCATATCGAAAACATTTTACAAAGCCAAGAACTTTATAATTCTGCATTAACGTTCACTGAGTTTGAAGAATAACAACTTTATGTTTACTGCCATTTATGTGTTCGTTTGGAACTTCAGGTTAAAAGTGCATTTCACTGAGTTTTTGATTAGTCAACCATCATAAGAGAAAGTGTTGGAATTGTTTTGAAGATGAAGAAACAGTGGATTGTTTAAAAACCGTGTTTGAGACAAATATTTTTTTTGTATAATAAAGAAAGTTTTATTTATTGTTTTGTTATTAAAAGAAATGTTTGTTTTAAAACCAAGATAATGTGGAGTTAACAATGATTAGCGATTTTTGTGTGGCTTGGTACACGACATGCAGCGAAAATACTCGTTTTTAACGAAGTCTAGATTCATTGTTGTTTTAACGGTGCTTATATGGGTACCTGATAATTACGTTAACGCTCTTTCTGAGCTAAGTTCTGCTACAAGACTGAAGAACGATACACCGGTTAGCAACCATACACCCTACACAAGAAACAGGACAGTCGATAATGGCCAACATAACATAACGCCTAAACGAAATACTCTAACCAGACTTGAAATAAGCACTAAAACATTTCCACCAAAACAAAAACGTGACTTACATCAAAGAACGCGATCAAATAATTCACACAAGAAGTTACATGCTACCACAAACAGAACTATAAGTAAACTCTCTCAAGAAAAACTATCTAATGTAAACAAGACTTTACTTAAAACAAATCGAGGGAAGCGTAAAGCCGACCCTCAGTTACCTTACGGAGCGACTCGTAGTGAGATGGACCCTCTCGTAGCTGCTAGAAGGTTCTTAACAACGAACCAAGCTGGTTATCCAAGTCATTCGTCACCACAAGTGTCGTCAAACGGTTTCATACAAGAGCCGTTGTTACACGACAGTATTTCTCCTTTTGAAGGTGAACGTCGAGGCGGTGGTCATATGGCATTGCGAACTAGACTTCTAGATGCATTAGCTAGGCGTATCCAGGAACGTAACATGTATATCCGTGAGCACGGTATAATTCCAGATCGAGAGAGGCAGTTACTAGAGTTTCAAAGAAATCGTGAAAACTTCTATCCGAGACATAGAGATCCTTTATTGTTAGAAAGAACACGTTTAGGGGGTATGGTACCTATTGAAAACGGTCTACATGAACAAAATACTGTTGTACCGTTCAGAGAGAGATTGCTGGAAGCCAATGGAATGCGCTCTTTACACCACCATCAACCAATAATTGATTCTAGATTATTGACGGGGGAGTTAACACCGGAAGAACCTTTATTAAGTAACCGCCGCATGTTTGCGAATGTTGGTAATTTGGGTGATGAGACGATGCCTTATGGTTCCCTTGGAGAATCAAAACCTTCTGAATATATCCCAGTTGGAAGGGTGGGTAATTTACAGACCATGGACCAAGATAATGTAATTAACCAGGTGAATTGAGTATAGATTTTCCTTTACAGCCCCTATAAACGAAATATTTGAAAGTACAGCGGACACCATTGGTGCATTAACAAGATGTCCGCTTTATAGAGGCTTTACCTATTCGCATTTGACTGTAAATGGAATATGTGTCCGTTATACGGAGATGTCCACTTTATAGGGTGTATGCTTCTGCTGTATTACACTTAATAGACCTTTTCATAAATTACGTTGTTACATCCATCGCCTCGTTTTCGCCATGGATATTAACGACGCTTGGGTGGTTTACAAAGAGAAAGGATACCTCAGGGAAATATGTTTCACGTTGTTCTTATATAGTAATCTTATTCATCAGCGCAGAACTCTTAATACCCATAGGGCCAATCCATCGGCTCGTTTTCGCCATGAATATTAACGACGCTTGCGCGGTTTACAAAGAGAAACGATACCCCAGGAGAAATATTTCACGTTCTTTTATTGCATTTAAGTACGGAGTAAATATAAAGATTAGAAACGAGGCGATGGATGTTATGATACGTCATGTATGAAAATGCCTATTGCGATTGTGTTGAAGTCACTTCAAAACCGGTCACACTGGATCGGGGTTTCGGGCCATATATTTCCGCAATGAAACGATTTAATTTACTGCTGTCATCATAGGAATTGGCCAATGAGGAACTCACCGAATTTGTTCCCAGTCTTCGTCCACATAAACAAAAGAAAACATGGGTAACAGATGTGAACGTGTACAGCAAAAAGAAGAATGAAGATATTAACTCTCTACTAAATGATAATGATAATGATCCATTAGATGAGTATGGTAAGTTTGACCACGTAAAAAAAGTAACACCAAAACTCTTTTTCCGCCATTTAAGATCCTTTTCTGGATGTAACATAATTTTGGACACAAATCTTCGGAAGAGCATTCACTCATACAATGTGTATTTAGATTTCTTTGTAATGTTCTGTTCTAAATAGTGGTGTGACCAAAGTACGTTCCTAAATGTTTCTGATATATGTTAGCACCTTATCTCCATTTTTTTAAGTGTAAATATTTGTAAAATATTTACGCAGTTCAGAAAGTTCTAAAAGTTTACAGAAAATAAGCAAGATGGAACCTTCTTTCGTCCATATCTCAGTAGTATTAAAAGTTGTTGCTCTGAAGTTAATCAAAAATCCATTGCAGTAGAATCTAGAAATAACATACGGAAGTGGAGTAGAAATCAATTCGTTATATCGATAGTTCGTTATATCGATAGTTCGTTAAATCGATAGTTCGTTATATCGATAGTTCGTTATATCGATAGTTCGTTATAAAGAGGTTTTGCTATATCGGGTTTGTAATATCGAGATTTCACTGTATTGTCAAAACAACAAAAAAAGGTCTCGTTTGATGTTGTTTGTTTGTTTGTTTTATTCTCCTGTTGTTTATTTTTATTTGTTTATTTGTTTATCATAGATCCATGTGATAAACAACCGTGTCACAACGGTGGTATATGTAAAGTGATCGGGAATACAGAATATGTTTGTATATGTCCACGAACATTTAAAGGAAAACGATGTGAAAGTAAGTGTCTACGCATATACACATTGTGTGACTTTGGTGTGAATCATACACAATTCTACCAACTTCAACCACTCGATTCGCAGGAGGAAAAGAAGAGAACGCAGTGTTAAACAGTTCCACTAAAAAAAAATATTTTACAGAGGCGGATCTAGATGGTATGTCAAAATTTCTGGAGAAAGACTTGCAAGAAACGTGCAATGGTAATACAGACTGAAAAGAGAAATTACGTTAATGTGCTCCTCCACCATTTCGACACCATGGATCCGCCACTGGTGTAAACAAAAAAATGTCCTTTGAATTCTCTGTTTACACTATTAAATTGAATAGTGTAAACGGCGCTTTAGGGAGTGATGTTCAAAAGTGTCGTTAAGAAATGGAAAAAGTCGGAACGTTTTCGGGAGAACCACGAATTCCTCCCGATCATGTTCTTAATTGATTTGATCGCTTTCACATTTTTTTGTTGACATTAAGAAGAGTTAAATGAAATCCGTAAAGATAAGGGAATACCTGGAAACGAAATTGTAGATTTTGAAGTTGGTAGAAATAAGTTTTGTTGGTGCCCTGTTATTTCAATTATCGACTCAATGCTGGTTTAGAATAAAATGAAATTAAGTAAAAAGTAAAAGTAAGTATGGTGAAAAACTTTTTATAGTCTTCATAAAAAGGGGAGCAAATGTTTTGAGTTCAAGGAGATTTTTATTTTCCTAAATTATCAATAATGAATTGTCATATCGCAAAAATTACTGCAAACAAAACCTAACAGACGAAAAAACCCGTCTAAAACATTAAAGGGATTCCTGCGTCCGTAATGATATTTTGAGCGATGATAGAACTCAAAAAGTTGTTTGAAAAGTCTTTTTATAGTTTTTAGAAATTCTATTTCCTTGGGCTGATATTTCGATTTAAAAATCACCAAATTATGTAACGCATAATTATGAAGATAGTATTTTGTTGATGTGCGTAACTTTTGAACGAGTAAACATTGTAACTTCATTCTCCTATCATTCATCTCAGTAGAATTCCTTATTCTCTAATATCTATCTAAAAGATGTAATATTCATTATATCAAAAGTTATAGTGATGATAAATGTTAGCAACTATCTTATTACATCATAATTATGCACTGCATAAATTAAATGTAAGATTTTAAAAATGAAATATCTCCAAAACTATAGAGAATTATATAATACTGAAAAGAGACTTGTTAAACAACTTTTTGAGCTCTATCATATATCAAAAAATCATTTTGGACGCAGGAATCCCTTTAAAGAAGTTTACATTTTGAATTTTGATGCTCAACTACACCTGCATTGAGCATAACTACACCAGGATTGAGTTGAAAGAGTTGTGTTTTTGTCACCAGTGTTGTACCTCGCCCAATACACAACACTGTTCTATTCATTTAACCCCCTTTCCAAACTTAAGAAAGGAAAATACTAAAAAACACGAATAATGTCATCAATGCACATAAAAAATAACTCTGCTACGTGCTGGTGGGTAGTATGGAGATAACAATTATTATCTCCATATTACTCAGCTTACATTTCTTATAATAATGTGCTTTAATTTCAATTCAATATCGATGACCGCAGGTAAGTATGCAGAAAATGAATCTCTGTAGTAGCAGGCACATGATGGACAATCGCTTAACACCTTGTAGGTCCGTTTGTCCATGATGTAGCCAATTGGGAAAAATATTTTTTGATCTCTATTAATGTTTGTTTGTTTTTGTTATTTATTTATTTATTTATTTGTTTGTTTGTTTGTTTTTTTGTTTAAGAATGTTGTATTATAAATACGGTCTAGAACTGTGACTCTGCTAATATAAAATCTATATCCATTACGAGTAAACGTGTCAAGTGTCGTGCTGTGTTGTGTCGTATCGCTATTTATGTCTTGTTTTCACGTGACTGTCTTAAGTGTTCGTCATTGTCATTTTGTCGTTTGGTGTTGTTGGCGTGTCGTTGTCGTTGTCGTTGTCGATGTTATTGTTTTGTCGTTGTTGTGTGACATCTCGTTTGATTCTTGTTGGTTAATGTAACCGTACAACAAAATGTCAAACATTTTTTATTTACATACACGTACCCATACACAGCTATAAAAACTAACATGGATGAAAAGCTCGCAGAAACATCAGAATTCTGGGACTTTTCTTAAGTGGGACCGAATCAGCTGGTTCCTTGAAATTCATTTCATGAAAGTCGTTTAAGGAGGATATTCGTTAAGTGGGATCGATTTGTTGGGTCCCTTGAGAGTCTCAGTAAACGGAAGTATACAGTACTAAATTGTGAAAACACTTGAACAAATTTAGAAATATAAGTGACGCGACGTCGTCTTAACGTCGGAACAACATTTAAACGTTGTAAAGACGTTTATGTTACGTTCAAGTGACATCGTGTGCTTGTTGCGTAATACAGTTGCAAATAAACCTCTGTAGTTTGAATAGGGTGTTCCTTTGGGAGAAACTTTCTTCGGTAAGCGAGAAAACTTTTTCGTTGCTGTCACCCCTCTCCAGAATTGTTATAAACGTTCATATCAGAAAAATAATGTCCGGAACCTCTACACGGGACCTCTCTCATGGCAAATTTAACGGCAAATTCAATAGCAAAACTTAACGGCAAATTCAATAAATAGCAAATTCAACTGATGGACAGTTGATGAATCGACCGATTGTACGAGTTCTCGATTTTGACACCTAACTCCATAGATGGTCTCTTCGCTTATTATTTCTAAGTAAATGAACATGGGTAATAAATCGAACCATTTTGAACGGCCCCTTCAATGTTTGGATTACAGGATGTCTACTGCTGTCGTAATTGCCTTGACAACAACAAAAATAAAAAGATGAAAATAAGGCTTCTGCTTGCTTTTCGTTAAAAGTCCATTACTTTATGTACCAACACGAACATAACACATACACATATATAACACACACTTGGAAGAGTGTGTCTCACTGAACATGCACAAAACCGAAGTATGGGCTGTGAGAAACCATTGTTGAGTTAAATTCCATTGCACTTTCTTCTCGCAGTACGGAATCGATGTCACCCAAATCCTTGTATGCATGGCTCAAAATGTACGGAGACTAATACCGGATTTCAATGTTCTTGTGTTGTTGGATTCAAGGGTAAAAGATGTCAAGGTGAGTTCGACCACAGAACATTGATGCATTGGGTGCAACCAATAATATTTGATACGGCGTTGTGTTCCTTTCTCGTAGTATGTGCGTACATATACATGGTGGTTTTTTTAATTTGGATTTGTTTACACGTTGGTAATGGTGTGGAAGTCCGTGCATGATTTGGTTGAATTGAATGCTCCTGAACTGAAAGTCGCTAAAATCTTTCGAAATATTATAATGACAGGCTTGAATATGTACGCTCAACGCTAAACGTAAAAGGAACGCTAAAGCCCGATGTCATTTGACATTCCTGTTCATTGCATATATTTCGAAAATTTCTGTGACTGAAACTTTGTGTTCTTGTATCTTTCAAAAACAATTTTAAACGTTTTCATGTTCAAGAAAAATCAATGAAAATTGTTTCCGCAAAGAGATGTATTACGATAGATCTACGAGATCTGGATCTAAGAAAAAAAATTAAAGACAATCTGTTGCTATGGAAGCCGATTGTCACATATTTTTGATATTCTTAGTATATCAACTGAGGCCCGGAAAACCCGAGTTAAAAAATCGAGTTATAAAATCGAGTTATGCATTATGACGTCATAATTCGGGTTATTAACTTGAAATTTTTAATTTTCGATAACACTTCGAGTTACTAGCTCGAAAATATATTTCTCGCTTCTACAATTTGAGTTACTAACTCGAAATAACTTTTTCAAATAAATCAAGTCGATTTTTCTCGAGTTATCGTGTCCGCTTAATTGTTCATATCTAATGAAAATTTGCACGTGGAATAATTTGACAGTGCTAATTTTGATTTACATTTGTTAATGTAAAAATGGGCTCAAAATTAATCAGTTAAGGATGTAGATAAGTAATATGGAAGTCTAATGATAAGCAATCCTTATATTATGTATCGTTCAAACATTCTTAACAACAGGTGTACCATGACACTTTCTACGCTTACATATTTTACTTTGAATCTCGGAACAATTTGGGATTAAAAATGGAAAAGTAAGAGGGTTTCGGGCAGGGGATTGGTGGTGGAGATGACTTGAATTCGACGATGACTCGGCATGATTATTTTAAAACTAATGCTTATAATATGAAAAATTATTGTTTTTGCTATCCAAAATACTTTGAAAATTAAGCAGACACGATAACTCGAGAAAAATAATTTAAAACTTAAAAAATTTCAAGTTAATAACTCGAATTATGACGTCATAATCCATAACTCGATTTTATAACTCGATTTTGTAACTTGGGTTTTCTGGGCCTCCAACTAAATCATTTGATATACTAAGAATATCAAAAATATGTGACAATCGGCTTCCATATGTTGCGTCGCCATTTTAACCGGCATTTATAACCATATGTTGTAGCAACTTTATCCGAAACAAAATCGAAAGAGAAAGTGTTCGTGCTTACAACCACCAGAGAAATGAAATAAACGTTATTTAATTTTACCATTGTAGCAAGAAATTATTGTTTACCAAATCCATGTATGAATGAGGCTGTATGTTCCGAATCATCATCCACCGATGGGTTTTCATGCACGTGCAAAGACGGATATTATGGCAGAATATGTGACCGTAAGTATTATCATATAGTCGCTAGAAAATTCCCTGGTCAGGAAACTTATATTAAAACTTATATTAACTTATATTAAAACTTATATTAACTTATATTAAAACTTATTGTCTAATTTGTCTTTGATCTTTTATTATTATATCATTGTTGTCGGGTACTCACTTTGGTCACATGATTAAAATATCAGCAATAGGACTTGGCAATAATGCAGTGGGCAAAATCTTCAGAAAGTTTCTGTTGTGGAGTGTTTTTTTATTGAAAGAGCAGGCAATATTGCTTGCCATTCCTATAGAAAACACTCCTCCTCATAGGCTTTTGAAGATTTTGCCCACTGGGAAGCTTCCAGGCTGGGCAATTTATTATTGACAATGTAGTAGTTTGACTTCTTTACAAAAGATTAAGATCACCTTGACCTTAATCTTTGCATTAAAAAGGCACAAATAAACGGTATTACTATTTGAATTTCACTTTAAAAACGTATGTTATATATTGTATTGGAAGTGTTTTAATTCCCCACATTTTCAACTATATAAGAACGGGTTAGCAAACAGAAAGTCTATCAATGATTGATTCAGTTTAGAAAACTTCTGTAGTAAATAAAGCTAGGCAAAAACATGGTGAAAGGCTGCACATAAAGTGAACTGAGAGTGTTTAATGCTGCTCTAATTTTTTTGATAGCTTCTTATTTTTGTTATAACCAGTTACCGTCATTTGAGGATACTTTTACCCATGGGGAAAGATTTTCCAAACTTAAAAATGTGTAGAGCGCTGTATAGAGGTAAAATAGTAAGTTAGCGATTTAAATGAACTGTTTCTAAAATATAGGTGTTATATTGTTATTTTAAATGTTTTTTTTTATTTTTTTATTTTCTTCTTTCTTTAAAGTTGGTTTGGACATTTACAAGTACTTATTTACACCAACATAAAAATAGAAAATAAAGTTAAGATTACTTTAAAAATATATTATTCATATAACGAATATACAAAATATGAAATATACAAAATTTACCAGGCACCACAGTTCTTACAGTGGCAATACATTTGAAGTGGTTCGGCGGCAGACTTTAACTCATTTAAATCTGTTATAGTTTTCACGTAAGCTGGCATGTTATTCCAAGCTAGACCATCCTGAAAACAAAACGAGTTTAGTGCAATGTTGTTTTTCGCTGGTGCGACCTCCAACATGTTACCATTTCTTAAAGTATAGGAGTTAGTTTTAGATTGGAAAATGTCCCACAGAAATTCAGGTTTAGTTGCATCATGAAACAATACCAAGAAAGAGTTATGAAATGCACTTTTTTTCAGCGAAAATGTGTACCTGGTCCCTGTAAGCCTTTTCTAGCATCGGATTTCACATTTGACAATATATATATATATATATATATATATATAGAAATCTCTTAATGCATCCCCAAAGTAGCTAACATTACCCCATCATTTTTTTTTGTTATTTATGTGAGAGACAGGAAAACTTTGGCCCACTGACTTAAAAAAATTGTGATTTCAATCTAACCAATTTTCCAACTTGGGCCAAATTATCCCTAGAATGACAGTATTTTTGAATTCCAAAAAGAAACTTTACATTCCTACGTAAGATAATTATCTTTCGAGTTGCTATCTTTATAAGTTAATGGTCTCTTGTTTATTTAACGTGAGAAATGACATTGTAACATAATGACTTCATATGTAAGAAATAATACCTTTTTTTTGGGCTATAGTAAATTGAGCCATTGAAAAGAATTGACAGAAAAACCACTATTATCAAAACTTTGGATGTCACTCTCATTTACTTAATTTCTTTACTGGACGATTCTGTCATTAGCATCACAAGAAATTATCAAAAAATTATAGGAGCTTTCTTATGACTATCAAACTGTTCAACAATTCGAACATTTTTTGTTCTGTAGAGAAACGAACTGCTTGTACACCAAGTCCTTGTCAAAATCATGGACATTGTTTCACTGATGGCACGGATGCTTTTGAATGTGTTTGTCAAACTGGAACAAGTGGGAAACTTTGTGAAAGTAAGTATAATATCTATATATACTTTGTGAAACAATTTATTTGCCAACTGTGTAAATGATATAGTGAGTTTTGGGCAATTCTACTTAAAAGGGAACACCATTAGGACAAAGTGGTTTTAGAAATTGACTATTAAGTAGAGGTTTGGACTTTGAAATGAAAAAAGCATTTGTTCCTGCTAAAAGAGTCTGCTATAATTGTATAATAGGAGAGGTTTGACTGTGTTATAGCAAGTATGAGGAGAATTAAAGCCATTTTAACATAACATAACATAAGATATAAATCTTCTGTATGTGTTATTGCTATACGACAGCTAAAGCAATAGCTCTTTGGAATATCACTCAATATCCTGGTCATGAATTTATGGCCTTGAATGATAACTTGGTTGTGTCATTATGGTGATAAGTTCCTCAAAGAATTTGGCAGAATGAAAGAACTTCCATTTTGCAAATTCATTATGCAACTCAATACGCAAGAATGATATATTTCTGTGGGAAGCATAATGGTGGATGTTCTTAGGTGTAGAAGTAAAAAGGAATGAAAAATTATATTATATTTCGCAACATCTCATGTTGAACCTCAGATGGAATCTCGAAATAAATTCTTGAAAGTAATGAATAATCAGTTTAACAACAGTTCGAAAACCCTTTTGTGAATGCATTAAATATAAAAATTCATTCTTTTTCAGTTGGTAAATTGGATGACAGTTTTCAAAGTATAGCACACTTATTTAATGGTGATAATGACGGTGTCGGTAATACAGCTGTGATGAAAAGTATCATTTCAACACCATCGGGCTACGATGTCAGTAAAAGCTTTATTTGTGAAGCTAATCCATGTTTAAATGGTGGAATTTGCAAAAAAGATGTTTCACAAACCAAAGGATACCAATGCCAGTGTTCTGCAGAGTATCATGGAGTGATATGCGAAGGTCAGTTTCTGAAATAAATTTGAATATGTCTTGTTATGTAAAACTTAGATGCAACTTAGATTCTTTAGAAGTTAATAGTTTCAGTTCCAATTAAACATAAAAAAATCTATAATTGCGTTGAACACAAAGGGCTGTAATGACTTAAAATTAAATTGTACATGAAAATCTTTTTTCTATTCATGATAAAATTCATTTGTTTGCGGACAGGCAACATTTCTTTCAGCCTGTATTTGATAACCATGATAACCATCACTAGTTGAGTGGTGTTGTCTTTACTGAAAGGATTTCTGAAACAAAGATATGAAGAGTGTAATCTGAGAATAAACTTTTTGTAACAGTAGATGATTTGTCGACTGAAAAACAATTCTGTGTAATTAACATCAGCACACCATCTTGATAATTCTGATAATGCGAAGCCACGAAGTCACTAAGCTTTTGGGAAATGCTAAAATCACTCCAAATGGCCTAATAATCTTGATAATTTTGGGTAGGGTTTTATTTCAGGCATGTATTTTGGACTGTACTGTATGGTTTGCATTAAAGATGATTTACATAATTAGTTCACTCTTTTCCCAGCTAGTTAATTCTACTAATTCTGAATGAAGTGTGTTAAATTAATTTGCATATAGACTTGTATCTTCTTCCTTTGATTGGGCACTAATTTAAAAATATTTAATGATTTCTCAAAATGCAAATTTCCTATATGGATACGAAATTAAAATATGATTTAAAAAAATTGTTTACAAATAATTAAGATAATGAAAACAGGAGTGCATTGATGAAGGTTGAGAAGGAAGTTCCGTTATGACATTCCCTTAATTTTACAATGTATTGGGTTTCCTTTGGATGTCTTTCTAATCAAGAAGAATGTGTCAAGGTAATCGATGTTTTTTAAATCCAGAAAGAAAATGTCAGTGTGAAAATGGTGGAACGTGTATTGGTGAGGGCATTGAAGTTCGATGTGTTTGCAAATCAGGTTATGGAGGAAATGAATGTCAAGGTATGCATGATTCACATGAACACAAAATCCTTTCCTTTTGTTATTAATTTTTTTGGTCCCATCACTCAATACACTCAAAAACTTAAAATTTGAAATATTCTTCAACATAGAACATACACAATGCAATGAAGACACCTGTCTACATGGTGGCATTTGTATTGAGCAAGTTGGTGGATTTCATTGCAAATGTGATAACGGGTACAAAGGACATCGTTGTGAAGGTAAAATGTTGATATTTGAATGTTTTACAGCAGAAGAGATTTTGAACTCTAGTGTGTATAATCTATTGCATGCTTTAGAAAGATTTAAGATAAACTAGTGTTGAACCCAGCAAATGAAAATTGTGGAGGAGTGCATAATTTCTGTTTCCCCAATGAGCTTATTTGAACGTTTTCCTTTTACGGTTTAGTAACATTCTCCTCCACAAATTATGACATGCCCTCTAGATCTGCTGCTGTAACCTTTATTTCATTTTATTGGTATATATATATAGATCTTTAATGGAAATACTATCGTTATGTTATAGAGTATGACAAATGTAATCCTAATCCTTGTTTACATGGAGGAATTTGCCGAGATTATGGTGACTTCCATAAATGTGAATGCAGAAAAGGATTCAAAGGGAAGCAGTGTGAAGGTAAACTTGATGTGGATAAAAGTAATGGGGTGATTTAACAAGAGAATCATTAGTGAAACTGTAGTATTAGGAGAGAGAGAGAGAAAGAGAGAGAGATTCTTAACTACAATAGGCGTTTACTTGAAGTTTGACCATAACTTTCCTTACTTGCATATTATTCACTGATACTCCAATTATTGCATCGGCTCTTCAGCTGAAATTACCAAACACCTGAAGAAAAGTATATTTGATTCAATGCATTTCCCTTCTCCCTTTGGCTATTCTTTTGTTTAAATTTTGTTTATCTATTTTGATTATATAGATATTGATTTGTGCCAACCGAATCCGTGTCATAATGGCGGTCAGTGTTTTGGTTATCCCGGTGGCTACCAGTGTGAATGCATGCAAGGATATAAGGGAAAGACATGTGATCGTAAGTATTTATATCATAGCAGATAAACAGATTAGAATACGTTGCTTTAATTTTTGTTTATATGTCACATTCTGACTCGATTGTACATACAGACCTCATTTTTATGTTGAAAATCACCAAAACATTATTCCCCTGCAAGTTGCAGTTGAGCAGAATGTATAACCAAATAGTTTACTGTGAAACTATGCAATAGAAGAGATGATTAAAAGGGGTCCATATGGATAACTGATTCAGAATGTGACATATATTATAAACACAAATTAGGGAAAGGTGTATCAGTTGAAGCATGTTTCATAAATGAAAAACATACATGTATTTTGAAAGCAATCAATCATGTTTTATATGAGTTAAAATCATTGATAGTTGGTTTCTTTCCATCTTTCAGTCATTATTTATATCACTGTTACCATTTACCCCATAGACACTTCACACACACCATCTAACATCTGTAACTGTTCAACATAAACCAAACATTACATATAAACGAAACATTACACATACCATTAGGCATACTACTGCATTACATGACACCATACAACATCCACTCTGACAGTTACGTAGTTTCATACTCATTGAAATCACTATAACATCAGTAAGTACAAGGCAGCAATTATATTGTGTTTGCAACGACCTAAGCTCACTGAGATTGTTCACATTTAACTGATGGAATTAGTTCTAGGGACGAAAAGCTGATTATATTATTCACTAAAACTGAAAGGTTATGAAAAATGGATGTGCCATAGACCTCTTCTTCTTTTGTTATTATAGCCCTGCAGTATAGAGCCTTCTCACAATAAATTATTATGATTGGTTAATTGATGTCACATGACCCGTCAATATTTTACTGTATTGACCAGCTTCATAAGAAATGTAAACAAAGAAATTAAAGACTCTACATTGCAGGGCCAGAAAACATAAGAAAACCAAAGGAGAATTTGTCACTCTTTTTTTACATTTTGTTTATATAGAACAAAAAAAGTTTGAGCAGCGGTATAAACTGCTTTTTAACGTTATCAGCCTGTCAATACTGTCAATATTGATCTCTGTCAATATTTTCCCATATTGACTGGCTAAATGGTTAATAATCCATTTGCATTCATCAAAAAATCTCAACATCCATGAAGTTTCACTTAAAAAATTACTAATTGCTATAGGAACAATGCTTATTCCTCTTTAAAGCATTTTAAATTATGTCCCATGCATGCAGTCATAGACTGATTAGCCATATAACTGCATTCACAAATCCTGACAACTGAACAGAACCAAAGAAAGAAATATAGACTTTAAAACATTACCAAAACTTATTCTTCAGAGCGAATACATTGTTTATCAAACCCTTGTTCAAATGGTGCTGAATGTATTGAAGTTCCTCCGACAGCCGAAAAACCAAGTGGCTCTTACAAGTGTGGATGCAAAAGTGGTTTTACTGGAGAGACGTGTGAAGGTAAATAAATATTTGAAATAATTAATCAAACTATACAACTACTAATTAATTCTTTCAGTTCATTGTTATTATTTCTCATGACTTGATGTGACTGTAGAATCCGATTCTATTCACTTTCATATTGTGACATTCCTACAAACATCAATAACAACAAAACAATGACAGACCAAATAATAACACAAACAAACATGACAGAAATACTTACAAGAAACATATACATCGAAAACTAAATACAGACCATTGTTACAAACGAAAGACAAACACGCAACCATACACAACAACAATGACATCCAGAGAAGATTTTAATTGCTGAGAAACAAAACGTTTATTTTTTAGAAAGAGAATTTTGTTACTCTTCTCCATGTCACAATGGAGGAACATGTCTAAACTCTAAAGACACCTTTTCTTGCAAATGTCATGAAAAGAACTATGGGAATCATTGCGAACGTATGTATCTATGCTTGTTTGACCACAAAATCTGAGCCTTTATCTTCATTACTACATCAAATGAAAACACTGAATTAATACTTAGTTGTCAGATGGATTTATTCTTCCCACTACATGGAAAATCATTATGGAAATTATGTCTTTTAATAAGTCACACTTCTGATATCTGAATATATTAAACTGAGCTGTTTAAGTTCAAACCATAACGCATATGGATAGCATCAAATCATTTGATTGAACATACACTTTCCATTATACAAGGAAAAAATTGATGTGATTTCTAATTGCAATCCAATTTGGAAATATACTCCCATAAAACACAAGATTCTTACAGTACGCAATACCATAAGAAGTAACAGCTTCAATATTAACATGTATTGATTCCAGTAAATATTTTGACATATTCATTGTTAATAATATCAACGATCTACTCATCATTTTAAAATGTGTGTGACGATATAAGCATTTCTTTGTTCAAGTAAACTTTCTCTTTCCTCTGATTTTCAAGTTGTTTTCAATTGAATAAAAATGAAAAAGTAAATGGTGATTAAAATGATAATTGATGCATTGGACAATTCATTTAGTTGATTTCTTGTTAATGAAAATAATAAAAAGTATAATGAATTTACACTTGATGTCACAAAGTACAAGGTTGTTCTTTTTTTGGAGTTTAAAACCAACCAGAGATAATGTCCACTTTGCTCAGGTTGATTTCAAAATTTTGTTGTAAAGCTTGAGTTGATTTTCCCCAAATCGACCACTAGTAACATAACGGTTAGTCATTAGCGAGTAATGTGAATTATTATGGATAAGACATACAAAGAAGAGTTACAGTGAGGAGGAGAGTCTATGTATTGTTTGCGTTTTGTTTGTTCATTGTCTCTTTCTCGTGACTATGGTATCAAATTTGTTGAATTGGACCAGTGTTAGTTTTAGTAACAGCATGTGAATACTAGTATGTCTAATGAACTTTGTTCTTATTTCAGATATAAATCACTGCTACGGAAATCCCTGTAAAAATAATGGTAAATGTGTTTCGGGCATACATGATTTCAAATGTGAATGTATTGTTGGTTTTAAAGGAACTTTATGTGAAGGTAAGAACAATGGTGTATTTATGGAAAATCGATGGAAATTTCCAAAATTCCCTGCAATAGTATCATTGTATGCTTGTGTTTGCATCTGACTTATGGTTTTACTAATATAAAATCAACAACACTGACAGATTTATCAAAATGACTCACAAAATGTAGTAGTTTCACAGTCCGTAATAGGACTACCTTTAGTGGTTCTTTTATGACTAAGTCAAGTTGTATACCTTGAACGTTAGGTAGTCATTCAAATAATGGTTAAGTGATTAGTTTCTGACTCTCATAGGTGGCCATTCATTAATGTCAAAATGACTCAGTTAAATTTCTTAGTGATATAGCCAATACCTGATAGGTTTGTAAGGAAAGAGTTATTTAAAATTTTGCACTTATAACAGTGTCATTTTTAAAAAAAAATTTCATGATATTGTGAGCTTTACAAATCTTAATTATTTTTGTATTGTTTTTATGTAGAAGCTGATTTTTGTCAGCCAAATCCCTGCAAGAACGCTGGTTTTTGTGCTGCAAATATTCCTGGCACAGGATTTAATTGTCAATGTAAAGAAGGATTCCGTGGTCTTACATGCACAGGTACATCATTTTTCATAACGTTTTTCACAAAGGTAACACATACAAAAATTGAGATGGAATGATTCAATAGGATATGAAAAGTTTCTATCACACATATCAGTTACAAGTACCATCCTGGTAGGTTAAAAGGCTAAAAGAAAAACATAACGACTTGAGTTCTAATTATTTACATAGTATTTTCTTATTCAAGTATTCTAAATAATGATGATTTATGGTAAATGATTTCTTTATCCTCTTTGCGTCACATCATTGATGCCGCGTTGTTTGCAATTTCTCAATAATTAAAAGAGGGATTAAAGTCCATAACTTTAAAAACATGAATTTATGTTGTTTCTTGGCTTCATTCTTCATTCAACTAATTGATTACACCTGTGGGCTTTGCCATTGGTTATGCTCCTAACTTGTTTTCTCAATTTTCTCTTTTGGATGAAAGAACAAACAACTTACGTTATATGTTTTCCCATTATATAGATCATGATCCATGTGCACCGAATCCATGCTCACATGGACAATGTGTTGAATTAGCCGGTGGTTATATCTGTAATTGCACAGTAGGATTTAAAGGAACTAAGTGTACAGGTAAAATCAGATCCTGCAAGTGGTGTTAGATCTTTCATAAAATATTTTCTCTTTTTCAACTGCTGATTAGATAGTTATTAGATTTGAATTTTAATGAGTGATAAAACAACTTATAGAGGAAAGAAATCGGGGTAAAAAAAGTACAATTTGTTTTAGAAATTAATCACTGTGAACCAAACCCATGTTTTCATGGTGGTACATGTGAGGAAATCAATGGTGGTATTGGTTATGTCTGCCAATGTTCGCCTGGATATAAAGGGGAAATGTGTGAAAGTATGTTTTTTTCAGATGTTTTCAATTTATTTAAGCCATCTTATTTAAGCCATCTCTTCTGTTGATAAATCCCTCTTTATTAAATGATAGCCAGTAACTCAACTTGTTATAATGTACGATTTAGTTTTGTATTTTTTTTGTTGTACATGTTTCTTTTATGCGGATCACTTTTATAAGAATTGAATATGAATTTAGTCATCTGTTTGCCTGAAAAATGAGGAAATTTAATAAAATTAAGTAAACTGCTTTTTTTTCACTATCCATAGAATGATTTACGAACAGCTTAGGACCTGTTTAGAAAAAGCCTTTGTAAAAATTAGAAAACTTAAAAAGTTAACAAGTTAACGAAAGTTAATGTTATTGCTATTTTGTCTTGCTAGAAAAAGACTTATGTAACCCGAACCCATGTCAGAACAATGGAGAATGCTCAGATAATACCTTCGCATATGGAGGGATGAGTAAATACACCAGTCAAGCTAATGCTCAAGATGCCATCCATTGCACATGTTCCAAAGGTTTTCGTGGGGACAGATGCAAAGGTATCATCTTGTTTATCTTTTAATTGTGGTTGATTCCAAGATGGCTATTTAAGTTTTGTGCGTATTCGAGTGTTCATTAAACCTTCTTTTCAATCTCCAGTACTACTGTTTCTCTTTAATATTGAGGTTTTTAATGATATTTAATGATTTTATGAGCACAATGACATAATAAATTGTCTTGAAAGTTTTGTTAAAAGCTATGGCATAGAATCAAATAGTTGTTTCTGTACTTGTTTCTGTACTTATCTGAATTGTAGTTTCAATGTGACAGTCAAATGATCGTAATCGTTTTCAGAAAAAAGAGCTTTTCTCTCTTACATAATTATTTCCCTGTCCTGTCAAGATGTAAACAATGCCAATGTTTTTATTAAAATACCGTAGACTCTCTATTATTCAAATTTTTAAGGAAAATAAAAATATTTCAAATTATGGAGGTTGATTTGCTATGGAGGCATGACCTTGAGGGCAATTTGGGATTAATGTCTGACTTTCATTATGATGGTTTTCAAAATAGCCCAAACACAGTGAGTAAACAGTCAAAATGAAACTATGGTCGATAAATCCCAAAATTGTCTGAAAGTTACATGCTATTACTGGTTATCTTTTGTTCTGTTTATATTTTGATGATGTCATTCTTAAGTCATTTTATTTTTTCATCGTATGACTTTTTTATCATTTGATAATTTTTACAACCAATCACAATTTGAGTCAACTTTGTTTAAACCAATCATAATCTTAAGACTTTGTTTATCTTTTGTTCTGTTTATATTTTGATGATGTCATTCTTAAGTCATTTTATTTTTTCATCGTATGACTTTTTTATCATTTGATAATTTTTACAACCAATCACAATTTGAGTCAACTTTGTTTAAACCAATCATAATCTTAAGACTTTGTTTATATTTTGACTTCGCAGTACATCAGGGCGGATTGCGGCCATTTTCATGCTCCGTTAACGTAGGTAAAATAGTTTAAAGTAGGGAAAGAATTGCAGAGAGTCTATTGCACTGTTATATTTTTGTCATTCAGAAAGTGAGTTGCTCTCTGTTTAAGAAACCTACCATGTGATGTTCAATAGCTGAGAATCATTCACCCGTGAAAGCCCTCACATGGTTATTTCTGCTTCTCTTACTAGTTTTGTTTACTGAACTTTGTTTAACAACCTTGTTTAAACACATCTCATTTTAGGCATGATTTGACACTGATTTTTCTGATTAATAAACTAATGTTATATTAAATGATAATTTTTATTGACAAGACATTATAAATGAATTTGTTTATCATTCATCATGCTCAATTATTATTATTGTTTGTAAATTTATTAATTATATAATCAGTCAAAATAATGGCATTGATAGTTCTGAAGAGGAATTTGATTTTATATATTGTGCTTTTAGCTGATTTAATGCACTTTATCGCTGTACAAGGTTATCTTTTTTCTTGTGGTTGTGTTTGGAATCATTTATGTTTTATAAGTTGGGTATTAAGAATTGTGTGACAGTCAATGATTGTAATGAAAATTGGGTGAATTGTTTAAAAGTGAATTGAAATTAAATCTCCTATTTTAGAGGTTGATCCTTGTTTCCCGAATGTGTGTAAACATAATTCACAATGTATTGCAGATGGCCATTCCCCTCTCAAGTGCAACTGTTCAATAGGATGGAAAGGACAGTTCTGTGATTGTAAGTATTCACCAGAGGTGGATCTAGAGGGTATGTCAAAATTTGTGGCGGAAAATGTCAGCTATTAAAGCATAAGAGAAAAACGTGGTAATACAGATTGAAAACAGTAAAATTATGTTAACGTCCTCTACAATTCTCGGTATACCTGATCTGCCTCTGATCTCTGCTTAAAATAATTTTTATCAAGTGATAAAAGTTAAACATCTGTCCTGTTCTTGAAGTTGAATTGTTGAATTAATGAGGTATTTGTCTCTGATGAGGTGTTTGCAAATGTTTACAGATGTTTCTGACTTTTTGAGTGTCTTAACCTAACAAATGCAATCATTTTCAGTTGAATGTGTCTTTATATAGTCCGGTATAATTAAAACTTATAACGAAAAGGTTAGTTAGTTTTGACTGTATGCATGCATCCAACTGTTAAAATTTACCCCATTACTTTTATTCTTAAGCTGTTGATCTCTGTTCACCTGATCCATGTCGGTATGGCACCCACTGTATACAAACTGATGAAGAAAGTTATCAATGTGGTAAAAACCTTTGCACTCCTAATCCATGTACAAATAATGGCAAATGTATTGTTGTGAATGATGAAAGTTTCGAATGTGCTTGTCCGAAAGGATGGCGTGGTCTGCATTGTGAAGGTACGTGAATATTTTTTTCCCTATTCATGTTCACATTTTTCATATTCATTTTTTCCCCAGAACACATGTTCTATTTGAGATAATAATGATCAGCTCTGAATATGGACTAAGGAATACCTTTTATTTTCACCTATGATATGACATCATCCATCATCATCCTCCATTAAGCTGCTTGTGTAGGTTTTTTTTATAATGCAGCAGAAGATTGCGATTTCCCAAATAATTGGTGGAAAAACTTGTATCATACAAATACATTATTTTGTTTGTTTTCAGAGCAAGATTCTTGTGTACCTAATCCATGTGAAAATGGTGGTATATGCCATGATATGGAAAATGGTGGCTACACCTGTGAATGTCCGAAAAAATTTGCTGGTAATAAATGCCAAAGTGAGTAAAGATTCTTATATAGTTCATTGGTGTATTTATAGTAAACAATTTTAAAATCATGTTTTCTGTTTTCTTCTAGTTGCTGAAAGTGCAGAAGCAGGTTTGTAATTTTGTCTTTTTGTGTCAGGATTTTTGTTTGACAATCATTTGATAATAATTATGTCATTGTAAGGAAATATCTAAGGGTATATATAAATTGATATGATTTTACAGCATTGGGGAAAGGCTACTTAGATTTTATTCAATATTCGGATTATATTATTTCACCAGTTTTTGTGCAGTGGCAGTGTCTTTACCGTTAGTATAGTTATCCAATGAAAGA
This sequence comes from Turritopsis rubra, assembly GCA_039566895.2. Lineage (NCBI taxonomy): Eukaryota > Metazoa > Cnidaria > Hydrozoa > Anthoathecata > Oceaniidae > Turritopsis > Turritopsis rubra. The sequence continues at coordinate 15,057,086 of CM077617.1, read as the reverse complement.
AAATTGTATTTTTCTTTTTTGTAATAGTCAGTAATCGACTGATAATTGTTGACATGAGACATGAAGGTTTGAAAAAAATCTAGTCTTCCCCTCACTCGTTAATAAGCTCAAGTTATTGAGCTTTTGTTTGGATGTAAATTTATATAAATATATATAAATAGTCTAGGAAAAATATGAATTCTCAAATGAAATGTTGTGTATATGAAACTTTAATTTTTTTGTCTTGTTCTTGTTTAGCAAAAGATTACTGTGAAGCATATCCTTGTAAGAATGGAGGGACTTGCATTGACACTGAAGGGGGTTTTACTTGTAGATGTAATCAGGGTTTTTCAGGGCCATTCTGTGAAGGTATTTTTCTTAGTTTTCATGAAAACATTTGTTAATGATTACACATGGATTGTCAAATAGCTTCCTTGAATATAATGTGATGCAAATGTAGGCTGAGGGATATTAGTTTGACACCACAATAATATGCCAACCTCGAAAATAAGCGAGGGACAGTAAAGCCATTGCTTTGCATATTAAGTTTTGCAGCTGTAACATATGTTTTCATTGATGTCAAGATCTGAAACATTTCTTAAACTGTTACTCAGCTTTTGTTATTCTTAATATTTTTGGTGATAACTGACAATATGGAAAATGCTTACAGACAACCTCATTTTGGTTTTACTTATCTTCACATTCATTTTCAGAAAATACCACGGAAATAAGTTGATTCAAAAATAGGTCACAAATTGCATTTAAGAACGAAAAATAAGCCAAGGAAAAGTTCAAGTTATTGAAAGGATAATAATGATCAGCATTTCTCATCAGCAACATTGTGATGATTGCATCTGGTTGTGAGGACGCTATATGAACACTTGTCACAGTAAAAATCTTCTACTTTTTACATATTTTTTACAGTTTTTAAACCTTCCATTTACTCCTGTTTTATAGACAGCGTTTGTCATCCAATGCCTTGCGATAATGGAGGAACGTGTGTTCCTTATTATGGGATTGCATTGTGTAAATGCAAGCCTGAATTCACTGGTGCACATTGCTCTGGTAAGTGTCTCAACTGATAAGTTCGTAAAGGCTAGTTTCCATAAAGCCTTATATTCTGTGCGGGCAGAAACTCTGTGCCTTCTGTTGGTAACAGTTGAGTGGAAAAAGTAGAATTCTATTCAAATATTTTTGTGTCCACAGAATAAGACAAAACAAAGGAATCCCCATTTTGTCCCTGTAGAATCTTAAACTTTATCGAAACCAGCTTTGAGGATACTTTTTCTTATGTTACTGATTTCTTATCTCTTGAAAAGTGTTTATGTCTGCTGTCTACTACTAAGTGTAAACTAACAAAATGATAAATGGTAACATTTTAAACCATACTATGTGTGTTTATTATAGACTTCATCATCTTTATTTAAGCCACCAATCTCCTGCAAAAGGTCTCCATTCCCTAAATAAATTCACTTTACTGAAACTTCAAACTGACTTGACAAATTACCATCTCATATATATTAGAACTTCAAAACCTTATCATAATTAACATAGTTGGCAAAAATGTATTATAACAGGCAGAGTGATAGTGAAGCTTATTGTTACTTATCTTGAAAATTGTGTTTTCATAACTTAAAGTGTTTCCTTAACTTAAAGAACAAGTCCTAAGTCTGTATATTTGAGGTTTTATTATATTGGATTATAAACACAATTCCTGTGTGACTTATATTTCAATGTTAAGAATTACTGAAGGGGTAGTCATTGCCAAACATCTAGAGAGTCAAAGCACCTTAGTAAGACAAAAAAAAATGTGTTTTGACTGCAGATTTTTCGTATTTTTTGTGTGTATGCATACTCATTCTATACATTTCACTTACTGTAGAATCGAGAAAACCAGCTACTGTTCAGCATTCTGACATTAACACAATAAAAATGACGGAACTGACTGGGAAAACCTCACCAAAACCTTCAAATACCGAACTACTCAAACATTCTGGTGGAAATACGCCTTTGCTAGTTGAACGTGTAGAAGAAATACTGAACTCTGACAGAGACAAAACTGATCAAATATCACCATCGAAAATCGAAGATATATTAAAACCAGTAAACCCTATGACGAGTCAAAAAGAGGCAATTGACTCAAAATCACAACTGTCCAATCAACCACCACCAGTGCCACCAGAACCGCCAACTACAATTCCTATGGATACTAAAATGCAGAATTTACCAACACCAACAGCCTTGGCAGTATCCAAGACCAGTGGAAAGATGGAAACGATGGAGGTACCAACACCTACAGGATCTGTCTTTCGACCAGTTGTTGTCATCAGAACTCAAGGTGTGTTTAATTATCTTTGAGATTCCTTTCATTAAGGCCCTAATAGAATACCACTTTAAAAAACCCTGTAAATTTTGATTCCTAAGAAATTTTCATCTTTGATGATGGATGTGTTTGTTAGAATTTTTTGCGCTGCTTACAGACCCTTGCCAAGGTGTGTTTATTGAACATTATCTTGCAGATTTCTTACACACCCGTCACTAATGACCTAACAGACTCCTTCATAACACTTAAAAACCTTTGTAAATATGGCAATTATTCCTGGAAACTTCTACCTTTGAACAGTAAATTCATAACACTGAGGCAGGATGATGGATGTCTTGATAAATAATTTATAATTGTGAAAACTCTTGTCATGTTTACAGATCCTTGTGAACCAAACAGGTGTTTGCATGGTGGTATTTGCGTGGTTAGAAGTAACGGTGAACCTGAATGTATCTGTCCCCATGGTTTTTCAGGACCAATGTGTAAAGGTACAAATTCGTTTTCATATTAGTTTCATCTACTTAAATTGAAACATAACTGTATGCCCAAAAGCCCAATATAGAATAGGAGTGTCATGAAATTTCTTTTCAAGTGTTGATTAGGTTACTTGTAAGTTTTTCATTTCTACTCAAAATAACTTAACTCTCCTCCATAAGTTCTAGAAACTGCAGTATCTTACAATTTTTGTCCATCATGTTACAGTTGCGTTTAACCATCATGCAACAGTTTTGTCTGACCATCATGCAACAGTTTTGTCTGACCATCATGCAACAGTTTTGTCTGACCATCATGCTTAGCACAAACGATCTAACCTTCTCATTCTTTCAACTCACCATAATAATGTTTTTAATAATGTCCAACGAAAATATGGGGAGTTTTAGGTCTAATCTGTCTCTTTCTATTTTTTCTTTATAAGAAATTGGATTGCTTGGTTACTCATCTGCGCCGAAGTTCTTTCCTAATGGTGAGTTTTTGTTTCAGAACTTCAAGAAATTCAAGTCTGTTGAATTTCGAATTTTAGATATCCAATAGTGTATAACTTAAGGACATTATTAAGACTATTTTTAGGATTTTTAGGCTAAGTTGAAAAGTTAAAAAAACAAAACGTATTTAATATCTTGTCCGATCCAACATGAAAAGCGGTCAGCTGTGAAGTAATGAATTTATAATTAAAACAAAACGAGGCTAAAATCCGAGAATAAAAATTTGGTCCACTCAGGTGGCCTAATATAAAACTGTCAAACTTTATAGGAATTGTATTGAGTGAATTGTAGTTAATAAAAAGCCTGATGATAGGTGGTTTTTAAGAGCAACCCAGTGGGCAAAATCTTCGAAAAGTCGCTGTGCAAGAGTGTTTTTTTAGTGAAACAGCGGGCGATATTGGTTGTCATTCCTATAGAAAAAACTCCTCCTCATCGACTTTTTGAAGATTTTGGCCACTGCGAGAATTCATAGAATAAACTGGTTGCAACAACAACAACAACGATATTATTACGTGACCGCTGTGACCTTCATTAACTGTTATCTGACAATCATGAAACCTTTGTAACTTGATTCTTTGGAGGAGTTCTATAGTTTTATAAAATGCTTAAAGATTTTAAAAGGAATCAGTTGAGTGATATGTAATCTAAATGGCAACAAAAAAACTGCTTGTTGTTTGTTTTGGCTCCAACAAGGGATTTAGCAATACACAGAAGACGTTTACAGTAGTTTGGTAGCCCTGTTGGAAATTACAACGCTTACGCCTATGAGGGTACTCCTTAACATGAGCAATTACTAGCAGTAACCTCTGGAATAAATATTCTAGCTTCTGGGAAGAATAAATGACTTTGGACTGGACTCGATTAACCAATTGTTTCTGTGAACTTTTGATTGTTTTATTTACTGTTATTTTTGTTTACAGATGAATGTAAACATTGTGATAGAAACGCAATCTGCGTGAATGGACATTGTATTTGTGAACAGAACTATGTTGGTGATGGACTGGAATGTTGGCGTAAGTAATCCAAATAGAGATTAAGATCCGGTTATACGGTATACTATGAAACTATGAGACACTTTGCATTTTTATAACCAACGATCCATGTTCCTCAGTGGCTGAGTGGTTAAAGAAGGTGCATTGTGAACCCAGGAATCATTGGTTCAAGCCCACCTCGGGATGAAAATGTGACACTATTCTGTGATACTGCAAGTCTGTTCCTCTGAGAAGCTTCTTTGAATGTAATAGGGCTGTTTCCCTCAATGATTGAAATACCATTTGGTAAAATTGAATAGCCCATCCCTATTTAGTGACTTCGGCATTTGGGTAAATACATGGATGGTGCGAAGATTCGTTATAAAATCTTCAATTTGTTTTGAGGTGTTTGCAACCAAGAAACTAATAAAATAAAACAGAGTCATGATCGATATGTTGATTAACATCGGCATGCTTCAAAAGGAGTTTAATTTTATACCTACATCTTTTCTGATGTGATTTTAAGAATCGTTTTCCTTGCAAACAGTCTAGAAATGTTCTGGACAAAGATTCAAATACATTTGTTTTTCTCTGTAGCTTCTTCTCAAGAAGACAAAGATTGGTTATGTGACACGAGTCCATGTCAAAATGGGGGCACGTGTAAACCAGGTCGTGCGAAATGCGTGTGTAAACTAGGCTATATTGGGAAATACTGTGAAAGTAAGTCCTAGTTTTCATTAAGATATAAAAGAGTTGGAGCTGGGGATCAGACCTGGCCAAAACATGCCAGTGACTATAACATTGTGAATCAATTCACTCAGCTTACTGTAGCACTCACCTTGAGAGCTGGATTGACGGATTGAAACGGTTGAAGCAGAAAGGCAGTTTCCGTAGCACAAATGGGTGCTTTAAAAACTCTAGAACCTCCAACACATTGATAACTGTTCTATGAGAGCAGAAGAGGTTATTTTTTGGGTAAACATTAATAATTATTTTCATAGGATACTGCCCACCATCTGTTCATCTAAGCTTCGACACGATGAAGGGACCTTACGTGAAGGATGAATCAGGGAACAACAATAATGCCGTGTTGAGAAATGGCGCGGAAATTACTTACGATGGTGGAAAATGTGATTCTGGCGCTTCATTGCAAGGTAAGCTCTCATACAGCCATGTCTTTGCAACGTCTGAACGTTTGTTTGGACGTTGAAGGGACGTTGTGTGCCTGCTGAGGTTCATACTATATTTATACCTAGTCGTGTTTAACTTCACTATCCTGGAAAGTCCTGGATTTTTTTAAAAAAAAACGAAATTGTCCTGGAGTAGTCAAGGAAAGTCCTGGAATTTGGATTCAAAATAATAACCATGAATTTTCTCTCAGGCCCTTCTATAATTCGCTTGTCTGTTCTTCTTTCTTGCAGGTGGCGATATCCTATTTGATGGGCGGAACTTTCAACCTAAACCGGTCGATTCTGTCACCATGGCAGTGTGGGTCAAAGTTGACACGAGTCGTGGTATACAATCCTTATTCGACACTGTCGGCGGTGAACGGTCGACACACCGTGAAGGGCAGTATCACTTGGAGATTGATAATGCACGTATCAGATGGTTCCATAGGAACGAGCATCATGTCACAATATTCAGTGTGTTGTCGGAACCGCTCCTAGTTGAAGGAAATTGGACACATATTACTGGTACATACAGTGGAGAGCAACGAATAGCAAAGGTTAGTTACAACCTAACACCCAGGATGTCTCGTCTTTATATCAAAAATAGACAATTTGCGCTGGGTTCGAGGTTGCGTTCAGGAAACATTCTAGTTATGGTTTATCCCAGGTATTTAAAGTTTTTCCGAGATCATGTCTGCTTAATGATGTCAAGATGACGTCAATAGGGAGTTTTATGCCACTGCAACGACAACGAAGAGAGCAATTTGAAAGTCATCTACGAGTAATCAGAAAACATTGAATGGGAATAACACTGAAAGTTTGAAAAGAACTTGTCTGTAAATAGAAGACTTCTGATCGATAAACTGAGAAAGAATGAAACAACATCGGATCCAGATGCAGTCAACTCTCGCTGTCTTGAAAACATCGGTCCATTGAGCATTTCGTTGCCTTAGAAAACCTCTTGTTATCTCGCGTTTTACCCGAACATTTTCTCGAACATTTTACTCGAACATTTTACTCGAACATTTTACTCGATCTCTTGAGAGTTTAAGGTATATGGAGTATAGGGAGTTGACCGATACAAGAGAAACTACTTTTCTATGTCGCCTTTGGTTTCAAATTTTCCAAATGGTATAATAAGGAACTAACCTCGTCGCTAGGGCTTCGTGCCTTTTCGATATAATGGATGGCGTTAATATGGAACAGAATCACCATCTTAGTTTAAAGGGGCTACGACACTGATCACGTGATATTATGAATTATGGTGCCGCACCAAAATTCGATTTGAGGCGAGAAGTAAGGAACACAGAGATAAGAGAATAAAAATAGCTATATAAACAGCAGAATTCTTAATTTTCATAACGAATTAGCTTTATTGAAATAATAATACAAATTGTTACTCATTTTAACATAGAAATCAACAATCCACACGCCATGTTGTACAAAAATTTCAAAAATTTGCAAAGGTCTTGAAAAATCTTTATCTTTCGTTTTCTTGTGCTCTAAAACACCATCCTTCATTTTTTGTATAACTTCTGTACTTTCATTTCGTCTTGCTTGCTAAAAACAAAATTAAATAAGGCCTTGGAGCTACGAAAACTTCGAAATTCATCTGCAGCACGAGAATCAAAACAAGCCACTTCTTCTTCACGATCATTGAGCAAGGGTAAAATTTGCAGACCAGATGGAGAATTAGCAGACACGACATTTGGCCAGCTATAACTTGGATAATCATAGCTAATATTATTTGTTTTGCTTTATATTGCTTTCTTTAATAAAGTAACCTTTACCAACTTACTTGTTCTTTTCGCTAGCTCGCAAGCACGTTCAATTTGGTTCCTCCAGCTGGTCTTCAGATTCGATGATTATTTTGAAATGCGATAAACACTACGGCCGCCGGGTAAAATGTAAACAAAAACACAGTAAACATGTAAACATCAAGTGATTCATTTCGTAGCCCCTTTAATGTTCTAGTTAAGTAAAAGGAAAACGAAGTGAGGAGGAATTGAACGGAGCATTTCCTTTTTCTTAGTAGGATAGGAAACAGAAGGTTAAGAATTGGTTTCTTTACATCTCAGCTAAAATTATGTCATACGTGCAGATAAAAGAATTCTGCACAGGCCAGTGGGAAATATCTTTAAAAAGTCTCTGTGGAGGAATGTTTTCTATAGGATTGACAAGCAATATCGCCTACTGTTTCAATAGAAACGCACTCTTCCACAGAGACTTTTTGGAGATTTTGTCCACTGGGAGGCGATCAAAATTATCAATGCCCAAGTTCTTTCACGAAACACTAGAAGAGGAACAAAACGGGTCATATCTCTTTGTAGGAAGTTTTGCCAAAAACCCATTCCTGTTCAAAAACCCATTCCTGTTTAAATGTTATGATTTCCCTATTTAGTTATTTGTGAACGGTGACTTGGTTGGATTTAATGCCAACACAAGTGATGTAGTTCATCTTTCGCAAGATTGGGATACCAAAGCGGGAATAGGTTAGTTTTTCTTATCTCGTTAAAAGTTTCTTGAAACTACATAATGTAAGTGATTATTCATTCTGTGGAATATTATGAGGGATACAGCTGCGAATCTTGAGAGTATGTCGCAATTTTATTGCTTCTTAATTTTATTGAATTTGTCAGGAAGGGCGGTCACTGATAGGATTCATAAGCCTTCCACAGAAAATCAACACTATGCACATCAGTTCATGCTCACACAGTCTAAGTAGAGTTGCTGTAACAACATATGGTTTTATATTTAGGAAAACACGAGCATCCGTTTGGTAACCGCCTATTACGTGGTATGGTGGACGAGTTCTTCATTTTTGCGTGTCCCTTGCCTAGACTCGAAATCCTCGTTTTGATGCACCATTGCAAGATTTACTGGAGTAAGTTTAAAATAAAACTTTGAATTTCTCCGAATTTAAAAGTATGGAGGACTGGCACTACTGGGCTGTAATTTATGCATACCTTATTGGCCCTTTTTAAGCGTACCTTCTTAATGGCGTTACTTTTTATGACTTGGCGTTAACAGCGCTGGCGTTAAATGTTTGTCTGTGAAGGTTTGCCCCATTATTACGACAATTAGTAATCAATTTCTATAAGGTAGATATACAGACAGATAATACATCTTTCCCGAATTTCTGTTTAAACCCTGTGTGTCCACCGAGCCTCGTTTCTATGCAATTTATTATTTTACAGATTTTTTTGACTTAAGTCCTTAGTGATAAACTGCCTCAGGTATAATGATAAGATTTGAAATTGAAAACGAGGCTGAGTGTGCTGACTAGGCCAAAGCATGATGTTTAAACCAAAATTCGGTAAAGGCGAATGAGATTGTTTACCACGTGCTTTTGTGATATCATTATTAGAACACAACGAAGAAAGTGCATCTCCATCATCGAAGCACGAAGTAGCTAGCGCAATAAAGACGGTCGATACATTAGGAGATGCGTCTGCGTTAAGGAAGGCCAAAGAAAGATACCAGAATTATGTTGGATATGAAACAGAACTTAAAGTACCTGTCATTGTAAAAGAAAGTGATCGTGCTATGGCGTTCACTAATAAACCGGTCGCTGAACAAATTACTGTCACTGGTAACCAACGTTATCATATTGCCAAACCACTTCTGCCGATTATTTCGGAACCGAGAACTTTCGTGAATCGTCCAGGGCAGTTATCTCCTTTCATGCAGTATACCAAACCATCAGCCGACGTGAATTTTATGGGTATACCGAATAAACCGTCATCACTTCCAAACGGACGTAGTCAACTATACAATGAAGTGCGCGAGATGATTGCTCGTGAAGGGTTATTACCACAGAATAAACGAACACAGATCTCTGCCATGCAACAGCTGCAAAACCTGGACAAGAAACTGGTCATGAAAATTAACCCGAACGGACGACCAAGATATCATCACGCGCCAATCGTTCGCAACGAAAATAAAGAGCTTCCGTTTGGTCCGCATGCGTATTTGAATCCTTTAAATCTGTTAACAGCCGGTATGGCTAAATCTACCTTTCCGACATCTCCACAATTAAACCAACCTTCAAATTATAACGTGTTGAAGAAATATGCTACGATACCTGAATACCAACCGAAAAACAACGTAAACATTGCCGGTCCGTCAGCGTTTTTTGGACCGGATAGCCCTCCTGTGAAAGCAGCAGTCAGGAAGTCACCAATTCCGAATGTTCAAAACACGCCGGTCTCCTCAAGCTACATGCCAAACTTTGATATTAATGGACTAACCGGTTCAAATATGATCCAATATCAATCACCTTCAATGTTACAGCAACATGCAGATCCACGTATGTTTGTCTGGTCCAAAGGTTTGGCTCACACAAGTGGCGGCACCCACACAAACACCCACACGAACACGTTGCAACGAAACGATCCGGGCGTAGCAAAAGTCGGCACCAATGTCAAATCGTCACAAAACTCGGGTGGGAAAACGAACCAGCAACAATCGAATCGATTCAATATTCCTCTTCAAAATATTGCTATCATTAATACATATGGCAACGCACCTCTCAATAACCTCAATCTTAACAGTCAATTAGACGGCAACGATCGACAAAGATATCAACAGCCAGAACAGGTTGCAATGAAAAAACAGATTCATACGGAAACCCACGGTCATCAGTGGGGATTCGGGAATGGGAATGGAAACGGAAATGGAGTCGGAAAACCCGGTGGAAGTGGTTCCGGTGGTGGATGGGGAGCCGGTGGTCCCTTACAACAGTCTGTCAGTTTACCTGGTTGGGGAGGAAACCCACCGGATGGGCCACCATGGGGTGACAAAGCCAAAGAAAAGCAAAAAGAGAATCAACAGTCACAGAGTTTTATCTCATTCGGAATGCAACCGAATCAACAGCAGAAGAGTTTCGTCATTCAAAACATCCAGCAGTCTCCGACGTTTCCCGTCAATGCCAGAGAAGTATGGAATTCCTACGTTGCTCAAAAGAAGCAATCAACGTCAGAGATGCACGCCGATTCCACCAACACCGTCTCTTCCAGTGCTCAAATCAACCCAATTAACCCGCAGGGATTAAAAGTCCAAAACCATGGGTGGGGTTACGGTAATGGGAACGGCCAGGCTGGCGGTGCTGGTCCTGGCGGTGGCACCGGAGATGCTGGCGGATGGGGAGCAGGTGGGCCTGTAAAACAAGAAACCAGACTGCCTGGACAGCAAAAAAGCTTCATTCACAATCCGTCTTTTCCATTTGCGATCGCACAAAGTTTGAAAGCTCCTTGGGTTTCAGGGAGCCCTAGCAATAATGACAAACCTCAAACTAAAGTAAATTCTTTCCACTTCCCTCAAGTACCAGACTTCGATAAACGAACTCAGATGTCGTCACCAAGGCAACAATTCGTTATACCGAATGTTAGTATAAGGTCAAAAATACCTCTGGATCAGTTACCAACTTCATCAGTTATCAATAATCAATTTGGTGTGGTTGCTAATGCACCAGTAAAACATAATATACCTACAAACGGTGTGTTTGCTACACAGCCAGTCATTACCAAGTCGGTCATTCAGACAGGAACGAACAATGAACAAAAGCAGTTTCCTCAAACACAGCCTTCCTTCGTGTCAGCTTTAAAGGAAGAGGCGTTACAAAACATTTCACCGTCTCAAAATAGGGGCGGAATGACCGGGTTGGTCAATCCCGCTAGTGCCACTCTTCTCTTGCCGGAATCCGTAAGGCGTCAGATTATATCACAAGCAATAGCAGATGCAATGCACGGCTTGAAAAAGAAAAAGAAAAGAAAGAGACGTTATTCGAAGGAGAAACGTCGGATTAACGATGTCGGCTGAAAAAAAATCCGACATTTTGCGACAGAAGATCTTCTAAAAAAAAAACACGGTAACAACGTGATGCTTCACGAAAAGGCGACCGCACATCAAGTAGAGTATTTGGTGATTTCCATTTCAAATACGTTTTAGTTAGAGCTATAAAGCATAGATATGCAGATTGTGTTTAAGTGTCAGTAAAAGTGAAGTACCTCGTCATTCCTTTATGCAATGTATGTGTAAAAAAAGGACCACAAGGAGTTGAGGATATAGAGAGCTCGGACCGTTCACGGGATTTAGATTTTTGGTATATTTGTATTTTTTGTCGAAATAACACCATCACTATAGCAACCATGACATTGTGTAAAATGCAGAAGTAATGCCAAAGCTGATGTAAAAAAAAAAAGATTATCTGAAACGGAATTATAAATTATCTTCCGAAGCAAAAGATTGACACTTACCGTCGAACATCAGTCACATCTGTATCGTAATAGTTGGAGAAAGATACGTCACACACAATCGCCGGACATAATGTCGGATACATGATGATCATGCAATTATAAAGTTTGATTTGTAAATACTATACAGAAACGTATTTACGCCGTCAAAACGTCACACGTTACGTTTGTTACGTTACATATACTCAAACTATTGAGGATGATATATTGCAGTGTTTCCTTGACAACACAATCTTTGAGGTACCCTTATCATTATCATAGTCAGTACAATATTCCCTGGTCCGGAAGTCTTATGTTAAGTTCCATTGTCGGTATTTTTAACTCAAACTCTCTACAATCGTGTGCAAAAAATTTGGACAAAACTCTTTCTTACATAAATTTCACGAAACAATGCTGAGAACACATGAAAAGTTGTTCTGGATGGTTTCCGGCTAGGGAGACTCTCATCAGCAACTCAACATTGTTTGTGGCGGGAGAGGGGATTGTTTTGTCCTAATATATTTTGCACACGATTATAACTGTAGTTTGTTTTGCGTTCACTTTGATCACATGATAAAAAATAATTACTGTGTAATATGTCATATGATCATATTGGTTGTAATATGTCATGTGATCAAGGTGGCAAAATTTGCCTATTGAGAATATCAAAGAAAAAATGAACAAGAAGTAGGCTTCCACACCATAGAATTTTCAGGGAAGTTTGAGTATAAGCATGTTCCTGTCAGCTCAGAATACAAAAATAACTCATGGCCTGTTTGTTTACAGTTTCATCCGATTAGACTTACGTTAATTTTATTACTACACGATGCGGGTTTCAATTTTAGTATTCTCGGCCAACAAGGTGCTCCTTTTCTCTTGCATTAACCAATCGCCATTCATCGTTTCATTTAAGTACCAATGTTTTTCAAGTTTATGGTATAGTTTTTTATACTTTTTAAAAAGAAATGTTTCTTTATTATTTTACTAATTCTTGGTGGAAGGTTCCGCGTTGATTTCAGCCTCGTTTCCAGGGAAAAGTAGGAAATAAACTACATTTCATAGAATTCGAAATTTTTTTATTTCAATATTTCATGTATCTTTGTATTTATTTGTTACTATTTCTATATTTTTACTGATTTCTCTACCTTTTTTTAAATAAACAACTTAGATTATTTTTGTATAAAAACTGATTCCACCAATTTGCACCCGGTTATCTTTTGAAATCTAAGTTGGATTTCACATCACATGTACTGAAGATGCTTTGTCAGAGTGCGTTTTTATCTGACCGTAATGGGAGAAGGATTGAATATACGTTAAACAGCTGTGGAGGAGCCCAAACATAAACGTCAATCAAAGTTACACTCCTTCACAAACTTTGACGTCTTTTTGATCTGCCTTGATTTTTCTTGTGGTCAAAAAGTACTGTTTTTTTTAACGCAATCTACGGAACGTTTCGATGAAATCTCTATTGATTCCCTTTTGTTTCTCGTTCATTGGAAATTTCCCTGTTGGTGGTTCGTTTATGCACGTAGAAATTTTTTAAACTTATATTTGTGCAATTACATGACGCACCTACACGAACATGTATGCGCCTGTGTGATAAGTTTTCCATGTATTTATTGTGTACTTGTGTGTGTAAATATATTCACAGAGAAATAAAAGCTAGTTCACATTGTAAAACACTTTTGTGTATTTTCTTTAGTTTTGTTTCATCTGGAAGTTCCTCTATAGTGACGTTTCTTTTGCTATATCCTTACAAGCACCATCTTTATGATCACCAAAAGCTTGAATTCACTGAAATGATAAGCACCACCTAAGTCCCTCTCTCTTAAGCTTGGTTCCCACTTGGCTCTACCAACTTGTTGCTGGTTCCTTATTTCGTCGCCCAAATACATCTAGTAATGGGAACACCAAAAGTTCGTCGCCCGAAAATGAAAGACGACGAACCGGGGACCAACTATCAAACTTTTTTATATTGGTCGTCCGTTCGTCGCTCTTCAATAATCTTTGAGACTGTAGCTCTAGTCGAAATTGAAAAGATAATAAAATTTGCGATTCTCCAGACGCAAGAAACCTGAGTGTTAAACTACCCAGGGTGTCACGCATTTTCAGAGCGAACACTCGGGGCAAGTCACAACGCTCATACTTATGAATTATGCAGACCAGAAATATATATTTTTTCATTTTGAACTTATAATAATTTTATTAATCGCGCCTTCATTTATTTACTGACCGTGCAAAGTTATAGTTGGTCTGTATATTATTCAAACAATTCTTCATCGTTTTCAAATCAAAACAACACGGAGAGAAACTAAAAGAAGAATCGCAACCATTTTTTTGGTGGCAATATTCGATGCACAGACACAGTTTTCAGACCCCACTTGACGTCAGTGATAACCCTATCCATATAGTGTTTTTGAGTGTTTCTTTTATTGAAACAGCAGGTGATATTGATTGCCGTTCTTTTAGAAAACACTCTTCCATAGAGATTTTTTGAAGATGTTCCCCACTAAGATGGAGCATTGTGAAACACCATATAGGATTTCCCACTAGGTATTAAAGGAGATACACTAGGTATTAAAGGAGGTATCAATCTTTAACTCGTGCTTTATTTGTCAGCTTTTCGTAAATCAACTCAAAACTTCCAATCCAATTAAAACTCCATAGGTGTGAAGTTTTGCAATAAGTAAATCATGTAAGAGACAATCAAGACTCGTTCGTAGTTTTTGACCTGTTGGTATAACATATCATCATCATCATCATCATCATCATCATCTCCCTAGCCGAGGCGGCCGTGGGTGCACCCAGTTCATGACAGCCCTTCACCAACCTTCCCGATCTTCCGCCATGAGGTTGAAGTTAATTGTCATTCCATGGGTGTTTCAATAGGCAAGAAGTACTCGGTGGTGCCTATCTCCTCTCCGAGTTCGCAGTGACACCACGTGCCGGATGTGCTCAGCCAATGTCCCGAAGGATTCTTTGCTCGACCACGTGCTCCAGAAGCCGTTGGTCCCTGGTCCCTGGAGACTCCTCCGCCAACTGGAACTGCTGGTACCCTGCTGCCAGTACCAGAGGGACATATATAGTTTTAAATAAAGTTTTAAGTAAACTTAAATAAAATTTAAGTTTTAAATGAGTTTTAAATAAAACTACTTATAAAAAACTAATCAAAACCGACTTTTCTTTTCAATATATAATTAGAGTTTATCATGTCATAGACCGGTTGTTTTTGTTTGCGACGTTTCGACAGTTACTATATACAGTGTCAAAAACAATTCCAGTATTAATAGTACATCGTATAATGTTCCTGCGATATGGTTTCCAGCTCTACGCAAAACAAATTATTGACATTGCTTCCTTCCAGGTCCGAAATATTGACATTGCTTCCTTCCAGGTCCGAAATAATTTCGATCCTAATTTCGATCCTACTGAAAACATATATAAACTTTACATCATTCATTTACAAACGCCCGATGATGACAGTAGTAACTGTCGAAACGTCGCAAACAAAAACAACCGGTCTATGACATGATAAACTCTAATTATATATTATGAATACTAGACTGACAAACAATATAAATATATTCAATTTGATTAAAACACAATATGGAGATTCCACGTTAGCTTCAGTGCGGAAGTTGGAAAAGACTCGAGCGAAGTACGCTAGGTACTCGAACCATCTAAGATTCTCGCTCCGATGTCTACATAATAATTTGACGCCAAATGATCTAAGAATTCATTGCAAAGTCAAAACTGAGAAAAGCCGTCAGATATTACGTCGTGCCAGCAAAGTCTTGCTTCAAGAACGAATCCATCTCAATCATGTGACAAGAGAGAAATTAAAACAGTCAATGGAAGAGTTGGACCAAGAAATCAAAGATAAAACAACATCAGAAGAATATGAACTCATCAAATCTGTTCATAATAAGACATTTGAAAGGGAGATGGAAGTCGCTAGAACAAGACAGGTTAGAAAATTCGCAAACCTACATCCACAGAAGGAAGATACCGAACAGAAAGTAGATAAATCAAGATGGATAATGAACTTGTCATCAAAACAATTGTCATCTGATGAAACCAATATTTTGTCGAAGGGAATGAATTTTAGTATAACACCAACTGAAATTCCAACAAAAGAAATTGTTGCAAATGTAGAGAGTGGTATCAAAAACCTACCAAAAGAGGAAGCTGACAATATACGAGCTAAAGTCAGTCTAACTCTACAACAATCGAAAATACCAACCGACAACATCAGCCGAAAAGACAGAAAAGCTCTTCGTAATCTTCAGAAAGATACCAGTATCATGATTCTACCAGCTGACAAAGGACGAACAACCGTGGTATTAGACAAACCCAACTATATCCAGAAATGTTACGATCATATAAACAATGGTCCATACAAAACGCTCAAGAAGAACCCAACTGAAACAATCAAAAAAGAAGTACGACAAAAACTTCAGAAACTACATGACAATGGTTTTATCGATCAACAAACATATTTCAGATTAAAACCAAGCGATTCTCCACCACCTCGATTCTATGGTCTGCCGAAGATACACAAAACTGGAATACCTATACGACCAATAGTCTCATGCACCGGTACGCCGTTGTACGACTTATCAAAATACGTAGCAAAGATATTATCATCATATACACAAACTAACCGATGCAAGAATTCAAAAGAGTTTTCCGACTTTGTTAGAACAAAAACTGTCAATGTTGATGAAGAAATGGTATCATTCGATGTTACATCACTTTATACAAATGTACCGATAAATGACACGATCAATATAATTAGAGATTTAATCTCTAATGACTCAAACTTTTCATCCAAAACGAAAATTCCACCAACAGAATTTTTGGAATTGATAACGCTTGTATTAACAAAAACGTGGTTTCTATTCGATGAAACTTATTACACTCAAACAGATGGAGTTGCAATGGGAGGTCCGGCATCTTCTGTAGTTGCTGAAATCTTCATGCAAGCGTTTGAGTCCACAGCCACAACAACCGCTGACAAACCCCCAAAAGTATGGAAACGTTTTGTTGACGATGTTTACGCTATAGTGACACGAGATTCATTGAATAATTTTCATCAACATCTAAATGGATTGCACCCGAAAATAAAATTTACAATCGAGCAGGAATCGAATAATTGCATCCCATTCTTGGATACTCTTGTAAAAAGAAATCAAGACGGAAGCATTTCAGTGAACGTATATCGTAAACCAACACATACAGACCAATATCTAAACTATAACTCAAACCATCAACAAAGTTGCAAAGAAAGTGTTGTTGCATCGTTAATAAATCGGGCGAAAGATATTGTTAGTAATGACGATGATCGTGTTGAAGAAATGAAACATATCAAATCGGTTCTCCAAGCAAATGGATATGACAGGACGATTGTTAGAAGAGTTGAAAATAGAATAAACAATACTCGAACTTCAAACACCGAAGAATCAACAGAACAAGAACCGGTGACCACTATTAGTATTCCTTATGTATCTGGTATCAGTAATGCTTTACAAAGAATATTCCGTGCACACAACATCAAATGCAGATTTCGATCAACGGAAACTCTTCGTAACATATTATCTCATCCGAAAGACAAGATCTCAATGAACGACACAAATAACGTGATATACCAAATTCCATGTAGTGATTGTGAATCAGTTTATATAGGAGAAACAAAAAGAACATTTGAGCAACGCATCAAAGAACATATGCGAGCCGTACGGAATGGCGATGTAACCAAAAACGAAATTGCTGACCACTGTTGGACTAATGACCACAAGTTTGATTGGGAGAATAGAAAGATCCTTGACAAGGAAAAAGGATGGACTGCTCGAAAAGTCCAAGAGACTATATACAGTGTCAAAAACAATTCCAGTATTAATAGTACATCGTATAATGTTCCTGCGATATGGTTTCCAGCTCTACGCAAAACAAATTATTGACATTGCTTCCTTCCAGGTCCGAAATATTGACATTGCTTCCTTCCAGGTCCGAAATAATTTCGATCCTAATTTCGATCCTACTGAAAACATATATAAACTTTACATCATTCATTTACAAACGCCCGATGATGACAGTAGTAACTGTCGAAACGTCGCAAACAAAAACAACCGGTCTATGACATGATAAATTCTAATTATATATTATGAATACTAGACTGACAAACAATATAAATATATTCAATTTTCTTTTCAAGTTTCTTCGCTCATTCATCGAATGCGGTATAGTTGTTTTGTTTTCATGGATGACGCACACAATCGGAATTATATTGAAAACAAAATTGTTGAATAGTGCATTTGGCCAATACTAAAATCTTCAATTGAGAAACGGCAGTTGAAAGCCATTAAACATTAAAAGTTCTTTTTGTGGTTCCACTGTTATTTTCGTTGTTGACATGGAAAACGTATTAGATACCTATGTAGCATGTACATGAATCACTTTATTAATAAGTTTGTATCTGTTCTTGTCACAGAAGAAGGAACGTTTCAAGAACCATGAAGAACGGTCCTACTGTATGTTAAGGACTCGGCAAACATAACTTCGTAACATAGTTCAAAATAAGAACTATAATACGAACACAAGTAAAATGAATTATTCATCGCGTAAGATGTAACGTTCTATTCGCAAAAGCCACAGTCCATTTTTCGCTGCCAATAACCATATTAGATACATACCGTAATGCATCGAATAAACGCCCGGGGCGTTTATTAAATTTTTGAAAAATTTGAGGGGGCGTTTATTCGAGGGGGCGTTAAAAAGAGGGAGGCATTTATTAAATTTGTTGTCACACAGACACAGACAAGTTGGTTTAGTCGTTCCTGCGAAACTCAGTTTCGAAACTCAATAAAAGTCCTGTGCAGAAGTGCTTGAAAAGGAACTCCTGAAGCGGAAAAAACTCTTTCAACATTAACTCTAAAATTTAAAATAAAAGGATTGTACAGAAAATTTCCTGTATTTAAAAAGTGAAGAAATATACGTCATAACTTGTCTCAAATAAACGCCTCTTTTCATTATTAATGTTTCAAATAAACGCCTCCTTTTAGGAGGGGCGTTCATTCGAGGGGCGTTTAATAGTAGGGGGCATTTATTAAATAATTTCAGTTTTTTAGGGGCGTTTATTCGAGGGGGCGTTTAAAAGAAGGGGCGTTTATTCGATGCATTACGGTATTCAACACTTTGAACTTGATATTGTTGTATTTTTAAGTTCATAATTTATTTAAGATACATTATATTAAACGTTTCAGATGACACAAGAAAATATATTTCTTACAGAGACGGAAAAATCATATGTGTGCCTTGTAATTCATAACCGTGATTTTGTTGGGGGAATAAAAAGCTATTGAAAATTGTAAAGAAAAATACAGAAACATCATGAAAAAGTATTTGCAAGTTGCTGTTTTCAGTGTGTTGGTGATGTTCAATGTATGTGTTATCAGAAGAGGTTACCTTTCCAAATCTGGATTATTCCGATACCCTTTGGATAATGTCCAAAGGGTATTGCATTGTCATCTGTACCTATCAAAACGGATTACGGAGTTGATAGCGCTTCATTATGTGTGCGAAACTGTTTAAGAAATTACAATTGCTCATCTGTAAATTATGAAGATAGTAACAATTTCACTTGCGAGTTATTAGCTGAAGATCGAATAATAAAAGAAAGTCATGATATGCTTCAACGAGATGGGTTTGTGTACTTGGATACTGTGAGCGATTCTTTTTTCCTTCAGGCCTGAATGTCATATTACGATACTAGGCAATGGTTTGGTAATTGATGAAATTTGAAAACTAATTTGGCCTGATTTTTAACATCAGTAAGAATCAGAAATTAGTTTTTTTTAACATGAACATATACACATTAATAAAAAGTAAAAAAGGTGTACAAAGTTAATTGACACCACATTTCTGGGAATCAAGGCTAGTAATATCTGCAGGTCCTGACTAAGGACAAAAGAGTTTAGAGAGTATCTTCAGATGAAATTGGCTGAAGATACTCATATAAATCTTTTACAGTGATAACAGGCAGTCATTTCTAGCCCTGAAGAAAAATATACAAATAAAAGTGGCTCCTCATTCGTGCAAAGGAGTTGCAAGAATTGACTATGTTTTGCATCTCATTTCCGAGAATTCCCCTAAAAATATATACTCACTGTAATAAAGAGATACTTTTTTATGTATATAGGTATTGGCAGAAATGTAAAAATATATATCTATTTCTTAGAACTTCATGAAGCGTGGTGAGAAATTTAAAACTAAACATGATAAATTGGCCAAGCTATGAATTTCATGTTAGCCTGTGGTCTACACAAATTTGGTGGCTGTTTTAGAGCTCTTAGCAGTAGATTAGATCCAATACGACTGGAGATGTATGTATCATCCATTGAATGGACTGTTCCGTAAATTACGCCAGAGCAGGTTTTGCCTCGTTTTCAAGTTGAATATTCATTATGATAATCACGAGATTCATAACGGAAGAAACCCCAAGGTTCAAAGGTGCTTCGTAGGACCAACTTTTCTTCACCTTCGTCACTTTTGTCCGGCACTTTTGTCGCACAAAATTTTACCCGATCAGGTAGTTGAAAAAAGTCAATAAAATATATTAAATATATTATGATGTTATATATTTATACATATTATATATTTTATATATTTTGTTAATTTTGCCAATAATTAGTTTCCTTATTTTTTTAAAATTAAATATTACCATGCATATGTTGACAGGCATTAAGGCAAAAAGTATTCTTTCCTTTCACAATAATTTAATTTTAAGAATACGCGAAATCCATTTTTTTCCAGTGAAATTTTCTTACCACCTTGAAATATATATTTGGTATATATACAGTAAATCCTGAAAGAAATTGACACACCTGTGAAGGAATGCAATTTTACATAAAAATGCAAAAGATTTGTAAAGTCTGTTACATGAAGTCATTGTCTTCAACACAATTTGATAGGGAAAGCTAACAAACAATGTAAAGTTTCTCTCTTTCTTTCGGATCATTTTTATCAAAATAAAATGATAAAAAGGCTTTTATTCTCGGATTTGCTCTGACAAGTTCAATAGAATCTCCATCAAAATAGAATTTTTAGTGCATAAACGAATCGGTTAATACACTGATGTAGTCAAAACAACGAAAACCTTCAAAGAAAAAAGAAAGAAAAGATTGGTAGCTTACGCTCCTTCACGGAAGAGATTACCAATACCAAATTTCATATGATATCAATATTAATTATTTTCTTTGATTTATTTGACTGTAAATATTAGTCAAAATTGTGTGTGTGTGTGTGTGTGTGTGTGTGTGTGTGTGTGTGTGTGTGTGTGTGTGTGTGTGTGTGTGTGTGTGTGTGTGTGTGTGTGTGTGTGTGTGTGTGTGTGTGTGTGTGTGTGTGTGTGTGTGTGTGTGTGTGTGTGTGTGTGTGTGTGTGTGTGTGTGTGTGTGTGTGTGTGTGTGTGTGTGTGTGTGTGTGTGTGTGTGTGTGTGTGTGTGTGTGTGTGTGTGTGTGTGTGTGTGTGTGTGTGTGTGTGTGTGTGTGTGTGTGTGTGTGTGTGTGTGTGTGTGTGTGTGTGTGTGTGTGTGTGTGTGTGTGTGTGTGTGTGTGTGTGTGTGTGTGTGTGTGTGTGTGTGTGTGTGTGTGTGTGTGTGTGTGTGTGTGTGTGTGTGTGTGTGTGTGTGTGTGTGTGTGTGTGTGTGTGTGTGTGTGTGTGTGTGTGTGTGTGTGTGTGTGTGTGTGTGTGTGTGTGTGTGTGTGTGTGTGTGTGTGTGTGTGTGTGTGTGTGTGTGTGTGTGTATGAGAAATTTGTCATATTTTTGGAGGGTAATTTATTGTTCTCATTGAACGCTTCTTTTTTTTTTTCCTTTTTATTGTTGTGTTTACACTCTGGAGTAATTCCCTTTATTTTTTATAATATCCATCTAAATTCAAGGATGTCTGTGAAGCATTTAAGTGAAGAGAATACTCCTCGAGGTTCGATTTTTAGATGCAGCAACTTTAACGCGGAACATTCGGTAGCATCTATTTTTAACTCGATTAATAAGGTTAATTTTGCGTTGGTTTCAGCGCATCACACCGATGACTGCAAAAACCGATTCGGAATTCCTGACGGAAGATGTGTTGTAATTCGGGAATACGGTCAAAAAGAAAATCGAAGTCCGTAAATTTAAGAAAACAACAATGGCGACTGGGACGATTGATAAAAACAAGTTCGCTATATTTGGTGAAGTGCTGGACAAGAAGAAGAAGATGGGAAATGCGCCGGCAGACGATGACAACCTCGAAGTCAATTTGCAGCAATTCAGGAAGCTGAGGCACGTGAGACACGTGGACACTCAACACGATGTAAGCAGCAACTTGCAAGTTGATCTTCACACTTATAAAGGCGTTAAAAAACAGGACCAACATTTAACAAGAAATGATCCTCAGAGAGCATTGCGTCACCACCCGAATGAACTAGAGAAAGGTGAAGAGAAAAGAGAAAAAATGAAGGACGATGACATACGGACGGGATTGGGAACTGGTGTAATGGAAGACATCAATCTTGAAACGCGTGATAAGAAGGAATTTAATGAATCTGGGATGTCGAATGCGCGAAGAAAAGAAAAAAAATTGCCATTGAGAACGAAACGAGTTTGTCCGTACAAAATATAAAAAATGATCAAATGGAATCGTTGAAGAAACTACTGATAGCCGATGATGAAACAATTAACAGACCAGATTCTGACAATCGTCATTTGCCGGATGACCCGGGAGCAGAACATGTAGTATCTGTTAACAAGGACAGTGTGAGGATCTGTCCGTCAAAAGCGTCTGGGGTAATTGATGAAGGAGAAGATGATATATCTACTGGCAAGTTAGCTAGGCTTTCAAAAGACTTTGGTAAAGATCGTGTTGAAACAGGCCCTGGAAAAGCTAATAACATTGCCCCCATTGGAGATATAAAACCAATTGTTGAGTCAAGCGCTATTCAACAAGACAAGAATTCCAGAAACGGGGCGGTGTCAAATGAAGACGAGGCTTTAACGAACAAGAAAGTGAAGGTGGCCGTGCAGATATTAAAGTCGAAGAAGATAGTAAATGACAACGTATTGGAATATAGAAAAACACGATTGGGTTCCGCCAAACTGCTGCAGCCAATCAAATCCGCTTCAAAGAACCAAACAGATCTCGTGGACGAAGAATTGGAATCAAAAGTTTTAGAAGGTAATGATCTCGGCGATGATTGGCAAAAACCAACTGCACAAACATTTGAAAAAAATAGATCAAATTCCGTCGACATTCAACGAAAGACGTCGGCGATTTTAAATGGTTTGGAAGTTAAAATGAACAACGATCTTACGGACACCGACAATCGAGCCGTCCTTGAAACACAGATACGAGATCTTTATAGTGACGGGGAAAGGAAAAAGCCATTAAAGCTGAGAACATCTGTAAAGGAGAAGCAGTCTATGAATAATCACAACGGAAAAGTGAAAAAGATTCTAAGGAGCCGAAGCAAAAGCAGAAGTTCCGATTCCACGCCACCCTTGTCGCCGACAATAATAACGCCAGAACCATTACTACCGACATTTGTCGAGAATTCTTTGGAAGGTTTGAGCAGTACCGAAAATAAATCAAATAATTCTTTCGAGAGAAGAGCGGAAGGTGATGATTTGGGCGTGTCAAGTGATTACCCTGGTCAAACAAAGGAATGCAAGGGGGGCGTGAAACGTTATGAATGATGAAGTGAAAAGAAAACAAGATCAAATCAAAGTAGAATTGTCAAGAAAAACAAATAACGTGATGCAGAACAGCGACGTCATTGATAGATCTGAAAGTCTTTCCAAAGAATCAAGAATAGATGATAACGCTATTCCCATTTCAAAAAGTAAAGTGAACAGAAATAAACGGAGGATCAAAGATGATAAAATGCTGGACAGAATCCTCTTAACAACACCACAAGCAAAACATTCTTTATCAACGAAACCTACATCACTGAATGCTGATCAGGGAAACACAAACAACAAACATCGAGACAGCGAAGATGCTCACTACGATGTTAGTAAGGTCAAAGCTGGCAATAATGCTACAAAAACGTCAGATATAAACACTAAAGGACCTGCTGCATCTCCAAAATCATGGTGGCTTCTGGCTGTAGGGAACCAACTGTCAGCTGTTGAAAGTAACAACGAGAACGAGCGTAGTTACAGCAAAAACAAGCGCAATTACAATGAACTCGTACTGGTCGAGATAACAGAAGAGCAGAAAAGGGTGAGTTCAGATCAATGGATCTTAATTGCGAGGGGATTAGAACATGATTCCCAAACAGTTAAGAAAGAGGGTTGGGTGTTGGTGGCACAAGGCTGCGACTCTCTCGAAAATGGCAGCACGAGCATTGAAAAGTATAAACAATTGTCTATGGAATCCCAAAAATTCGCTCCACTTGCTGAGAGGCTTTCGAAAACGCGGAAATTATGGGACCAAACGTACATGCCCATATCTGATGTAGAAATCTTCACGACGAAAGAATATTCCATACTAGATGGTACGTTTGTAAACTTGAAAGCTCGCAGAAAGCCCGTTTACATTAAACAAGACCAACACAGCCCAAACTGTTACAAAACGTATTGTATACGGAGTCAACACGTGGAAACCAGGCATAAGAGCAAACGTTTGGAGAAACTTCTCTTTACAGAATAGTAGGATGATTAACCGATAATCCGATAACCCCACAATATCACCGACAACCGCCTTCTTCCAACAGTCGTAACTTAAATTATCAATTTTTATCGTTCTGGTTTTTCCAATATGATGTCTTTCATGCTGCTCCAAGTTTACCATACCTCTTAATTACCCTTGAGGTAGTTTCAACAGATGACAAATAGAGCCGTCTTACGCCAACCTCATTAAGAAACAATGACCCAGTAGAATGTTAGTTTAAGATGCTATGATTAAGAATGAACCATTTGTATGAACCAAAAGGAAAATGGAAAAACAAACAAAAAACAAACAAACAAACAAACAAACAAATTAACGAAACAAAGGAAAACAAAATTACCAAAAACTGAATACATAGTGAATATTTATACAACGTGTGTTTGCGTACCAAACCAGCTAACGTCATCGGTAAAAAGTCTTGAGGCATTACCCTAGTCCTCGATGATCCAAACGAATTTTAAAAGGTTTTTACCACTAACTTTGTTGGTTTGAGAGACATTGCTAAGCAGCAACCTCGTTCCCAGGGCTACTTGCCTTTTCGATGTGAAAAAGCCTTGTCGAAAAGTAAAGAAGTTCTGGCAATGATGTTGGCTAAATTGGATTCGAGATATCATAAGATGTTCTTGGCTTCGAGTGTATGTAATTTTTATGAGTTTTTAAGATGTTTGTAGAAAATACAAGTTTTCGAATGGTAAATAAATAAGTAATTCTATTAAAAATACACCTTATCCAATTTTTTAAAAATTTCGATATTATTCAACCTTGTCCCCAGGGCTTTTTGCCTTTACAATATACTATCCACTATCGACTAATTAAGAACCGCGTTAACCGCTGCAACCTAGTTACCAATCTCTCTAATTTGGATGCTAGTTCTTACACGGAAGCAGATGTTTGTTTCACATTTACAAAAGTTTACCTCGTGGTGTTTTCAAGAGGTTGCACGAGAAGCAGAGGGTAAAGAATCTTTCCGTTATATATATATATATTTCATCGTTTGTAAGATATCGGTTTGAAAGATCCCTTATCTTTACATAAAAATAAGACCTCACACTAACATTATGCCCCACTCTGCATAGGTGTACTCAAGGTCAGTCAAAAAAGGTGGAGGAGTCCAATGTTATGATAATTCTTTTCAGTGTCGAATGTCGATACTTGCACGTTTTTCTTTTCTACTTTAAATGAGTAAACTCTCCTCCACAAATTTCGACTGAGCTCTGGCTACGCGTCTGCTCTGTTTAAAGATAAAAATCATTGTTGTTTATTTAGCCTGATTTCAAGTAAGCGGCACACGAATAATGTGATTCGGAATACGTAGTTCACGAAATTATAATTGCTTTTGATCTGAAGACCGAAAAATTTTGAAGAACGTTTCATAATCTATAACGACCAAACTTCTAAAACACCTTGAAA
The DNA here is from genome assembly GCA_039566895.2 of Turritopsis rubra. Classification (NCBI taxonomy): domain Eukaryota; kingdom Metazoa; phylum Cnidaria; class Hydrozoa; order Anthoathecata; family Oceaniidae; genus Turritopsis; species Turritopsis rubra. The sequence continues at coordinate 15,031,310 of CM077617.1, read as the reverse complement.
AAAGAGTATTCATCTAAAACGACTCGACGACTTGAATGTCGACTAATTAAGAACCGCGTTAACCACTAAAACGAGTAATGACGTCACGAGTCAACATCCAAAGTGACTCGAAGACTTGAAAAACAAAATTTTGGCGTCAAATTCAATGGAACGCCGTTACTGCCATTAATGATGCTCCATTGCATACTACAGACATGTTTTGAAGTAAGGAATGTCAGTTTTTAAATTCGTGATGTCATTTCAAATAGACGTTCCTTGTTTCTGCATACTATGAGGCACATTTAAGATAGTTTTCAGTGATTTTCCCATTACATGTGGTGGTTTCACATTTCTGCGATGTGGTTAATTATTTTCATGATGTAGGATTGATATGCTTTCATGTGTTTTTATTATGACGTAATGTCGATATAATATCCATCTACTTTGCAATGCTTCGTTGTCATGTCATGTCAATGTTTCGTTATGATATGACGGTGGAGCGTGTGAAAAAGATATCGAAGGAGAACACAGATTACAATAGTGGTGTTACCGAAGTCACGAAATTAAATCTTAAAAACTATGTGAAAAGTAATAGGCGACCGATGAAGAACTCGAAGAACTTCTACACAAGGTGACCGATGAAGAACACAAAGAACTTCTGCACAAGGCTGGGCATTTAATGGAAACTTTTATACGCGAGAAGATAGACATTTCGATCCTCATTGAAGCTTCAGATGCAGAACGTTCGGGGATTGAATTCGTGTGTGAAATAGTGCGCAGACTATGAGACGAAATATATAGGATTCCACCAACCACTCTGAGTTTTGCTTCAGTTATTCGCATGTTTTGCAGAAACAATTTAATTTATTCACTAGTGGTGGTCGCAGTAGGAAAAGGCAAAAGCAGAATAAAAGCAGAATAAATAAAGCAGAAAATAAATCTCCTATATCTTTCTTCTATGTTTGTTTGCGTTTGAAATCACGCTTTAAGTCATGCAATGCAACAAGAAATCACAACATTTCCCCCATCGTTGCGTATTTTCATGACTTCTGCGCTCCTTTGGTATATCGTAGTACATTGCTTTTTTGATCTCATGATATTCTAATATGACCTTATATTATCACAAGGTGACATCGCCAAGTCTTGAAATAACATAACGTAATTGCAAACTAACAGCACGGTAACGATTTCTTTTCATATGAGGAAATACCACTAGCTATAGAATACGCTTCCCCGTACCACTAGCTTTAGAAACTGGTAGGTGTTTGCCGATTCCTGTTCCAACAAGTTGAGAATTTTTTGTGGCAAGAAACATTTGCTGAAACCAACCAGCGCAAGAACTAACAGAAGAAGCCACTTCCGAAAAACGAAACTACAAACTTAACTTTATCTGCAACAGACAAATCTCACACATTTTGTATCAGAGCTCTTATCTATAGTAGTAGCAAAAGGTTTAGTTGAAAAAAAAATATACAGAAGATTTATTGTCCTTTCCTTTTCTTTGTTTTCGAAGCGTGGCTTTGCTTTAAAAACGTACCGTTAGCAAAATCCCAAAGCATCACGGGAATGTTGGATTATGAACAAAATCGAAAACTGACTTTCGCCTATCTCGTGAAGCTACTATGTCTTCTGTTTAAAGAAGTATGCATACCTACTGAATTCCTAACTATAAAAGACAGTTCGATATACAAAATGAATAAAAGCTATTTTAGATACAACTTAATGATATTTTCACTAAGCACTGACTGAAAAGATTGGAGATAAAATTTTAATGACTTTGATAGGTATAAAATACCCATATGTTTCACAACAATAAAACCTAGTTAGTATCTAAAGTTAATTGGTCCTTGGTGAGATGGTATATTTATTAACTGATCTATGAGTAGATTCTTCCTAAATTTAAAACAGAAAAAAAGCAATAAAAATAAATGTCCATGTCAGTCCAAAACATCAACACAAATGGAATTTAATCCTAGTTAAAGATAACCAACTGCTATAAATAGAAGCTGCTCCTTCCAGACCCATTTCTTATTATTCTTATTATTCAATATATCACTGCAAACTGTACATTTTGCTTCGTAAGGATCATTTTTGACCCTAGAAAGCCTAGTCCAGCTTTGCTGAAACTTTTTGTTCTTCATGGCCTTCAAATATAAACTGTTCATAGTTAACACTAAAATAAAAACAAGGTAAGGTAACACTACAAAATATTTTCCCCACAATTATACAGCTAACAATTGGTAACAAAAAGTAATTGGTAACAATACCACCAGACCATAACATAAAAAGTAAGGATATACTAGGCACCAAGGCGGCGTCACTCACTGCCCATGAAAACGTTTAATGTGCGTTCTCCCAGATAAGAAAAAAATAAAATTTCGGAAAGCTATTTGAAAGTGCTACCTGCTTATAGAACTCGAAATGCTGATCAAGAAAATCTATAGGATCATGTCTCTATGAAGAACCGTTACAGAGATATTCTTGATCAATGATTTAAATGACGTCACAGGGTCCCGTCCCTAAATTTTCCCAAATCTTTTTCTCACCCTATCGCCAATGTCGTGGATCCTAAAAAACGTCAGTTATTCCTATTGGTTCTGGATATAATTTTCCCTAAATCTCGCGTTCGATTTGGGTCGCAATGCATCGGTTTCACATTGACATCACACAAGAAAAAATCATTTATGTGTAATCTTACGTTGCTGACGCCCTGACCTCTCTCACTATTCCTGTACACCATTTTGCGTGACAGACAAACAAACAAACAGAGAATCGTGTATTAATATATAGGACAGAATAACAACAAAAATATTTATTTAGAAAAATTGAATGAAAATAATACTACTTCTATGGAAATAATGCCAAAAATCATAAAACATGCCCAAATCTAAAAAATCATAAAAACTTATGAAATCACTAAAATAGTATGAAATCATGCCGATTGGGACCCCTGTACACTTGGACGATGGTTCCAATAACTTCCCCTACAATACGGCTTTCCCGGGGAAAAAACAACCTGCAAGTGACCTAATTGACCCTGAAGATTGAAAGGAAATTTTATGTCAAAATCCAGCGCTGATAAATCGTTTGCTGGTCCGTTATGGTTGGTCTACCATTCTTACAAAATGAAATATCAACAAAATATCAAATAATAACAAAATATCAAATAATAACAAAATATCAAATAATAACAAAATATCAAATAATAACAAAATATCAAATAATAATAAAAGTATCAAATAAAAACAAAATATCAAATAATAAGAAAAGTTTTCATTCAGGTAGTTCCATATTATCAACGAGCAGTTGATTGTAATTTACCACGGGATCAACTGATTCAAAACAGACCGACGAGCCTATATACCACATACCGTATTCACCTTGCATTTCCAATATTTTCCAAAGTATTCCCGTTTCCATATCGTGAATTGAATACCTTGGAAAATACGACCAAGTTTTCATTTTAAGTATCTTGATGTAGTCTGCCGAATAACGTCTCAAGTGATCAATCAGCAATTTTTTGGTTTCTTCCATTGGTCTTTTAATGGCACTCTGTTGATAGGTTATGTAAGTGGTGATGGGTTTGTTGTCTGGACCTGATGGATAAACACCATTGACATAAGAAGGCCCATAGTAATTCTTTAAAGCCGAAAAAGCGTCTATTCTTGAAGTCACCGTGTTACCACGTTCTACAACAATGTTGTCCGGGAAATAGTTTCTTGGCGAAAAACCGCGTTTTACATGCTTGCAATCGACGATACTGATTGTGTAATAAACTGGTTTACTTCCGGAAAACAGTTTTCTTTCTAATTCAAATTCATCAACCCATCGAGCCATACTTGATTTCATTTCAGGACTCCATATCAAAAAGTCGAAACGTTCCCATTTTGGATTTGTGTTTCCTTCACTTTTGTAAAGCCATATATTTTTAATATTTTGTTTGCCATGATGCGCAGGTTCACGATACATTTTTAAAATATCAACATCAAATGATACACGCAAGTGTTCTTTTGCAACAATCACTTCCCATAATCTTTGATATCCGTTCTTAAACATGAACACCCTGTCTGGGTAATATAAAAAAAACAATTTGACAAGAAATCCATGCAGAAGATATATTTCAATGCTTTTGTTCAACTCAATTTCGGCAAATCATCAAAATAGTATCAAAACTGCAGCCTATTTGTACAAATTTTCTAATGATTATGGTTTCACATGATAATATACAGCAAGGCCCTAATAAGTCTCAGCCCTAACAAGCTTTGCAATAGACCTTTTCAGACATTCACCGTCGTCATAAAAAGATGCCTCTGTGGCCAAGAATGACATATTATTATGCAAAAAATAAATAATTATTACTTACTGAGAATTAAAAACCTGGTATAAAAATATTTTGTTGTGTCGTCAGCCAAATTCGTGTCTAGTGATCACAGTCTAAGAGTGTTACATCTACCGATTTCTAACTAGCTGAACCTGACCGTAACCGACCAAACAAATTTAACAAGGTTTGATAGAAATTGGTAGACGAACTATTTGTAAAGCACCAGTATCTTATACTCGTGTTGAAAGCGCATATAATTTAAAAGTAAAGTGACAGAAGTACGCTCTTGTTTTATTTCATTTGTTTGTAGTGTTTATTTCTTTGTATTATTAGTAATATTTACTAGAGTGTACTGTTAAATGAGTACACTAATACCAATATCGAGGAGCATACAATTTCCAGTGCGTTTCACTTTTTATCCAGAATGTACAACTTCCAGTACACTTATACAAATATTAAGTGTTATACATTTTCCAGTAAATACACTTTCATAAAATATAAGAGAGTATAATACAGTTTGTCCAGGACACGAAATACTATTATTTGGAGAATATATCCCAGTTATATAAAAGGTACAAAAATGCCAATATACAATGTCATAAACTCAGCTCTTGGTAGCTTTCATCAAGGCAACATTAAAAATGTTTGGTGATATAGCAGGTCACAAATATGCATGTATAAGTCTGTTTGACATTTTTTGGTCAAATATTCGAAATGTCTGTAACTGGACAAAGAATGACTTAGATGGATTTAAATCTATTGCTTTTATTCCCAATATATAGTTAAATTATAAATAAAAATGGATGTACTAGACAAAGAGTATTTATTACGTGAAGAAGATGGAGACTGAAGTAAATTAGCATTCAATTGTCTTTTCATATTTTACTGAAGTTCCTAAATTCTATTTTGAGGTCTTTGTGATCGACATTTTTCACATTATTGTGTTTTTATTTTTAGCCTTCTGATAAACGTGTATCCAAATGTAGATAGTTTCTTACTGATTGTGTATTTATTTGCTATTTACTTTAATGAGGCCATGTCTTTTATTAGAGAAGAAATTTCTTCAGCGCAACCACAAACAACCAAACAAACCTCAATTTCTGTTAGTATTGCGGATAAATCAGGTAAATATGTATGATTTATTGTTTACTGTTTGGCTTATTAGTTGTGATATCGAATGATTTTGTAATAAATCGGTTTCTATATTTCAAATGATTGTGGTAAAGAGAGCAGCAGAAGAAGAGAAAACAGGTAATTGTCTTTATTATTATTGACAATAATTTTCATAACATTGAAAAATCTGTTATGGTTTTTCTGTAATACACATAATTATTCGTGTCGTTTCATTAGGTATTGTACAGTATAAAATAAATTTTTAATCATTAGCTATAGATGAAATCACAGCTTATGTACATAATGTGTCTCCATTTAAACGTGCCAAATCAAACTCGGCTGTTATGTTCTGTAACATGGAACTACAACTGTCGATCAAGTACATCGCACTGCTTGTTATAACGAAGAACTTCGACAAGCGGCAAAATCTCAGTCGCCAGTAAAGATAAGGTTATTTAAAAAAACCCTACGTTTTCTGGACCCTCTCAAACAGGAAATTGAAGTTAATTTTACAACAACGATGGATTTTTTGCCTGATGCATGTTTTATATATGACGATACCAGGAAGCCTCCGAAAATGACTGTTGAGTAGATCAGAAAGTTGGGACAAAGAACAGACGTAGATTTAGAGGTTGAGTTGCAGGTTGAAAAACAGCCAGTTTTGCCTACAAAAGTCCACAGAAATGAGATTATGAATCGAAAAGATGTTTTGGCAAATGATAGTATTGCCAGTATAAAGTTAAGTCAATGGAACTTACTTGGTATCAAGAGCGATTGTTAAGGAATATCAAAACTCTAAATATCTAACAATAAATTCAAGTACAATTTTCGAGCCATCAGAAAACGAAATTGACCCAACAACGGACGTGTTACCGTGCACTAATTTTTTAACCTTTACGTTTCCTCCGGATAATATAGATATATATAATATATATCTTGAACTGTATACCATCCGATATCGGAGAGTCGGAATTGGCATTGACCATACTTTCCGATTCTAAAACACAACTATTTATCAATAGTAAATACATTGTGATAGGAATAAACTAGTTTCGTCGCTACCTTATTCTGTTTGTTTTTGCATTTGGTTTTGTTAAATTTGTCTACCGTTTTTATGCATCCTACTTGTAGGTTGGTCTTTTGTTAAACTTGTTTATCAACATACTCTTCTGTTTTGCCTAATCTTTAGGCTTGGTTTGATTTTGTTTTTATGTGGTACTGTATTATTAATATCGCCTTATGGAATAAGCAGATTGAGTCACTTAGATTTAATGATTTTCGTTTTTAAAAGATCTATCTGATAAAGATTGTTCGTTCATGAAAGTTGTCCATTATGTACAATTGTGATCAAATGCCAGGTTCAAGTTTGATTGATTGTTAAGGCAGAAAAAAAGAGATGAAAATTAGGCAAATATGTTTTGAATTTTAGGAACAAGTTGTTTTATCCGTGGATGAAACATCGATGTAAACCAAAAATATGCCTTGATTATACACATGCAGCTAGTTCTTACAAAAAAACTACTTAAAACCATATGATTTTTGCCGTAGATAACTTTCTCTTCTCTGTTGTATTTTCTTCGTTAAATATAGCTTTAATGGCGTCTTCACATATTCTTTAACTTTACGGGTTATTGCTCATTTCATTCATTCAGCAGCAAAGAAGATTAAATTATTTGAGACAAGAAACTATTTCTTATCATAAAAATAATATGTAAAAAAATCTTTAATAGAAATGCCTCTCCTTCCAAACCTTTTCCTGTTATCGGCCATGACGATGTTTTTCGTCAAGAGAATAGAATAAACCCCTTTAAAAAATATACATGCTAACGTATAAGTCTTTAAAGAAACCACTATTTTCGGCACATTTTTAAAACAGGTTGAAATAGGATTTGACGTCACGCCATTTCACCAAGCCTTCAAATTACACAACAAGGCGATAACGGTTTAAAATCACTCCAATTCAACTTTGTATCTCCTTGCAAAAGTTATACCATAGCCGAGGTGAAACACACCCCGGGGTGAAATAGTTTGTGCAACCAGCCTGTGGAATCTGGGGCGAAGTTGCACGGCTCACGAGATCCGCACGTTTTATTTCATGTACTTATTTTTTTATCAAGGTCTCTTGTTACGTTGTATCGTATGGTAAAATAAAAACATTTCAAAAATCATGTAACCAATGTTTTAATCGTGTTTAAACCTTTCCTGGAAGAAGAGATATTATCGATAATTCCCCTGATAATATGGTTCAAAACAAAGTTGTTTAAATACATGAATATGAAAAAATGATTATCGTGACGTATTAATTTGGTTTATGAAAATGATTTGAAGAGGGTAATTTTAACAACAATCTATAACTTTAAAAACGCTTTTACTTATTCCGACTTCGCATAAAAGCCTCCCCTCAAAATTAAACACCTTCGTCTTTTAAACACTATTATACATAACTGATTTTTATGGTCCAAATTTACCAAGGGATTCTTTTATGATACTCTTGAATTAAAATGGCGAAAGTTCACTTCGGGTGTCATGGAAACGGTCTCTAGTGTGCATGTCGAATTCAATTTTCAGAAATAAAACAATAAGCTGTTTCATTGTTTCATTGTTTTAATCGCAGGGTCGGATCTTCGAAAATTTTGTGAGGAAGTATTTTTGCAAAAAAGCATTTGTCCTGAATTCGTAACATTGAAAATGAAGGCATTCGTTTTTTCTCACAACCAACAACCTGACCAGAAAAATGTAAATACGAACCTGTAGTAAAAGGGTCAATGTAAGTCTTCATCAATATAGGACGACACCAAAGCAATCCATACAGCGCTGGAACTCTGTCTAGATAACTGTATCCGTACACAGAAAGTAAATCCACAAATATAGATTTTATGAACAGCAGTTTGTTTCTATCCAAAAATTCTTCAAAAGTTCCCCGAATCAATTTCAATTTCTATGAGAGGAAACGGAAGCTTGAAATAAGTATCTATGAAGTGATGCTTGGCGAAACCAATTGTCTAATTAGTAAGTACGTAAATAAGTAACGAGGGATTTAAACGTCCTTGCGCTTCCATACGTAGTTGTTGGCTATTCTGCCCGCCAACTTACAACTAGGAAAATGTATTAACGCCAGAAATACGTATAGCATTGCTCTAACTTGCACGAAGGCCAGTGTGCAGTCAGTCGGTGTCTCCAAATGGATTGGTACGCTGCTTTTAAAGCGCGTCGGAGAAAAATGAGAGTGATGACTGAGACTCGAACACGGGACTCAGTGGTCGCACTCGAGGGTACTATCCACTAAACTCAGATAAGGTGGCTGTAAGTTACGCAACTTTAAGATGCAGCTTTGATCTGCCTGAAATATATCAATAAAATGTTCACCAAAATCCTACCTTAGCTGTTGGCTTTAAAGGAATATATCCTTCATATTTCCCAAAGATATATTCATGCAATTTCATGTATGCCTGTACTGCTTCCGTCACTTTCTTCAAAACTTCATCATCACTTGCATAATTATATGATTCTCCTAACTGCTTCCTTACGTCATGCATGATATAACCGGAACCTGAGAAATTTTTAAACCCATCGAGCCAATTCATTTCTTCTGGTATTTCTACTAAATCGGTAGGTGTAAAGCGCTTTGCAACTTCATAAACATTCTTGAAGTATAATAATAGAAAAATAGCACCAATATCTTGGGGAGTGTTTCGATGGAAGATCGTTTCTACTTTCCCACCAATCCTCGATGTTTTTTCCAGTATCCTAACATTTTTAAATCCTTTTTGGTTGAGTAAATAAGCCATGTGCACACCAGATGGACCAGCTCCAATGACTGCAATCTTATCATGGTATGATTTTGGACCTTTGATTTTGGACGGTAGTGTTATCATAGCTTCCACAGAGGCCACTAAACTGATGGTGAACAAGAGTGAAAGCTGCATGGCCATTGACAGCAGAGGTCTATTTTTTAAAAGAAAACAATAGTGTATAGAAATCGTAAGAGATTGAGCAAAGTTTATAGCTTGCAGAGGTGACGCTAGAGCTACAGCTTGGTCAAAATTTGCAGACGAGAGTTTAATCTTTTAAAGTAGCAAAGGAAAACGTGCAAGTAACCTAATTGTGATGAAACACCGGAACACAGAACTCAAACCGTTAATTTGATACCTTATTTGCTGAAATTCGATAAGTAGATCGGAAATAGCATTCATATATGTAACAAGAACCATATGGTTCAAAACGGTAGCAGCATTTCAAAACTAAGTGGGAATACGAACAAAATAGGCTACAATACAAATACAATACGAACAAAATAGATACGAACAAAATAGGATATAATACGAATACAATACGAACAAAATAGATACAAACTCATTCATCCGAGTTTTACTTTTAAACTTTGTTAACCCTTCGTTAGAGTGGTGGGGTTTCTTACACTCGTCATGTTAACATTCATTGAAAAAACAACCGTATGATGGCATTTGTTGCTTTAAACTTTAAGTACCTTCATAACAATCAAATCTTTTATGAAAATCATTCAAAATTACTGTATGTTCATTTGCACTGAAAAAAGAAATGTCCAGTTGGTTTATTTATTATGGGTATCTCACACCCATCAACATTCATCATGAATTGCTATGTCATCCCTGCACGTTTATTTGTAATCGGAGGAAAAGAATTTACATCATCAGAAGGAACAACTTAGGGTGATCCAACAGCGATGGGAACTTATGCCTTGGGACTTTCTCCACTATTGAACAAATAACTTCAACTTAACATCTACTCGAAACAAGTTGGGTTTGCAGATGACCTAATTGGTGCTGGTAAGTTCAGCGATTTAAAGGTGTGGTGGGATTTTCTACTGGATGAAGGACTCAAATATGGTTACTTTCCGAAAGCCGAAAAATCTATACTGATAGTTAAATCGCAGTTTTCCACCATTTCTTAAGAAATGTTTAAAGATCATTACAGCTACGCCACACGTAAACTTATAGACAATACCTCACCTCAATAATATAGGGAACTTATCTTGAAAATGAAAAAAGTTGGAAAGTCTAAAGTTTGGATCTAAAAATTATCCGTAAGTTACAAGATGGTAAAATATTTTTGAAGGTTTTTTGTAATCGTTTTCTAAGTTCTATTAAAACGTTTTCCAAGAAGGACAAAACAAGATATACTCCCGTTGTGATTACAGGTCTCTGAAGATGATCTTCATTTAAAGACAGCTTGATACAAAATCCACTGTTTTATTCCCAGTGGGCATACATCCGTCCTTCAGACGTCCCATGGACGTCCTTTTGTCCACCTCTCGTCCACGTACCATTGGGGACGTCTTCTTAAAGTCCCTGTTGGACATTTTATTTGAGCGGACAGATTAGACTTCACCATAAAGGCTTTGAGTAACGTGGGGCCAAGAACCAACCCATGGCAACACTATCTATTTGCCTATGACATATGCCGTTAAACATGAAAAATGATTCCGTAGTGGATTATTCGAGGAGTTTATGAAATTCCTTCTTCGGTGACCTTTTAATTTTACCTGTCAGATGTGGGGGGAGTTCGTTCACACAAATGTTAATGGTTTCCCTAATTGTGGACTGTTCATAAATAACGTTTCAACTTCCAAACTAGCCATAAAAGAAGAAGAATTAGTCAGAGAAAGTGAGTTCTTAACTGTATATACCATTATTATAAGCAACGGTACAAGAAACATCGCCAAGAAATACTTATGTATACTAATAGCTGAAAGAATATGTCTAAAGGATGGCACACCATTTTATAATGGCTTATGAGCCTTAGCAAAACCATAGAAAATACCAGGTTTGGGGAGGTGAACTCTCCGAAAGGTTGTCGTAAAAAAACTAAGACGTAAATAATTTACCTCGTGTTATTTTTGTAAACGCTTCTCATAAAGAATCTCTTCCGTTGCAAATATAGTATAAGCAAAAGGCGCTTAGTAATTACACAAAATGCTGATTATATCAATTGTATTTAATTGATTGAAATTATTATGCTATTTGTTTTACTTGTGTGTACATCTGACGAATGTATTAAGCATGAAACTTGAAGTCAGGTAGATCCGCCTCTGGACGTCTCTTTAGAAGGAAATCATGAAATTATGGAAACTTGATGTTTAACCTAATATTTCTTGTCTGAGCGGTGAATCGAGAAGCAATTTTACTGGTGCAAACATTATGGAGAAGAGTGTTTCAATAAGTTTTAATTAAAATTTAATTGTCAATTCTTTTTTAGAAAGTTCTCCTCCAAATTGGCTTACACGAGTCAAATCTCTGCTAGATCCGCCACTGTGTCTATGATTATTTTTTAAGATCAACAATTTAAAACACTCTTAAAAACATTTATTATATTTATACGAAGCTTTTCGTAATCTAGTTACATTATCAAGTATAAAGTTTGTTTGCAAATTAGCTAGCTTATATACTTATATTTACAGTAAAAAGTATAATTGGTGTTAAAAAGGCTAGAAGTACCCTTGGGACGTGTCAAAAGAGAAATGTAAACTGTGACAAAAGGAGACAGAAGCAATTAAGAAACAAAAGAAAACCGATAAAACAGGTAAAACGTGAAAATGTAAACAAAAAAATGCACGACTGTGAAGACTATAAAACAAAACGACTCACTGTAAATAGTAAAGGCGTGATAATGATAAAAGCTAAGTTATGCCATTCCTGAATAAAATAAGACTTTTTATATCAGTTTGGTCATTTATAGGTGGTTTTTCTATTGTTATATAATCTTCTTATACTAATACTAAATCTTGCTTTTTTCTTACCTAACTTTTAAAGAAAGAACGTTAGGTAAAATTTCTCGGGAAGTTCGTCAATGGATGTTTGTTTTTCCGTATTAGTATAGGGAGAATCTCCCATTAGGAGAATCTCTAGCTCCATCTTACGGGTTTTTATGACTTCGTGGATTGTTGTGCATAAAGAAAGACATCATAAAGCCACCCGGAGAAGAACGCAATGCAATGTTTTTTTGCGTTCGAAAGTTCATCAAATTTTCAAACGTTCATTTCTTAATGAGAATGAAGACGCTGTGTGTATAATTTTTTGTTTTTGTTTTAATTTTTTAATTCAACGCTTTAAGTTTAGTAATAAAGAATAACCACATTGACAAGTATCAGTAACTATTCTATCCGACGAGATTGTCGATGTAGACCTGTTATGTGTTATCAGTTTATCATTTTCTACCGATGTCTATTTTTTTAATGTATTTGAACGTAGCTTTTTCGTATCAGTTAGTTTTGACTACTATACCGAAATGTGTAGCTAGCAGTTTATTTGGTATTTCATTGTAGTATGTGGATTGTTATTATTAGGGTAAACGAAGGTAGCAAGATCATTATCATATTGTTTTGATAGTATTTGAATGATACCTTTTTTAGATTATAAAATTGAATAGTATAAATGATTGTAATGCAAGAAGAGAGTAATTACATACATATTTACATGGTTTTTGTATCATGATGCACAAATGGAGTTTTGGGTTTTGACATTTCCACAATTCATAGCAGAATAAAGAATTGAAAGATAAAAACGTCTGAAAAGGTATTGTTTTTGTTAGCTTTAGTTAATAGGGAAATTTGAAGGTATTTTCTTATATCAGACGTTTTATCGTGGTTAGGTAGGAGTATCCATTGGTTAGGTAGTATACGTTGTATTGTCTCTTTTCTAAATCTTTTAGTTCTAGACAACTTTAGAAATCTCTAAATAGCCCAAATAATAGCACTGAAAAATAAGGATAATAGCATTCTTTGAATGATCGATCCAAAATATTTGTGTTAAATATGATATAATTCCAACATGGAGAAACACAACATTTTTTGTATATATACAGATTTATCATGGCAGTATTGCGTGTAAAAACAATTTATGGAGAAAAACTGTAAAATGGTTTTACACGCTACACTAGTAAGCTTCTAATATCTTGCGCTGACACCATTGCTTGCTTTTGTTAAAATTCTCCAGGGATGTGTGAGGGAGATGGATCGTGAACGATTTGAATTGCGAAAAAAACTATTGTTTTGTTCTTTGTTTTGCTATTGTATCGGCCTCCGTTTGATGTTAGAACTGTGTTATCGAGCGGAAGGTTCAAAATGGCGAATTGCAAGGAGCTGTTATACCGTATGCCACAGAGGAACTAAAATATAAATGCTTCGTTTGACGTTTTTAAAAACTTCTATGAGGTGCCTTATATAGAATTTGATTCCTGAGATATTCGAGAATTAAATGTGCCTGATTGTGGACGTGCCAGAGAAGAGAACAGCAAACAATAGCGAGGAAGTTTTGATGAACACAAAATTTTACCTAATGCTACACGTGGAAATGTGAATATGTGAAAGCTTCAATGAGGCACTAAATAAAGTCAAGAAAGTTTACGTCAAGTAAAAGAATCCAAAGAAAGTCAGAAACTACAAATGACTATGAAGAAAATTGCTGAAAAATTTGGATTCATCGTATCTGTACCTGGGGTTACAGGACATCAATGTTTCTCCCAGAGAGTATTTGAACATGGTGTTCCAGCAATTAAATATTCAGTCATAGTGAATTCTGAAACTTATGAGTGGTGATTATTTGTATATGGTGTTCTGATGGTAACCAATCATTTACCAGTTAAGCTTGTGCACAACAGCAGACACAGTATTTAGTTATTTGAGCCAAAGCAAGTTATGTCCAGGTATATATGTGATTTGCTATTTTCTCTTGTATATACTTTCTCTAATGTGTTAATTTTTACAAATAGTTTTGTATGGGTTTACATTCAGTTGAGGTTTACTTAGAGATAAATGTTGTAAATTCTGTAAAACAGATGTTTAAAAACATCTGATTCTGGTATATATACTGGGGATATATATCAATGTTTTTGCATTTTCAAACAGGAAAAATATGGTACTTGTAGTAAGAGAGGTTTGACCGTATTTTTTTGAAAGTATCATAAAAATTGTTACAAGTACCAATACTACCTATCTCTACCAATGCCTATCTCTGTTTTGAAGGCCAACGTAGACAGATATTTTGCCAATCAAAGATGAAAAAATGGGAAGTATTTAAAAAAACAGGGTACTTGTAAGAATTGAGTCCGAAAAACTTGTAGAGATTCAACAACTGCAAACAATCCGAACAGTTGACTGTGAAACATTGATAGCCATTGAACGTCAACAATGTGAAAAGTGCGAAGGGCACAGAAGGACATTAAATACTTTGCAATGGAGGGAAAAGAAATATGAATGTGAACCATCCTCAAAGAATAAACCGAATATTCATTTAAACAGAGAATGTCTGTTAACTAAACTACAAGAATTATCCAAAGATGTACAATCACTAAGAAGGACTAATAAGAATAAAGATGCTGTTATTTCAAATTTAGTAAATGATGAAGGTATAAATCTTAATCCTGATATTCACAACATCTGTTCAACTGTTGTGGATAATACAGATGAAAAATGTTTTTATCCAGATTCCCCACAATTTTTGCTTTGAAAGCAACAAAAGCAACAAGCATCATACACAAACAATAAGAGTATGAGATGGCATCCAGTTATGATCAGATGGTGCATGTCAATATTTCTGAAATCAGCAGGTGGATATGAGCAGTTAAGAAAATCAGGTTTTCTGCATCTAAAAATATAGCAACTTTACAGAACCACAATGTGGAATCAGTCCTGATGTCATTAAAGCACTCTTCAATGAAACAAAAGATTTTGATAATCATGAGCGTCATGTGGGCATTTTGTACGATGAATTGAAGATTAAAAGTCGTTTGGTCTTCAACAAACACACCGGCTAGTTAGTTGGCTTTTGTGATCTTGGAACCCTCAACAATGAGCTGCAATAATTTCGAGTGAGAGTTGAGGAGAATTTTGAGCATAAGCCTGTTGCAACTCACGTGATGACATTCATGGTTAGAGCACTGTTCAAGCATTTGGAATACCCTTTCGCATATTTTGCAAGTGAAGGTTTCACCAGTGACCAACTGTATCCATGTGTTTGGGAATGTGTTAAAATACTGGAAAGTATAAATTTGAAAGTCTGTTTTTTTTGTTAGTGATGGAGCATCTCCAAATAGACGTTTCTATCGTTTACATAAGAGATTAGATGGTGCTAATATTTCAAATTATGGTGTAGTGTACTGGACAATGAATAGATTTCCACCGTCAAGGAAAATTTATTTCATATGTGATGTTACTCATTTAATGAAAACCAGCAGAAACAATTTCGCAAATTCTCACGCTCATATGAATACAAGAAATCTGATGGTAAGTAACTATATAATTCTTTATTTCAATTTTGAAGAGTTTCTTTTCATCTCATGATAAAAATTATGTTTTACTACTTATTGTGTCTCCCTTGATGATGGTTGCAATATTTAAAGTTGTTCAGAGTTATCTTTTATTATTTTTAGTATGATGGGAAACAGATAAGTTGGCAGCATATTATTTCACTGTTAGCAATGGATGTTGGACCAAGGCGAGTGGCTTTGGGATATCACCAAACAAAACTGACTAGTGACCATGTATATTTAACGCCAAGGTCTCGGATGAATGTCTCATTGGCTGTGCAAGTAAGTTGAACTTTCCTTAATTAGTTTTAGAATATTTTAGTTCTAAACATTTTGTCAAAAAGCATTGTTTATTCTCTCCAAACTATACCCAATTTAGGTCCTGAGTAATTCTGTTTATCTGGCGCTGGAAGCACAAGGCTTACCAAACACTTTTGTGTGTGTGTGTGTGTGTGTGTGTGTGTGTGTGTGTGTGTGTGTGTGTGTGTGTGTGTGTGTGTGTGTGTGTGTGTGTGTGTGTGTGTGTGTGTGTGTGTGTGTGTGTGTGTGTGTGTGTGTGTGTGTGTGTGTGTGTGTGTGTGTGTGTGTGTGTGTGTGTGTGTGTGTGTGTGTGTGTGTGTGTGTGTGTGTGTGTGTGTGTGTGTGTGTGTGTGTGTGTGTGTGTGTGTGTGTGTGTGTGTGTGTGCTTTAAACCAGCTTAAAGCAACCACAATGAGTGACTCCACTGAAAAGAAAAATGAATGTTTTCTTTACCCAATCTGGTTTCATATCCATGAACTTCCTATCCAGCTTTTCATGAGAATTGCATTGTAAAATGCAGCTGCTCTTGTTTTTCAACGTGGGTGGACAGAAATTACTTGTTTGAACGCAGCAAGATTATCAAACTTTTACTCTCCAACATCCACTGATCACATCAAAGACACATATAAGGAAACTTATTTGTTACATGGTGCTGGACTCCGTTCCCTGAGAAATCACATGAACTACAAATAAATCAGCATATTTTGCACTGCACCAGACTTGCACTCGAGGGCCGTTGACATAGCTACGATTGGTACTGAGGTGGTAGATTTTTTCACAGAAGTGACGTCAGAACCCCTACCACATGCTTGCAAGACTCTTTATCGAACAGAGAACGACAATTCGACTATGGGTGCTAACTGTGAAAGTATTGGTGAAATGCAAATTGGTGTCAAAGATGCTCGATTATACAATGGAGCGTTTGAAATGGATGGCGCTATTTTCAGACAATACGGTCCTGTATTTGCTTGTGATAGAACTGCAACCGCGAGCAATGGTTTCTTTCACTTATTTGTTCGTTGAAGAGTTGTCAGTAGTGTTTTTCATTAACATTAACTAATGCACGTTTGAATATGCATTGCCGTGCAACAAAATGCTTGCATACGACATGCTGAATTTAAACCATTTGCATGATTTAAGCTGAACTTTGTAAGCTTTCATTAATAGCACTTTGTTTTGTTTTTTTATCTGGAATTTGTATGTCTTCTTTCCAGTTTAATATCATATAATATAATATAATATAATATAATATAATATAATATAATATAATATAATATAATATAATATAATATAATATAATATAATATAATATCTTATAATATAATATAATATATTCGTCACATAAAACTTTCTAGTTGGTGACCCTCGATGAGACTGACTCTTAAAGGCATACCGACTATCCAAGATTTATTAAAGGCATACCTAACTACCCAAGGTTTACTTTTATTTAGTGGGCTTCCACGAAATTAAAATATAAGCGAGAGTAATCTACAAGCAGAAATTTGTAACCTATTTTCTTCATAAATTTGGTATTTAAGTGTAAATTTTCTTCTAAAACAACACAATAATGTTGTTTATACTTTACAATAATGATTTTAAAGGGAAACCTCTAAAAACCATCGTTATTTGATAATCATCGTACACGAAAATAACATAATGAAATATTGTCTTGAAACAGGAATATTGAAAATAGAGACTAGGGAATTGGCTGGTAGGCACATCATGGTAGTAAAAGGGTTGGGAAGAGACACTATTTATGTAATTGTCAAACACACAGTAGTTGAGTAATTATATAAAATGCAAAAAAGTACATAAAAAATAGAATAAATACATAAACAAGCGAGATAGAAATAATAATTATAATAATCAAAAATCTCCTGTCGATTATCCAAAGGATTCTTAAATTCGTTGGTCAAATCAGCAGACAGGATGTTATCCGATAAAGCGTTCCATTCGTTCAATACGCGATTTTGAAACATCCATTGGCGAGTAGTAGTTTTGCAGAAATCTTTGCATAGCTTGTGAGAGTGACGTCTGGTGATGATTGAGCTAGTTCAGTCTTTAAGTCAACGTCGTAATGACTCTTAACTATCTTGAAAATTTCATATTAACTCGTTCATGTCGACACTTCGTGGACGGTTTGTCAAGCTTTTTAAGGCGTTCTGTATAAGTAAGTTTATGAAAACCAGGAAGCCATTTACTAGATCTTCTCAACGCATTCTCGATAGCGACTATGTCTTTTTTTAATATGGGTCTCCTGATTTGCACACAATTTTCGAAGTAAGGACGCACCAAACTTATGAATAGAGTTTTGGAGATTGCATGAACCAAGGAGGTCAATGATCTTCTCATTAGACCGATTATGTTTATTGCTTCGTTCACTTGTGTTTGGATATGTTCAGAGAATTTAAGGTTGCAATCAAATTATGCGACTATGTGGAACCGTGTCAAATGCTTTGGTAAATTCTACATAGACTGCGTCAAGATTCATTCATTTTTCAATAGGATCTGTCATCTTGTCAAGCACAATGATTAAGTTTCTCAAACAGGATCTGTTTGGACGGAAGCCATGCTATTCCTCACAAAGGAAGTTGTTTGAATTTAGATGCTCCAACATAACAACTCGTATGGCTGACTCCATTACTTTTCCAGCAATACTGATAAGGCTAATTGCTCTGTAATGTGAGGGATCGCTTCTGGGGCTTTGTTTGTGCACTGGAGAGACATTACTTTCCCGCCAGCTTGTTGGCCTTTTTCAATAGCAATGGACATTTTGTATATTATACAGAGTGGAATGGTAAGTTCATCTGCAAGTTTGTTCATTACTCTAGGGTGGCAGAGATCAGGCCCAGGTGATTTTTGGCATTAAGATCTCTCCATTTCTTTGCGATTAACGCAGGCGTAAATGAAATCGTTGATAATCGATGTTCAAAATTCTTTTCGGGAAAATTTGATGTTGTGTTGTTGTTTTCAATTGTGAAGACCCTGCTAAAGCATTCATTAAAACATTTAGTTTTGGCTTTATCACCAGACTAGTGTAGCGTGTAAAAACATTTTACAGTTTTGCTCCAAAAAAAATGATTATACACGCTATATACTGCCATGATAAGTCTGTTTATATACAAAAATGTTAAAATAAAAATCACATTCAACACGAAATTGTTCTATAAGTATTTTGGATCGATCATTTAAAGGGGGTTCGACATGAGTCACGTTGATTTTTGTGTTTGTTTACTTTTTTCCGGTCAGCCATTATATTATCTTATCTCTAGCCTCTAGTGTCTTAGCCCCTTTAAAGAAAGCTATTATCTCTATTTTCAGTGATACTTTGCCTATTTAAAGATTTCAAAAGCTGTACAGTTAAACAAAATGCAAGGCAGAAGTCTGTTTATATACAAAACCTGGCTACTAAAAGAGATTTAGAAAAGAGATCATGGACAAAGTATTCTCTTATCTAACTACAATTAAACTTCTGAAGTATAAGACAATACCTTCACATTACCCCTATTTAACTAAAGCAATCAAAAACAATCATACCTTCTGACGTTTCTATCTTTCAAACTGATAATTTTTATTCTGCTATGAATTGTGGAAATGTTCAAAACCCAAAACCATTTGTGCATCATGATAATAAAAACCATGTATATATGTATATAACCACGATTTTCACATTCTCTTCTTGCATTACATTCATCTATACTGTTCAATTTCCTAATCTAAAACAAAAGATATCAATCAAACACTATCAAAACAATATAATAATGATCTTGCTACCTTCGTTTCCCTAAAGGCGAACCTTGATAATAACAATCCACATACTACAATAAAATAAACTGCTAGCTACACATTTCGGCATAGTAGTCAAAACTAATTCAAACACCAAAAAAATCTCCTAATGGGAGATTCTTCCTATACTAATACGGAAACAAATAAACATCCATTGGCGAACTTCCCGAATAAAATTTCCTAAATCTCTAACAGTACTGCGACAAGCTGCGTTTGCCTGGTTTCTGTCGTAATGTATTCTAAGTAGTCGCTCCATTCCTTTGTATATAAATATCCTTTAAACGATTGCTGCTTCTTCTTGACTTTTCTCAATGATTTTGCATTCATCCACCGAGGTTTCTTTCTTTTATTTCAATATTTCACGGAAATGTTTTTACCGTTGACATTAATTGGCTGTGAAGGTAGTTCCATGATTCATCTAAACTCATGTTATTCAGAATGAACCAGTTATGGTTACAGAATTTGTTTTTCATCGCTTCATAGTTACCTATAAGAAGCTGTTTACATATCGAAGTATTCAGTCATCTGGGACACACCCCTGATTTTACTTTGATTGTTAAAATTTGTGAAGCACTGGCATCCAGGGATGGCAAGCTCCACTTCTTCTCATGATGTCGGGAATTTTTGGAGAGGCTCTCCGTAAAATAAGTAATGTCAGGTTGTTTAGTCCATACAAGATGGAGTGCTTCAAGTGTTTTGTTTGTAAAAAAGTCAACATTAGCATAATGCATAATAGCTTTACTGTTGGGCTTCCTTTTGACGACGTTTTATTTTTTCAATTTTCAGACTCCATGGTGGACCTCTGATGACATCCTGGAATTCTCCCGATGTAATTGGGTCATTTTTTTAACCAAGCCTGTAAGGATTTGAGATACCTAACTCTGAGATTATTACATCGCATCCAGACAGCACTGATTTGATAAGATTGATGTCATCGTCTTTCGATCAACTCTTTAAGGGCTTGCAGACTCTGGGCAGTTAAACATAACAATGTTATTTATTCGTTCTTCAGATTCCTTGACTTTTTGAATAATATCGGAAACATTTATGTTGCTTTCCCTTTGACAGGCTGTAAAAGCTGCTTCTTTCTCTTCAATTTTATTTCCATTTTTAATGATTTGTTTGTTGTTTTGTGAATCCAGTGAATCTTTTAAGTTTTCAACTGTTTGTAGTTGATGTTCAAATCCAACATTTCTTCAAGACTGTTACCTACTCCTTCAAGTTTGTTGGACAATACGTTGATTCTAGCAATTAATTTATCAAGTTTATCTTCTTGGTTCATTGGATGTTGGTTGTTGAAACCACGTCGTTTCAGAAGACACACAGAACAAATAAACTTCAAATAAGAAGAGTCTTGGGCTAAACAACAAAATTCTGATTTCGAAAGTTGCGTGCAAGTAAAATGGTAGCAATGAAGACATACTTCACACATGGTAGACTTTTGTTGTTCAGAGTTGATAATATTACAGCACTGCATAGATTTTATATCCCTGCGGGCAAAATCTTCAAAAAGTCTCTGTGGAGGAGTGTTTTCTAATAGGATTGGCAAGCAATATCACCTGTTTCAATAAAAAAACACTCCTCTATAGAGCCTTTTTGAAGATTTGGCCAAATGGGATGTACAACTTTGCGTGGACATTCTTGGGTGTGTTAATCTTCGACAGTGATATCCACAGCAGCAGATTAGACATGACTTGGTCACAGGAGGGTATTGTTGCTTTATGACCCTAAAAGATACGGACAGGGCTTCTTTTCTGGGGTTATCTGTTTTTAAATACAGGATTACCTAGTTTTTATGAAGATTATCCAAGATCTTTAACTGACTGTATTATTTTGTGAGTAATACTAGACAGAATCTTTTGGCCAACCATTTAATTGATGTATTGATTGTAATCAGATCTTGTATTTCGTAGTCAGTTTAAAATACTGTGATTTCAAAACCTCAGGATTTCAACATATTTCCATATAGCAAACACTGTGGCTGGTTCCTTTCTTACACTAAAATTTATTTTTTGGTTTGTAATCTTCATCAAATATATAAATGTTTGCTAACATTGTATAATCAACAGAGATTTATGTAAATAATGCATTGAAAAATGGTATGCCACCTCAAAGCCTAAATTCCTAAAATACTATAAATTAAACATCTTGTCTCGAAAGTGTCACTGAAACCTAAAACCGAGGCAAAAGGAGTCCTTTACTTTCTTATTCATCTTAAAAACAACTTGCACTCGTTTATCGAAGAATTAGTATAGCTTAAGTACGATTGCAATTTCGGCTTCCTGACATGATGCTAACATAAAGGTTCAGAAAAAAAATGTCGGGGAAAATTTTTGTCATCTTGCCCAAATTTGACATGTTTCCCTGATAGAGGTTCAAAATTAAATAGTAGATTTAACGGCCGCGAATTGAAGCTGAGGTATTTTCTAAGAAAAGCAGTGTTAATCCTCGCAGTTACTCTTTTTGTTGCTGTGGGCAAAATGAAATAATTAGAAGCTTTAACAGTTTCCGCCATTTGTCATATTGCCTTCAAACAAAATTTTATTTATAGTGAAGAAACTTGAAACCGTACTGAATGCTTCTATATGCAAATGTTAATGAAAATTGAAGCACTCACGAAATTTAGTCCAAATTTAGACCCAATCACCCTTTTTGTCAAAACAATGAAGAACAATTCACAAATTTGAAACCAACACTATTGAATTGTTCTACGTGCAAATTTTCATGCAAATTGAAGCAATTTCGAAATTTGGTTCAAATTTTGCCAGAATCGACCTTTGCCCGAATCGAAGTGATCCCAAATTTGGTCCAAATTTACCCAAGTTGTTCGCTTACGTACGAAAAACAAAGAAAGAAAAGAGTTAAAACTGCTGTCAAATACTTAGCTGCACGCATTAGTTTCCGCTAAATTTCTATGCTCCCGCTTACATAATAGCCCGAGTCTGACAACAATATTGTAAAGTTGATATTACAGGCTAGCGCAGTACTGTAAGACAAATACATACGCCACTGAAATTAATAAGCTTATCCATTACTATGGAAATTTTAATAGCCCAAGTCACACTGAGATATGTTCAGATTAGTTAAGGTTATTCATAGGTTTTTTTTCCATTTTATTTCGGATTTTTTTTATTCGGTATTATAAAAGAGATTTTCCAGGAAATCTCCAAAGTGTTCTCGTAAAAATGAATTACTTCATCAGAAGTAAAATGAAATATAATTATATTTAAATATAATTAAAAAATATAATTAAAATAAAATTAACTCACGTTGACTCATAGTTAGCTCATAGTGGGAACCAAGCTTTACAGTCAAGTGTTTTGAAATTAAATCATAAAGAAAATTGATGACAGCGAAAATTTATAATGGTGATTAAAATAATTGCTGTCAAAACGATAAAGATCTGAGACGGATATAGAACCTAGTCGAAATTCATGGAGGAGAGTAAGGTCATTAAGACTATAAAAGAAAAACGTGCAATTGATCTAATGAATACTTAAGTTTAAACAGAAATTTCGTGACAGTGTCAATGGCGGATCTAGAGTTAGTCAAAAAAAAAGTGGAGGAGTTTTCTCAGGGTTTTTTTCAGATATCTGACAAATCTGTTTTAAGTTATCTTCAGTGGCGGTTCTAGAGTTAGTCTGTTATAAGATAACTGAAAATAACTGATAACAGATTTGTCAGATACCTGAAAAAACCCCTGAGATAATGGACCAACTTTCTTCCGAAGCTTTCACTGCTTGGCAGAAAAAAAGAAAACATACAACCATCGTTTTTGCATTCGAATCGCTGATATTTGGATTAGAGTACAGCGTGACGTTTTTTACGCTGTGGTTGTATTTAAAAGATCTTGTGAAACCAAGTTATCCGAAATTTTTCTACGGAATGATATCGGTCGCATATCTTATAGGATCAATTTCAATAAGCCCTATTATTGGTAGAATAGCAGATCGTTTTAAATGCATCCGATTATTATTCATATGTTGTAATGCATTGACAGTGGTTGGAAATGTAATGTACGCCCTGCCGTTTTCAGTATGGTTGTTAGTTATCGGGCGTTTTATTGTTGGAGCAGGAGGTTCTTTGAGGGCTGTGATATCAAGTGAGCTAGCTAGGTGCTATCCTTCAGATCAACTTTCATCAAAGTTATCCATAATGGGAATGTCATTCACTCTTGGTTTAGTTGTCGGACCAGGAATAACCGTATTATTCGAAAGAGTGGAATTCAGTATAGGAATATGGCAAATTACATACGAGAATATGCCTGGTATTTATTTGTCAATTTTATATATTCTGGCTGTGACATTTTCATGTTTTGGAGTTCATGATCTTTCCAAGGAATATGACATGCGAACTGCTGCTGAGTTAAATAAAGTCAAAATGGATGGATATTCAACTACGAAGGGCAGCAATTACGTTCAAGAAACTGAGAGCAACTTTATAAAAGAAGAATCTACATATGATTTCATTTTAAAGTCTGATGACAAACAGCCACTACCGAGTTCGACTCAGATGGAAAACACATGGAGTGTATTGTTAAAACTTTTGAACAATAATGACGTTTGCTTGATTTTATTTCTATCGTTTTTCTCAAGGTACATTGTCATAGCATGTGATATGTGGTTGCCATTACTCGTTATTGATGCCATGAAATGGAATGTTGTACAAATGAATCTCATTATTTTTGCATCAGCCATTGTTGACTTGGTATTGCTAATTGTGTTCATTCTTACATCGATTTCAGATAGAGTTTCTTTTACCTTGGCAGCATTTTCCACTTTATTTCTATGTGTTTTGTTGTCAGTTTTTGCCGTCTTGTTTAAATACCCAGATTCCTTGCCATTAAGTGTTTTCCTATTAACGTTGTACTGCATATCTTTCGGCTTCATTGTTATCAATGAAGAAATTTTCCTGATATCCTGTTTTGCAAAAATGGTAGATCCTAAAATTCAATCGTTTACAGAAAGCGTTCGATTGTCTCTTACTAATGTAGGGGCTTTGTTGGCCTTGTCAACATCGGCATTTATTTTTGATCGAATTGTTCTTGTTAGTTGCATTTATTCCGCCATCGTTTTGAGTGTTCTGGTAGCAATGTGGTTTCGTAGAAAAAAATTGAGCCATCCAAGCATTTGTGTATATTAAGAGATATTAATGGCTAAAATTGTGATTCGCGCAAACGCAAACGGCTCTAGGTTTTTTCCTCGGACAAAAGTTCGAGGTATTTGTAGCCCAATCGAACTATACTAATATGTAGCACCGTTTTAGCCGAGATCAGTGATTGACGGAAAAGCAATTAAGAACAATAAGGGAGGAATTTCTAATAATTAAAAATAATGAAAGAGTTTTTATTTATTCTTTTTTTGGAAGATATTTTGTATGATATTTTTGTTGGTTTTATATTATTTTAATATTATTTTTATATTATTTTTATATTATTTTTATATTATTTTATATTATTTTATATTATTTTTATATTATTTTTATATTATTTTAATATTATTTTTATATTATTTTTGTTTGAGTAGAATAAGTAAAATGAAAGTGGTTTGTTACTAAATGAGGTTTTTGCAAGTCTGATCTTATTATTTCGTTTTGTGTTACAAACTATACTTGTTTGTATGTTTGTATCAATTTTATTTTTTGTGACGAAATGGATCACTGGCAACCGTGTTTGTTTTCACCTTCATTTCTTTTGAAGTTTCTCGACAAAGAGGTCCTCCCTTTTTATACCGTTTGTAGGGAATCTTCGTTATAACCTTAATACCCAACCGACACTCACTAACATTAATTTTTACGTCGTTCTAATGTTACTGGTTCGTTAGATTGGAAGTCTTTTTCTAATGTAAAACCTGTCTCAAGATCGAAGCAGGCTGTAACTGATTTTTAAGTTGACTTGCTTTTCATTTGTTTTCAATTTTCAATCGTGCCATTATCCTTTTCTGTGATATTTCAACCAAAATCTTTTAAAAAAAGGCCCACAATTGTCAAGGCATAAATATAACAACAAAGATTTGCATGTTTTGGTTTTTATTACAACTAGCATAAGGAATGTAGTTATAAATTTCTTGCTATAAATATTACAAATAAATACATTACTTCCATTGGAATAAGACAAAATATTTAGATGTGGATATCAACAAAAAAATCTATATTTTATATACCCTAGCAGATTCATCGGAACTTTGAAATCATGTAAAAATAAAACAAACAGTAGCAAACAAAATTACTCATGAAAACGTATCTCATATCAATTGTGAGGAAGAAGACTGTTCGAAAAGTCTGCCTAAAATCATATTATGGAAGGCTTTTGAAAAATACACTTCAGTTGTCATTTCTTTGTATGGCTTCTTTGTCTTAAAGATAATGAACTGTTATAAATAGAACTGAGGGTTGCAGTGTGCTTATGTCAGCAGTTGGAATCCCATTTGAACATTAAGAAATAGGTCTGGAAGGAGCAGCTGCACGAACTAGGTATGTCTATCATTGGAATGGAAGCCAGAACATCGAAGAGTCTTTTCAACTTCTTCATATATATAGTAGTAGCAGTATTCGTATGTAGGTAATATCTATGGAGAAGAGTGCAAAATCTAAGTAGTTAAGCAGTGATAGGAAATCAGATTGATTTGAATGATTGAGTTGATGATATAATTGCTTTTCAAAATAATCAGTTTGATTATTTATCAGTTGATGATAATGACGCAAGTGGTAATAGTAAAGATGACTATAACGACGCGACAAATAGCGCCACAATACATTTCAAATCACCCTCTAACAAAAACATACTCGCGTACCAAATCACCCTCTAACAAAACAATACTCGCGTACCAAATCCGGTGCGGGAGGTCAGGGTTCAGGTCAGGTCACTATCAAACCGAGGTGTTATACGATAGGGATCGAGGACGCAGTCGACGTACTTCTTGGTCGCCGTACCACAATAAAAAGTTTTAAAATATTTTTGATTTCAAGGGAGCTTATATTTACTATTAGCAAAAACAGCTTTGCGATACCTTGAAGAAAGTTGAAGTTTGCCTCCACATATTATATACATACACAAATTACATGTATATGCACCTAAGAAGCCAAGCAGCCAAAGAGGGCAAAACTCTTCATTTGGTGGCACAGCCTAGTTTAGAGAAATGCATAAATAGGAGAATTAAGCTTGTAGAATGATAGGTTAATTAAAGCGAATCGCATGTCCTAAAACACCAGATATTCTGCAACAAACTGACTATCGCCAAATTAGGAGGATTTATTAAAATTACATTTTTATGCCGAACACGCGAGTCAATTCCCACCAAATTTTCAGCACAGTGTTTCACCTATTGTTGGAAAAACCTTCAAAAATGGATGTGAATATTTGTAGAAAAGGAAAAAACATGGATTTTGTTAACAGCTCAATTAAGCTAGGTGTCTCCTAACTAATTAAGCAAAATTCTATCGCCAAAATAAGAGTTTACCCTGACTCTTCCCTGTGGTGTGTGGTGGTGTATCTGCATCATGACATCAGGGCTTGCAGAAACTTTTTGTTATGTACATTTTTGATTTGATGGACCCAGATTTGCACGATGTGTTAATATTAGACGATTAATTAATTAACAAATTCATTAAACAATGTATATTACATATAAAACTTAATTTGGATTTTGCACCACATGGGCGGAGAGTTGGTAGGAAAACGTTCCTATTTTTATTCAAAAATTTCAGTGAAATATGAATAAATTAAGAGTGGTTTCTGTGAGTATTTGTGTGTATAATGCCGAAAATGATTTTTTTTTGTTTGCCTACGAGATATAGGGGTCAAAGTTCAATACGCCTTCCGAAAGAAAATGTAAACATTAAATTAAAGAAAGGAATTTAAAATGGCGACCTAACTCCAAAATGGTCTATTCTATGTTTTTATTTAAATTCAAGCTCAACTGTCACTGGGTTGAACTTGGTTCTCTCTTTGCATCAGAAATCATAACAGGGTTACAGTCAGGGTTATAGGGGATTTACAGAAATAATTGGGGAAAGGGTTACAGTCAGGATTCCTAGCTAGAACAAAAGACAAAATTTGTAAAAATAAATGTAAATGTAGTTTTCATTTGTAAAATGTTGTTTTCAAGCCACTACTGGTCATGACTAAACTGGGACAGATAAGAGTTCAGGTTATACAGTGATAGTAAGTGAGGCAAAGAACAAGAAGGGAGGTGCAATGACAATCAAGGTTGATTCACTTGTCTCAATCAACCACATTACAGTTTATCAAGATGGTATCATATATATGAATAAACTAATGGAAACTAATATTTACAGTATAACCCCGTTAAGTCGGACTCTCAGGGGACCGAAATAATCGGTCTGACTTATCGGGAGTCCGACCTATCCGAACTTCGTCTTAAGTCAGACTCTACTTATTTAGATCCAAGGGGGACAAGGTTTTAGTCCGACTTAAAGAAAAGTCTGACTTAAACCGTGTCCGACTTAACGGGGTTATACTGTATATACAAATATATTTCTGAAAGATATTAGAAAGGACAGTCTCGACATGATGACATATAATTATTCTTTAGGACTAAGAATCTTGTTTTTGCATGGTCCTTGGACACAAACTGATTATGTTTGGGCATTTACGTCACCATAATTAACTTCAATAATATTTTGTTGATTTGCACAGTTTCCAACATTTTATATACTCTATCATTCTCAAATATGAATCTACAAAAGCTCAAAGTGTTAAACAAAACATGGTAAGGTGGAGGATGGTTTCATTGCATACAAAAATCAAACATTGTCACATTACAACAATTACAAGATGACATTTTCTGCCGAATCAAATATACCTAAACAACAGTAAACAGTAAACAATAAATAGTAAATAGTAAACAACAAAGAATAACTATATATATATATATATAGCAGTGTTGATCAATTATTGTTTTTGTTTATTTTATTAGTAAATTTTTAGATGTCAAAAAAAACTTTATCGGAGCACTTCTTGTGAAGGATAAAAACAAAACAAAAAAACAACACACAAAAAAATTAGCTAGTTATACATATTCGAAATGTTTTGTCAACTAAATAAATGGAAATGCAAGTTCCTTTCTTTGTCATAATGGGGCAGGTACACTTCTCATTCAAGCTCCTAAAAATCGTAGGCAGATTTGCTGTGAATATCTTCAACTTCGTCATCATAATGTATGAATGTGGGGAGAACATCTACTCTAGCATTGTTTTGTTTCCTTTAAGCTGGGGACTGGGCTGCTGAGGCTGCACTTCACTTAGCTAAACTTGACATTGTAATGTAAACAAAAAGCCTTCTTCAATATCATTAACGGATTAAAAGAAAATATCAAGAAACTTAAAGCAAAGAGATAATAAAGAAATTTACAAGAAAGGCTACAAATATACCTGGTGCTGGCTGGTTCATTTACATATCGGTATCGGAGCCTTACATACCTTTGCAGGGAGAAAAGTCTACTAAAGTAAAAAAAATGACAACCTTGAACTTTGAACATACAATCCATTCACCGTACAAACGGGTCAAATCCACCTAAAAGCCATACTTTGAAAAAATTTCCCTTGATCAGTCAAACTGTTTTATCAGTGAAAGCTTCTTGGAAAATCTGGCGTAAGTGAGCTAAATCACACTTTCCGTATGCCGCTATAGGTAATACAGGTGAGTTACGGTACCGAAAACATTTTCTTGGTAGTAAATTTTGATCTCTCGTGTTTCTGATATGACCAAAATTGCTCCGTTCCGCTCCGCTCGCTAGTGCTCACTTCCCAAATAAAAGCTTAGTCCTTCTTCTCTATATTAATTTGATAAATTAAATTAAAATGGAATGGGATATTTTAAAGCCAAAAACAATCTGCCATTTATTTTTGATTCACTATCTACAATACAGTCCGAAAGAAACTTTACATTTCCGTTAAAGATAATCAGCTTTCGGAAAGAGTCGCCATCTTTAATAGTTAACAGTCTGTTATAAATAGAACTGAGGGTTGCAGTGAGCTGATGTCAGCAGTGGGAATCCCTCATTTGAACAATAAGAAATGGGTCTGGAAGGAGCAGCTGACTTATATCGAAATGGCAAACAAACAAGGTAAACAAATGATTGGTTCTCTCGTGCATATTCCCTTGTAGAAAACTGTTGTTTTCTCACAGTTCATTATATTTAATATCGACACGCAAAACCTAAATGATATCGATACAGGATATTTACAAAATGCGTGTGAAATTTATTGCCTTCAAAATTTAGTTAATAAGAAAATCTGTTACGCAAGCAATGAAGGACCATCAATCTACATATTTTTAACAAATAAACCACGGTCATTTCGAAATACATTTACTTGCGAAACAGGCCTAAGTGATCATCATATCTCGATAAGAACCTATTTAAAAAAACATAGCACGTCTAAAACTAAAAACTATACAATATCGAGATTACAAACGTTTCGACTAAGAGAGGTTCTTAACAGATGATCACAAAGCAAATTTCTCGTGTCACAATTTTAACCCATTTACGAATTTTGATGAGATTATTAATGTCTTTAATGATATCATTGATATACACGCTCCTCTCAAGAAGATAATTAAATTACATTACTTAATACAAATAAAAATTGCATTGCACCCTTCTTGATGTCCCTTCATATGAATAAATCAGTAAGGGTTTAAGGAATTTCAATTTTTTTCTCTTTCCTTGATAATTTATATGTTTTTTATAATATGTTTTTAAGTGGTATCAATGCCAGGTATTCAATACTGATTCTGATTTATCAGAACTTGTCCACTTGATTGGTTTTTTCTCAATTTGTCCGTACCTGAACCATGATTTGTGTTATCAGATCTTTTAGATTATTTTTATTTTGTTGTTTATCGCAAACCTTTTTACGGATCTTCAAAGCTCAGCTGAGACTGCGTTCACTTAATAGAAATATGGTTGTAGGTTGTCTGTTTTCTAGTAACAGTGTGTTTCGTTTGTAGACAGCCACCATGGTCTTTCTTTATCATGGGAATATAACTTTGAGATCTGTTGGTACTTTAAAACTGTCTGTATGTGGTTTAATTGTGCGTTTAATGCGTTTAATGCGTTTAATGCGTTTAATGCGTTAAATGGCACCAGCGTGGAAATTGGCACTTACTTATCATTTGACAACAATAGGTTAAAATAGGTGAGACACAAATTTTGACAACAGAAGCAAAGTTCTGTGCATACAAATCACATGTTCGGCATAGACATCACTTGTTGCAACCCTTCTTACATTTTGCAATGTTTTAACAACAATTTTGACACCTCTGGAATAGTTAATCATTGAGATTGATATGTAGACGTCCATCTCCATTCCGTAAGAAGGTAATTGCTGGATTACTACCAATGCTTGTTTCCATACACAACTGTAAAAGAAATGTGTAAGAATGGAATTCTAAGATTAGTTGGAAAATTAAATTCTCATGCTTGAAAAACTCTTTTTGGTAGGTAGAATATTGACCCACCGATCTGTTTTTCTTGGTAAAAAGCTTGTGACGAGATTCACTAACGTCAGTGTTGTTGTTTTGTCATACAAAAAAGACAGGCGATTTGTTCAATATCAAATTTGGTCTCAGGGTTCACATATATTTTGTAAAATGCATTTGTAAACTCTGTGTATGCATTCCATATCTCCCATGCTGTTTTCTTACCTTTGCCAGCAAAGGTAGATACAGCGTCACAACCAGTCAGAGAATATCAAAGTGGCAGAGCTTCACATTTTTTCCACATAAATGATCGGCTAATGTATGCACACTTATCCACTTTCAATTTTCTCCTACCCCCAATTCTATCCAGAGTTCCATCTCCCTCAGCTGAAGACGTTTTGATGCAGCGATCACAACAACGTCTGTATCCACTGTGACAATGCAAATTTTTGTGAAGCCATTTCGTATTTGATGCAGTACATAAAGAAAGATTCGGGTATCAGTTTCCTCATGATAGCAAGGGGGGTATATCAGATAACACACTTAGGAACACTACTGACTGGTTAACTAATGCTAACTCAATAGTAGCTATCAAAGGGTTGTTACATTCTAAGTATGCGACGAAAGGCGATAATACTGAATAATTCAGTTTTATTCTCATTTACTTGTAAAAAAGATCGTCCATTTTTTTGGAATTTGTGTTGAATGTGACATCTTTATTCTTTTTTCCAAAAACCTCTGTTTTCTCTTGCTGATGGTAATACTGTAATTGTGTCTGACTTGTTTGCATGGTTAAAGTTTCCGAAAGATACGATGGGTACGAATGATTCTCATGTGAGAAGAAATCTGATAAGTCACTTTCACGAGTCTGAGACGTGACATAAAGACTTGCTAATAGTTGACACGCGACATAAAAACTTGCAAATAGTTGACAATCTTGCCTCAATGTTATTATTTTTTCTTTCGTTTCCTTTGATGAATTGGTGATATAATGATGGATGTCTGATAGGCAGCTGTTTTAACAATTTCAAGTATACTGGTAACCAAGGTAAATAGGAAATGCGGTCAAGGGCAAACATCCAGTATATTGAGCTCAATAGAATTGATGTACATCTAAAAATTTCCAAAAACATTTATCGTATTTATTGCAAAAAATGCAAGTAAGCTCATTTGAACCTATTGAAGTGATGGGCTCTGGTTCGATAAACTGAAGATCCTGTGAAGCATTTGTGGAACATTATTGAGATAACGGTCGAAATGATATTTAATAGCTTTCAATTGGTAAATACTGGTCAAATTCCATTCCATAAAGTGAAGTATTATTAAGTTATTAAGAATTGAGTGATTTTTGGGCTTTTTATGTTCTGGTCTGTAAAATACACGTCAATGGTCCCATTATTTGGATCCCATCAAAATTTGAAAACTTTTGATGTATACAACAACTTTGAAAAGTTTCATGCTTGTGCCCCAAAATGCGCAATTCATGTACGAAAGAGTTTTGTCCCAATATTTTTGCACACGATTGTAGATCTATATTTCATTTATTCCTGTTTTTTCATCTGTTTCTCCTGTTGATGCCAGACATTCTATTTTCACTATGTGTCAAAACGCGATGACCTTCAGTCCACAGGGGCTCCTGTTACAATATTAATTTATTTAATCCAGATGAAGAAATGAAATATTTGCGGTATTTAGAAAGTCTGAAAAATGATTCATCAAAACATTATAACAAATATAATATGAATAAATACTAGCTGCCCGGGTAAAAACTTTTTACCTATGCAATTCTCGTTCATTACAACGCGAAAGAAACTTTACGTGTCCACGAAAGATAATTAGCTTTCACGAAGGATCGATGTTATTTTCGTGTCCAGTTCTATCGCATGTCTAAACCAAACTGCGTAGAATACAAAATACTTTAAATTTAATAATGACTTCATGTTTCCATGTAAAAATTCAAGTTTCTGTCTGGCTGTACTTTACCCAGCCATATTAAAAAAAGAACTTGTGAATTAAAAACCCTCCTCTACATGCCACTACTTCTGGAATAAATTTATTTCTCTGTATCATAAAAGACAATCTTTAGTTATAAAACTGAAGCAAAAATATAATGCTAAAAATAAAATTGGTTGCAAACCTCGTTATGAGTATATAAATTATTTTCTCAATGTAATCGTAGAAAGTAATATAGATTAAATGATTCGTTTTTTTAACAATAGAAATACGAGATGAGTCAATTGTTCTTATAACAATAAAAACACGGATTGTTTTTAAGCACAGAAATATGTAACATATGAAAAAATGACATCGTAAGACCAAATGGCGAATATATCTTCAGAAGCTTTCACTGTATGGCAGAAAAAAAGAAAACATACAACCATCGTTTTTGCATTCATTTCGCTGCTACTTGGAGTAGAGTACAGCGTGACGTTTTTAACGTTATGGTTGTATCTAAAAGATCTTGTGAAACCAAGCAAACCGAAAATCTTCTACGGAATAATATCGGTCTCATATCTGGTTGGATCACTTTTAATAACCCCGCTAGTTGGAAGAATAGCAGATCGTTTCAAATGCGTCCGATTATTATTCATATGTTGCAGTGTATTGACAGTTGTTGGAAATGTAATGTACGCGCTGCCGTTTTCAGTGTGGTTGTTAGTTATCGGGCGTTTTATTGCTGGAGCAGGAGATTCTTTGAAGGTAGTGATATCCAGTGAACTTGCTAGGTGCTATCCTTCAGACCAACTTTCATCAAAGTTAGCCATAATGGGAATGTCATTCACTTTGGGTTTAGTTGTCGGTCCAGGAATAACTATAATATTCGAAAAAGTGGAATTCAGTTTGGGAACATGGCAAATTACTTATGAAAACATGCCCGGTATTTATATGTCCCTTTTGTATGTTCTGGCTGTGATATGTTCATATTTTGGAGTACACAACCTTTCCAAAGAATATGATTTTAAAGCTACTGTGGAATTTAGTAAGAATATTGTGGAAAGATATGAAAGTGCACAAAGTAAAAATAACGTTCAAGTATCCGATAGCAAGATCAAACACGAAGAAGAGAGATATCATTTTATTATAGAGTGCGATGACAGACAACCGCTACTGGCTTCAAATCAGATAACAAACGCGTGGTGTGTACTGAGAAAGCTTTTAAAAAATATTGACGTTTGCTTAATTTTGTTTCTGTCGTTTTTCTCCAGGTATATAATCTTAGCATGTGATATGTGGCTCCCATTACTCGTTATTGACACAATGAAATGGAATGTCGTACAAATGAATCTCATTATATTTGGATCAGCCATTATTTGCTTGGTACTGTTAGTTGTGTTCATGCTTAAATCAATTTCAGATAGAACATCGTTTATCTTGGCAGCAATTTCCACTTTATTTCTATCTGTTTTGTTGTCAGTTTTTTCCGTCCTGTATAGATATCCCAATTCGTTGCCATTAAGTGTGTCGCTTTGGTCGTTATATTGCATATCTTTCGGCTTCATTGTTATTAATGAAGACATTTTCCTGATATCATGCTTGGCAAAAATGGTAGATTCTAAAATTCAATCGCTCACTGAAAGTGTTCGATCGTCTTTTACTAATTTAGGGGCTTTGTTGGCCTTGTCAACATCGGCGTTAGTTTTTGATCAAATAGTTCTTGTTAGTTGCATTTATTCAATAATCGTTATAATTGTTCTGGTAGCAATGTGGTTTCGTAGGGAAATGTTGAGGAAGCCACGAATTTATATTTATTGAAAACTGTTAATACTAATAGGTAAGGTCAGATGGGTTTTGTTCAATCTGAGAATTTCGAAAATTACGTTTATGATCTTTATTCATTGATGCTAAATAATATGCAGTATATCCCTGAATTATAGAGCCTTCTCACAATTTTTTACTTACGAATGGTTAATAGGCGTCATGTCGGTTGTCAATATATTCCAGAAAGTATTCTATTGATTAACAGTTAATGAGTCATTAATATTATCAAGTTTGTATGTATGTTTTCTAACTTCATGTAATTGAAATCTGCTTTTCCGCCAATCATCTTAAGATCTTCAAAGCGCTGAAACAATCTTCCCCCCTTTTTCCTCATCCCAAACTTTTAAAGTATATATATTAAGACCTATTTGGAGAATACCGTATTTCCTCTAATAAACGCCGCGGCGTTTATTACAAATTGCAGAGTTTGGATGCGGCGTTTGATAGAGGGCGGCGTTTATCAGAGGGCGGCGTTTATTACAAAATGAAAAATCAAATAAAAACAGACTTTAAACAACAATGTTTTCTCTTCCTAAAAAACTGTCTAAGCTAATAGCATTTTACATTGAAATTGACGGTAATCATGTGCACGCAATCGTAAATGGTAAAAAAGAAGTACGAGAAAAACAATATTCGTTTTTATCTTTAGTTGTGGAAGAATTTGTTGATAGAAAACAAGTCCAACTCGTGTAAACTATTTTTTGTTGCTTGTTTAGTCTGTTTTCTAATAAACGCCGCTTTTCAAGATGCGGCGTTTATTAGAAGGCGGCGTTTATTAGAGGGCGGCGTTTATTACAAATGCTTGGCTATAAGTGCGGCGTTTAATAGAGGGAGGCGTTTATCAGAGGGCGGCGTTTATTAGAGGAAATACGGTAAGTATTTTAAAAAATTATATGTTGCGTGTTATTATCTTATATTATATATTAGTCTTTATAATGTTATTTTACTACTAAGCAATGATAAATCAATTATTTCTTCTATTATTTTATTTCCGTAGTTTTTACATTTGTCCAGTTTTGAAGACGTCACGGACACAAATGATGAAAACAGAGATATACAAATCAAGTCCGTGGCCTAACATCACTACATCCCCTTTTTTTCTTTTCTTTTCAACAAAAGTAGTAAAATAAAAGAAGCGACGTTTTGTAAACTTATTGTTCAAGTTGTTTTATGTTTCTCCATGTCTTTGTCAATGTTTGAAGTTGCTGTTGTTTGCAAACGGTTTCTGTTGTTCAGGAATTGGTTTGGTAGGTTGACGGTATAATTTGATGAATACGAAATGACGTTTATAAGTCTGAGATGTTCTGTTGTTCTGGATTGTTACCAGGCACCAATAGCGTCAACGACAGTGAATATGTCGTTAAAATAATTATTCTGAAATTCTAACAGTAAAGTTTGGGTGATTTTGATCTGACTTTCGATGTAATTTTGATGATAACGAGCTGCAGTTTGATATAAAGATATAAAGTATCTTTGGTATCATAGGCGTAATCAGGGTCAGTCAAAAAGGTGGAGGAGTCCAACATTATGATATTTCTTTTCAGTCTTAAGTGTCGATATGTTACTTGCATGTTTCCCTTTTCTAGTATAAATGACTAAACTCTTCTTCACAAATTTTGCACATGTAGTATTATGTCATCTTTCAACTATTCGTTTCGTATATTTTCCAGCGGTATTGAATATGGAACAGCATTTGTTGTTACAAAATTCACGTGGTCTTGCATCGTACACTTTTTCTGTGTATGATGAATGTTTGATACGACGAATGAAGTCGGCGATATTTTTACTACCTTGCTTTTAGATAATTTTAAAACAATATCCTTGAAGTTTCATCTGCCGACATTCAATGCAAGGGCTTCCACGATTATTATTTGCAAATATAAACTGAAACGGATGGTGGTCAACGATCACATCAAAATGACGATGATATAAGTAAATATGCAATTTTTTTACACCCCACACAACTCGCCCTTTTTTACCTGTGATAAATTTTTTTTGTTCTGTTTCGGATAATGATCCTGATATAAAACAAAACGGTTTTCTTTGCTGTCCGGTTGCTACAGTACACTTCCGACTGTGAAATTTCTTGCATCTACCTAGAGTTTACATGGTCTATCTGGCTTGAAGAACGATACGAGTGAATCATTTGTCAATGCGGATATTCACCTTTCCACTTAAATATTGAATGTTCCCTTACGATTTCACGTAGAGGAGCTGTAAGTGGCAAAAAGTTTTGGTATGAAACGATTCATATACGGGAGCTAAATCTAAAATTTCTTTGTCAATATCTTCAGAAGTACGGTTTTGAGACATATATTACTATCAAAAGTTGTTTCATCAGCTGGGGAACGGTAGCAATTCAATGGGTTTTCTGCTGTTTCTAATCCATCATCTGTATCACTCTTAGTAGCTAATTCATCATTATTACAATTTCCTTTGTAAAAAATTCAAGTGACTGTAATGGCTAATTGTTAGTTCCTATATTACTATCTAAGTTCTTAATATTATTTAGAATATTATTGGTCAGCGCCGCGGGGAAGCCGATTTTTCATTTACCCGTGTCTGTCTGTCGGTGTCATTCTGTAATGCCGCAGTTCTAAACTTTTATGTTTCCAATTGAAAAAAAAAACTTTTAAGCACGTTTCTCGATAATTAAAAATCAACTTCTCTGCTGCCTATTAAAGATTTAATATCTAATTTGTTAGTATATGATTAGTGTTAGTATTAGAACCTTATTTATTCTTTCCAACGCGCCCCTTCACCCCAAATTTAAACGCAGTGCATTTTGGGATCAACCTTCTGGTTTCTTCACGTGTTAACAGTAGTCGTTTGGTTTGGTGAAATTTATAATCTATCCAGCCTTCATAATCGTTATTAAATTCAAGTATAAAAGCTGACAAGTTTACTTCTATACAAGTATACTTCTTCAAATATTTTTTAATCTCTTTTATGGTTTAATTTTTGTTTTACGTCACGAATTTTGGTAATAAAGCGACTGACGAACGCTTGCATCCAAGAAAGAATTGGTCAGGCAAGCACCTTAGTTGTTTATATTGTAGTTATAAACTAATCAATTTTTTAATTATTTTAACTTTCAAATACTTAACAGAACTGGAGAACATCAGAGCAGAAATTTTCTGATTTTCAAAATCAGTCAGTGCAGTGTCAGAGCATTTATGATAAACTTCTTCCATCGTATGATTTCTTAAAAAAATTCATGTTAGATAAAATAGTACAAAAATAACCTGTGATGTTTTTCTTTGACTATATTGCTACCCATCGCGACATAAGTTTTATAATAGGAGAAAAATATAATATCTTAAATTTCATCGTATAGCTATATAGAATTTTAAAAAAATCCATCTATAAATCCATCATTCCAAAATTGATCAAATTCTACCATCCTCCAATTGATAAGATGTAGCAACGACAGTTATCAACTAATAATGTTTATGGATTCATTTTAAAATGATGATTTTGAAAACATGTAAATTATTTGGTGTTTATATACTCTAAGCAGGTAAAACGTACAGGGCTTGCCAATTTTGTTTAAGGCAACACTCGATGGCGTACAAAATTTCCCATCACTCTGTACGTCAGGTAAAACTGTGAGACTACGTAATTTTCAGTATAAAAAGCATAGCTTCTATTTTCAATACAAATGAAATAAACAACAATGGCTCTCGTCTTGGAAGTTCAACAACTGTGCTTATTTTTATTTTAGGAAAAAAAATTTCACGGGAAGTGAGATAATGTCAACAAAACAAAGATGTATTATATTATGTCAAATACAATATACATTTGTTACATTTTAAACTTTCAAAAACCTTCCCCACGGGTGAGTTATTAAAAACAGAAGAAAGAAACAAAGTATAAATAGGAGTGTAAACCTTTCAAAATTCTGAACGTAAATTTTATAAGACAGTTCTTTCGAATTCAAATTCCATCAAAACATAGATCGAATTTTAGGACACTGGTTACACATTGTGAAATTAAAGTTTTTAAATCAAATTCGGCAACCGTGAATTAATGCGATTAAATATGGTATACCAAGGTGGAAGATGTAAAATATTGAACTTTAATGATGTATGTCAATCAATCACACGTACACAAAGAGAAGTAAGTTTGTGTACGCCCTCGTACACAAAAGTGAAAGATGCATGTACGCTGCTTAAAGTAGTTGTACGTACGAGTGCACGAACACCAATTTGGCAAGTCCTGACAGCAGTTTTCGTTTTGTTGTTTTCATTTCATAACGAAAACAATATCGTCCAAGTGTTTCACCAGGTGGTTTTTATAAACAAAAATATCATCCATATGGTAAAAATTATTAAACCATATAAATTTCAGAATTCTAATATATGCACTGTCCGTAATAATTTCTATTTTTTTTAGTAGATAACTTGACTCATGAATCTGTAACAATTTGTTCTGGTGTAATTGTTGTATGAACTTAAAGTTCCACCCACAAAAAATAAGACAACATTGTGTTGGAGTTTCTATCGAATTTCATTAAATCGGAGAATTCAAGCTGAAAAAAATATTAAATTAACTAATTCACTTCGTCATTATTGCTCATAATCATTTTTTAGAAATCAGTGCGTGAAAAAAGGAGAGGAGAAAAACAGATTTTTCAACTAAAATTTTATCCTATATATATATATACATACATATAAATGTTTTTTTTATAAGAACAAAGGTTATAATAATATAAGACTTCGAATGTCTAAAAGTTAAGAACATGCTTAGAAACGTTTGTTCTTCAGAAAATATTTTAACATTTTCCAAGAAAGCAACATAACGTAGTTAAACAAGAATATTATCATCATGTTGGTTACATCAACTCAACTCCATCAAAATATAAAATATCGACCAAGTTCATTGAATTTCGAATTTTGAGTATTGAATAATGAATAAATTAAGAACATGTTAAGAACATTTTAAAGCTTCAAAATTGATCAGAGTTGAGTGCTGTTATAAAAACAGCGCGTAGGTGACTCTCCATGTGACGAATTGGTGTTCTTTGCTCGATAATTACTGAATGTTTCAACATAATGACAACAAAGCTGACTCACTTTATGACCGAGATGGATGCTAAGCTGATAATAAATGATACCTTACCTGATCGGGAAAAAATAAAAAAAAACGGGCAAAAAAATAATTTGGGGAAAATATTGGTCACTGTACCCTGATTATGGACCCCTCAACTATTCGTTACCCACCGCCTATCTCTACCTCGTGGATTTTCTGTTGTTGTAAACTTTCCGCTCTTTTAAAAATATTTTTAAAATATTCTTTTAAAAATACAACAAATTCATTATTGGATTTACTTCAGTACAAATTTTGCGGGTAGACAAATGTTGAAAAAACACTTAAATTTAAAGTTGCAAAAATAAATTTCGCAATATTCGAAAAGTTTCAAATATTTTTACATGATGGTTGTAAAAGCTTAAAAAAACATTTCATTTCAACTGTTTGAAAAGTTTGAGATATATCAATATCAAAAAAAAGACTTAAACTCGCTCATGACAAATAATAACACTTGTACTTCACCAGCTTCCATTTTTTATTGTTTTTAGTGAGATTTATGATGATATCAATGTGTTGGAATATCACTGTTTTTACCTAATTATTGCATTTATTTTTAGCAATTCAATACTGGCAAAGAACCGCCACCTCCTTTGAGGGCGGGCCACCTTATTTGGTGGAAACTAATGTTCACTGAGGTGAACACTAAAGCTTAGCTCAAACTCGTAACACGTAGCTCAAAACTCTTAACTCAAAGCTCAAAGCTCGAAACTTAAATAAATAGTGTGATCAAAGATATTAATACACGATAAACGGTCAGTTGTTTTTATTGTCTCCTTATTGTCTCCTCCCTCCTAGCAATGATCTCCATTGGAGCATATCGCGTAGCAATTGGTAGTTATTATGCTACTAAAATCTGCCAGGTTTCTAATACAAAGTTTTTTAGTAATTATGCAGGGAACTCGAGGATGGCTTGTGGCATTCCAATGTTTTATACTTTACTTCATTGTGTCAGTATGATTTTGATTGTGGCCGGCGATATTGAATTGAATCCCGGTCTTTTTCTTCCTGCAAAAATAGTTTGCGGATCATTTAGTCAAAGCAATATTCGTTTTGATGAATCTGCTGGGAAGCGGTGCGCATGCAATGCATTATGGCCCATTTGCTATTCAGTTATAAAGAATTTGCGTTTTTGGTCGCAATGGGATTTAGACTGCATATTAACACTGGGAAATGGACTATACGAAACGTTGGGCTTTACAAGGTACTTTGATGACCTTCCGGACCGAGTAAGATTTAATGGTGAAGGCCTGATACTAACTAGGTATGGGGAGATAACAGGAATATTAAATTCTAATACCGAGAACTTCCTCCATTGTCTTCACTATGAAAACGGTAAAGGAACAATATTTATCGCAAGTGGCTTCGCTACATCTATATTTTCAGTTAACGGAGTTACTTACATTTTTGACTCACACACTCGCGATTCAAATACAGTTTTATCAGATCATAATGGTGTGTCTGTGTTGATGAAATTCAATTCGTTTAAGCATGCGGAAGATTACATTAAAAACCTATATTTGCTGAACGCGAATCAACTTGAAAGTGTGTATTATCAGATGCTAAGTTTTGTTGTTTCAATAAGTAGCGCTGCTTTAATAAGGGCTCAAAGAGTTCTCACAAACGAAAAATCTCGTTATGTGAGAAAACGCCGATTGACTATTTAAGGATACAGTATACGTTCCATACATCAAAAAAACCAAAAAAATTTTTTTTTCAGCAATCTACCTAAAAAAGTCTGAATTTTTCAGTGGTAAAGTTGGTTTTATGATTTTTTTACTGGAAAGTTGTTTATTTCCAAATAAAAGTTTTTTTCATTCATTAATCGTGATTTTCTTTGCTTGATCTTTCGCACATTTTTTGTAAACATGTGTTAATTAAAACTGACTACTCTTTTGAGAATATATTTGATACATTCAGAGTTTTTTAACACTAGTTGTTTTTCTCGTTTAAATGAAATCGGGAACTATTGCTTTCTCTCCGACAAGAAAATCGGTATTTTTTCAAGTCATTCAAATAAGTTATTTGTTGCGAATTTGAAATTTTCTCAAAAGGTCAAGCTAATGGTTATAAGCCGGAATTTGTTGTACTCGTCTGCTCAATGAAATCGGGAACTATTGTTGTTTTCCGACAAAAAAAATCAGTATATTTATAAATCTTGGAAATAAGTTATTTTTCGATTTTAAAATGTTTCATTTCTCGAAATGTCAAGCTATCGCCATAAGTCGTTTGCATCAAGTAAAAAACGAAAAAAGAAAAGTTCCAGTTTTACTTCACCAGTTAAAAGAAGAATAATCTATAAAAAGAATAAAAATAAAAATTCATCAAGTTCTGTTCCGTTCTCTGTTGTATCAGCAAGTCACAGCAAAATACTGACGCAGTCGCAAAGTTCAAGCTCAAGTGAATCTTCCTCGGAAGAAGAGTATGATGAACTGCATGAACATCTTACACCGTGTTATTGGATTGTAGACATTGATCTATTGCAAGATTGCCTAAAAACATCTTCCTCGTGCAAAATATGTCATAGTGAAGTGATTTTACGGGAAGTAACGTGTTACCGTGCAGGATTAGCGACAAAATTTGAAATAGCTTGTACTAACAAGGAATGTTCAATTGTAGAAGGTTTCTTCACTTCAAAAAAGACTGGGCATTCTTTTGACATCAACCGACAAAGTGTGCTTGCATGTCGCCTGGCTGGTAAAGGGCGTAAAGGTCTTGTGAAAATTTGCAGTGGCCTAGGATTATCTAGTCCTGTAGCAAGAACTCGTTTTGTAGAATATGCAAGATTTTGGGAAAAACTTTCATTCAATCTCAGAGAAGAAAACCTCACAATGTGCGCAGAAAGGGCAAAAAAATTAATAACGCGTGATGCTAATGCAGAGGTTAACACTGTGGTTGATATTCCTACAAGTTTTGATGGTTCTTGGAGTTCTAGAGGGTGGACTGCAAACAACGGCATCGTATCAGCAATTGCAGAAGTTTCTTCGCAAGTGATCGATATCTCATTTAAATGTCGTTCATGTTCGCAATGTACAGCCATGAAAGAGAGAAAAGAAAATGGAGTATCTGCAGTGGAGTATCTTGATTGGTTTATCAAGCATGAAATCAATTGTTTTAAAAATCATGACGGAAGTCCTCAGGTAGTTTCTTTATCTCGAACTTAAATTTAGAAATATTGAAGTTATAACGTAAGGCGTTGTGGACCGGTTTTTAAAAAGAAAATATCACCAAAAATACGCAAGTCATTGTGGTTGTTTTTGTATTATTTTTTATGTTTAGAAAATGGAATCAGAAGGCGTTTTAGAATTATATAATCGGTCAGTGGCAAAGCATAATGTCCGCTACAACCCATTCATAGGAGATGGTGATAGCAGTGCGTATTCAACTATCGATAAAGAACGTCCATATGGAGCAGCGGTTTTTGTCAAAAAAGAAGAATGCGTAAATCACATCACAAAACGCATGGGTACAAACTTAAGAAAGTTGGTTAAAGAATTAAAGGGTAAAAAGTTGGAGGACGGCAAAGGAATAAGCGGAAAAGGGCGGCTAACCCTTGCACGTATTGACGCCATGCAAAATTTTTACGGGCGCACTATCCGCAATAACAAGGGAAACCCTACCAGAATGTCTAGTGAAACATGGGCAATACTCTATCACTACTCAAGTACTTTAGCCAATCCACAACATGAAAATTGTCCGAAAGGTGAGAAAAGTTGGTGTGGTTACCAGAGAGATATAGCCACTGGTTCACAGACGTACATGCCACCCAAATATCCATTTACTGAAGCCATTGTAAAAGCCGTGACACCCATTTTCAATAGACTTGCTGACATTCACTTTTTGGAAGGTTGCAAAAACGTTAGCAACCAAAATGCAAATGAAGCTTTCAACAGCTTATTGTGGTCTATTTGTCCAAAAGAACAGTACGTTTCACCAACAGAAACATCTTTGTCAATAAACTTATCAGCATGTTTATATAACTCGGGTACGGAATATACTATGATAAAATTATTCGAAAGTGCTGGACTTGAATATAAGGAAATTTCAAAGCAGCAATGGCGTGATATGGATATTGAAAGGATATACCACGGAGATTATTCTGTGAGAGAAGATCGTAAACAGCACAGAAAAATGAAAAAGCGAACGCGAATAAAACAGCAAGACGCTTTCCAACATATTGAAGGCACTCAATACAAACCGCAAGGATTCCATACAAACGAAACTAGACAATGATTTTTTTTTCATATTGGCGATCTTATAAGAAAACACTTTTCTGGGTTACGTTAAAACAATTTGTGTTGATATTTTTGTATGTATTTTTAAGTTGAGTTCGCTTTTTTATTTTATCTAATAATAACTGGAATGCCCAATGCTTCACAAAATTCCTTCATTTCCACCTTATAACTGTCATCTCGTATTTCGCCAACAATATCTCCTGGTGCTAGTTCTCTGATATAAGAAAGCACAGTGGAAGGATAACTGTATTGCGTGTTTTCAGGCCCAACTT
The DNA here is from genome assembly GCA_039566895.2 of Turritopsis rubra. NCBI lineage: Eukaryota > Metazoa > Cnidaria > Hydrozoa > Anthoathecata > Oceaniidae > Turritopsis > Turritopsis rubra. The sequence continues at coordinate 14,986,736 of CM077617.1, read as the reverse complement.
CTTTCCTATATAAACATCTCGCCCAAATACAGTAGTGAATATACCGAATTTGCTTGTTCGCCTTGCCTCTTTTTTGTCTCCACGTGACAGATTCCATCAAGTTTTCAGCAAATGTTGATCCATCAAAACTAAAGAATTATTGAAAAGTTGTTAAATAAATTTCGCAACTCCTAAAAATGTAGGAGATAATAAAAGTTGCGTACTACTAACCCATGATTTTCCATTTCGTGTATCATGACAGCTCTCTTGTCCGACATCTTTACTCGTGTTTTTTAATTTTTTGTTTGAATGAACATCGTAATTTAAATGGACATCTGTTTAAAATATTGTTAATAATAGGATCACCAGTCAAGGTGTTAATCTATATCATGATCATGTTGAAGGTGTGATCTTTTGCAAAACTTTTAAAACGCTTTTTCGCAGTGTTCGTTTTTTAGCACGGTTCCTACTACATTTTGAGTCCCATTTACAAAACTAAAAAAGCTCTGCTAAGGAGACTGCCACCATGTTCAAGCATATAGATTTTTCTAAAAACGGTTTGTTTTTTTTTCCCGAAAAGTGAACCATTCCCAAGTTATTAGTAAATAAAGTTAAAGTTTGCACGGAAAAAATTCACTTTTCAGGAAAAATGAAATAACTTGAAAATGAGGCTTTTTCAAAAAATAAAAAAAAAACCCTTTTTACCCACATCTTTTGTGATTCTGACAAGAGTGGAATGAGCACTGGAAACTAAGTAGTTTTGTAAATGGAGTTGCTTTTGTGAAGACGGGGTGTAAAATTTCCAAGCCTTCTAAATTTTTACTAGTACAAAATTTTCAAATAACATTAATATCATTCGATAGCTTATAAAAAATGCTTTTCGGTGATATATAATATAGCAAATATTTATTCATAATTGGCAAAAAATTTGAATTTTAAAAAACTATGCTCAAAACGTATACTGTATCCTTAAGAAAATGACGATAAAGACATCTATCACATTTATTCCTTGATACGAATTTTGAATATGTTATGCCGACACTTTTTTTATAGATATGTTATTGGAATTTTTGGTTTGTTTTTCGTATTTCTGTTTTACATTTAACATTTTTCGTTTTGATACTTCTGTTTTAGGTTTACTTGTATGCTTTGCTGTTTCTTTTCATACTTTTCTTTTAAATTTACACCGTCTTAAATTTATAAAAGGTAATTTCAATTCTTCAGTGACAGCTGCCATATCTATGAATTGAAAATGTTGTTTCCCTACTTTGATATTGTAAAAATATTGTGGAAAAGTTAAATTATTATTTCGATGGGAAGAATCAATGCAGCTTGAGAATAAAATTAAAAGTTATTTCTGGCGTTGTAGCGAAAACTACAGAAGAAGAATAATTAAGGTGGTATTACCCCCTAAATTAAAAAATTGATATTTCATTGGAATTTTTTGTTCCAAAACACTTGTTGGGTGAAGATATTTCAAAATGGGGGGAAAAATGAAAAAAAAAATTTTTCGTTGCCATGGTAACATGGAAAATATGCCTTTTTTTGATCAAACCGGACAGTTACCCCGGCAGAAAAATAATAAAAACTAGACATAGTTCTATGTTGAAAATTGGTAAAATAAATATTAATAGGTGGGGCTATACAATAAACCAAAAAATATTTGAAAAAAATTTTTCAATTCAAAATGGCAGACATTGACATTCCAAACTCCTAAAAAGGGATTATTTTGAAATTGTGATGCCATAATATGCAAAAATCATAAACCTTATTTCAAGTTTTAAAGGTTTATTGCAAAGTACTTTCTGTAGTGGAAATTTGCTGAAAATTTGAAAGAAAAAGCTCAAGCGGTTCCTGAGATATTTGCGCCGGGAGTTTGAAAAATCACATTTTGAGAAAAAAGCCTTTAAAGTTATAACTAACAATAAAAAAGGTATAAACCATCAAATAAAGTCAACAATAGAAAAATATAAATCAAACAAATTCTCCAGCTTAATATGTGACACCTTCAGTCAACTCATTTGAGTCTTGCTTAGTTTTTTTATGTCCCCGCAGAATTTTACGCCTCTTGCGTACAGGTTCACTACTTTTACGGGTTTTGTTAAAAAGTCTCTTTGCATTCAAAACCTGACAATGTTTTTCCATAAAACGGCCTGGGTTCATTCCAATGGCTTTAAAAATCTCAATGGAACTTTTCCTGCCCATGTTATAATATGCCACTGCATCGTAAGTTCCAAATTTTAACTGGGTCAGCGAGACATACACACTTTTCGGCACACGTTCCCAAATGAGGGCGTTAAACGCCTCATTTTGGTTTTGCGTCTTCCCATGGACGCATTTTTTCAACAGGCTGTCACTACTTAAGTCCTCATACATAGGTTTCACATACTTGATGACATTAATGGGTAAACCAGGTCCTGGTTTGTAGGTTTGCTGACCAGTCGCCTTGTCCCGCTTGAAACGGCACCAACTTTCTTTTCCATCAGGACAATGGCCGTGATAGTCATTCACTCTTGATGAAGCCACATGGAATAGGGAAGCATATATGCTTTTTTTCATTGTTTCAATATTTGAGCTGGATCTGATTGCAATGCCAAAATAATTTTGCAATTTGTCTATGATTGCATCGGTTAAACGCCCACGCCCACCAAGACCTTTGACAGCTTTTTTTAAATTACGACACCTATTGCCCACACGCTTCTGAATGTGGCCCACACATTTAAGTTTTTCGACATTTCGACCAGGGTAAATATTCTCAATGGAAGAAAAGGCTTTACTATCTCCATCCCCAAGATATTTCGAATAGCATAACTTTCTTTTCTCAACACTTCGCTTAAAAATGCGAGTAGCCCCAGTGATTTCCATTCCTCCTGCACTTCCGGAATGGTTAAGTTTACATACATGGTTTGCTTGCCACTTTTCAAATTTATCAGGGTTTGTCTTTTTGATTTTCTCGTGATTTTTGCATCCCTTACAATACCGGCTCATAACTTCTGTGTCGATAATTTTTCCAGAGTCAAGGGACATTGCAGTGAAACAACCGTTCAATGATGAAAAACCTCGCCGTTGCCATGTACCGTCACAGGAAACACTGGTATCAACAATTTCTTCAGATGAAGGATTCAACTCAGCAGCAGCTTTGTTCATGGAACTCTCAGCAACTTCTTCAACCTTTTTCGCAATAAATTTCATAGAACGGTCAAAGTCCCTGCTTTTTGGTAAAGTTTTCACGCAATAAAACTCCGTGATTGAAACATTCCGGGCACACCATGGAGGACGAAATGAATTCTGAAAGCAGTTCTACATCAATAATTCTATATCCATCAACTTGTTTGTCACTACTTTTTGGGGTATTTGTATGAATATCTTCAAAATTAGAGTTATTTAAAGGTGTAGATAAAACCTGAGAGGTTGGTTGGTCACCAACAGTTGATGGTCCCGCGAAGGATGGTGTGGTTGATGCTGATGCTTCTTCTTTGAGATCTCTCTTTTTAGTGAATTGATTACCACTGAACCTTCTTTTTGGACGTCTTCTTGTGCTGAATTTAACTCTATCTGTCTTTCCCATTGCAAAATGTATAGTATATACACTGTATATGACTATAGGAGCCCTACCATCTACAAAAACACACTTAGGGCAATGTTTATGGCAGTGGTGTCAGAATATAGCTTTTCGCAAAAACGCAAAGAAGATAAAACAAAGAAGATAATAGAGAAAATTGGGTCGAAAAAGTGGGGAAAAAGCTCAAAATATCCCAAAATTTTCGCCATTTTTTAACTTTTTTCAGAAAAATTCATTCTACCTGCCTGTAGAAAAATTTAGATATCTCTTTTTTGAGAAAAGATTTTTGAAAGCAGTAAAAAGGGTCTTTTTCCTAGATAAATTGTCTATCATTTTCAATAAAAAATTTTTTTTTGAAAATCTAAAAATTTTTGGGGGTAATACCACCTTAAAGTTGAGTTTTTGTAGATAACAAGAAGAATGTATCATTGTCATGTATATGTTGATATTTTGACTTGGTTTGAATGGTGATTGAATATCCAATCCTCCTTTCTCTCTTTTCCACTCCTCTTCTACCAACACACAAGCCACACCATCAGCAAAGCCAAGAGAACTATGAACTGTACTTAACAATTCCCTGTTTTTTTAGCTTTTCCTTTTCGTTGTTTACACCATGTTTTTATTGCTATATAATATTTCAAGTGTGTTATTTGTTTTGTTGTGGGTGGACGGACACAACTGAATATCTTTTCAATTTACTGTTTACATTGTCCATATCATATATACCTATTCTATGATGGTTCTCTAAAAGTCATTTCTGTATTTATATATCATAATTCTTGCTTTATTCAAAGCATTAACACGTCAGTTCTAAAAGACTATCAAACAAAAGAAGATTGGTGTTTGTTGTTTGTTTGATGTTGTGCAATGTATGATCTCTTCCCTAGTTGTTGTTCTGCTGCATTATGTTCATTTAGGGGAGTTTTGGAAACTCCAATCTGAATTTAAGCCATGGTGCTTATCTTGATTTGCCAGCCGAAATTATAGGTCTTTATACTGTACTTAACACACCCCATGGGTTCTGTTAGTATATATATGTTGTTTGTTTTGTTAGTGGGGAAGAAAGTTAGGAGGAGGGAGACAGACTACTACTGAATGTCTTTACATTCTAATCTTTACATTGATCACATCTACCTATTCTATGATGGTTCTCTAAGTCATTCCTGTATCTATATCATTTATTTATTAATTTAGTACTGTTTGTTGTTTTTGATTGTTGTTTGTTTTATATATTCTGTCAGTGGTGGGAGGGGAGGGAGTGTGCGATGTGTGATTTCTTTCCAAGTTGCTGTTTTGCTGCATGATGTGCATTTTAGGGGAGCCTAAAAAACCTTTTTACGGCTTTACATTCTGAATGCATTTTTTTCTTGCTTCTTTTCGATACGATTTCTTTCTTTTTAGATTAAAAATTTAGTGTAAATAAAAATTATGAAGAAGAATATTGATGTGCCAATCATGGTTTTACATAATCACGGTACAAGCAATTGGGATAAAGCATTTAATGAAGTCATAGAAGAATGATCCTTTGGTTGTGTATACTGAGGAGGTATAATGATTTTTTACAATTCACATTTTAATTGATTCAGGTATCCCGGGCATAATTTTATGGTTTCACTCGATAGTTGGAAAATATATATAATTAAAACATTTTTAGGTTGTATTCTTATATTTCTTATCATGATTCTTGAGAGTGAACCGTAAAATGTTTTTACCCGGGATACTGGTCTTCTATATTAATAGCGAGCGTGCATAACATTTTTAGTCTGGTCAATGTGAATAAAAGGACTGGGAACAAAATGTTCGTATGGAAAATGTTATAATTAAAATTTTAGATCGTGCGTAACTGAGTTGCGACTTTAATGGCGATTATTATATAGGAGAAGTGCAACGTCAGTGAGCACATTGCATTGCCCCCTAAATAGGACGCAATTTTCAGGGTCAAATATCTCGAGAACCAATGGGAATAACTGACGTCACTTTGGGCGCGCGATATTGGCGGTGTGTTGTGGAAAAATTTGGGTCTATAACTTTTTGGGGACGGGTGTGACGTCATTAGGATCTTTTATCATCGATATCTCCGTAACGGTTAGTCGTACACAGACAATCTCATCCATTTCTTTATTTACCTTTTCGAGCTTTCGATAATTTGAAAGAGGAAAAGCACGGGTGTTGGGTGTAGTAACTCATGGAGAAAATGAACCTGTAAAATGTTTTTACCCGGGATACTAGTCTATACTAATAGCAAGGTGTGCATCCACTTTTTAATTTGGTAAAAGATTTTGCATACGAGATTGCCGAATTTCGACTGTCTGTTTCTCATAAGTTTTTCCGGGGAAGTTTGAAAAAGCACGAGCAAGTTGCTTTTTCAGTATTATATCCTGTCAGCGTATCAACTGCAACTTACGGGGTTTTTCATTTGAAAGAAGACGATGAAAGGTCTCCACGGAGGAGGATGCAATGCAATGGTTATTAGTGAAAAATATTCTCAACGGTCATTTGTTTGGTGAAAAAGAAGAGAGAAAAGAAGAAGCGTTTTTGTTTGTTGTTTGTTGTTTGTTTGTTTAAAAGCGAAGAATAATACTGTTTGTTATTGGGCAACAAAGTGTTAGTAAGTTTGCAACCCGTATTATGATGCAGAAAAGAAATGTCATTTTTTCAAATGTAAACTAATTAGTGTTCGTTTTCGTAAAGATTGATTCGCGAGACAACTGAAAACATGAAACGAAATACCTTATCGGGGGAAAAAAGTCGGGGAATAATTTAGTCGGGGAAAATTTAAGTCAGGGAAAAATTTAGTCATCTAAGGAATATTTAGTCATTTTCCACCGATTAATTTGCAAAATTATTTGTCAAAAATACAGGTCGGGTAAAAGGAAGACGGGGAAAATTTTGGTCGGGGCAAAATTTAGTCATCACCCCAAAATTTTAGTCACTTTTCCCCGACTTTTTTTTCCCCGATAAGGTATTGTATTATTATTAAACGAATTAAGGAGTGGAAGAAAAAATCCAGAGTAGGTTTATGGCAGAAACGTGTTTACTGGAAAGTGAAAAAAAGCCTATTTATTTATAGTTATTAAAAATGGATGTTTGCGCAAAAGAAGTTGTCAAATGGTATCAAATATTTTTTAATTTATTTCTTTTTGGTGGAACTGATCGTTTTGTAAAGATGGAATTAACGAATAAAAGTATATACATCAAAAAAGTGAATGAAAACTCGAACATATGTCGTTGTTTTTGGCAGTACTGGAGGGCGAAGAAACTGTTAATTGAACTGGAGGATTGTTAACGAAGTGGCATTCAATTGTTTTTACAGTGATTAAAAATGGTTGCGCTTTGTTGCGATTGGTTTCATTTAAACCATGTGGGAAATATTATCAACATATTGTAGGAGAGCTAAATTATTATTTCTAAGGGTTTTTTTCCGTGTAATAAAGCAATAAAAAGTGTTGTCTTACGTTAAGATATTATTGCTGCTGTGTTATTGTTGTTGTTATTTTTGAAGCGAGTTTTTGTGGCTGTTTTCAAGAAAGTTAAAGCTCTTCCCTCCCCATCACGTCTGCCCCTTTTTATCATTCTACGTACTACTAGCATCTCATTTTAAGTCTGTTTTTATAATCGGTATCCATAGTTACAAGAATGTGGAAAGTTATTTCTGCCGAGCGTGTAATTTTAGAGTTTGTCGCCTGAAGATTTATCGTGGCTAACAACATATTATCTCCATATTTATATTGATATTTTGGAGCGAGATGGTGTGATTTTATTGATGACTAATCATCCTCTCTTCCCTCTCCCCTACACACACCACTAACAATGCGAAGAGAATTATAACTGACCATAACACATCCTAAGCTTTTTCAGATTTTCTTCACTATTTTAAGCTATAATTTTATTGCTATTGTTACTTAAGTATTGCTGTTATTGTCTATTCTTTTGTTAGTGGGGGAGGTAGAAGGGTGTAGGAGGAGGGAGACCACTATTATTTTTCCATTTTACTCTTTAGCTACATTGATCATTGCTGTCACTATAGCTGGTCATATTTCATTTCATTTCTTTTAATTTTTATAATTTCTTTGCTAGATTTACGTATTTGGATTTCTGCGTAAGCATGGAAATCCTTTAAAACCGTCCGTATTTTTCTTCATTTTTTTTCATCTACTGTCCAAACCTACGCAAGTTTTTTCTGAAAGTTCATTGGTTATACAGCTAATTTCTGATATCTGATTGGCCTGTTAGGTCTAGTTAGCCTACTTAACGCAAGCAGCGAACGCAGGCTGAAGTTCACTTTATTTTCTCATCTATGCAAAAACGTCATTAAAAATGGTGCACAAGTTACGCTCAAACTTTGTAATACTTGGATAGCGTTTGAAAATGGCTTTTAGATAATGATTTATCTTTACAAAACCGTTAAATATAGGAGCATCTCTGCCCTGGAAACTTGTAAACTTCTTTACATTTAATTAATATCTGCTTGATGTTATAAAAAGTTTTAATATGGCGAACGGAAGAAGCCTCACTTGAAACTTGAAAGAAAAAAGGCTTCTGAAAAGGTAATTCTTTTCATCTACAAAGTAGTTTTATAGTGAATTATAGTAGTAAGGGGTAGCGCTTGGTATTATATGATTTATGCACCTTTCTGGATATGCATAGCACAGCTTCCACTCTAAACATAGGCTGGTTATTTTTGTTACTCATTATATATATATATACATATATATTATATTTTCAACTTGAATTTCATAAAGTTTGAATTTGTTCTTTATTCTATACTTTTGATAAAATATTTCTTGTAGTTGTGTGTCATCATTTTAGAGTTGGTCTTTCGGTCAGTCTATCCAACATTTTTGTCTTTTTTTATATGTTTCTACGTAGCTGAACGTATAGATCTATCGAAGATATACACTTTTCGAACCCATTGAAATTTTACGTTTTGTTATCTTTGATATCTGCATCTTCGCTTTTATATTTAAACTGTCATAATAAATCGGTCTTCGGTTGGTATCTATTTTGTCAGGGTTTTTAGATTTAATGTTAATAATAATAATGAAAAATCAAATAAGGTTAATTAATCTGTATTCGACTTAAACATGTATAAACATGTTAACGTGTTCTGTGATTTCGATTGGTGGTGACAAAAGGGAGAAATCAATAAATTTTGACTTCAAAACATTTCATTGTCGACTGGTTAGTATATCCGTGGAAAAACTGTTCAATAAATAAAAAATGATTAAATAATAATAATAACTAGTCGCCAAGGCGGCGTCGCTCGCCGCCCATATTCAGCCTGCTTCCTCTCCGGAAACTAAATTAAGTAACTTTTCCAAACAACTTTTTGTTCCTTTTCACCTGAAGAAACAAGTTGGAGAGAGATCTGTATGAAGCTAATTACCTTCATGAAATCGTGAGAAAATATGCAGGTCTAATCTGATGTTTAAGAATAGCTATTTAGAATGAACAAATAAAAAATCTTGATTGCATAGATTCATAGTAGACAGATTAATAATCTGATAAATAAATAAATTACAATCTTGTTTGTGAAGGAATTTTAAGCCCATTTCACCGCTATTGCTAACACATGGAGCAACGACAATCACCTGAAGTCATAAATAAACATTATTTTCAGTTCATGTCAATCGTATTCAAGGTACATGAATAGACCATCCCATGAATTACGTCACGAGGCAGCCGTGCTTTCGTTCTTAAGATGAATGATTATGACATTTGTGCCGTTTACAAATACAAACGATACCTCAGGAAAAGATTTTTGCGTCGCTCGCCGCCCATGAAAACTTTCAGTGTTCTCCAAGATGAAAAAAAAAAAAAAAAATTCGGATAGCTATTTGAAAATGTTACTTATAGAACTCAAAATGCTGATCAAGAAAATGTATAGGATCATACGTCTACGACGAACCGGTACAGAGATATCCTTGATCAAAGATTTTAATGACGTCACAGCGCCCATTCCTAAAATTTGGCCCAAATCTTTTTGTCACCCGAATTCGAAATGCTGATCAAGAAAATGTATAGGATCATGTCTGTTTGACGAACCGTAACAGGGTCCCGTCCCTAAATTTGGCCCAAATGTTTTTGTCACCCGATCGCTAATGTCGCGGATCCCAAAAACGTCAGTTATTTCTATTGCTTGTCGAGATAATTTTCCCTAAACCTCGCGTTCCATTTGGGTCGCAATGGATCGGTTTCATATTGACGTTGAACAAGAAAAAATAATTTATGTGTGATCTTACGTTGCTGACTCCCAGATCCCTTTCACTACTCGCGTCTACCATTTTGCGTGACAGACAGACAGACAGACAGACAGACAGACAGACAGACAGACAGACAGACAGACAGACAGACAGACAGACAGACAGACAGACAGACAGACAGAGAATCGGGTATTAATATATAGGAAGCCACCAAGGCGGCGTCGCTCGCCGCCCATCAGTATTAGGTTGTACAAGAAAACTCTCAGTTTATTCGTAAAAATTTATTCAGCCAAAATTTCAAGTATTAGTTTATAATATTCCTATTTTGATTCCATTCACAAATAAGTAGTAAATTCAGCGAAGCTAACCAGGACTTTTTACTGGTTGGACAGATATAACTGATCTAAAATTTAAAAACACAACCTAAAAGTTTTTATGCCATTCCGACTATTGAGTGAAACCGTAAAATTATGTTGTTTTTACCCAGGAACCCATTTAATAGCTTAATTCCCTTTAATAAAATTAATCGAAAAAAGAGATCTTACCTGCTCATAATAGAAGTTCCACTGATCTGCCAATTATAACGTAAGTGGGTACGTATTATTACTCAGGTTATAAATAGAAGTTCATTCTTCTATGATATAAAACCATGATTAACACTTTCCTTTTCATCATTATTTTTATTTAACACTAAATCCAATTTTCTAATCTAAAAAAAAGAAAGGAATCATATTAGATAAAAAGTGCACAGTCATCACACGACGACAAAACAGCAAAAATGTTCCTGAAAGTAAAATAAATAATAACATCTTTTGCCCTGATTTTTACATCGATCGTTAACCAAGGCTATTGAAAAACTGACAATTCTCTAAAAACTTCTTGTTAAATACACAGAATGTAAAACAGTGCTATGGTGGTGCTGGTCTCTCCCTCTCTCTCCACACCACCAAACATGACAAAAACAAAACAAAAAAAACTGTAATACCCAACTCAACTCAAGGAAAAAAGCAAATAAATATAGCTACAGAGACACAGACATGTTGTATATAATATAATATGGTCAGTTTAAACATAAGTATGAGCCAGGGAATCAATTTAATATTATTATGGTGATTGGGGTGTGGTGGTGGAAGAGAGTGGATCTCACAACCACTAATTAATTGTCCCACACCATTTCGCTCCATAAAATATCCTTCCCTTAATCAACAGAAACATGTCTTCGTAATCACAATAACTGTTTTGCCGAACCTCAAGAAAAAACACTTTAAGGGTGCACTTTTTTACACACACACTTCTTCTTCCCCACTGAAAAAACAATATTTCTCGCAACTGTGAAACTATTTTATCACTGTAAATAAGTAAATAAGATATTCTTCGCTTTCCAGACTCGACTTTCCATCATAAACAAATAGTATCATACTCGATTATTCAATTATTAATCAATCTTTTGGAAACAATTAAAATCCGGCCGTAAAATCCGAGCTGGTTCGGTACCGTTCCCTCATTCAAATTTGGAAGAAATGAGTTTAATGGCGTTTTTTTAATTATTAAATAAAATCCAGACTGTCTGATCGCTATGATGAAGTATCATAGTTACTCAAAAGTTTCCCGATGGACCGCCGTTTTTTATGTTTAGCGCGTGAAGCCACCGTTCACTACTCGGTCTACCATTTTGCGTGACAGACAAACAGAAAGACAAACAGGGAATAGGATAATTATAGAAAGAATAACAAATTAAACTGATAAGATATAATAGATTTGTTTATTAGCGTCAAATATATGCTAAACAAATATTAAGTTATGTATCAAACATAATATGAAAAAATATATGATATGATAAGAGGAAATGGCGAATTTATCTTCCGAAGCTTTTACTGCGTGGCAGAAGAAAAGAAAACATACAACCATCGTTTTTGCATTCCAATCGCTGCTACTTGGAGTAGAGTACAGTGTGACGTTTTTAACATTATGGTTGTATCTAAAAGATCTTGTTAAACCAAGCAAACCAAAAGTCTTCTACGGAATAATATCGGTCTCGTATCTGGTTGGATCACTTTTAATAACCCCGCTAGTTGGAAGAATAGCAGATCGTTTCAAATGCGTTCGATTATTATTCATATGTTGCAATGCATTGACCGTTGTTGGAAATGTAATGTACGCCCTACCGTTTTCAGTATGGTTGTTAGTTATCGGGCGTTTTATAGCTGGAGCAGGTGAGTCTTTGAGGACTGTGGTATCTAGTGAGCTAGCTAGCTGCTATCCTTCAGATCAACTATCATCGAAGTTAGCCATAATGGGAATGTCATTCACCCTTGGTTTAGTTGTCGGTCCAGGAATAACTATACTATTCAAGGAAGTGGAATTTAAATTAGGGACATGGCGAATTACTTATGAGAACATGCCCGGTATTTATATGTCCCTGTTATATGTTCTGGCTGTGACATTTGCATATTTTGGAGTACACAATAATTCAAAGGAATATAACCTGAAAGCTGCCGCGGAATTTAATGAAGACATAGCGGAAAGATATTCAATTTCAGTAGGTAACAATAACGTTCAAGTAACCGAGAGCAGCTTTAATAAAGATGAAAGTAGGTCTGATTTCATTATAAAATGTGATGACAGACAACCGCTATTGCCTTCAAATCAGATGACAACCACATGGAGTGTTCTGGTTAAACTTTTCAAAAACATTGACGTATGTTTGATTTTGTTTCTGTCGCTATTTACAAAATACATTATTCTGACTTATGATATGTGGCTCCCATTACTCGTTATTGACACAATGAAATGGAACGTCGTACAAATGAATCTCATTATATTCGGATCAGCCATTATTTGCTTGATACTGTTAGTTGTGTTCATGCTTAAATCAATTTCAGATAGAACATCGTTTATCTTGGCAGCAATTTCCACTTTATTTCTATCTGTTTTGTTGTCAGTTTTTTCCGTCCTGTGTAGATATCCTAATTCGTTGCCATTAAGTGTGTCGCTTTGGTCGTTATACTGCATATCTTTCGGCTTCATTGTTATCAATGAAGAAATTTTCCTGATATCCTGTTTATCAAAAATGGTAGATTCTAAAATGCAGTCGTTCACAGAAAGCGTTCGAATGTCTTTTACTAACGTAGGGGCTTTGTTAGCCTTATCAACATCGGCATTAGTTTTTGATCAAATTGTCCTGGTTAGTTGCGTTTATTCTGTCATCGTTTTGATTTTCCTGGTAGTAATGTGGTGTCGTAGAAAAAAATTGAGCAATCCAGGGATTTCTGTATATTAAGATATATGAAAGCAGGCATGTGATTCCCACATACGGTTCTAGAGAGTGAGTGTATTATAGAAATAAAAAAAAGTAATTAAATGTAATTAATAAATCGAAAAATATTTTTTGCTTTCCCAATCTCAAGTTACCAACGCTTCTAAAGTGAATTTATGTTTCTGCCATCTCGAGTTAGTAACTCGAAAGTGAATTTCCTTTTTTTTTGCATTTCGAGTTAGTAAATCGAAAATGAATTTATATTTTCCTACCTCAAGTTACCAAAACAGTAAAACGGCATTATAAGAGTTAACGTTATCTTTACATTATACATTATCTCATTATCAATAGAAAAGTTAACTCTTATATGTAACTGCTAAGTTTTTAACACGAAATGGTGACTCGAAGATTATCCGCTTCAAGAGGAGGATAGCATACCATTAGTTTTATCAAACGATTTTTTACTTGGACCTTTCATAATTTTGTGCCTAAGGATGGTTAATTAGAACTTCCGACAATTTTAAAAGCTTATAGAAATGATGAATTTGCAACGTGATGTAAGAAATTATGGTGGATATATGATCTACTAATGGAACAAATTGACAATTTTTTGGTGAATTTTATTTACCCCGAACTAAAAATGCATTCAATGTTTTCTTGGAAGAAACTCTAGTTTTTAACAACTTACTTAAACCAAAAGATTTTCCAACTGACAGTGTTGTAATTTTAGTAGTAGTTATATCTGTTCAGATACTTAATTCAGAGATGCGTAGCGTACAAAGTCGTATTTTTGGAAAAATTCTTTTTAAAGTGCATAACTTGAAGCTCAAATGTCGGACCTTTGACAGCTGTAAATGTAATTGTTCTAGTTGCTAATGCTTTCTAGGCACTAATACTTTCAGGATTTAAGTGAGCCATGATCGGAAAGTCTTGACACCAAAATTTATTTACGATTACTAAATTTGTTTTGATAGCAAAATATGTTTTTTTTGAAATGTTCAATAATAGTTCTCCCCAGCTATAAGAGGACAAAAAATCGTCTTTCCAATTATTTATTTAGGTATTGTTCAATAAACTCTATCATCTATCATGATTGCATTTTAATAAACTTCATTGTTAGAGCTTCATTGTCAGTTTTCTGCTCATGAGCTCAACACACTGGTGTAACACGCTGCTGCAACGTTGAAGATGATTTATTATTCAAACACTGTCTCTGGTAAGTGTTTTCCTATGATTCTTCATTTTGAAATTATATATTCAAGTATATCCTTAATGGCTGTGATCTTCAACAGTTGACAGTTCAGTAATCTTTGAAGGAATGTCTTAAAAGTCTTTAAAGTCACACAACTTAACAGAAAGATCTTGAAAATAAGGATGTGTAGATGGCTAGACTTTTCTTTCAAAAATAAAAAGATTTCAATGATTATCGAGATGAATTTTTAAATTTTGGAAGCATCTTTCCTCCATCGACATCAAAGAACACATCTCTTAAGATGCTGAGGACAATCACATTTCAAAAAGTGTTTCTCTCTCATAACGTCATCAAATACATGAATATGAGCTGAAGCGATATTTCTGGTTTTTCTGGTGTTCTGATCTGATTCCAGATCACAATCAACATCATACACAGTAAACATATTATTGGAATAGTCCATGACATGCTTCGGGTTTTGATAACGAGATCCTTTGATTGATAGCGGCACCACAAACTCTGTACAATTTCTGAAGATTAGATTTTTGTTGTTCCATCTTATTTAGCTAACGCACTTAAAAAATCATATAAAATTAAAAAACATGCAATTCCAATAAAAAGAGTTCTGAATTGAAATAAACACAGGATAAGCTGAAGTAGGCCTTGTGTTGTGATATCATTATATCATTCACAAGTCACTCTCAAGTCTTTTCTCACACATTTGAGCAAACCTTGCAAGTTGAATAAAGATGCTATAGAATTCTTACCAAAAATATAAACAAGCTAACTACCTTCCTTCACACACCACGTACACGCTCCTGCTTCTCCAAACTTCAAGAAAAGTAAAGGATGTGTTTCCATATTAGTATATATGGCTATATACATACACAGGCCGAGTAAACACGTTTAGTACTGACTGCGACGGCTGTTGTAACTGCGATAGTAAACGGCTGAAAGATAATAGAAATTTTGAGCGCGGCTGAGACGAGCAACCATATTTAGAAATATGAACGAAGTCTCAAAAATACCCTTATTTTAAACCCTTATTCCTTAGGGGCTCCTGCAGCCTCTGCCTTGAAACTTTCAGGAATAAGAGTTTAAAATTCGCGGCATTAATCCGGCACTTTCCAAGTAGTGATATTATGAAAAATGCTAGAATCAGTAAATTCTGTTTACTCAGTTAAAATTCGCTGTTAGCATGGAGGTAGAAAAATCTCCAAGTACAATCTTCCATCATAAAGCGATTCATAGAGGCGCATTAGTTCCTGCGAACTTGTAAAATTCTATAATATAATATAAGATTGTTAAGCATTTGAGCTATTGCTGAGCGAGGAATACCAACATCTGAAACGCTAATCTTGATGATGTACAGATCAATGAAAACGAAGACGTTACAAGGTTTACCTGTTGATCTTGATTCAATGAAACAACATATTCTAGAGTATATTATAAATTTTCATGCTGGGGTAAATTGAAAATGAAATAGTTCTGGAAGAAAATGGTTAGAAATTTGGTATTGATGAAACATGCAAATCCAGACTTGTATAACGATGAATGTATATTTTAAATATTTACTGTATCTGTGATATTGAGTGTTTTACAAGCTTACTTTGTATTGTCTGAACATTCACAAAGAAGTGTTTTGTTCTTTTAAATTGTTCCCATATTTCATTATTTGACTTAATACTTCAATGATGTTTTGTAGGGTTCCAACTATGTTACCGATTTTCAACAAACGACATGAAGGATTCAAACGCTAGAGAATGAGCCGCTTAAAGTAATTGTATAGAGATGAAAGTGGAGATGATAGTGATGATTCTGACTGGTGTCCATAGAGTGTCCATTTATTAAAGATTATCATTTAAATATTTTCCAATACAATGAATGGGAAGTGCGTTAAAAATTAAGTAAATTAAAGGTATAAAATATCAAGAAATCGCTGAAATATATGATTCAATGGAAGTATAGTAAGCCGACGTCGTCACCTTTAAATGACCTTAACGTCGTCATCAGCGAATTTGAATCACTTTCATGTTGGGGGCACATCGTTTTTGCACTTTTTCTTTTTTTTGGCAGGTGTAAAGTATACTTGGCTAACGTTCGAATTTTTGCCGAAGTTTGCGAACTGAAAGTGTCATATTGGTAGGAAAAATTAATTCCTTTTTGTGCCAAAAAATCTATTTTTTTACTTCAGGTTTGTTTCTCCCTACCGATCCCAATCCGATCCCTATTCGGGATTAATTCTGACTATTTGCATCTTTCCATATCTCGTTATAAAGCAAAATTTCCCCACAGCAAGAATTTTCCAAAAAATTGTCCCAAAGTTTATTCTGCGAAATTTTTTGCCCTTAGAGTAACTTAAGCAATATTGAGCCTCAGCCAAAATTTTGTGTTGTTTATAAAAAAAAGCGTGTATTGAAAGAAATGTACATATGACGTGTATTTTGCTGACTTGCAAATACTTCTAACAATTGAATTTTTATTTTCACTAAATGCCTGTCATCAGTGTGAAAACAGTTTCCGTTGTAAGCAAATGTTTATTTTCTTACAATGATACTACAAACGGAGGAGAAGAATTTATCTCTATTTCCGTATGTGTTGGCCACAACATACATACTGACTATGCATTTTTAAGCAGTTAATCATGTTGCCATGGAATCAGTTGTTAAGTGATTAAAAAAATGCGTAGTAATGGTAGATGACGGAAGATCAGTTATATTATTGTGTGGGCGACGGAAAGATTTTTTAATCTTTTTATTAAATAATGTGTGTGCATTAGACATATCTGAAAAACAACACGAGCTCGTCATGACAAAACTTTGTACCGGATAGATTTAACACTGAGCTTATCTCTAGCATTAGAGGGACAGAGTGTAACTGCTTGTAAAATAAAAAAATAATTAAAAATTACGAATATTCGAAAGATTTCCCGGGTAAAATCTTTTTTATTGTTTAAGCATAATAGGCCAACGTACCACCGTATCTACCATTTTATTACAATGACTGTGAATGACTAAGAACAACAAATTGTTTGCACTAAACGTTCGAATTTCATGGGGAGTAGATTTTGAAAAATAGTGTTCAATTGGAGTAAACACGGTAGATATCGAGTGGTATCGAGTATATCGAGTACAACGTCACAAAATTTCTTTTTATAGTAAAGTGTTAATTAAGCGCGTTTTTCTTTTCTACTCTAAATAACTTTTTAAATAACTCTCCTCCATAAATTTTGTCTATGCTCTAGATCCACCTCTGGTAATTTAGCCGGGAATTATCTAATGAAGCAAAGTCGAACATCGCCAAGAGAAAGAAAGGTGAAACGTGTCAATTCGTACAAAATCCTCTTAGAAATTTATAATAAGTACCCATTCCTGTTTTGAACATTATCTTAAGAGGTTTTCATCGATAAACAAGGAATGTTAATAGCACTAAAAAGCCTTCATCTTCAATTTTCCATATAGTTTGAAACAATGTTGGATAAATTTGCATGTTTGTCTTTTCATGTAGACCTACGTAGAGTTTTACTGTTATTTCCCTATTTCCCCCTTTGCAAACTATTTTCTAGCTATTCAATTGCATATAGAGATCAACCCACCACTCCCTCCACAGAGCCCACACATACACACATACATGGGGCAATCTTTAACTCTTTGATTCTTTTTCTGACACTAAAGAACGTTATATTAACGTCGAAATTCAATAATTAAAAACATTTTAATCATTGCTTATTTGGGTATTTTGTGGTATTTGTGTCGCTATTAAACACCAGGCTACACCTTCTATTTGATATTTCTGTATGTATTTGTATGTATTCCTGATATGATGCCAATTGACAGGAAAAAAATGCAAAAGTCGATCAAAAGGGCAGATATGGAGTGAACATTTAAACTGGAATGTCTTTTTTAACGTATCACATGCTTAACTTTAGACTTGAAATTAGATCTTTGTATCTATTATTACAGATAGCATTTTGGTCCTTTCTGCTACGATGTCTAATGGAAAAGCTATTTGGACGGCCCTGTTCTAATAATCTAAACTGGAAAACAAGAAGACGTGTATGTCGGTTCTTTGTAGAACATCCGACATTGATGTCACCTAACAATTTTGATAACATAAATATCTTGTTGAGAAGACATTAGAAATTAACTACCAGTGTCATATTTAACTTTATTGTGACAGCATAGATGTGCATGGTCATGCGTTATACGTTATAGGCAAAACATCTATCGTCATTAACCACACCTACTCTTAACTTTCTTTGGTCAGGAAATATGTGAGAACCCTTTGCGCTTTTGTTTGTGATCGACATTTTATTCAAGCCCGAGTTCGACCACAGTAAAAAATCTATCTATCAGTTTTTAATTGTTGTTCGATCCGGTACCTTTTAGCAAATGGAAACTTTTTGGAACACTCCGTAGCTGTCCATTGATTTATTTTATTCTTGAATCTATGTAGAAGTTTACTTCAATCGATGAAAAGTGAACAAACACACTTCCCATATTTTTGGCCTTGTAAGTACACCCACACTCGTTCTCAATGTCTAAGTTACTTCTAATTGTTCCACAGAGAGTTTTAATAATTGCCATAACAACTTAGTGGTTTAGGTGTTAATATGTATAATAATTACCTCGGTAAGCGGAAAACTTTTCAAGGTACTACAAAGTTTCATTCTGTTCATATGAAAAAACAATTTCCTTGGTAAGCGAGGAAACGATCTGCACGTGCATGACGTAACTGTATATGAACAAAAGAATAAAATACAAAATTTTGTTGACTAAGCGTAAAATTTCCCCGCTTACCGAGGAAATTGTGTTCATATGAGAAAAATATTCTCCCGTCTACCGATCTCGCGTATTAACAGACGAGATCCCCCTTCCGGGGAAAATTTGTCTCATATGAACGCAATGTAATTTTTTATAGCATTTCTCAAGAAGTAAAGTTTCGAAAAGTAATCCCGCCTATCGATATGATTTTTATCGATATGAACAGCCCTTTCGTCACATATTTCACGAATCAATATATAACGTTAAAGCGAGGGTGGATGTACTGTTTAGGCCAGAAAGTCACGAAACATCTATTGCGTACTCGGATTATAGTTTAAAGCTGTGGGAGTTCCTCATTAACGATACCTATATGATGTAATATTTCAAAATTCTTGCTTCTTGCAATTTTATTTGACAATAATTTAGTATGGAAATAAAGGTTTAAATTGAGATTTCTTGAAAGCCAGAAATACTTCTTCTTTTTTTAATTATGAAATGTTTCTGACCAATTTTCAGTAAAGCTAATCCCAATTCTTTTGTCCATTGGCCCGCCCATTTATCTATTTTAAAGTTCTATATTTTGTTGCTATCAATAATTTATGAACGTTTTTTTTTTGAAGAGAGGGTTTTGCTTTTCAGGGACGACTCACCATTTCATCATCGCAAACTTTTATTTTTTATTTCAAATGTTTTTACTTTCTGAAAAAAAAAAAAAGTGAAAGAAATAACAGGAAATTGTTTTCCTATTTTCATGTTAACTCAATTTTTTATCGTCACGTAACCCCTGGCAACCATGCATCGTGAAAGGTGACGAAATCTTGTTCCCTCCCCGCTATATTAGGCGGAGAAAGTAGGGAAACTTTTAAGCCTATGTGGTGCTCAGGAGGTGCTTTTCTGAAGTGATAATTTTAGCCAGTGGTTCTCATAAAGGCGGTCCTTATTAAAAGTATCGTGTATACAAAATTTTCGATCAATTTAAAAGCCTCTGGGATAAATTGAAAATGATGACCATGTTCATTGTCTTTGATCTATTCAAGGAATTTTAACCAATCAACATTCAAGACACAGATTCGAAACACGAAATAACACAAGAAAAACAAAACAAAACGAAACAACAAAATTGAATTTTTATTCACATTTGGATACATTCATTCAAAAAAATGTAGTTTCATTTAATGTTTTGTTCGAACAAACGCGAGATAAGACAACAAATCGAATGTAAAAAAAAATTCAAATATGATGGAAACAAAAACAATATACAATAGAAACCGTTTTTCTTGAACAGATTACCATTATAAGATTTTACAATACAATAAAAATATTTGCCTTGCTTCCTGAATTGCTGATTTTGAAACCTCGAACCATATGCCTCTTGCTGTTGCAGTTGCCTGTGCTCTACTTATGTACATGTGCAAATTTCCGACCCTCCCCCGGAAAATATTTTTACGAATACTGGAAAACAGTATCTCAACAGCATTTTGTCAATGCGTGAACGTCCATATCATGAGTCGCCTATGGAACGAACAAAAACAAACATAGGTAACATATATAGTATGTTGTTTGTTTGCTTTATTTGTTTACTCACAAAGGCTCGCTCTTGAAAAAACTCTGAAAAAATCAATTACAAATGTAAAGAAATCATACTAGTTTGGTCAACAATAAAGCCGTATGAGCAATACACGTGTTACAGTTAATATAACAAAAATAAAACGCCAATTGATCCATAGTAATAGAAATATCGATGTATATTCCTGTTATATCAATACATGCTGGCGTAATGTTAACTATTTTCAATGCGTTTAAAGGGCTGTTTATATGGATAAAAATTAACTCTATTAGCGGGATAACTTTTCTTTGCTCTACTTGGCGAGATTTCTCCCCTCTTGAGAAATGCTATAAAAAAATACATTGCGTTCATATGAGAAAATAAATTTTCAGGGTAAGCGGGATCTCGCCTATCAATTGGCGAAATCTTGGTAGGCGGGATAACATTTTCTCATATGAACACAATTTCCTCGGTAAACGGGGAAGTTTCGTGCTTAGCAGAGGCGGATCTAGAGGGTATGTTGAATTTTGTGGAGGCGAATGTTAGTTATTAAACTATAATAGAAAAACGTGCAAGTAAGCCCATTGGTGATACGGACTGAAAACAGATTTTATGTTAATGTGCTCCTCCATAATTGTTGACATACCCTAGATCTGCAGCTGCTTAGTCAGCAAAATTTCGTATTTATTCTTTTGTTCATATACCGTTACGTCATGCACGTGCAGGTCATTTCCTCGCTTACCGAGGAAATTGTTTTTCATATGAACAGAACACAATTTTTAAGTACGTCGAAAAGTTTTCCCGCTTACTGAGGTAATATTTATCCATATGGAAAGCCCTAAACACTTACATCCAGTTGAAGTCACATATGTACCCAGTGGGCAAAATTTTCAAAAAGTCTCTGGAGAGGTGTGTTTTCTACAGGAACGAAGACTTTTTGAAGATTTTGCCCACTGGGGTAATTTGGCTCTCTTGTCGAACTTTGTGCGTATGCTTTATTGAGCGTTATAAGGGGGGCAGCAGGGAAGTATATACGACTACATTAAATTTGTCTTTCTGTATGCCTTTTCATACAAACTATATTTTGCCGTCCCTTTTTGGTTCGGAAAGGAAAAAAAAGAGATTGCTTAATGCTTCATTTTAGTTTCATGTGCGTCATTTCGTAACAAACATTGCCCTTTTTTCTTCTCGTCACCCCTGATATAGAAACAATTTCGAAATTTCTTTATTTTCAAGATCTTGCTCCATCCACAGTAAAAAAAAAACAGGAAAAAAAAAACGAATTGAAGCCCATCTGTTCAACAGCCGCGCTGGGGGTTTGTTGAAATTTATTTATTTATCGTTTCTCGAAAATGTACTTAATCTGATAAAAAATCTTGCATAGGTAAATCAAGTTTCTTTTTTCTTTTTCTTTTTCTATTTCCAACAACAGTAACGCGAAGGGATGTTCGTATATACGCATAGTTTAATAATTTCTTTCTTTCTTTTTAATAAGTCAGAACAAAATATTTTACTCAGCTATATTTACATTGCTTATATTGTTTTTGCACTTCACAAAGAGTATTCAAAATAGCCTATTTTGTGCTTGTTGTTTCTTAATGGTTATATAAAATGGATCTTTCTTGCTTTTAAATTCTTATTCATTGATGTTCAAGTACTCGTCAAGAGCAAGGGAATCAAGAAGAGAAACACGCACGTCTCCACTGATGAGTTTCTGGGAGCATACACCGAGAAAGATGTATACGGACTCGATGTTTGTGGAGGAGGGAGTTTACTAACGATGTTCAACAGTTAGGAATGAAAAGGATATTCATGATACCGAAACAACATACAACCTTTCCACCTGGATTTACCTTTATAGAACGACTACAGTAGTGTAGTCTTTTACTGCGTTGATACGTGCTTTGTTTTACTGCGTTGATATCTGCTTTGTTTTTAACTGAAGGTTGTAAAATACATTTTCAATGTCACCAGTCCAGAGTTGGAAATATGTATTTTCATCCGAAAGTGTTTTCTTTTTCTTTTCTTGTAAATTACTCCGTGACACCAATTTGTCAAAATTTGCTTTTGTGCGTCAGCAAATTAATTTTTTTAAATTTGTCCAATTGTATTACCTCTCGTTCATTTTTCTATCAAAATGTTGACAAGATAATCCCTTAGCATTATCATATACTTTTTACAATTATCTCTAGATAACAAGAATTAAAAAATTATCCAAGATGGCTGTGACTTTGAAACTATCAAACTCGTTTTTGGTAATGTTGCTCCTGGCGTATGTTGGAACATTGCAAAGCTGCGATTATAGGAGATGGCACGGGTGCTCCAAGATCAAGACGGGTGAATCAGTGATCGTAAATCCTACCCCCAAAGGTGTGTAGTTATTTTCAGTGTGCCTTTAAACATAAAATGTTCTTTCCTTTTCTTTTATTTTGAGTTGAAATAACTTAACAGTATTATTTTCATGGGTTACATGACTAAATTCATTAATTCTAACGCAAACGTGAACAAAATTGTTAAAATGGACGCAGTACATAAAAAATACCATCAAATACCATATTGCGGTCACATTTAAAGGTCGCGATTTGACAGTGATTAAACCAAGCCTTCCTTGTTCTCTTATTCATCAGCGCAGAAGTCTTAATACCCATAGGGCCAATCCATCGCCTCGTTTTCGCCATGAATATTAACGACGCTTGCGTGGTTTACAAAGAGAAACGATACCTCAGGAGAAATGTTCCACGTTGTTATTTTATTACGTTTAAGTACGGAATAAATATAAAGATTAGAAACGAGGCGATGGATGTTGTGACGTAATTTATGAAAAGGCCATTACCTGATGTTCATGCCTTTTTTTTGTTTTCCTACATTTCATTGGCGTCTTAAAGATCATGTGATTCGTTTTAAGTTAATATTCCATGATTTGTGACCCTTTAAAAAAATAAGTTTTTCTTTTCATTTTTTTCTTTGTGAAACTTAAGTTAAGTTTGTATATAATCGCAAACGGAATTGAATTGCGGACATTGAGTAAAATGAATTTGCAATTGGGGTTATCTATCAGTAAAATGAATGCTTTAAAATTATATCTTTTTTTGTTTTGTGGCGAGGAAGTATATTAATCCTTTTGAATTTCATTCATTACGATTAATCTTTTGAGATTATAGACACTTATTGAAACACAATAGTGTCCTAAAAACATCTCAAAATGTCTTAATTGTATGAGTTGGACACCACAGAAAAGTGTTCAAAAACAAGTTTTAATCAATGACGTCATTATTGCCCATAGCAGCATGAAAAGTGTTTGAAAGTCATTTAATTCTAAGCCACAATGGAATTACTACCGTGGCACGAATAGCTGTAAAAAAATGTGTTCGAAAGTAAAGTTGATGGACAACTTTTAAAATCTTTTTTTTTTAGTTACCATGGCAAACGTATCAAACATGTTTAATTAAAACTGTCCACCAATGTTCGAAATGAACAAAATAAAATTGTTTGAAGATGTGTAAAAAGTTCATTTCCATACAATGTTTCACGTGTGACGCGCTTATTGGTTTGAAGCATTCCATTCTCAAACAAACATTTTGTCAAATATTCGCCATTCTGCATATCACATTGCTAATATTCTGTTGTATAATTTAACTATCCTACCGCCTGTAACATTTTGCCGTAAAAATGTGTTTGTCAGCACTTTTTATCATCTTTAGGCATAGAAAAGCTGTCCAGATCTGTTCTAAACAAACTGATGGAGCTAATGCGAAAAAGAAACAAGAACAGGCTAGCTATTGAGAAAAAGAACAATCCTTTGAGTGACCTGAAGAAGAGTGAAACATTTTCCCAACACCAAAACATTGATTCGCTTTACAACCGAAAAGATATTCCTGCTACCCAACTAAATAATGCTCCAGTCGAACAGACGGTTGATAAAAAACTTGAGTCAAGTTATCGCGACCTCCTACGTGATTTGGAAGCTGTAATGGAGAACGAAAAACTAGTAAAAATGAAAAATCAACAACAGGATAAACAAGTACCATTACAACAACAACAACAACAACCACAACAACAACAACAACAACAACAACAACAACAACAAAAACAACAACAACAACAACCACAACAGCAACAGCAACAACAACAACAACAACAACAACAACAACAGCAACAACAACAGCAACAGCAACAGCAACAGCAGCAGCAACTTAAAAGCGAAATTGAAGAAGAACTGGTCGAGTTAATCACAAAAATTGTAAACAATAATAACGACATAAATAACGAAATTCCGAAGAACTAGCACACGGTTATCTGCGGTGAATTTTCACTCGGGTAAATTTCGTCATGATTGAATTAGAATTTAAGTTTAGGTCGACACGTGAAACTGAAGGTCTTTTCATCCAATAAGATTGAACAAACGCCTGAGTGAAAAGCCACCTAAACATCATAGTGCGCACATCAAGTTGTGAAATATCATTGTAATATATATCCAATTAACAAAAGAACTACACACAAAACATTTCTATTCTCCATTGGTTTTACAAACCCTCTTGGACTTAATTCAACACAATTTATTCTTAGGCCCCGGTAATGAAAAGTTCCACAGAAAATCTTTTGCGTTCGTCAAAAGAATAAGTACGTAAGTACATCATCTGACAATTTCCACGCTCACTATAAAGTAACGGGGAAAAGTCTTATAAAAATGTTTGAATGAACGAGGCATAACTTGACAAAATTTATAAAGTTTTAAGCATACACTTCGATGAGGAGAAATCATCAGATGCAGTGGCGGATCTACAGTGGCGGATCTAGCCAAGATTTAACTGTGTAAGCCAATTTGGAGAAGAACTTTCTAAAAAAGAAGTGACAAGTAATTTGCAATTATCCTTTTGAAAACACTCTTATCCATAATTTTTACACCAGTAAAATGTAAAAAATGTAATAATGTTGGTGCGGTTTTCAAAAGAATAGAGTGTACGATAAAAAATAACGATAAAACCATAAAAATCACAATAAAAAAATGGGAATAAAAATGAACGTTATCATAAAAGGTTTCCGGACCAAGGAAATTGCTATGATAAGAAATTTTATGTCCAGAGATATATCGTTAATTGCACTTGGGAACAGGTGATGACATATAAAAATGTTTGCGATAATATTCTTCAAATCATAGGGTAGGAAAGTTTGGCAAAATATCGACGTTTGAAAAAATTCGGGGAAAGGTGTATTTACTTTTTCTCAAAGCAAAAAGTGATCAGAATTTCTTTGATGTCAGGCTGGTGAAGGTGTTTCTAAGCAGGTTCAACTTGAAAATTCGTACTTTCATTCATCGTACATCGTACATCCGTACATTCGTACATCGACGTTTAAAAAAATTCGGGGAAAGGTGTATTTACTTTTTCTCAAAGCAAAAAGTAATCGGAATTTCTTTGATGTCAAGCTGGTAAAGGTGTTTCTAAGCAGGTTCAACTTGAAAATTCGTACTTTCTACTTTATATCAGTAAGGGAATAAATAATTCATAATTCATTTGTTGTGTTTTTGATACATTATTATTGTTTTTTGAAAATTTTTGAGCAAATGGAAATCCATTTTCAATGCATCCTGACAACTGGTCTTCGTCAGATGTTATTTGTTAGCGTCTTTCCTGACAAATAGTTGCGCTTATAATCTTACTATTTTGTTTTTCGAACTATCTTCAAATGAAATTTTCCTCGCTTCACACTATACTTACATCGGTACCATATCCAAATGCGGCATTCAACAGTCAATAGAAGACCTTCTGGAGTAAACTATAAATTCATGGAAAAGTGACCGAATCGTTTGTGTTATTATTGATATTCGTAATCAATTCCTAACTTTCGGTACATAACAACTATGCCCAACTAACACGTGACGTCCTGTTAACGTCCGAACAATGTTCGGACTCATGCCTTTGGCTCATGGAACATGGAAGTGGACACTTGGTTCGGTGTGGCAAATGTATATAAGGGGAAAACGTTTCATTGCAGCAGTTTATAAATGTTAAATTGAGATCTGGTGAACATACAGTAGAATCCCGGTAAATCCAACGTCAAACACTGTGGGGGAGCACATAAACCTAATTTCTGTTTTCAGTTTGTATCACCAATGGGATTACTTGCACGTTTTTTTCATGGTTTAATAGCTAACATTCTCCTCCACAAATTTCGACATCCTCTAGATCTAACTCTCAGTAACTCGAACTGTTTAAGTATCCCCCTTCAACTAGTACTTTCTCATAACTGCCCCTCGATAGCTCAAACATTTGGTTATTCAAACAATCTTCATCGTTCCCATAGAGGTTCCAGTTATCGGGTGTTTACTGTACTTCCATAAGTTGTGGAGTTGAAAACTCTTCATTCGATTAAGTACAGGGATAGTGTAGTGGATAGTACCTTCTAGTGCGACCACCGGGGCTAGTGTTCGAGCTCAGTCATATTTCGATAATTCAGAACTGCCAGCCACCACGGATGAAGGCCCAAGGACCAAACACTTCCAGTAACTTACTTATTTACTTCGTAGCAACGTTGGTTGCCTTGTAAAAAGATTTAAAAAGATTTGCCCCTTACTCCATTGCGACATGTTAAGTGATTTTTTATCATTGATTGTGGAACTGTATTTTGAATTAGAGAGATAAGTGTTAACCCTGTACTAACTGCTTATGAGGACATTACCAGAGAATATTGACTGACGTCATGACGTCGCGAGGGCAGTACGTGATGAAAGTCAATATTCGAAGGTAATTCCCGAAATGAACTGTTAGTACATGGGTTTAACCCGTATTTGTGTTTCTTCAAAATTATACTTCGTTCGTACACAAAAAAAAATTGTAAACAAACTTTTCTTTCTCATTTTTGTGTGACATTCGATTTGTTATTATCATAAATAGAAAAAATGCGATGCAATGAGTTCCTTAACTGTTTCACTTATTATTTGTCCCTACAATGTCTTTTCTATCTATCTATGTTTTTCTGCGTTTCTTTAAATTCATTCCTCTTATTTTATAAAAATATTGTTGCCATGACACTTCAGCGGGCTGTACCGGTGAGTATAGACCGGAGTGACGTCACATTTAAGCATGATTGACCAATAGGATCGCGCGAATGTTTTGTATCGAATACAGCCCTGCTACGCGGGTAATATAAAAAAAGAATGGCCAATTTAGAATTCAGCTAAGGGAAAATCGCTTGTTCGAAGCATGCTTTAAAAAGCAGTATCCTTCCCAATTAACTGAATATACTATGATAGTATATCTCAAGGCACTCCTTTATTTAGGACGGAGCATTTAATTTACAGAGCATCAATTCGGATGTATGTTCAATATAGCAAATTTAACAAACAAAGTGACATTGGTGAGAGAAGCTGTTACTTAAATTTCACCAAGGTGTTTGAGAAGAATTGGCCGACAGATATAAATAGGAAACATAATGAGACGAAACCCATTTTTTTTCTCCTTCAAAACGAGAAAAAAACCCACAATTTTTGCTAAAAGATCGTTTTTAAATGAACAATGCGTCATCCTGAGGCAGATTGAATTTAAAATAAACAACACACCCATTAATCATAGTATGAAATCCTAATAATAAATTGAAGGGCGTTTGACGTGAATTAATAACAAGAAAAGAATTTATAGTTTCTACTTCCGCATGTCCGATAAAATTCAAGTTTTTGAAAATCCATATAATCTCATGAGATAACCATAAATCTTGCTACACACACTTCCTGCAAATATCTTTCAGGATGACTCAATAAACTTAAATATATCTTTATGTTCTTTTTCAGTGGCTTTTCGTTTTCGGTCGCTTCACACCCATTCCGCATTACATCAACCTTTTATTCCTATTAAATCACGTAAGCAGAAATTTCATAAACCTTTCCTAAGAACTCTCGTGTGTATTTTTCATTTTTCAATATTTTTTTTAGGATATTATTCTACCTAAAGGCTCTACGTTTATCTTCTTTTCATTGTCCAGAAATGTTTGTTAATGCTTAATTTACCTAATTAACAGTCCTTTTCATAAAATTCCTCACAACATCCATCGCCACGTTTAAGCCCTAAATAGTAATGACGCTCGGGTGGTTAACAAAGAGAACCGATACCTCAGGGAAAATATTTCACGTTGTTCTTTTATTGCACTTAAGTACGGAGTAATTATAAAGATTAAAAACGAGACGATGGATGTAGTGAAGTAATTTATGGAAAGCTCTACAACCTACTGACGGACTAATAAAATGACTGCAAATTCCTTCAAATGTTTTCTATTTTTGGTCAAGCTTAACTACTTCAAACCTCCAAAAGATATTTGAAGTATTTCCTCTTCTCCAAACTCAATGTTGCTAAGTTTCTACATCTCAAATGTATGGTAAAGTTTCCTTTCAGAACCAATTTTATGATTTTTCCCAATAAATATTTTGTAGAGTTGTAGCATAACTATTTTGACATGATTTCCTACCAGTTATTAGAAAATGGATTCTTTGAAATTGGGTATATTTGGGTGATAATCAAGATCATAGGCATGTTGTTGATGCCAACACCAGATGAAGGACCAGTTGAGGGGTTAAAGGAGGTGAGGTCAAAAAGTTGCAGTGACTGATTTCTTTCTTGGTTTACTATGTATGTGCGGAGATTCAACGGTTTCCGTCATCAGCAATTGCTAATATCAATCATCGGAAGCATTTTAGGCAATTTTGGTCGTAAGGGCAGCAACACCTGACCGCCCATTGATCTCGAGCAAGTACGAGGGTGAAAGTGCCAACCGTAACAGATGGAAGCTCAGGGACTGAAAACTCTTGGTTGCCACTTTTACCGATCTTTTACTGATCAAGTCGATGATGTGGGAAACATCCCAGTGGGCAAAATCTTCAAAAGTCTCTGTGGAGGAGTGTTTTCTATAGAAACGGCAAGCAATATCGTCTGCTGTTTCAATAAAAAAACACTTCCCCACAGAGACTTTTTGTATGAAATGAAAAGAGCAAAATGCAGTGTGTTTCATTTACTTTTCAGAAGGAATGGTTTTGAAGTAAGAAATAACACATTAGCACGGTATGGTATTTTGTCTTTGTTACAAATAACAAAGACAAAATACCATTGCTTTCTAATTCTTATGCCGGTTACGAATTTTCTTGTCCAGGCTGTTGTGCCAGTTATATTGGAAAGACATTAAACGTACATTATTTGAGCCAACTATTGAGCATGGTTGGAGTGATAGGAATAGTGCTATACGTTCCCATATTGACACCTGTGACGGTATAAATTATATTAATGGATTATTAAATCTATATGATGACGTCAATCCAAACAAATCTGATGTTCGTTCCTCACACATCTCTTCTGTTCAATCTAATGTTCGCGTTATTGGTCGTGCTAATAACTGGAACATTTTGCGGATAAAAGAAGCATTGCAAATCAAGCAAACGAAACCATGCTTGAATAGTGGTCTAATGGCTTCTAAGTAATTACAACTTTTCTAATATAAATATATATGGGCGTGTTTTTACTTGTTGTTAATTACTCTGATGATGACTTGACTACAGTTGAAATATAAGTACAGTATAACCCCGTTAAGTCGGACACGGTTTAAGTCAGACTTTTCTTTAAGTCGGACTAAAACCTTGTCCCCCTTGGATCTAAATAAGTAGAGTCTGACTTAAGACGAAGTTCGGATAGGTCGGACTCCCGATAAGTCAGACCGATTATTTCGGTCCCCTGAGAGTCCGACTTAACGGGGTTATACTGTATTTACTTAACATCTCAACTTGTTTTATTTATAATCCTACCTCGTACATTTGAATTTATTCGGTTTTAAATTGTCGTATGGTAAAACACATTAGCGTCTAGTTTTGTTTCGTAGATTTTAATTTCCCACTGGTACATATATACAATAATAAAACAAATGATGTACACAAAATGTATGAGGCGCCATAGCGAACAAAAGTGTAAGTAATATTTAAATGGTATGTAGAGTGGTTTTATTTTCATATAATGTCTTCTTTTTATAATAAATAATATGAGTTAGGGAATTAAAAAGTTTAAAGGGTAACTTTTATGATATTT
Organism: Turritopsis rubra; assembly: GCA_039566895.2. Taxonomy (NCBI): domain Eukaryota; kingdom Metazoa; phylum Cnidaria; class Hydrozoa; order Anthoathecata; family Oceaniidae; genus Turritopsis; species Turritopsis rubra. Next base: position 14,956,177 of record CM077617.1, on the reverse strand, counting down.
AGTGTAATTATTAATGTTTATGATATATAATACTAGCGCCTAGTATAGTTTAATATATATATAGCGTAACTTTTATAATATGTCGTCTAATTTTTATGATGTTGAGTAATTTTATGATATACAACGTATATTGAATTTTATGAGATGTGGTCCAGTTCCATATTGATGCATTAATTAATACACAATATAGTAAGTAGTGTATTTTCGAGAAGAAATTCATACAAATCTACGCATGCGCAATATCACCACAGCATAGAAAATGGCTGACCTTGCGAACATAACACGTGTGTTGTTAGATATTCCAAGAGAAATCGTTCAAGCACAGAGAAGTGTTTACTCTGGTAACTTTAACGCTTTTGAACATTGGGAGCTAAGGCTTGAAAATAATATTTCATTTCTTAGAATTCTATCACAACGATTACAAGGGAATGATGATCTTTTTACTGAAGTGATGAACCTCTTAAACTCTGCAAGGACTGTATCCAGACAGTTGGAAATGAATTTAATGGGTGGCCAGCATGAGAATAATATTGTAAATATATCTTATGGAAACTATGAGAACGAAACTTCTTCTAACTCCACTGGCGGAAGACCACGTAAGGAGATTTCCAAAGATGATGTCCAGTATCTGTTCAACCTATACCGCAATTGGAAGATAGTTGCTAGTATTTTAAAAATCTCCGAAAGAACACTCAGAAGAAGAAGAATCGAGTTTGGCATAGAAGTTTCTAGTTCATCTGGCATAGACTCTGCTAATCTAAACGAAGCTCTGCGAACTTAGCCCGTATTCCAGACGCTGGAGAAAATATTTTAATTGGCGCTCTTCGTGCACGAGGCATACCTGTTCAAAGAAGACGCATCAGGGAATCGATCATGGAGGTCGACCCAGTAAACAGAATTCTTCGCCGGCGTATTGCAATTATGAGGCGAACATATAATGTAAAAAGTCCTAACGCATTATGGTATGAGAAATCAAATACTCCTGTTTTTATATTTCGTCCATCTTTGAAATCATTGTTATTATTTTAGTGGTACATTATAAATAATCCCACTTTTAGGCACATCGACGGCCATCACAAATTGATTAGATGGCGTTTAGTTATTCATGTAGGAATAAACGGATATAGCAGAAAAATTCCAAATTCAGGCTGAGTATCTGGATTTGCCAAAATATAAGTCGCCTTGATTTACCAAATTACACCTTATATACAAATGCAAATACACTTTACATCATAATTAATTATACATTTTAAGAAAATATGCAATATGCAATATCTATATTACATCATCATAGATAATAAAACAGAACATATAGTTACGAATTTTAATTCAACGTTCATCAAATAAAAACCATACCATATATAAATAAAAGTTATGAAAACTTTAATGCGAACACTTTATATTATAAATTTGCGTTTTTAATTTACAAAAGTTCGAAGCACTTTTGTCCGCTATGGCGCCTCATACAAAATGCCGTTAAAACGTTATATGGACGTCTTTACTACGGCTAAACGTTGTCCGAAAGTTAAAACAACGTGCTGGAATAAATTAAACTCTTCATATAAGGTGTCTCTTCTTGAAGGACGTGTGGAAAACACAGGTTAATAAGTTCTTCTTCTATGTTATACAGATATGCATTCTTTAATTTTCATATGAAATAACACATCGACACATTTTAAAGCATTGCAAACCGTAGTGGAGTATGTTCGTGTGCCGTCAGGATTGCACCAAGGAGGCAACGACATTTTATGATAACCAAAATGAAACGGTAGAAATGATTGCTGAACTTTCAAAAAGTTACGTATTGCCTTGAATATTTTGCGCTGAAGTGTTATTGGCAACAGCGTTATGCTATGAACCAGAACAGCCGGCTCTTTTTTTCCAACTGGTCTCTGTATGAACCAAATCTGCGTTATAATCGATTTGTTTCCTAGTTCATCCTTGACAGAACTCCCCCCAAGGGTAACTTGTTTCGTTTGTACATATGTTTGGTCGTCTTTCGGGTTCTTGTCTGCAAAGGGTATCCTGTAAGTATTGTTCAGCTTAGCCATTAACAGCAATAACAATATCACGGGAAATCTGCATATCTTCATTATCGTTTTCAAATAGCAAATCTTTGTCTATGAAAACAGAAGAACAGTTGCTTAGAAAATTTTGAAATAGCTTTAAAGTGAAAATAGCATTTATAGCAATGTCGAGAAATATTTGCTTTCCCCACAGACCAAAAATCTTTTTACAAGTCAAGTCATCGTAAAGAATTTCAAAGGCACTTAATGGAAATCTTGTATTCGCTTATAATGCTTTCACCGTAAAACATACCGACCTAATGAAGCATTCTAAGTTACGCTATATCTTTTTGTCACTTTAGCGAAAGACACAAAACGATGCCAATATGTACCGCTAAGGGAAATCTAACATGAAGAAAATATCAATATTCTACCTACCTTGTCCTTTGTTTAAGTCTGTTTCAATATCGTCTTTCTTCTTTCTTAACAAGTTTTGCTTTGAAACTGAATTAGATTGTACCTTTTTATAAGTTTGTGTAGTGACTATTTCATGTGAGAGATCCTGCTGTTGTTTACATCGTTATTGTGATTGTTGTTGTTACCTATTTTGGTAAATGTATTTCAAGTGACGAAATTTTGTTGGATAATTTTTGTAATCTACTTCAGGACGAGAAGAAAAAAATGTTAATCCTTCAATGACGTCGATAGTTAATAAAGAGATGAAGTATTGTTGTAAAAACTAACATACTCCCTAACAGGATTAACAATGTTTTACAGTTGACAGTTGTCAACAGTTGACACAACAGATTAACAGTTGTGTTTGTCATTCTTAATGACGGGGGTTAACAACGGTGAAACGATATATAAAGTGGTTGAGATAAAGTTCACTTTTGTTTTAAAAACATAGAAGTTCTTATTACTCATGAAAATTCAAATTATACAAGGGCTCAAAAGACTGATAAAAAGAAATGTATGTGATCACATGTTTACGATGTACCGTTACTGAGATTTTATTGAAGTCATGGTGTGACGTCACAGTTCCTAAAGCCTACAGACTTTTTTCACATGCCTCTTAGCCAATTTGGATTTCAAATAACGTCAGTTATTGGCATTAGCTATCGAGACTAGTATCCTGTGTAAAAACATTTTACGGTTGTACGCAAGAATCATGATAAAAGAAATATGATAAAAGAAATATTATAAATGAAATATAGTTATATAATAAAAAATTAAATAAAAATGTTTTTGTTATATTTTCCAACTATTGAGTGAAACTGTAAAAATATGTCGTTGCATGGGGTACTTGAATCAACTGTGAATTCAAATGTGAATCGTTAAAAGATTATACTTGATCAGGATACAACTCAAGTCTCATTCTTCTATGAATTTATCAAATGATTGTCCAATTGCTTGTATCTATGACATAAAACCATGATTGGCACATTCACTCTTCTTTCTCATAAAGTTATACTAAATTTTCTAATCTAAAAAGAAAGAAAATCGTATAGAACATGATAATAAAAAACAGAAAAAAAATGCTGCCTTCAGAATGTAAACTAGCACTAATAAAATATATCGTGTGACCATGACTTATATATCGTGTGACCATGACTTTTCCATTATAAAACCATGCAAAATAAGCACCATGGCTCAAATTCAAACTGGGGATTCCAAAACAACATACGTAAAGCCAGTAGCAATAATCAATAGGCTCCCCTAACATGCATACACATGATGCAGTAAAACAGCAACTTGGAAGAAAGTCATACATTACACACTCCCTCCCCTACCACAGACAAAACACAACAAACCACAGTGATAAATTAAAAGAAAAATGATATAGAACGATGACTATCGCCATCATGGAGTAGGGAGATGAAAGCAATGAAGAGCAAAAAAGGAACGATATTCAGTGGTCTCCCTTCTACACCCTTCTACACCACTATCAAAACAAACCACACGTTTAAAAATAAAAATTGCAATTACTTAAAAACATAGCTTAAGCAACAAAAAGAAAAAGCTTAAAAAAACTGGGATGTGTTAAGTACAGTATAGAAACCTATAATTCAGGTTGGTGGTATGGGCTGTAGAGATAGGGGGTGTTGGATATTCAAACATTATATCGGGGAGAGCTTGAACTTTCTTGAAAACAGAAACCAAAAACCAAAACTCATGAAGTACGAAAAGCTTAGCAAAAAATAAAATAATTTTGATATTTTTATATATATATATATAACTTAAAGAAGAACGGAAGCATCTCTTGCAACCATTTAAAAACACCACCAAGTAAACTTATGTAAAGTGACACAAACATCTGTTTTTATGTAAGAACTAGCATCGAAATTAGAGAGAAATTAGAGAGCCTTATTATTTGAACTGACTGGACATCTAAAACGGCTAATCTTCCGAATCCCCTCGCTTACACTATGACACAAAAAAGCGACATCATCTAGCGATTCCAAAATTCTAAAACGGCTTTAATTTAAAAAGAAGTTAACATCTAGAGGGGCTCGACGACTTGATAAACGAGATTTTGCCTTTAAATTAACATTATAAGTTCAGAATATATATTTGATGTTATTCGGTTACAAGTTAACAGAAATATGGAAAATGATGATTGGGACAACATTGGAAAGTTCTTGGGAAATGAAATGTTAGCACGAGAAAATGTTATGTTTTTTAAAACAACAAAATCATGAACCAGGTGACAAAGCAAAATCATTACAGAGTTGGATTCTATAAAGATACTAAAGAATTTAGAAACGTTGAACTGGATGGTGACGATGAAGAAGATTAGAATCAAATTCTTCCGAAAGTAAAGAAAAATTGAAATTGTAAATCCTCGTATAACAAGGAGCCATTATGGCAGATAGAAATTGATTGATTGACTGTCTCGTTTTTTATCTCTTTATGATATATTCTTTGTTTTGTTAAAGCCTTTTAATTTATTTCGATGAGGAATTTGAGAAAAGATATATTGCATACTTAAGTTATTAGACATGCGTGTAGCAGTTTTTGCGAGAGAAACAAGGACTTTTTCAATACCTATCCTAGCCAGCAGCGCCTTAGTAAAAGTCAATCTATCAATTCTAATCTCATTTTCCCTCCAAGATTCACTACTTAGCGCATTAAATTTCAACACAGACAGGGACGATATTTTTATAGCCGCTTCTGCTTTCCAGTTGATTTTACAATCATAACTATTATTTACTTATTTTTTAAAAGCAAAGTTAAAATTTTGTGAAAAGCGTAAGATTTTATTTTTTCGCAATACGATTATAAAACAGGTATTTTTAGATAGAGTTTTAACATTTCTACAATGTAATCTCTCTGTAAGCAGAAGTCACTGTATGACGGACACATACTTCGTGCACGGATTACACGATTACACTGTATTACGTTACTTAAACCAGATCCCAAACATAGGGACGCGAGTGTATTTCACAGAGTAAAGCCGCCTACCTGCCTTGGCTTGATTAATGGACGATTTCTGTATAATTGTGCATCAAGACACCTACCTGAATATATTTTTAAATCGTCTTTCACGCAAGCTATCATGTGATAGACATCAAAGTCATTACACGGTCCAATGTCTAACGAAATCCATGTAGTATTGTCAGCATCCCATTCGTAAATGTAGCCATCTTCAAATCTTGCATATAAAACATCATTAAAGTTGATTTTAAACTGTACGCAACTTCCAGGATTTGTGGTAACCTCACTCCATTTCCATTCGGAAGTTGCTACAATGTCTTCATGTTTCACTATGCATTTACAATCAACTCCAATCGCATAATACATTCCTCTGTGTATCTGTATTCCTTTAACAGGTCCTTTAGAGAGCTTTGTCCATACATTACCTTGGAATAAAACTAAAGGAGAAAAGTGAAACAAAATTATGATTAGTATAGCTATATGTCTCCCATTTTGAGAACATTTATGTTGTTAAAGTAAATATGTCGCAAAGCCTACTATTCCATAAAATTTGTTACTTGAAAATAATGCGAAAAAACTATTTGACTAAAACCTCAGGAATATTTGATGCAATAAGTGTATTTTGTGCATTGTGTTGTAATCAGGAAAAATATCAAAATTAATATGTCTCTTCACATGTCTCTTTCACCTTTAAATGTCCATAATAGCTCGGCTTTCATCATTAAAACTGCACAGAAACACTTTGATTCACTTAGCATAAAAGCTTATTATGTCTCACATTGTGAAAGGGAAGATAGTTTCAAGTAAGTATTATTCCGAAACATAAAACAGACTTTGAGGTTAAATGTGCAATAAGTCTGAAATACCTTTATATAAAACACTTTTACCATCCACACATGCAAATCCATTATATATTACGTCTACATATGAACAAAATCCATTAGAAATTAGTTCCCATGTATTCCTGTATATCCATAGCATTCCATCCGTAGTCAGTGCATAAAGTATGTTCTCATTTGTTATGTGGATACGTTTGACACCACCCGCATATTCAACGTGGATCCATATTCCAGGATTTTATAGTAAAGGTTTTAACGTTACCATCGGTGTGCGTCTGCAACGTTTTCGGAACTGGAAGAGCAAAATAATTCATTTGGTTATATATGTCGGCCTTTTGTGATAATTCTTTTGATTGAAATCAAGAGTCTTGAAACGATAAGGTCTGTGGACATACATCGATTGAGGCTACCCATCTACCGTTATGTTTTACCAATTTCCACACTAATTCGGATTCCCATCCTCGTATCATCCCATAGACCATTCAATTAGGAATTACATTGCATTTTATTCATTTCGCACGCAAAAAAACTCAAATGTTTTCATTCAAATTCAGTAACTTAGATTTTTGATTAGCAAACGAAATGCCACTCGAGGAAATCAAGGATGATGGAACTTTTACAAAATCAGAAGCGCTTGGTCATTTCTACTTCATTTTAAATTTCAAGAAATAATTAAATTCAAGTATCGGGAAACCTAATGGGAATACTGAAAATCACTCCTCCATTTTTACTTTCAAAATGTCAGAGAATTAAGCCATTATTTCTGTCTGTCATATCTCCTATTATTCTTCTATTTTTTGGTTAAACCACCTAGTCCTGGTCAATTTTATTCGTACACACTGATTTGAACAGCGTCCGGGTACAAAAGGAAAAGATGCACTTTGTTTATAAAAAACCACTTTATAAGAAAACTATGGCTAGACCCGTCAGAATTTAAGAAATTTTTGAATTAAGATAGCAACTAAGCAACTTTTTGGCAAATTTCGTAACATTCGTAACATTCGTAACATTCGTAACATTCGTAACATTCCAAACATTCCAAACATTCGTAACATTCGTAACATTCGTAACATTCCAAACATTCGTAACATTCGTAACATTCCAAACGCTTTTTCGAGTGTTATTTTACTCTCAAAATCCAAAAAATAATTTCTGAAATAAGAAACTCGTTCAAAAATGTTTAGAACTAAATTCAGTAAATAAATTAAGAACATTTTGAAACTAAACATTGGCTTCATTTCTTATAAAGTAACAACGTGTATAAAAAGAAAAAAATGACCAGAATTAGAATTTAGACTTTTAAATTTACTTACAGGATGAGCAATTGCATGGTGATATTGTAAAACCTTGAGATGAACAAGAACATGGATAGCAAGATTTGCGACGGTAACACATATTCAATTCATCTCCGACCTGATATGTAAAAATATATAAGATCATAATATATAATATATAATATATAATAGACGGGTGATAGGTAAAAAGTCCCAGTCAAAATTTCCTTAACTTTCTTGATTTTTGGTACGGCAACGCAAATTTTCTCAACAAAGTTATTCTAGGAAGCAGAATTAAAAGATAAATGTGAAGTCTGACATTTTTTTCTCGTAACGTCAGTAACGTCAGTAACGATAACTAAGTAACTAAGTAACGGTACGTCGTCAACATGTTCCTTTTGATCAACGTTACGACCACAACAGTGTCGTGCAACTTTCCGTTTCTTAATCTATTGGTTCATTTCTTTCCTTGTTATTCATGAATTTCGGGTTCTTTGCAAATCTATATATCTACAGCGTTTTCATGGGCCCTAATGCAATATTTACCCGACATGAAATACAAAATTCCTGTATCACCTCCAAACACAACTTTGATGTTTAATTCCATGAATTGCCTGATATGAATTTCATACGGTCGTTATTTAATATAGGTCACATCGAGATTATTAATCACATATTAAGCTGGTTTTCAACTTAACTTTTCGCCTGCCACCGACGAATATTTTTCACCAAGTGACACCATTTCAAGTTTTCGATTGATCGCCAGTTGCTTAAATTTTGTTTGCTAAAGGAGTTCAACTTTTTTCAACTACCTGATCGAGTAAAATTTGTGCGACAAAAGTGCCAGACAAAAGTGACGAAGGTGAAGAAACGTTAGTCCTACGAAGGACCTTTAAACCTTGGGGTTTCTTCCGTTATGAATCTCGTGATTATCATGATGAATACTCAACTTAAAAACGAGGCAAAACCTGCTCTGGCGTAATTTACGGAAAGGTCCATTCAATGAATGGTTTCATCTCCATACATACATCTCCAGTCGTATTTGATGGCTATGAATTTTCACATTGGATTTGCATGTGGGGTAGCTAAATGGAGGCAAATTTACTGCAAGAAGCTCCAAAACAGCCACCAAATTTGTGTGGATCGCAGGGAAATGCTAACATGAAATTCATAGCTTGGCCAATTTATCTTGTTTAGTTTTAAATTTCTCACAGGCTTCATGAAGTTCTAAGAAATAGATATATATTTTTACGTATCTGCCAATACCTATATACATAAAAAAGTATCTCTTTATTACAGTGAGTATATATTTTTAGGGGAATTCTCGGAAATGAGATGCAAAACATAGTCAATTCTTGCAACTCCTTTGCTCGAATGAGGAGCCACTTTTATTTGTATATTTTTCTTCAGGGCTAGAAATGACTGCCTGTTATCACTGTAAAAGATTTATATGAGTATCTTCAGCCAATTTCATCTGAAGAAACTCTAAACTCTTTTGTCCTTAGTCAGGACCTGCAGATATTACTAGCCTTGATTCCCAGAAAGTGGTGTTGATTAACTTTGCACAACTTTTTTACTTTTTATAAATGTATATATGTTCATGTTAAAAAAACTAATTTCTGATTCTTACTGATGTTAAAAATCAGGCCAAATTAGTTTAGCCCAAACCATGGACGTATAAACAGAGAAGGACGTACAACTTCAATAAGTCCATTCAAATAAAGCTAGCCAAGTAATCCCATTGGTGATACAAACTGAAAACAGAAATTGGTTTAATGTGCCTCTCCACAATTGTTGACATATCCTTGAGCAGCCGCTGATGACCTCCTACAGCCTTAGCACGAATCTTTCAGAATCGAAGGAAAACATATATTTCCAAGGTCCGAAGTTTTTGTAAACACTATATAATGAAAAGTATCATCAAAGTATCATATAATGAAAAGTATAATGAATAGTATAATTGTATGCTCGTAATGACATTTTAAACACTATATCCACTAAATACTACATAATTCTCCAACATTCGCCGTGAACACCCGTGCTACATTTTGAGTAGCAGTTTTGGAGTACTAATGAACATGGCATATTTGTATGTAATCTACATTTTTTCCAATTTATCCCAATGCGTGAAACATAAACAGTCGTATAAACACGCCCATATAAACAAAAATCCAGTAAAACGCGAGGCGAGGATTATTTCAAAAGAATGCCGACATAAAAGATTTTAACAATAGATTTAAAAAGCTATCAACTGTCAACTTGACATTAACAATTAACAGAATAAGAATATTTATTCGAAGTACATCTGCTCATTTACACAGAAATCATACGACCTTTAAAATGAGTTCGAATTGGCCTTTTCATAAATTACGACGTTACAACCATTGGTTCATTTTCGCCCTGAACATTAACGACTCTTGGGTGACTTACAAAGAGAAACGATACCTCAGGAGAAATTTTTCACGTTGATCTTTTATTGCACTTAAGTACGGAGTAATTATAAAGATTAGAAACGAGGCGAAAGATACTGTGACCTAATTTGTGAAAGGTCTATTTACAGTTTCTTAAATAATATTGATTCAAGATAAAACGAATTGAAGTTCCTCATTGAAATTCTTTTGAAATGAGTTGGAATTAGATGGTGTTGGATAATAAGGCTCTGCTCTATAAAATCTTATGAAATACAGAAATTCGAAATAATCTTTTCTTACACTCCGATACATTGAGCAACCTTGACGCGAAATCGGACAGTAAAACAGATTCGTCCTTGACATAATGTTTTTATATATGTTCGTGTGCCGTCCGGATTGCACAATGAAGGAAAACTAAACGCTCGATCTGGATTTCTTGGAGTGTTATTGGCGCGAGTTTTTCTTACAAACCTTTGAAGTTTCCTTATCGTTTTGTTAGAGAAAAACGAAGGGACATCGACTTCCGTAAAATTCTGCTTTATCGTTCCTAGATCGATGGAATTTTTCCTCGTAAGTCTTCGCGTTTTATAGTTAATCGGGATGATGTTTTTCATCTCGTTGGATTTGATATCATCCGCAACATCAAATCTTTCATTCTTCAGAATCTTTCTGGCAACACCTTCCCCTTTTATCGGAAAACAATGCGAGAAACAGAACGTCAAAAGAATTAACAACAACGGGACAGTAAAAGTTTTCATGGTCAACCTAAGAAGAAGAAATAAATGTCATAAAAGCAAAGGAGATATTAACCAACTGACTTAAATGTAGAAACAAAAAAATTATATTATGGGAAAAGTTTCTCCCTTGAGCATAATTTATCTTATAGTTTGCCAGTGAACAGAATGATCGGAATTTTTCGTACGTGGCCGGTTCAGTAGAGAGATTATCTAGAATTGACAAAATATAATTAACTAATCAAAACTTTACTTACTTCTGGGTTTAATTTTTCCCTTCCTACTTTTTTCTCAGCCTTGTTTGTTCCTGATATAACCACTTCGGTGTCCTGTATTTATACCCAATGGGAATTACATTCCATACCCATTTATGGTCATTTCAGGCCCTTAAATGAACAATATGCCCACAATTGTTTATTCATGGTCGATGCATTAAAGTGGACACAATCAAATAGAGTCCGGTGTAGCATAACACAGTCGACGTGGGCGTGAACTAAACGTTGAGTAAATGCAGCTTTGCTGTTAAACAAAAGTGTCAATATAATTTGTCATGAACAGATATGACACTCTTCCGCGAAGTAACGAATGACTCATTTGTAATTCTAGCCGGTTTTTCAATCTATTTATCATTTTTCTTACAAGTGACAAAGGATACGTTAGCTATCCAGGATGCATTTCAATGTTGATTACATCTGATGTCATTCATTCATAAGTAAAAGTTTGTTTATGTAACCATAGTGTCAATGTTTTGTTAAACCATAAACAACCATAAGAATACGCATTACAAGAAATTGTAAATGACATAAGCATTATGAGAAAAATTTCTTATGTTTTCTGGTTGACACTATAAAAGATTATAAAAAAGGTTTCGATATTTTATGTCGTCCTTAGTTCATGTTAACGCTTATGTCATAGATGGGAACCATGCTTTAGCGCGTGAACGTGAAATATTCAAGTGAAATATTCGGATGTTTATTTGACAAATTTTAGACCATCAACCTTTCTCTCCGGTGAAACGTCTCTAACTAAAGATTAAACTAACAAAATGCGATCATCACTTGTCTACGGTGAAAACCTTGTTACTTCTGTCTGGGTAAACGAGGCGATGGTTACGTTATCCCTCGTTGTTTCAAACAAAAAGAAGATGCTTTCAACCAAAAAGTTAAGTGATTGCATCTATTCACGAAATGAGATCGAGCCCGCCTAACCGTGACAAAAATATTGTTTTCACATTAATTTGACTACACATGTTACTGTATGTTACTATTAGAATCGTCCATTCGTATTGCAGTGTGGCTATAAAATGTTTTATTAAAGAAAATGAAAACAGAAGGAGAATTTAATTTTTTTTTTAAGTTCTACAAGTCGGAGTCACTCACCAGACTTTATTTTCTATGACTTTCCATAGATAAATGTTTCGGAACGTTTGGCCACGCTGTTTGTTTCCCCCCAACAATACATCAATCTCATTGGCAAAGCGCAAAGTCACATGACTTTCCGACCTGAAGAATTTGCAGAACAAAAGGTTGGTCAAAGAGGCCGGTTAAACGGTTTATAAGCTATCATTACTGTTCAGGCTGATTTATGTAGTGGTCTTATGTTGTTGGGGTGACGGTACAACCAAAACAACACTGTACATACGTTGACTTAAAACAAAATCATTGTTAAAAAAGAACCTAACAATACGGGAATGCTGAGTTTATGTTTGAGCACTGTATTATGAGCCTTAATCAACCCAGTGGGCAAAATCTTCAAAAGTCTCTGTGGGGGAGTGTTTTTATTGAAACAGCAGACGATATTGCTTACCATTCCTATAGAAAAACTCTCCTCCTCATAGACTTTTTAAGATTTTGCCCACTGGGAACATGTGTAACTGCGTTTTTGTGTAGTTCATTGTTTTGCTGGTTTCATAATTTTATTACCGGGGGTAAGTGTTTCTATAAGAATATATTACCGGGGGTAAGTGTTTCTATAAGAATAAACCTTTTCACGAAATACCTTATTTATTTATTATTTATTTATCTATCAAATATTTATACAGGAACATCAATTCAGGTTATATACATGTACGTGTAAAATTCTGTTGTCAATAAAGGGTTCTATGAAAAATTTGAAAAATTTGAAAAGAAATTTGGAAGAAATTTGTAAAGCAAAATAAAAGTAAAAGAACATCAAGGCGTGTTCCAAAGAATTGCGATCCATGAGTTCAACACTTTTCGATCTTTAGAAACATTGCCTCGTTTCAAATTGGAACAATGATAATGATGTCCCTCGCCCCGGCGCTTATTCAAAAGTCGATTTTTAGATGCGGCGGTTATTCAAGGCGGCACTTAATCAAGGGCGTATTATTCATTATTCATTTTCGAAGTTTCGAAGTTTCGTGCTGTCCAATGAGAAAACGTCCAAAATTTCGCCGAAAAACGTGAGATTATTTCTGGTAATCTAGTAGGAATTGAAAATCAAAAAGAAATTGAAAAGGAGAAACAAGAGTATGAAAAATTGAAACGACGATTATTGGAACAGATCAGGTTTGTCAACTATATGACCGAAACAGTGAACAAAAGTGTTGTTTTAGTTCTTCCTGACACTTTTATTTCTTGATGTTCACCAGGGATAACAAAGAATATGCTTGCTTTGAACGCCAAAAAAATCATTAATGAATTCAATAATCGATTTCTTGATGTTTTCTTTCTTTGGGGCTGTTTTTCTATTTTTCGTAATAAGCGTAAAAAGCAACACAGTTTGCATTATATTGTTGCGCTTATAACGAATTTCCATCTCACACGCGACTAATTCGGGGCTAATTCGAAAAATTACGATTTTTTTAAAAATATACATATTTTAAAAAAATGTTCTGTAAATTAAAGTCCGTCTACATTTATTATAGTGTATTTATTACACAATATAGTTCACTGGTGATTATTAGGAAGTTTTAAGGGGCTACGACACGGACCACGTGATATTATGAATTATGGTGCCGCACCAAAATTCGAACTGAGGCGAGAAGAAATGAACACAGAGATAAGAGAATAAAAATAGCTATATAAACAGCAGAATTCTTATTTTTCATAACAAATTAGCTTTATTGAAATAATAATACAAATTGTTACTCATTTTAACATAGAAATCAACAATCCACACGCCATGTTGTACAAAAATTTCAAAAATTTTCAAACGTCTTGAAAAATCTTTATCTTTCGTTTTCTTGTGCTCTAAAACACCATCCTTCATTTTTTGTATAACTTCTGTACTTTCATTTCGTCTTGCTTGCTAAAAACAAAATTAAATAAGGCCTTGGAGTTAACAAAACTTCGAAATTCATCTGGAGCACATAAAAACAAGACACTTCTTCTTCTTCACGATCATTGAGTAGAGTTAAAATTTGCAGACCAGATCAAGAATTGGCAGACACGACATTTGGCCAGCTATAACTTGGATAATCATAGCTAATATTATTTGTTTTGCTTTATATTGCTTTCTTTAATAAAGCAACCTTTACCAACTTACTTGTTCTTTTCGCTAGCTCGCAAGCACGTTCAATTTGGTTCCTCCAGCTGGTCTGCAGATTCGATGATTATTTTGAAATGCAATAACACTACGGCCGCCGGGGGGAAAGTAAACAAAAACACAGAAATCTCGTGATTCATGTCGTAGCCCCTTTAAGAAACTGAGACGGCAAAGAGCAATGAAAATTCACGGTACTTTGAGTGTTTAGGAAGACTTTCTTTTAAATGAAATGCTCTCAAATTCCTCAAGCAAAAAATATCATAGAAATAAAATTTACAACTTTTATCACGTCTTCGTTATCAGCAGGTCTTGAAAACATACGTTTCACCTTATTTAAAGAAAGTGAAATTTCTACTAATGAGGTAATTACTTAACAAATTTTCCCAATGGATATTTCGAAGTTAGCATTTTCTTTCTTACAGAATTCTATAAGGTAACCGATTCAGGAGAAGAAACCGATAATGTAATTCATACGTACCATTTAAACGCTTTAAAGGCTTTAACGATCTGTGTTGCGTAGCAGGAATCGTTTCATCAGAGAAAACTATTTCATAAAAAAATGAGGAAATTTTGATTGGATGACGAATAAATTTCCCCAAGCAAAGTTTTGAAAACGTAGAGCCCATTATATTTCAGTAATGCTCAATTTCAATAATGGTGTATGTGGCAGATTACCTGCTTGAACTTCAACTACAATAGCTACCTCCATTTAAATGGTATAATAATATTACTAGTATTGCGTGTAAAAACATCTTACAGGTGTATTTCCCCCGTTGAGTTACCCAGTCGCGCGGGTATAAACAATATTTTTGTTGAGTATCCACACCAAGAAATCTCGTGACTTACCTCATTTCATTGATAATAGTTATATCGGAACTGAAGAGGCTAACAGGTAAACATTTATAATAGTAATAATAATAATACTCCTATTCTTTCTCAAGATATTTCGCTTACATATCTTGTTCTAATTGGACGCAATGCGATGTGTGCCAACTGACGCGGCGCTGCAACTATAATAGTAATCGCTGTTATATATTATTACCCGCGTAACAGGGCTGTATAGAAAGGTTGTATTGATATAAAAAATTCTCGCGATCCTATTGGTCAATTTAGCTTTAAAGTCACTTCAGTCTATACTAATAGAATAATAACCACATGGGGAGTGCTTTATTGGAAAACATTTCTCGAGGTCGTTACGATGACCCATTAAGTTTAAGTTTCATTTTTGTGTCTCGTTCTATTTGAATCATTTTCTCTAAGAATCATATAAGGACCAAGAGGGATTCCCGGACAGGAGCCCGACCGGACAGGAGCCCGACTGACAGGAACCCGACAGACACTAGCCCGACGGAAGTAGCCTGAGGACACTAGCCCGACAGAAAGTAGCCCACCCGACTATTATATTTTTAAGGACAATAGCCCGACGGACAGAAGCTCGACTGGACAGTAGCCCGACGGACAGTTACCCTCCCGGACAGAAGCCCGACCAGACATTAGCCCGACCAGACATTAACCCGACCTAAATAATTCTTTAACTGGTACTTTAAAGTACTTTTAATCCCTGTTTCAATCTGGTTATTATTTAGGCCATTGTATGATGGTTCAACGCTGAGTCTTTTCGTAGTCCTTCAATAAACTTCCAGATATGTGCATGGCGCTGCTGAAATGAACCAGCGAATCTGTTAGTCGGTTTCAAAATAATCAAGTAGAACTTGCTCTTGATTTCCAGCGTGATTGCACAATGTATCAAAAGCCTGAATCGTATCTGCAATTGGGACAAAGCTAAGGGCGCTTATCATTCTGATATTTGCTCGAAATGCGGCATCGTTCATGTAAAGATTAGAAAGTCCTTCGTCTTGCTTACATCTATAAATGTTTTATGATAAATGGAAAAGACAGCCTTTTTGTGGGACACCTGGAAACACTTGGTCCAAAGCTCCGATCATCGATTGTTCGAAGTTAATCATCACGCTGTGAGGATTGACTTGATTTGTTAATTGCTGCACTTGGTTTAAAAATTCAACGTAAGTGTCGTTTCTTTTGTTGGGGAGCAACCCGTAGGCCCCGAAAACGTGCCTTCCACGACTAAGTCTGTGAACTGCATGCAGTTGAACAAATTGCGGCGGAACCGTTGAAAATGTTCCATCCATAAACCAATTGTTTTCTAAAAAGTTCAAACTTTCTCCAGTACCAAAAATTAACATTCTGTCCTCTCGCTGGTTGTCATACTGTAAAAATAAATTGGGTATATGGGTGCGGTATATGGAAATCTGTGTCTTCGTCAACTGGGATGGGCGGATATGCTACATGAGCAGCTTGTTGCCTTCTTACATCTCTGCGCATCGTTTCGATTTTTGGCAATTTAGCTAGTGTAGAATCGCTTGCGACAGCAATGTTTACCGCCACAATGTTGTTGGTAGTTGCATCTGTATTTTGAGCTGATTGCTTCGTTCCCGACCTTGCTTTTTCCGCGGAGACTTTTTCGGGATCTGGGGCATGAGTGTGGTCACCTGACTGCCTTGAAAAGTTGTTTTGCTCGTCAAGGATCACTTTCGCTTTACACCCACTTCCACTTCTTCTCTTGTCACATTTCCAATACGAACTTCCGTTGGTTAGGGTTTTGTTTTTATGGTACGAGTAGTTATCTTTGATTAGTTTGGACCCTCCTTTTAAAGTTGTGATGAATTCTATGATGCAATGATGATAATAAGGTTTTCCGCTCACGATATAAAATCCTGCAACAAACTACTGCCTATTGTCTACTTGGGATTTTTATATGATTTCAAATACAGGCACTCTCAAATTAACCAATTAGATTTCTAGTTTCATATTGGACCCTTCTTTGGGCCGCTTGTTAAATCAGAAAATCAGTTAAGAATTCAATTCAACTCCAGTGTTTACAACCTAACACCTCTCTGCTTTTCTTCGTTTTAAATATCCCGCTCAAAACCCAGGTGCATCATAGGGTAGGCGGCGCAAATGTTAGTTATAATAAGTTACGAAAATTCTAACAAACAACCCGTCACTAATTCCCTTCTTGAGTCGATATTCAATTTTCCCAGCTGCGCCAAAGAATACCGCTTTCTTCAAACCACATTGGGGTTGCAAACTTATAGGTAAAAAGAAAGCTGTACGGTACGCAAAGGGTTAAATTAACTACAAGCGTTCCCAAATGTTTTTAATTATTAGATTTGTGCAAGAAACAAGGATTCAATAAGATAGATAATAAGTCGAACTAATCGGTCAATTTGGTACGCAAAGGGTTAAATTAATTGCAAGCGTTTCCAAATCTTTCTGATATCAAGTTTTGTGCGAAAAACAGGTGTTAAAAGTACTTTTAAGTACCAATTAAAGGATTATTTAGGTCGGGTTATTGTCTGGTCGGGCTACTGTCCGGTCGGGCTTCTGTCCGGGTGTATAACTGTCCGTCGGGCTACTGTCCAGTCGGACTTCTGTCCGTATACCCAAAGAGGGAGTTCCAGATAAAGAAGTCTGATAACGGACATTTTGTATCTTTGCCATCAAGTACACAGACTTAACAAAACAGTTAATAATATTGTACTTAACAACTGGCTTTCATACTTAATTCAACAATGTTTTAGTTTTAATCATAATGTTCTCCTAAACATAAATAAAATGTCCAAGTACACTACACTAGTATACAAGTTATTGTTTACATTTAAAGTAAACAAATTGTGTTTTCTTGAAACGGTTATTTTTCATTCCTTGTCAATAGTTGCTCGCAATAGATTCTCCTTCTTAGATTCTATTTCATGTCTTCCTAGATGTAAACACTTCGTAAGACGATTAAAAACACTAAGCAGGAGTACCTTCTATTAATACGGATAAGACTTAAACAAATATCCTAGTGGGCAGTATCAAATAACTCAGTGTGCAGTCAGTAGTCAGTCATCGGTCCTTAGTGGCCTCACTCGAAAGTACTAACCGCATCAACATCACTGCACAACTGTAACTATAACTTTATTATAACACGTACATTTACTATATGATTAGATGACCACACCACGCCAGAATTTGTTGTAAATGACGTGACATCAGTGTTTTTTGCCGAGACTAAATATATGGCTCCAAATAAGTTGGGACTTGGGGCAATCGCTATGAATACAGTTATCATCTCATGTAAGGAAAAATTCTGACGTGAAAGCATTGCATTGCGTACCCAAACATAACACGACGTTTAGTGTTATCATCTTCTTTATTTATAGCGAGTGTGCATCCCTCTTCTATTTTAGAGAGTGATACATTTTCAGAAATTTCACGGTCATTTTCTCACGAGGAGTGCGTAAAACTACGATGCTGCGACAAGCATTTTTCAGTATTAGTATATTAGTAGTAGCAAATGAAGCGACGTCAATTTTTTTACCCACGGCGGGCACTGAATGCATCCCCAATGGAACGCGACATTTAAAGGGGAAATATCTCGAGAACCAATAAGAATAACTGACGTTTTTTAGGGTCCGTGATATTGGCGATGGGGTGACGAAAAAAACCTTTTTGGGGACGAGTGTGACGTCATTAGAATATTGATCGACGATATCTCCGTAACGGTTAGTCGTACATAGGCGATCCCATACATTTTCTTGATCAGGTTTTCGAGCTCTACAACTCAGTGGTACCTATTCTTTTGAATTGTGTGATTTTATTTTTTGTCACCCTAATATTGGAAAAGAGGAAGAGCACAGGCGTTGGGTGCAGTAACTCATGGGGAAAATGAACAGTTAAAAAATTTTTTACCCGGGATACTAGTTTTATATTCTAATAGCGAGGTGTGCATAACATATTTAGTTTGGTCAGTATGAATAAAAGGACTGGGAACGAAATGTTCGTATGGACTGTTATAATTGAAATTTTAGATCGTGCGTAACTGAGTTGTGACTTTAATGGCGATTAACATTATAGGAGTAGCGCGACGTCAGTGGACACATTGCATTGCACCCTAAATAGAACGCGACTAGTGTAGGGTGTAAAAACATTTTACAGTTTTGTTTCATAAAATGATTTTACACGCTATAAACTGCCATGATAAGTCTGTTTATATACAAAAATGTTAAAATCAAAATCATATTCAACACAAAATTGTTCTATAAGTATTTTAGATCTATCATTTAAAGGGGCGAAACAAAAACAAACATACCTTCTGACGTTTCTATCTTTCAAAGTGATGATTTTTATTCTGCTATGAATTGTGGATATGTTAAGAACCCAAAACTCCATTTGTGCATCATGATACAAAAACCATGTAAATATGTATACAACCATGATTTTCACTCTCTTCTTGCATTACATTCATTTATACTATTCAATTTTATAAAAAAGATATCATTCAAACACTATCAAAACAATATAATAATGATCTTGCTACCTTCGTTTTCCTAAAGACGAACCTTGATAATAACAATCCACATACTACAATAAAATAAATCGCTAGCTACACATTTCGGCATAGTAGTCAAAACTAACTGATACGAAAAAGCTACCATCAACCATATTAAAAACATAAACATCGGTAGAAAATGATGAACTGATAGCACGAACACATAACAGGTCTACATCGACTATCTCTCAGATAGAATAGTTACTGATACCGATCAATCTTGTTCTTCTTTATTACCGAACTTAAAGCGTTGAATAAAAAAATTGAAACAAAAACAAAAAATTTAACACGCAGCGTCTTCATTTCTCTTTAAAGAAATGAACGTTGAGAAAATTTGATGAACTTTCGAACGCAAAAAACATTGCATTGCCTTCTCCTCCGGGCGGCTTTATGTCTTCCTTAAGGTAAATCACTCCATGAAGTAATAAAAACCCGTAAGATGCAGCTAGAGATTCTCCTAATGGGAGATTCTCCCTTGTACTTATACGGGAAAAACAAACATCCATTGACGAACTTCCCGAGAAATTTTACCTAACGTTCTTTCTTTAAAAGTTAGGTAAGAAAAAAGGAATGTGAAATTGAGAATGTGAAAATCATGGTTATATACATATATACATATTTTTTGTATCATGATGCACAAGTGGAGTTTGGGTTTTGACATTCCACAATTCATAGCAGAATAAAGATTTGAAAGATAAAAACGTCTGGAAGGTATTGTTTTTGTTAGCTTTAGTTAATAGGGAAATGTGAAGGTATTTTTTTATATTTCAGAAGTTTAGTCGTGGTTAGGTAAGAGTATACATTGGTTAGGTAGGAATATACGTTGTATTGCCTCTTTTCTAAATCTCTGAACATTGGAATTTTAGCTTTTAGTTTAACTGTACAACTTTAGAAATCTCTTCATAGGCCAGATAGCACTGAAAAATAGGGAATAATAGCATTCTTTGAATATTCGATCCAAAATATTTATACAACAAATTTGTGGTACATATGATATAATTCCAACATGGAGAAACACAACAATATTTGTATATACACAGACTTATCGTGGCAGTATTGCGTGTAAAAACAATGGATGGTTGCGCAGAGAAGAAGTTGTCGTATGCTATCAAATGGTTTTTAATTTATTTATTTTTGATGGAACTGATTGTTTTGTAAAGTTAAAGAGTGGAAGTGTACATCGAAAAATTGAATGAAAACACGAACACAATGTCGTTGTTTTTGGTATAAACGTCTGCTGGAAAGGAAAGCGAAGAAACTGTTAATTGTATTGGAGGATAGTTAACGAAGCTGTAATAATTTTTTTACAGTGATTTAAAAAATGGTTGCGCCGCGTTGCGTTTGGTTTCATTTCGACCATGTGGAAAACATTATCAAATCAACATGTTGTGAAAGAGCTAACTTATTATTTCTGAGTTTTGTTTTGCGTGTGAAGCAGTAAAGAGTGTTATACTATCCTGTGATCTGCTGTGTTATTGTTGTTGTTATTTGTCAAGCGAATCTTTGGTTTCTAGTGTTAAAAAGTGCAGCCATGTTTATTTCATATATTTATATATATATATAGATCATAAAAAGATCATAAGGAAAATTTTCCAAACAAAGTGACGTGTAGACTTATTAACCCATCGAAATCTGACAAAGGGAAGATAAGCAAAGTGATATTGGATACAATTAACCAAAAAGTATTAATTTCCACAAAAGTAAACCAGTGGAAAAACACTGATTCTGTGATAGATTGGTTCAAGAGTATCAACAACAAATCCGAATGTGCTTTTGTCACTTTCGACATAGTAAACTTCTACCCATCGATTTCAAAAGAACTACTTGAACAAGCATTACAATTTGCCAAAACAATCACCGATATTACGGATGACGACATAAAAATCATAATGCAAGCACGTAAAACACTACTTTTCCACAATGAACAACCATGGATAAAGAAATCAGGATCAGAAAACTTCGACGTACCTATGGGCTGTTACGACGGTGCAGAAATCTGCGAGCTAGTCGGATCGTTTATTTTAGAACAACTCAAACAGATAGTAGTAGATAAGCAGTCAATTGGTTTATACCGTGACGATGGATTGGGCGTGTTTAGAAATATGTCAGGTCCACACACCGAAAGAAAAAAGAAAGAAATTACAAAGTTGTTCAAAAGCTATGGACTTTCAATAACGATTGAAACTAATTTACATCTAGTTAACTTTCTTGACGTTCAATTTGATTTAACACGAAACCAATACCAACCGTACATGAAACCAAATAACTCCCCAGTATACGTTATCAAAAATTCAAACCATCCACCACCAATACTTAAGCAACTTCCTATCAACAAACGAATAATCGGAATTATGCTCGACCAAAGAAATACACGACACGTCGATTACACCATACAAGAATGCATTAAGAAAAAGTGGATTCATCACTGAACCAATATATATGCCTAAAGTTCTGTTAACGGAGTTAGAAAGAGAAGAAAAAGAAAAGAAAAAGAAGAGAAAACGAAAAGTAATTTGGTTTAATCCGCCTTTTTCAAAGAATGTTAAAACAAATGTCGGTAAGACGGTTCTGAATTTAGTATGGAAACATTTCCCTAGAGGACATACGTTCTTCAAGATTTTCAACAAAAACACGATCAAAGTTAGTTATTCTTGCATGCCAAACATTGGAACTATAATTTCTGGACACAATAAACATATCCTTTATCCTAGTAATAAAGAATATGGATGCAATTGTCGAAAGAAATTAGAGTGTCCAATGGAAGGCAAATGTTTAACTCCATCGCTTATATACCAAGCTGAAATTACAAATAACACTAATGATGATCGCAAGATCTATATTGGTTTAAGTGAACCTACGTTTAAAGAACGTTTTAGAAACCATGTCAAAGATATGAATCACCGAAAATACATGAAAAGCACAGAATTGTCAAAGTATGTGTGGTCATTAAAAGATGAAGGAAAAATTCCAACAATACGATGGAGAATACTTAAAACCATAAAAAGTAAAGCCAGATCTAATTACTGTAAACTGTGTTTAAGTGAGAAACTTATTATCATCAATTCCCTGGACGATCCAAATGTTATAAACAAAAAATCAGAGTTTATCAACAAATGTCGACACAACAACAAGTATGTTATAAAGAACGTTTGATAAAACTTGTAATGATTATATATAGTTGTAAGTGATATTTATATTTGTCTTCTATTTTTTTAGGTAGAAACAAAATGTATAATATACCTGAAGATTGCGTAAGCATGAAACTGCTACAGTAGTATATTTCAAGTGTTTTTCCTTCTTGCAATAAATATATATACCGCTCCACACGTTGAGCACTATTTGAGAAGTGACTGACAAGAAATTAACTTATATATAATTGTGGATAAGAAATAAAATACTACCTAAAGAATGTATCGTTTAGTTTATTTCCAAAAAATGACTTTTCAGTTCTTGTATGAGAAAAATGACAAGACATATGTAAAACACGATGCTTTTAACAAAAGAGGCTTTTTTCGTCTAAAATATGTCTACTTGTAAGGCGTCTTAAAGACGTCTAAATATAGTCTGATTTGTCCGGTTAAAAGACGTCTGATGAAGATATCTAAAGACATGCTGGGCTGGGTATATTCCCTATTTTCAGAAACTGAAATGATCATACTGTTCTCAACTTAGCTGAACCAAACGAATTATGGATAAACATAGGTAATGCATAAATTGTAAATACAACTTTCTTTGAAAGTGATCTATGAGGTAATGAACTACAGAGGATTTATCAGTTGTGTTATCAATACTATGACTTTTTTTATGGCTCAGGATTCTAAAATAAAGAATTGTTGGTAATTTATGGCAACAATAGTATAAACTTTCAACATCCAGTGCAGCAGCTAAGAGATTTTTTTATAAAAAGCCGGTAGAGATAGACAGGGATAGAACGGCTTCATCAAAAACACCTATAATCGCCTCTCGCTCAATGTTTATTTATTCAAAGTTTGATGTTATGAACAAAGTATGAAATCTGCTTTTACTTATTACATTCGAGGTATATAAAATTTATTTTTAGGACCTTAGTGTAAGCAATTCGTAGAGCAGAAGTCTCCTTTTTCTTTTTTTCTTTTTTTTTAGTATTGAAAACTACGTTACCGCTAAAATGATGAAGGACATCGAAGATGACGAGGATTGACAGAAAATTCACGATTTGATACGCTGGAGAAGAAGCAAGTTTCATCAAAAAATACAATCGGCAAACGATCCCAGAGCAGACAAATTAATTTATGACTGGAAATCAATCTGCGCCCTCGTTTTAGGTGCAGGAAAGCTCGTGGAAATCGAAAACATGAACTCGTGCATGTATTATATTAGAAACTAATAATATATTGAAAATAGATTTGTAACAAAAGAACCCTGAAAATTTCGGTCTAGAAGTATAAAAAATTTATAAGTGTAATAACTAGAAAGTAGATTTCGTTACGAATGCCCCCCGCAATAGCCTGAACAGAGACAGGCTATAGAACAAATAAAATCTTCAAATCAAAAAGAAATAAAAAGCCGAATACGGTTCCAAGTCAGCGACAAAAATTAAGAGAATTTGGTTTATGATAGTATTCCATATTACCATGCACTTTCATAGAAAAAATTGTATCTGACGTCTGTTTGTCAAGAAACATATACAAGATTGTCCATTTTGATTGCCACTGTGGAGAAGTACAAAATACCTCCTGTGATAGCGAACATCATAAATCAGAGGAACTGAATTTTTTATATACATTAACAACCAAAAGTTGGGACAAATGTTTTATATTTCAAGGGTTTACATGTTTTTTCAAGCTAACATATACGTATATACTTGGATATTAGGTTCAATGAAAAGACAAGTGTTTCTTCAATACTCAGCGTTTCATACTGTGAGCAATCTTCAGTTATGCTTGGATATATAGATGTGTAAATAATGTTTCCGAAGTGACCTTCTTTTAGCAGTCAAAAGAATAGAATTTGTTACTTTTGACTGCCGAATTGGGTCGCTTTCCAGTAAAAACGTAAACATTATTTAACTGTCTATATACACTTTTTCCAAGGTTTACATGTTTCCAAGGTAAACGTAAACGTATATACATGGTTATAGACTTTTCGAACTCATTCAAATTTTATCTTTTGTTATCTTTGATACTTTTCCAATTAATCTGAATTGAATTGCATAGCTCTTATCCGTCTAAATATAAAAGCGAAGAAGTATCAAAGATAACAAAAGATAAAATTTGAATGGGTTCGAAAAGTGTATATTCAAGTATATACGTTTAGCTACGTGGAAACATATAAAAAAAAGATAAAATATTGCATAGACAATTCAATTGCAATTGCAATTCAATTCAATGGTTCAATGAAAAGAAATGTCTTGAATAGTCAGAGTTTCATGCTTTGACCAACCTTCAGTTATGCTTGGATATATATACACTTTTTAAACCCATTCATATTTTATCTTTTGTTATCTTTGATACTTCTTCGCTTTAATAATTTAGACTGTCATACAAAAAAATACTATTTCTCAACATTTCAAGCTTCAAATATTTAGCCAGTCATTGGCCGATCTCTATTTTGTCAGAATTTTTAGATTCAACTGTCAACTGTTCAAATATTTGTCGAAACCCATTCAACTTTTGTTTTTTATTTTTGCATATTCTTGAAGTTCAATTTAATGCGACTGATCCGTCTTTTCTGACATAATTGTCTAATTGCACCATCTCTGCCACACATAAATTAACTAAATGCCATCAGACTTGTCTGATCTATGGTCCAGTTTAGGAGCGAACAAAATTTTGGACTAAATTTCACCTGGAATAAAACTTGTGGCGTCCAAATTGTATGAAAAGTTGAACCAAATTAACTTCGACCAACCATATTTTTATCCAAATTTTATCTGGTCCAAATTTTTCGGAGTCAATGAATTATAACAACTAAAATCTCCAAAATTTGTCTGCAAAAACAGAATGTAGACACATCTAC
The DNA here is from genome assembly GCA_039566895.2 of Turritopsis rubra. Lineage (NCBI taxonomy): Eukaryota > Metazoa > Cnidaria > Hydrozoa > Anthoathecata > Oceaniidae > Turritopsis > Turritopsis rubra. The sequence goes on along the minus strand of CM077617.1, from coordinate 14,930,579 downwards.
ACTTCACAGCCTAAGGTTAAAAATGAAAAATCAGCTTGGTTTACCTTTTTGACGAGGTGTTGGATGTTGATAAAAACTTTAGCTAGCTAATATGTTAGTGTAATCTAAATTGTTATGAAAGTGTAATCAATGTATTGATTAAATTTCTTCTATCCTTAAAATAGGATGTAATTATCTTCTACCCTTTTAAAAGGATGTAGTTTCTTCTGTCGAAATCTTGAAAAACAAATTTTTGAAGCAACATGGCGAACAGCTGGAACTACCACTCCGGCAGGCCTCGTGGTCTCTAAAACCCGAATAAACCGATATATTAGTAAAGTATGCAACACGACGAATTTTATATTGGATCCGAAGCCAATAAGTCTACGACTACGTCACTGACTTAAATATTAGCATTGAATTACTTTTTTTGGCGTGCTTACCATGAACCTTTCCATTAACCTGTCAGTTTTCCTACATCTTGCCGAATAAGAAATAAAAAAAATAATCAAAGAATTACATTCTTTCCATTTTATTCTGTATTTCAATATATCAAAAAGAAAATATAACATACAGAAATAAATCATTCAAGTTTTTGGGGCTTCGATTGGTTAACTGAAGTCTCTGAAGGCTTCGATTGGTTAGTTGAAGTTTCTGAAGTATAATTCTATACATCAAGCACCACTTCTTGTTTTTGTGAATAATAACCTTTCATCAACCATATCTTTCTTTGTGGAATTGATATGCAACATTCTACTACAACATTCTACCCACTGCTATTGACATTACGATAAAAAAATCATCAAATTTGACTCAGCATATCACTTGTGAGTTCTTCACTACTCCACTAATCAAACGTTAATTGTTGTGACACCCACCATCATCAACGTTTGATACCAATCCAAATATCAGATAATGCAAGAAGTTGATTGGAAATGTGTAGAAATATTTTTCTAAACATTGATTGTCAAATTCCATACATAACAGATATTTTTGGTTAGTCACATTTGAGGCTGCATCATCTTTGCAGCAATTAGGCAGTTTCTCCAAACTCCAAAAGCTCTTCCTCCAAAAGCTCTTTCTCTCAAAAGCAATAACATTAACTTGCTTGAGTTGCTAAATTTAGTTTGGTCCACTCTCATAGGCTTATGAAGATCAAATACACCTAAAATATCATTTATATAATTTCAATTCAGACATTTCATAGGAATAGTTGTCACAAATAATGGTAAATTCTTATTAACACTATATAAACACTTTGCGTAATTTTAGCAATATAATAAGTCAATCGGAGAAATTGAGTTGCTCGGTCACACTTAATAGTCGTTGGGACGACTCCGACTATGTTTTGAATGCATACATTTTCTCATAGCAGAGCGGCTAGAACTCAGGCCAAATTTATGGAGGACATTATTGAATCGACTACAAAGAAAGACGATAATTCAGGGAAAATCACTGCGCCGATGAAGTCAGTATTTAGTGTGTTATCCGATTCCGCATACGGAACACGTATCCGTTGTTATGCGTAAATGGTATGCGGAGATATTTATCTTGAAAACGGACACTTTTGGTATCCTGAAGTATGCGGACTTCGCATATACTCCGCATAGTCGTGCTATATCTCTGCATATCTCTATCTCTTGCATAACTACGCATACAGAATAAACAGAATCCACATATTACTGCATATCAAAGATCAACGAAGCGAGTTTTTCACTGCTTTTGATTTCTCCTTGTATATTTAACATGAAATGCTATTATTCAAGTTTTATCAATCAAGGTCCTTGCCGAAGATAGAGAGACTGGTATTTTCTTTGATATGCACATTTCATAAAAACGCATTATAATCTTTTATAAACAAATAAAAATTTATCTTGATACAATAGAATTCTCGCTTATCACACGATTGATCAGATATTTATTGAAAAAGAAATTGCTGTGTTAAAAATCTAATGGCAAAAGACTAAACTCCACATAAATCGAAATACCGTTGCCAAATAAAAGAATTTTTAAAAGAAACATGAACAGATAGAAATCTTCTCATAGCCAGTCTAAAATTTTAAGAATCGTCAATACTGACATATTTAAAGAAACTACCAATTTGAGAACAAGTTTACAAAACGCTTTTCCAGTAAACTATATTAAATTAATTGCCCCAGCAGCGAGCGTAAGCGTGCGAGGAGGCATAGTAGATTCACGAGATAGGCAAAAGTCAGTTGTCGATTTTGTTCATCATCATCCAACTTCCATGATGCTTTGTGCGTTTTTTAGAAATCTGCTGACCTCAGCGTTTTTTCCGTGTTGAAAACATTCGGTCAAGCTCCGTGATCAAGCTCCACTCTATTCCACTCCAGTCCACTCCACTCCACTCCACTCCACTCCACTCCACTCCACTCCACTCCACTCCACTCCACTCCACTCCACTCCACTCCACTCCACTCCACTCCACTCCACTCCACTCCACTCCACTCCACTCCACTCCACTCCACTCCACTCCACTCCACTCCACTCCACTCCACTCCACTCCACTCCACTCCACTCCACTCCACTCCACTCCACTCCACTCCACTCCACTCCACTCCACTCCACTCCACTCCACTCCACTCCACTCCACTCCACTCCACTCCACCACAAAAGGCAAGGTATCTAGCTGATGTTATTTTTATATTATATAATATAATTATATAATTGTTGGCTCTCGGATGCAAAATTTATGATATCCATCTTTTATATTTTTTGGTAATAAAAAAATGTCTATGACACTTGCTTAGCAGTTTTCAAAAACAAAAAGTGTCAACCTTCTATATAATGTGTTATTAATTGATCATAAAAAGTGAGTCGGTCGCTGTCTGTCGGTCATAAAAAAAATCTGCATGAAGAAAATTAATCTTTGACCTTCTGTCAGTTTGTGCAGTCTTTGGTGTGCAAAGCAAAGTGTATAATTTAGCACTCCGTGCAAAAACAAACATAGTTTTAGTTCCGCTGAACTCCACTGTAGAATGAAACTGGACTGTAAATTTCATACCGTCAGACTGCCTAACTCCAAACAGCCTTCCTATTTTCGAACGCCAAAAAAATACAGTCTATAAAGTACAAACCACATCAATAATAATGCATACTGCGTTGTCAATTAAACTGAATCCAAAACGAACACAAAACTTCTGCGTAATAATTTTACGAGCTCTGCGCAATTCCCATTTCGACGTGCATATATTTTAAGCAGGGTTTACACGTCTCAACTAGTTGAAGCAACTTTGAGTTGCTTCCACAAATCGCCATGTGTAAACACGATGGTTGAAGCAACTTTTTAGAGTTGTAACATGCTTTCAACTGCTTTCAACCGAGTTGAAAGAGTTGAGCAGTGTTCAACTCTTTCAACTAGTTGAACGGAAATTTCTATTGTTTTCGACGAAGTCATTGGGGAATTGAAAGAAAAAATCATTTTTTTTCGAAGAAATTTCGTTCACAATAAAGAACTTGTGTGTAAATTTGATTCAAAATGTCTTCAAAAAATCAGGAAGAAACAGAACGATTTATTGCTGCTTGGGAAGAGGAAGAACCGCTGTGGAATTGTAAATGTGCAAATTACAAAATACGCGGTGAACGAGACAAGTGCCTCGAACGTTTAGCTGGACAATTTGAAATAACTAGTAAGCTTCGAAATTATCATTCGTTGACATTTTTGTGGAATATTTTTGTACAAATATTTTCGTTTTCATTTGCAGAAAAAGAAGTCAGCCAGAAAATAAAAACTCTACGAACGTACTATTTAAGAGAATTGAATAAGGAACTCAACAGCAAAAAGAGTGGGGCAGGAACAGGTGAAATATACAAGTCATCGTGGATCCATTTTTCTTCAATGAACTTCATACGTGATGTGGTACAACCAAAAAAAAAACAGAAAATACAATGGTAAGAAAAATATCATCTATGTTAATAAATAACCGTAATGTTATGCTTGGAAGGTTTAATTATCTATTATATACAATTGTCTTGCCAAGAAACCTTTCCAGTTGAATTGAAATACTCTGAAAAACTATCACGAACGTCTTTGGCTGTGTTTGAATAGTTGTTGCTTCCTTGCATGACAAAAGATCTCAAAGGCGTACTTCCATCATCTCTCCAATCCCCTTGTAAGAGTTGATGTTCATCGTCTTCGCGATCCAGCGAATTGGGTGGAGTGTAACGGTTCGGTGATTTTTCTCTTAAAAAATTATGCAAGGCACAGCTTGCTAAAACAATTTTTTCAGCATTTTTTGGTTGCAATAAAATCGGTGATGAAAATATGCGAAACCTACTGGTCATAATTCCAAACGCATTTTCAACAATCCTTCTTGCTCTGCTGAGACGGTAATTGAATATTCTCTGCTCGTATGAAAGATTTCGTGTGCTATACGGCTTCATAATATGCTCTTGAAGTGGAAATGCATCATCAGCAACAACAACATATGGGATTTTTCTGTGTGGCTCTATATTTTCCCGTGATGGGATGCCTAAAGGATTGTGGCGGGAATTGAGAGCAGTCGAAATAGGGGAGTTTCGGAAAACGCCACCGTCTGATACACGCCCATTGCAACCAACATCGATAAAGATGAATTTATAATCAGCATCTACTATCGCTAAGAGAACAATACTGAAAAAGCCCTTGTAATTAAAATAGTAAGAACCAGACTTTATCGGACATCTCAAAGTGATATGTTTTCCGTCCATGGCTCCCAAACAGTTTGGAAAATTCCATCTCTCCATAAAAGCTTCTGCAATCTTTTTCCATTCTGTCTGGGTGTTTGGTACCTAAAAGGTAATGTTTTCTTTTAGGAAATATGGGCAGATGAGGGAAACAAATTCTCAACGGAAGATTTTGATAATGAGGAATTACAAAGAGGAGAGCCTGGCGAAGAAGTAACCCCGATACCATGTACGAAAAAACCATTATCAGCAAGAAAAAGACCTAGATCGCCTTCCTTAACTTCCTCTGCTGCTGCTGTTATGTCATCAGCAATGGAGTATTTAAATGAAAAGAAAAACAAGGGCAGCGACACATGTGATGATGCTGAAAAAGTATTTGGTCAGCATGTTGCGAACAGTTTGCGTTCCATGAAGGATGAAAGAACAAGAGAATTTGCAAAATTCAAGATCCAGGAAATAATTTTTCAGTGTCGCATGGGTAATTTGTGTTTGCCTAGCAACAATCATTTTGGAAATCCTAGTGTGCAAATGGCAGTAACAAATTGTAATCCAGTCGGCATGGCTCAAACGCAAGCTACATTACCATCTAGTCAACAATTTTCGATGTATTCCATAGATCAAAGATTTAACAACAATCCTTCGCGGAATCAAAACAATGTTACACCTCCGTTAACCCCTGCAACTACGAGTCATGAAATGTATTAGTATTATTGTTATGTAAAAAAGAAACGCTAAAAAAGATTGTTTACTTTACCTTCAAGTATTTTTCTTTTAATCTTTTATACAAAGCATCACAAACTTTAGGAACAAATATCGAATAAGTAGATTTGTTGATTCGGAATTCATACTGACTATCCGTGTAAGTTCTACCAGTAGCAAGAAAACGAATCGTCGCAGCCAATTTTACTTCTGCCGGTATCGCCACTCTCATCAATGTACTTTTTTTCTCAATATCAGGACGAACCAATTCAAGCAATTCCAAAAAGTTTTCTTCACTCATTCGAAGATAATTTTGGTAGCCATCGACATCATTTAGTTTCATTTTTTCAAGCAAAGAATCGTAGACTCCAAAAACACTCCTTTCTAGCAGCCACGGCTTTGCCCAAACGGTTCTTTTTTTCCTCTTTTTTTTCGGTTCATCGCTTACAATAGCTGCAGCTGCTGTAATCACAGCGAGAACTGCTTCGTCTTCACTGCTCGAAGTCATTATTAAAAAGAGAGTTTCAACACATTCCACAAAAAAGTTGTAAAGCTGTTTACACGTACATGTTTCAACTACAAGTTGCTTCAACTTAAAGTTGCTTCAACTAGTTGAAACGTGTAAACCCTGCTTTAGAGATATCAAAATGGTGCATGCCATTATTTTCCGTACAAATGTTTCTTGACGCTGATAATTGGTGTTCAATATCTTTTCAGTTCCATAAACATTTTAGTATTTGTGGCAATTTTGTTATAGAATAGACTTACGGTAATAATCTCAGAATTCGAACACGAATTAAGCCATTCTAAAGATCTTAATACCCCGGATTAAGCATACGTCTCATTAGAACTTAGCCTCGTAATGGTTACCACATGAGTATAAGAGCCAATTTTTAATTTGGAATAACTTAAAGAGCCAATCTTTCACGAATATGCCAAAAAATTTCAAATCAAATGCAAAAAGTGAAGGAATGCAGTGTCATGAATGAGGAAATGTATGCATTCAAAACATAGTCAGAGTCGTCCCAGCGACTATTAAGTGTGATCGAGTAACTCAGTTTGTGCTTGTCCTGTTGAGCGGTTGAACAGAGCTGCGGCTTTCGTAGCCAAAATGGTGGCTTGAAATGCTTTTAGACCTCCAGCGTAGAACCTTCATTGATAAGAGCATTGATGAACTTGTGATAGATTCACCTTAGTAAATAATTAAAATTTAATAAATCTTAACTCAGATAACACACAATATAAGTGCGTCCCAGAATGTTAGCTTCAGTAACTTTATTCTCAATTTTCTAAAAAATGAATAAGGGTATAATAATGAAATATATACCATTAGAAAGCTGAGTTTCTTGGCTTTCTATTGATGTGGTACCCATTAACTGTTTTTTTATATTTAGCTTATAATCCAAGAAAAAACAAGTGTTTTAATCTAAAAATTCTTAACGATCAATTAAAACTCAGTTAACAATAAAAATATTAAACAGCAAAAGTTATAACACAAGTAAAAAATTATCATTACAATAAAAACGTTTAAAAAAAGAACAATAAGAAAGTTGTACTTTAAGGTCCTTCTACATGTTCACCATTTCTTTGAATGCAAAGTTGAGCTCTTCTTTGCATTTCTCGAAGTGAGTTACGAATAAATTGTTGATTTTGCCTCAAAATATCGAATGTTATCACAATTCTTCCTCTAAGTTCATTTAAACTTTGTGGTGGGGATGTAAACACCTTTTGTTTTGCGTAGCCCCACAAAAAAAAGTCACAAGGTGTCAAATCTGGAGATCGTGCTGGCCATTCAGGAGCGAATCCCCGAGCAACAACTCTTTGATTGAACACTGCTGCTAATCTGCGTCTTACTGTTAAAGCATAATGAGCAGGTGCCCCATCTTGGAACCACCACAGATTGTCAAAAATATTTTGGCCTGGCAATGCAGGATAATTTTGGGCCAATGCCGGAAACACTGAATTGTTTAATAAATCAAGATAACTATTTCCGTTTACATTGTTTTGAAAAAAGAAGGGACCGACCAGAGTACCATTTCCACAGATACCGCCCCAAACAGTTACTTTTTGACGACTCTGATTTACATCAAAATTGAAAGGAGGAGGGTTACCTTTAGGAGCATACATACGAACGTTTTGTGTAGAAACCTCTCCATCCATACCAAATGTAGCCTCATCCCCAATCACTATATTGTGTAGAAACCTTGGATTATTACAGTTTCTCAAAAACCAGTTACAAAACCGCACTCTTCTTGGAAAGTCTGCTGGTAGCAGTTGATGACGCATATGAATTTTGTATGGATGATAATTAAGATCTAATCTGGCAATCCTGTTAAATGTTGACCTCGATAAACCAAGAGTATTTCTTCGGCAGGTGATATTACCTCCATTCTGTTGTAAAACTTGTCTGACATCATTGATATTTTGATTAGATCTTCCTGTTCTTCTTCTTCCACACCTCTCTTTATGGAGATTTCGACTTGTGCCAGTAGCTAAGTATTTTCTAACGTTTCTGTTTATGGTTGATTTACTTGGAACGGGTCTATTAGGATAGACTTGTTGAAACCTTCTTAACACTTCTTCGCAGTCTTTGGTTTCCAAATAATGTTGTACAAGAAATGTTCACTGATCTACTGATAAATTTCTGTTCATTTTTTATTATTATTTTTCTTATCAAAACGCTATGAGCTTTTTATCGTGTAAAACTACCTTTTAATGTTTTGTTAACATTTTTTTTATTTTTGGTAACAATTTTTGAGAATTCTCAAATGGTTTGTAAAAAATCAATACCATAATTATAAACAACAATGAATATTTTGCTCATTAAACGAGGTGTTAATTGATCGTTAAGAATTTTTAGATTAAAACACTTGTTTTTTTCTTGGATTATAAGCTAAATATAAAAAACCAGTTAATGGGTACCACATCAATAGAAAGCCAAGAAACTCAGCTTTCTAATGGTATATATTTCATTATTATACCATTATTCATTTTTTAGAAAATTGAGAATAAAGTTACTGAAGCTAACATTCTCGGACGCACTGTATAAAACAAAACTTGTATGCTTTACAGCTGTTGATTATCCTCTTGATGTTTCCAGTCATAAAAGTTGTATCTATATCTGTTTAAACACCGTGTTTTGACCTAGTCAGTACAGCCAACCTCGTTTGTATGGAATTTATTGTTTCAATAATGTTTTAACTTTTTTACTTAGTAACTATCTCTTGTACTTATGATATCTGAAAGGAGGTTGGATTTACTAACTACGCCAAAACACAGCGTTTAAACAGATTTTCGGGAAAGGTGTTTCTGTGTTCCGGTGTTTCGTCATATCTTTTATGACTGGAACCATCTAAAGTTGTTTAAAATTAATTGTAAACGTCTTATTGCAAGAAAAGGTCTTTAATCGCGTCATAAGGAAAGAGTTTCTCAAAATGATTTCAAGACATTAGTTTTTAGTTCGAGAATATCATTTGAAAGAAAACTTGGATTTTGTCTAAATTCTGAAAATTGGTGTGTTTATAAAAAATCTGGGCTAGTCAAAAACCTACGAAACTAAGAGTCTGGGAAACAGCTGACTAAGAAGCTTTCCCTATTTCCATTTCATTTTCATTTCCTGATTTTATACTGTTTTCAACGGTAGTTAAGAAACTTTTTAAAAAAACTTCAGGAATAGAAAATTTCTCATTCTTTAATAAGAAAGTTTATTGAGAACAAGTGTTTGGAATGCTCATGTGGCATATTAATTGAATGATTATTTAGCGTAAACAAAAACTGCCATTTTCTTGAATTGTTCAAGAAGTAAAAAGTAAACAAAAACCCATAGCAAATCAACTGACGGAAACAACTTACTTGCTATCAATGAATCATCACAGAGTCAACAAAAACAAATAGATTATCGTGTGACCATTTTTCTGTCGTGTTTACAAAATTTCTATACAAAATCTATCGTGGGAAAACTTTATAGGCAAAGGTTGAAGGAGCAGATTGTGGTTCTCAGTATTGTTCAAACTATTCAAACATAATCCTTGTCGATCCTCGTAAAGCCTAATACACTATTACCGAAATTCATGTCTAAACATCGCGCATTATGGTCGAGTCATCATGTCTAGCCTTGTTTTTAGGCAGTTTAGTGTTTTACTGATTTCATTACTTTAAGTAATTATTTCCTTTAATTAATTACCTTAATTAATTATATAATTATTATTCCCGGTAGATTAAAAACAATTTGAATATTTAAACTTAGGTAAGAGATGTTCAAATAATCTCTGTGGAGAAGTGTTTTCTATGGGAATGTTAAGCATCGTTAATATCGTCATAATATCGTCATAATATCGGCATAGTTATTATCGTCATATTAAAGAGTCTCTTCACTCACTTATCATACAAACAGTGTATCCTACAAACTTCCAGAAATACGAACTACAGGATTGACCAAACGCTAAAAACGGGAACGAATAATTCCCATATGAAACTTGTCAACACGGAACGGGAAGTTGTATAATACAATCGCTTATCCGAACATATATTGCTGCATAATATTTGTCCGAGATTGTGATATTTCATCAAGTTCGTTGGTACAGTCAAACATCTCAATAGTGACCCTCTTACACAGTGGGCATTCGTTATAATGGACACTTTTCGCAGGAAAGGATGATAACCTTTGTTCTTAAATTGATAAATTTCTACTAATAGACACCTTCTATAGACCACACTGTGGGGTTGTTTTTGTTTTATTTTGAGTTTTTTTTGGCTCCCCAATGGATAGGTATGATTATTATATTCATTTTGTAGAAATATTCCGATTCTAATATCATTACAGTTCCAGTTCGCTATTTTACCATAACTTTGCTCGAGGACCAAAAGAAAAACATTTCACAATTTACCGGTTGCCGAATTTTGTTTATATTCCTCGAAATCTTTCGTGTTTTCACCAAAATGTACACAAAATAGTAAAATATGCCAAAGAAAATTTTGTACCAAAAATTATTCCGCGAGAATTGTTTGACACCGAAATGATTTGTAATAAATTTACGAGCAGTCAGATTCAGTTGTGGTGACATTTTAGAAAGCAGACATTTCAGACCACCTACTTGAAACGTCTAGTTGGCGTTTATCTGCTAATTCTTGAGCTACATAAGATCACGATATGAATGAAGCAATGTTTGTAAATAGGTTTTGTGTATTTTTAATGGCAGTCTCGACCAAACGAAAACTCGTGACGTTAATGCAATGAATCCAACGTGAAACAAAGAAGTTGAGATTGCTTAAAAAATGAACCTATTAAATTCATGACAAGCCTAAGCTAGTTTTAAATGTTGTCAGAATTCAGAAATTAAACAAACAAGGGAAAATACGAGGAAAGAACAACATACCTTACTGCAGTATATATTAATCAGTCACGCTTTTAAGAAAACAGAAACACAACACGTAGAAAAATAACGCGAATCAGGTAATACATGATAAAACATAACAATTTCAGGCTCAAATCCTCAAACGCCTAAAGAACATCCAGCCTCAAACAAGGTTCTTATTACAAAAAATGCGTTTGATAGTGGAATGTTGATCTCGTTTCATGGCTTCACTATTTTGCTCTACCTCTGTATTCACTATATTTGATTTTATATCAAGTGAATTATCTGGTAGAGTATTTTAAACTACATTTGAATTTCGGTATGAATGCATATTTTGATCGAATGTTTACACTAAGGAGCAGAATTACCGAATAATTGTACTCCTTATATGACACGCTTATACTGTCCGATAACTGTTTTTTTGTGTGTGCATTATCCGATAGCTCCATGGAAAAAACTGTTTCTGAAAATACTTATTTCTCTGCGCTGTAGAGTGTACGATAATAAACAGATATTCGAGCTTGTTTATCAACAAAGCAAGACTGAATAATGCCGAAGACCCATTTTACCACGTCGAATATATGTTTTATGTTACATCTGTAAAGTTGAATGCGTATCGAATAATTTTAAATATTCGATAGTAATTACTTGATAGTAAGCAGCTCTCATGAAGCCATTCAATTCTGTTCAATTCAATTCAATTCAATCACTAACAAAGATCTAAAATTATTCGATAAGCATTTTACGTTAGAAATGTTTGATAATATACCTTATTCACAAGTTTTTTTTTGAGTCGATGTTAAGCTATATGGGTGTAAAGAATTCTAAAAGTTCAAACTGAAAAGGGGAGAAAATAAGATGAAAGCCGAAAGAGATACAAGAAAAGAGGGGGTTATGTTTACACTTTCTTTCACTTCAAAGAATGAAATTGGAGAGAAATAATTATTATTAACCAATTCTAAAAGACTACTTGAAAATTTGTAAAAATCTGTATTAAGTTTAAATCATTCAACCTTTTTTTATCCCACTTTTATTAAAAACAAATCGTAGGGTGTTTATCAAAAATAAATGATTAAGATATATTTCTGTGCTACTAATTGCGTTCCGCCGTTTCCACTATCTACCGCAGAATATGACGTTGGGCTGAAATGCTTTTTAAACATTCTTACATCAGAGGCTCTGATAGAATTCATTAAGAAAAAAACAAACCAAACCAAACTTTTATGCTTTTCTAGGAGATATATTTACTGAACCAAAATAATGCTGTACAAGCCTACACATTAAAAATTTTGTCGTACGATAAATAAAAAAAAAAAATTCTCTTACAGATTTTTTATATACACATCTGGGAAATATTTAGAGTCAATATTGAATTTTTACAGGGATTGCTTGAACTACAGTAGGATGGATATGCTCTGAAAATGTAAATACAGTCGAATATTACTTGCATGTAGCAAATATTAACTCATGTCTGACCTTGGTTGTTCACGCTAATAGAAGAAAGATAATCCTTCCACAAACCTAAGACATTTGTTATGGGGGTTAGACCCGTCAGCCGCTCAATGTGTCGGTGATAATACATAGATAACATTTGATATAATATATACTATATATACATATGAAAAAACAAACTTTATAAAACGCAGCTAGAATCAATCGGGAAAAAATCCTTTCTATTCTTTGTTCGGCTTTTGCATCCATGTTGCAACTCTATTCAATAAAGGAGAAAATCTATCGACATCGTTTCGCTCCTATGTAGCTAAATGAAGCTGCAAAAACGTCATTCATTTTTGCCTTCAACTAATATATTCTATACATCGTTTCAATATAATTTTCTACTTATATACACGCATCATATATACATTAAATGAATATTTTTCTAGAAACAAATGTCATAAAGAAACTCTACATTAGATGATATATGCTACAAAAATTCGTACTAACAATGCAATATATATACAATTTTTTACACATATATAAACACGGCACATCGTTGGTGCCTTATTCAGTTTGGGCAAAGAGCCTTTCCTTTTTTCAAAATTGGATTAATTACGTTTAGCAAGAAAACGGAAAAGGTTGAACAATATTTTGGTTATGAATCGATTATGACTTTATGGAATCGTTAACAAGAAGTATTCCACTTTTACGGTTGACGGACAAGTAGCCGTAATCATATTTTACATATAGACCGCGTCTCACAGCACCCTCAGACGTTAACAAACCCATTTGGACTTAGCAAAGAGATGAAGTCCTGCAAAGGGCTCTTTTAAAATCAATTAGCGATGACCCTGGTGATGTTCCCAAGCCTGCGGATGATAACGATGACGATGAAGAACCCCATGGAGATCTTTGTGGTATGAAAGAATCGCCTGATGCACTTCTGTTTCGTACTTGAACATTCTAAGTTAAATGAAAATTAAAATGAAAACATTTTCACTTAAACAAACAAATTTTCAATTAAAACTGTAATGACAGAAATATGCAATAAAAACCATCATGAAAATCTTTAAGTATATCTTGTCCTAATAAACCAAAGTGAACAAAACATAAATAGTAAATAACTTGAAACTTTCCTTCTCGAGTTCTGTTTAACAACCATACCAAGTGGGCAAAATCTTTAAAAGTTTTCTATAGGAATGGCAAGCAATATCGTCTGTTGTTTCAATAAAAAAACACTCCTCCACAGATACTTTTTAAAGATTTTACCCACTAGGATAACTCGTTTTAATGTGACTATTATTAAAATTTTATTATTATAAACTCCGCGAAATAATCGGAAGTAATTTAGGCTTTGAAAACAAATCAGTGTGCTAACTAGGCCAAAACACGGTGTTTAAACAGAAATTTGGGGAAAGATGAGCATATTTGAACCGGTTCATGCCCAGTAAAAAACAAGCGAGCCAAACAAACTACAATTACTTACAATAGGTAAAGATGGCGTACGTGAGATACGTCGATCTCTCATTTTGTTCGATGAAGTAGGAACGACAGTAACATAGAGCGTATTCTTTACTATCACTTCGTTATTGACTTCAGCAATTGCGTGTGCTGCGGCTGCTGGCGACAAAAAATGAACTACACCACTTCTCAATGTCTTTGCTTGTGGTATCACACGGCTATGTATAACTGTACCAAATCTTGAAAATTCTTCGTGCAATCTGTTTTCGTCAATCTCGTCGTCAAGGTTATGGATGTTCAATGCAATACCTAAACATTCAATTTACAGTTGAAATATAACCTATACAATAAAGTCTAAAAGGAGACTATAACATAAGGCTTTAATACGCTAAGCAAGTTTTTGTATTCGATATTTGGTTTACGAGCGTTTGTATAGTTTATAAAAACACTTAATGCAGATTTTACAAATTTCGACTTTACAAAGTTGAATTTTCTAAAAAAAAATTAATTAGTCAACAGTTTTTGGCGGCGTAAGGAATAACATTCAATTTTACAACTTCGAATGGAGAAGAATGAACCGCCCCGATAACACTCTCATAAAATGTACAGTCCTATCCGGGATATAGTAATGCTCACCGTTCCTGATATATTGCCTAAATTCTGATTACCTTATTCATTCAACTTTAAACTATTTCCAACAACTTTAAGGTGCGCAACTTTTTGTAATAGGTCGCGATATCTTACGTACAAAAATCGTATTCAAAAACTGTCATAGTGTAAGCGGGGTATACGTTAATTGAGTAACTGAAGAAGTTTTAACCTACAGATCGAATAGTGTAAACAGGGAATTCGATTTATTTTCTTTTGTTTTCACAATTCTACTATTGTTTCGTAGAAATCAAAATCGGTTTAATTTATTGATGATGTATATACACACTGCTTTAGTTGCCCTAACTAATAAATAAAAGTAAGATTAAAAATTCTACCTTCGTATCGGTTTCCGGCTTCATCTATTTTGTCCAAACTGTTGCTCTTTCCTGACAGTCCGGATTGCGGCATTTTCATCCAATATATAAATAGATCTGAGATCTAAAAAAAGAAAATGAAGTTGATTTGAATTATTAAAGAAAAGCATAGATATTGTGTTTGCCCATAGAATGAAGATGTTTTGATTATAAAAGTCTGAGTCCTGAGTTCAAAAATACATTCTCATAAACTTTCGTTAAACCATTCATGATCTCTTTGAAAAAGTTATATATAAAAAAAAAACATGATTTACTTACGATTCAAAAAGATTGGTTTTTGTTGTTGATTTCCAAGTTTATAATCAACATTTCATGAATAAATTTCCTTTTTAAAGGTTCCATTGAAATTTGAGATGACTCGCGGTGGTCGTGTGTATTTCATGCAAGTATCTGTCAATATTTTTTCTTCTTTTCTTTACAAGTAGTGACATGTGATATAATACGATTCGCTGTCCACCTTTAATCACCATTTTTCTTCATGAAACACTGCACTTATATGGCACTTAACACGCAATAGATTACACAAATAATCGAGTTCCGATTTCGTCGGCGCATTTGACAAGTCATTTGTGTGTTGCGCACAGCGGGAGTTCCTGGGGGGGAGTTACACCAAGTTAATTCAACATCTAAACCAGTCAAAATTCCACAGTAAAATTACTTTTTTAAAAACTGTAGTTTTTAACATATTTTTTTATCGACTTTTTATGCCAATAAAAACATTACAAAACTAGATGTAAAGATAACAGAAAATCATTTTTATACTAAATGAAATAAACAAACACATTCGATAGCTACAAAAGGTTAGTAAATTTCTATAACAGACAAATTACCCATTTCCCATTCAGATTCAATAATAAAATCATTTGTTTACAAAAGCACAAAAGCTGAGCCATCGTATGAAAGATTGTGGTCAAATTCAGCAACTATCAGATTATATGTTGTAGTAAATAATCGTTAACTTCTATTTTTATAGTACAAACGGATAAGAAGTGCTCCTAAATAAAATTGAGATATTTACACAGTCGTTCTTTATTCAGAGGGTCTACCGCCATTTTTGTTTATCAAAAGGGCGTCAAAATAAAGATGTGAATACAGAGAAGTCTCACTTGGTTTTATCTGGGCGTTATGCAAGTTATCTCTTTAATGTGTCCCATCCATTTTTTTTATTATTATTTTAATGTCAGATGTTTTTCTCTTTCAACATTGATGTATGTTAATTCGCATGCGTGTACATAGCCTTTTGACTATTATTAAGTGACATTCATGATCATTCACTAATTTTTCTTGAATTGCACACCCCTGTTTTTCGAAATTTTTCAAACTTGGATTTTGAAGATCGAAAGGAGGGAAATATTTATATTGGATTCCTTCGATTGTTTTTCGTAAATATTTCAGTGCCTGTTTTCTACGGAATTTGAACTGTGGCACACAGTTGTGGTTATTTTAACATGTGATATTTGTTCATTTCATGTTATTATCAAGGTCAAAGAACTGCTAGTCGGTTTATTGCGTACCACGTTTTATAAGAATGTCTGCAATGAATAGGAAATCTGACTTGATCTCTTACATTGAATTTGGGCGAGGAGTACAGATACTCTGGTTTGAATTATAACATGTTGTTCCGATTTCAACAAAGATGGATAACCCTGCGCACCTGTGTTACATAATAATATATATCTTCTGCAAGTCTCGCTCAATGTTGGGTTCAAATAAGAGAGTGTTATTGGCATGAAGATGATACGGGAAATGGAAGGAAGAGTGTGGTCGGACCTTTTTTATTTTACTGCAAATTTCTCCTCGCTATAGAATTAAGCCTTCTCTGAAAGTGTTTAAAATGACGAGATATAACCTTAGCCTCACTAACTCAGACAAAAAGAGAAATTGCCAGTCGAATTCTAATGCTTGACAGCTGAACAACAGAGAAAATAATTTGAGATCGCTGTAAACGCCGTTGTTTACATTTTTAGGATTTTCTTCCAGAAAAATTTCAAAACTTTTTCATGCATAAATGCATGAAGGAAAATGGAATCAATTTATATATGCTTTGAATAACCAATTAGATTTAGCTAAGCAAACAAGATATTTGCTTAGTGACATTCGCTTTTGCTTTTTGATGTATAACTCTTACCTCACTCACTACATCACATGATTTTAAATTAACAACAGGACTTTAGTGTACTTGCTCTAAAAGTTATGCAAAATAGTATAACGTTCTCAGTATAATGCTTATACAGAATTTACATAACTTGTCTTATTACTTATTGAATAAATCATACATATTAGTGATACATTACTGACTTAAAATCTTATATTTTTAGAAATAAAATTTGCCAGTTCAATATCTGTTTCAATACCGGCATGTGTAGAGGACTTGTGCGATCACGAGCCTCGTAAACATATCAGCATAGAACGAAGTATTTTTGCTTGAACCTAATATCTCCTTTCTGACGTAATATCTTCTCTGCAAGCATTTCGGCAAGCCTGCTGTAAAACTACACTCTCTCTCTTCCCATATGCCACTATTAGCCGGAAAGACCGGCTTGAATGTTGCATTTTCTACTTGCAATGTGTCAAGGACCCTTACTTCGTAAAATGCGTTTTGACCTGCAGACCAGAAACCAAGTGCAGTAATGTCAAGGCGTGATTCGTTGGTTGTAATCGTTTGTGCGTTTAAATGCGCACCATAGATTTCGCTCAGAAATTGCACTGTGATGTTTCGGATTCATTTAAAGTTACAAAACTCCCATCAAGGATTCAATCTTTCAGAAATGGCTTTGAAGTATTAAGTTTTTCTTTACATTTAATTCCATGGAGTTATATTCAGTTAACAGTGTTGCCTATTCAGATCAGACATTATAAGAAAAAGAGGAAAGATTATCAAAAAGAATATTCTTTCCTTCCACCTCTTTCCGCTATAATATCTTCGTAAAACTGCTTACGCCGGCAATAAAAAATATTTAATATCACTGAATGGTTCGAAACCACCCTCCACGGAGTTTCTTCTTGTGGCTTCCGGTCAATATTAAATCTACCATCTTTAAACATATCATTTCAGCGAGAAACACGATGATTATACGAAAATTAAGGGCCTGTTTTATTTCGTGAATCTTTTTTTTCTTTTTTTTTTTGGCCAACTGGGTTGAGGTGTTTTTTGATTTTTTGTATAAAACATTTTAATAGATTACGTCACCACGTTGGTAATCTCGTTTTCAAGACCTTTTTGTTTCGCTAGAAAACAAAAAAGTATAATATTTATTGTTATTTACCTTGAAAGTAAAGTCGTGAAATTACCTTGGTGGGCTTTTTAACCCGAGCCAACCCGATATTTACCGTTTTTCCAACTATATTTTAGTCTCCAATGGACTTCAAAACTGTGGTTAATATAGCGATCATTCGTCAGAGTTCGCAGTCAAAACTCTGTTATTTCTGACTGGGTTAACAAGGTCGCCGTTGCGTATTACCATTCAAACGAAAATAAGGGTCTTTCAACCAAAATGTTTTTGTGATCACAAAATAGAATGTTTACAGTCTCAAAAACAAACAAACAGTTCTCTTTGGTGTGCGGTGATTCATGGCCGTGATATGCCAGCCATTAGAATAGAAACTAAAATTGCTGGCAAGGTAAGATATCGTGTTTGAAACAGTTGAAAAACCCATCTAATATTAACAACAACAACAACAACAACAACAACGTAAAATCGTTTTAGATGATGAGTCAACATTGAATCTACTAAAGCATCACGAGACATTTTTATCTAATCTTAAATTCTTTGTAATTCTTTATAAACGCCCCGTTCAAGTAAACGCCCAAGATGTGTTTTTTAGATCTATTTTACAAAACTGTTCCATTCCTTCAAATTAAGTAATTTTCGTATTCGTAATAAACGCCCTGCTTGTATAAAACCCCTTCCGAAATAAACGCCCACTGTAAACGATTGATTATTATGTGAATGTCCCGGGCGTTTATTCGATAAAATACGGTACCGTACAACTTTGACCGGTTCGTGTTTGGGAATCTTTCCAAGAAAGTTTAATCTCTTAATGTTTTTGTTGAAATTCAGTGATGTGTTCAATTTTCAGCACTCTTAGGAATACTTTAGCGATTCCAAGTGAACTCTTAAGAGGGAAAATACTTATTATCAAAACCCTTCTCTTTTATATCTCAAAAACAACTTACGACCAAAGTATGGTGTTTCACTTTGCGGTTGGGTGTTTCACAACCAGTCTAGAAGTTTCGTAAACAACTACTAAACACGCACTATAGTTTTCGTTAAAAATGATATTGCCAAACTTTAGATTGACGTCGATGAATGGTCCTCCAAAAATTTTGAACGCGATAAGTTGTCGGAAGATAAAGTTATTTATCTGATGAGAAATGGAGAAAGCCGTCGAAAATGAATTACTCCTTTTTGTATCCTAAACTCAGGCTACAACCCCGCCAATTCCATTCTTCTATGAATTCAGCATCAGGATGATTATGATAATCAATTACTTACTTTTGTTCTATACGATTTCTTTCTTTTTAAATAAAAAAATCTAGCATAAATAAAAATTATGACGTAGGAAGAATGGATGGTACAAGCAATTGGGAAATCATTTGACGAATTCACAGAAGAATGTGAATCTTTTCATAGTTCACCTTTAATTCACATTTGATTCAGGTATCCCGTGCAAAGACAATTTTACAGTTTCACTCAATAGTTGGAAAATTTAACAGAAACATTTTTAGGTTGCATTTTTATATTTCTTATCATGATTCTTGAGAGTGAAACCGTAAAATGTTTTTACACGGGATACTACGGTGCGGCCTTATTAGCCGCATAATCTTAAGGCAAAAGTATTGATATGAGGACTGCTCCGATGAAATCAGGACGCTTGAAAGATATGATTAGGGAGAAGCGGCGTTCCAAAATGGGACAGTTAAACCTGTTATTTTACATCATATCTTTTAAGTATGCGCTTTATTGTGACGTCTATTGCGTAACTATATTGACGATATCAAAGTCTTCCGGAAACGAAATTTTGTTCTTAACAACTTAGAGATATTGGATCGCGTTACAAGCACAGAATAAGGAAATGGCAAACTCCAAAGAAACATCTTCTCCATAGGTTAATTCTCCGTAGGTTGATCTCAATTTGTTTTATCTATCTATTGTTTTGCGGATACTGTTATCTCTTGAACTTCGAAGTTCTAGTGACAACTTTCGTTAACATGAGTGGCTTGTTGGATCATCAACGTAACCGTATTTTATCGAATTAACACAATCATTTATTTAAACGCCTCTTTAAGACACTTCCTCAAAAATTTATGATTTACTGTGAAAACTTTGTTATTTCTGTTTGGGTTAACGAGAAAGTGTATAGGTACTACCTTCAAACAAAGATGAGAGATTTCTACGAAATAGTTTTATAAACACATCTAGTTAGACAAACCACACTCTTCCTATCGAATGTTTCAGGTAATCATTTCACGGAAGGCCATCCTCGTCGAATTGTTGTATCAATTTATTAAATATCAAATTTTGTAGACCAAAAATCCGCTTAGCATTATTTCCGGGGAAAATTTTAAACAATATCAATCTAGTGTAAATCGGGCATTACAGTTTCCAAAGAAATTTTAAGAGAAAAAAAAAATCTGTTTTGAAAGAGTGTTTATTTGCTTGTGTTGCCGCTTGTTCACACTTTCTTAAAAGTCAAAATATTTTCATTTCGGATAAATATTAAAGTTATTTCTATTCTACAGACTTTTAAACCATTCTCTTTCCGATTGAGGAGAACGAAATGCTAAAAATAGACAACAGCTGGATAATCCTGATAAATATTACTATTTTGTATATAAAAAGAAAATTATGCCTATGCTCTTTCGATAACGGCACATTTTTGTCGCTATAGCAGATTTTCACAAAATTGGCAACGTGCATAAAAATCCTTAACTTGACAATCCATTATGATGTAAAAACATTACACGTTCGAGAAGAACATATTTTAACGTCGCGTTACAAAATAAACAATTAACTAGAAAGTGACAACAGCAGTGTTTCAAATTGTTGCTCATTCCAGATCTACACAATCAATACACATTTTTGATATTTTTCAGGTGGAAATACTTCGTTGGTTCCACACGCGTTTTTATACCAGAAACGTCACATGAAGGCGAGAAGAAGCCGTATTTTGAAGATCTTATCAAGGCGAAAATCTCTAGAAACAATGACCAAAATAGGATTATCTTATATTGACGAATTATGTTGATTGGCAAGGTGGAAAAGGTTTCTCATTAAGATTCCCTATGTTATAAAGTTTCCGCGCCCTATCAATCAGGTACGGCACTAGCTTGGGATATCAAAGTATATAAAACATGAGAAATCGAAAGGTTGACCGACTCAAGTCAATGACTAGTGAAGCGCAAAGCCTGTTTCTTCAATTTTTATTGAAATTTGCACTAAGAACAATTCAATGGTGCTTATTGGGAATTGCAGGGGTTTTTTTCTTATTTTTGACAAAAAGGCAATTTAGGCAAAGCTACTTTTCATATAACCTTTGTGCGCATGTGTGTGTACTTTTGTGTGCATGTGTGTGTACTTTTGTTTGATTCCCCTACATGTTTCTCTCTAAGATTTTTTTGATATGGTAAATCATGATATAGTTCATGGTTCATGTTGGTTCCATCATTGTGAAGGTGTATACCGCACTTATTAAGACGGGTGGCTTGCAATACATTCCGTGCAATGTGAAAGATTCAAAATGAAATTTCACACGAATTTAGTACATATGCTCCCATAAAGTCATTTTCCGTTTCTAGGTGTTGCTAGGTGTGACTTTCCTTTGTTTAAGATCTATTTGAAATTCCAAAATTTGATGAGTATGCAATTTTCTTTCACAACATTGAATAAGTTTGATGAGGTGGCATCTTCTACATTTACCCATCACTTTGGACGTATAATAATCACGTGACGTATAGTAATCACGTGATGTCTTTATTAGTAACAAAAGATCGAGTTGAAATATTCCCGTTAAAATCATAGTGTTCATATTATTACATAGCTGTAGTTTCCAGTGGGAAAAATCTTCAAAAAGTCTCTGTGAAGAAGTGTTTTTTATTGAAACAGGAGGCGATATTGCTTCCCATTCCTATAGAAAACACTCCTCCACAGAGACTTTTTGAAGATTTTGCCCACTGGGTTAATGTCTTATTTTCAGAGCACCAAGTTTGTAGTGTAAACCTTGGAAAATGTTTTGGAATCAGTAAAAGTAAGGATCAGACTATGCCACGTTTTTTCAAACACTTTTATAAGAGTTTCCACCGAAGAAATTTAGTTAGTCTGGAAATGATACAAAAACGACCTCTTAATATACCTATTCTTTTGACGATTTCGTATACAGTAAAACAAATGTCAGAGTCGTGTTACTAGGAACGTCCTCGTCTTCGCAGTGACCTTTGAACCATCCCATTATGCAGACATTAAAAAAACAAACGAGATTTTACAGACAAATGACACACAAAAGTCGTTTTCTTTAATAGCAAACTTCTTATGTTACATAACAGCGTTAGGATAAAGATCTTTATGTTGATTTGTTGATTTTCAGAAGTTCTATACAACCTTTTTTTGCTATATCCAAGTAGGTCAACTGCGGATCAAATACGCGTGTTATTTGCATAAGAAACCAACTTGATAAGAAAATTACTAAACCCGTCAGAATTTAAGGAACTTTTGCAATTGAGCTAGTAATGCCATTTTCCAAATAAGCAATTTTTTTCTGAACCAATACAGAGTGTTTTTTTCATATAAATCAGAAGTTTACTTTAGAACCGACGACTTCAATGGAAGTTGGTGTAATTCTGCAAGATTGGAATGTCTATTTACTGTACAGTTAAGATCATGCATGAAACACATGTGCTTAAAGGGAAAGCTTCCGCTAAAATGTCAAAATATGAAATGTGAGCTTTTACGTTTAAAAGACACTACAAAGTTTGGAGATTTTCTATGTCTTGCTAGCCCTTTGTTCGCCACAAGCGTTCCAAAAGCAAATGATCATAAATATAAGCTGGGTTACAATACGCATTGATTGGCATTTTATACCCTCTTTGCCCTCTTAATGGTGTAGGGGAGTCTTTGAGTGCAATACGTTGCCCCAAATCGTTTTGGGTTTTTTTCGTTTCAGAAGGTCTCGAAATTTCTGTTATATTTTTTTAACTTAACTTCCTCAAAAGTTGTACTTCTAAAATCCTGGCAAAGATATCTTCAGAAATATTGATGGACTACTTTGCAAAAAGTTTTATTAGCAGTTGCCGCTATGAAATGAACGGAACGATTTTGTTAGGCTCGAGTGGGTCGTCAAATCTTCCAAAAGTTGACCAATTTCAACAAATTCTAAATTTAATAGTCATAATTTTCTGAAAATGGATTTTTAAGCAATTTTTCGTCATTTTTCGTCACCATTTTTTTCATCAGGTGTGGTCACAACTTGTTACGTCGTACCAGTAAAATGAAAGAAAAAAAAAATGCATTTGTGGCAAGTTTCTGTTTAAACACCGTGTTATAGCCAAGTCAATATGTCTAACCTTGTTATCAATATTCAACCCAGTGGGCATGCATCCGTATTCAGACGTCCCTCGGGCGTCCTCTCGTCCACCTCTCGTCCACGTACCATTGGGGACGTCCTCTAGAAGTTCTTGTTGGACATCCTATTTGAGCGGACGGATTAGACTTCACTTTCGACGTCCCCGGGTCGTCTCCGGGACGTCCTAACTGAACGTCCATGGGACATCCCTGTACCCACTGGGAAGGTCAGTTTCCACTAGAGGTTAAATGTGATAGAAATGAGATAGAAATGAGATAAAAACGAGATGCGATCATTTCTAAATCTAGTGGGAACTCATATTATTTTCAGAATAAGTGGAACAATGGGTCCAAAAATGTAGAATGTTCCATAATTGAAGTATGCTGATGTATATTTAACGTAATTTTCCGCGATAAAAGAGAACTTGTAATGCTGAACAACAGAACATCTGTTATTGGCAGAACTATTATTGCAATGGAGAGCGGCCATATACACCCTTGCAACCCCACGGGAACTCAAAACACGATGAAGCTTTCATTTGAACAAAGCCTTTAGTTATTAAAAATTGAAAATTTGACAAAAAAAGGTAATAACCGATTTGTTTAAAGAGGCAGGAGGTTTCCTTGTGGTTAATGGCCTAACCAGATTTTTCAGAACAGGCAGCAGGCATTGTTATAACTTAAACTAAGAAAACATAATGGTTATGATAATCTTTTTTTGCAAAATGATTGAACATCTTTTTGTAAATATAAAATCTAATTTTTGAAGAATTTTGAAATTTAATGAATCGAATGTCGAATTCTTAACGCCTTGTTTCCACTATTTGCATAATTTGAAATGAAATTTATGTATGACCATATGTCGTCAATAAATATTATTGAAAGCAAAAGCTAGTTGTTAAGTTGGCAAGCCAAATATTCAAAGCCCAGAGAAGCAGTGGAAAGTACGCGAATGAAACGGAAGTAAAGATTCAAAACATAAGTATGTTGTAAATACAAAAGAAAGTCTATCATATTTAATATCTGGAGCAAAATTGCAATATGCATTCAGCAAGAACATTTAGTGTCTTAAAAATTATATAAACGAATAATGAACCAATAGAAACCTTGAGAGAAACAAATTTATTTTAAGGCATAAGTACTTCTTATATGCAAAATGTATGAAATTCTGGAAGAAGCTGCGCTACCCAGGGCAGAACTAAAAACCAAAGGTTAAGCAGTGAAGTAGCTAAACAGTAAAGAAACATCTAACCTTTGAAATTACGTTTTTGATGTGAGGTTGAGTAACCGAAGCAAAAGCGCCGCAAACCCTCGGACCATTTCCAAAAAAACTGTCCTTGTATATAGAAATTTATATAATATATTTGTTCTTGCATCACTATATTACGGTTTGCGTAAGCAAGAGCTAGTTGCTAAGTTGGCAAGCCGAATATCAAAAGCCTCGAGAGGAAGCAGGAGAAAGAATGAGGATGAAACGGGACTACATTCGCTGCTGAGGAGTGAATCACCTGTGTTTTATACCCACAATTAGAATTAAAAAATTAACGAGTTCAAAATGCTGTTCAAAACTGAAACAACTAATGAAATCTTAAAGCGAATATACCTTTATATTATGAAAAACTCGTAAATATCAGGGTCCAATGATTATGAAAATACTCCGTTACTGTTTTGTATGAACTTGTATTAAATCAACATACGAATGACTATGATCAATTTCATGAACAAATCGAATGTTTAATATGTTCGAAATAATAAAAACGAAAATTCGAAAATGTATCAGAAAAAAGTTGAAAACATTTTTGAACAGTGTTTACATTTTATTTTCCGTCGTTTATTTTCTTCACTACAATTTGAATGACCAAACAAGACAAGAAAATTAATACAAAATACTTCTATAAACACTAAACTTATGATCTAACTTTATAAAGGACCTAGCAGTAATAAAACAACAGCAAAGGCGTTCAAAAACAATGAACAAAATTCTTAGGAATAGCAGAGTACGACTAAATTCTAAAAAAACTGGCTTTCTAAAATTATGTAATAGTGCTCGATAAGTTTGTCAAAAACGGCACCAAAATCAGATTAAACAATGTATCGGAGGCTGGGTAATCGAGGCAAAAAGTGCCGCAAACCATCGGACCATTTCAAAAAAATGCTCTTTGTATAGAAATTTCTATGACGTAATATATATTTGATCTTGCCAAATGAGTTCCAGCTGCAAAGAACCTCGCAAAAGAACATGAAAATGGATTTTACACCCATCAACTTTTTTATCAAAAAGTAGAAATGCAAACAACGTTTTACTGAGAAAATTCAAACTATTCAAAAACGCTGGTGCAATTTTTTGATCAAAACAATTAACGTGTGTAAATTCACTATATCACTTCATTAAGACTCAAAAGAAATTAACAAACCAAAATTTATATGCTACTTTGAATGCAATATAATATCTTTAGCTTCCCTATCTCAATACAATAAATTAGACCCCAATACTCACCCAACCGAAAGGTATTTACAAAAGCCTACCCCTGTTATGTATACAACAGAACTTGGAACTAATTCAAACAAAGGAGCACCACCATCATTTTTTTAAAAATATTCCAAAACATTAATTTCTTAAAATAAGGTAAACCTGCTTAGCAATGAAAACAATCAAACAACAATTCATCTTAAAGGAATTAATAAATATATGGTACAAAAGATTACCTAATTAATGTTTGCAAAATTGGCTTATAATTGAGAATCTTTTATTCCATATATTACGCTATTTCCACATCGTTCACCCTGTTGAACCTCACATTTTTCAAAAATTTCAAAACGATTTGCATTCACATCCTAATTGTTTCACACTTTCACTGATGCAGTATACAATTTAGGACTTTTGCTACCATTATGAAAACTAAATAGGGTGGGAGAAAAACTGGGAGAAAAATTTCCAGTTTATTGATTTTATAGCCCAACACATTGCTTTCCACATAAAGTTTTCAAACGGTATTGACTAAACAACGGAACCACCTGACACGATGTGAACCGAGCTGAAACGAGCTGAGACGATTTGAAACCACCAAGAGATGTGCTGAGACGAGCTGAGACGAGTTGAATCCACCACGGAGAAAAAAAAATCAACCCCGTCCTTTCGGCTGCCGGATGTTTACCTTCTGTATTACCTTGTATTACCTTTCAAATTTTTTTTATCTTTTTATTTCTTTATTCTTTCTTGTATGTTGGATGGTACATAGTTTTCACTGATTTAGACCCAGAGTAACAATTAAAAAGTACAATTTATTAAAATATAAAGCTAAAAATTAAAATTAAAATCAATTTAACAATTAAATAAAACTAGCTGCCCGGGTAAAAACTTTTTACCGATGCAATTCTCGTTAGTACAGCCCGAAAGAAACTTTTATTACTCTGTATCATAAAGACAACTTCTTCAGTTTTAATTATAAAACTGAGGCAAAAAATAATCATACCTCTTTGTCTATTTGAAACCACTCTTATAAAGTTATTTTAACAAATTTTAACGAATCTAACTTTATTATACGTTTTCTTTTTCTTTTCTTTTCTTAAAAATCGTCAACAAACGGAAATGTAAACATTTGACGCAATGCAATGGTTTCCCCTATACTAATATACATATGGATACGGAAACCGTTGCCACATTTGTCTATTAAACAAATTTGACATTTATTTTTTTTTTCTCACTAAGGACTCGCAACCAGTGCTTAAAACGCTTATAGCATTAATATATAGGTAATACGCAGCAAATTTGCAGACACTCACGCCGTAAATAACGAAAGCTGGTTTAAAAGGATTTCTTGTCTTCTGCTGAAATCCAATTACTATTTTTCATTCTTTAATTCCAAATTTTAAATTCAGTCATTCTATCCATTTCGTAGGTCCCATTCACAAACTTGTCATCTTTTATTGAATCTGAAAGTGAACTAATTTTGCGAATTAATAAGATTTGCTAAGAAATAAAAGATACACGCGAAATATATCCTTGATATCCGTGTTTTACGATTTATACAGATAAAGAGTTTGGTTTATTTTGGTTTATTTTGGGATTCGTAAGAACTAGTTATTTACAATCGTTTTAAACGCTGGTATTATATATGCCTGTCGTCTTGTTGTCCTTACCATAATCATTTGCCGAATGATGACGGTCCATATGCTGATGGTGATGGATACATTTGATGCGTTTGAAAACTTATAAGTGGTGTGGAGAACTTTAACTTTTATTTATTTGGTTTCTGATTACATAGTGTGCCTGGTCCAGGTCCACGTAACCTCTTTACCTTCAGATCAGGTACTTATTGTTTGTTTTTGCTTTCGTACCTGGGTCACAGGTACCTCACTGCATATCATATGCATTGACCAGTTTTGAGTATATAATCAGAGAAATTTGATATTTTGGGACAGTTTTAAAAGTTCATTTTGAAGTGAAAAATATGAAACATTTGGCTTTCTTGTGTGGATTTGCACTCCTCCACATTGGTCAATGAAAGATATAGAATAGTCCATTTATATTTTATACCCGCTGAATTGGTTACCTTTTCACTCCTTGTCGAAAGTAAAACCGCAATTTGTTTTTATATTTAGACCATTCGCAACGAAATCATATTGACAAAATTTCTTACATTTTGTTGGCTCCATTCGGTGTTCCGACTTACGTCACTGACCCAATGGGAACCGAGCTTTAACCAACACATAAGCATCTTAAACTTGTCATTCTGAGGTAAAAGGAGTATTTTCATTTAATTTATTATAAACATGCCAGCTAGATGCTAGGTAAAAATCTAATTAAAAAAATTCACTATTACTTCACCTTTAAAACAACAAACATTAGTTGAAACATACTCGTCATAATCTAAGAAATGTGAAGCAGTCATCATATAGAATGTACACAGAAAAAAAGAAGTTATCGATACCCACAACTTAAAAAACATTACAACACAACGACAAAAATTTCCACAATACCCAGCAACAGCAAAGTTAAAGCAAACAAAATTCAAAAATTGTCCAAGACTGTAAACGATACTAATTCAAGAAAAATATTTTCAAAATGTATGAGATATTAGGCGATTCTTTTCGAAATAATCTTTGTTTACAAACTTGTTGGCAGCTTTCTAGAACTTTTCCGAAAGTGGTTGAGTGCGTGTGACCAAGAACCTGGCGGAACTCACTTCCGACCACACTTCCTAAGAAATATTTTATTGATAATACCTTTTTTTAACTTAGGGCGAAAAAAAACAACAAGATTGACAAATGTTATAATAAGATATTATCTGTAGGACATTGATTGAAAAAACGTTTTTCCGCAGCTCCTACCCAAATCGAAACGAAATGAAAACTCAGATGCTATGTGCTGACTATCGCGCCAAGGTAACTGTATTGGTAACTGGTAAAGTTATGAAAAATTAACGATGAAATTAAAGATTCTCATATGTCATTAATTATTCAGTGTAAATAATGTAACTTTGTAACTTTCAATACTGAAACCTATCAAGATATGTGCTTGCAAATATCT
This sequence comes from Turritopsis rubra, assembly GCA_039566895.2. Classification (NCBI taxonomy): domain Eukaryota; kingdom Metazoa; phylum Cnidaria; class Hydrozoa; order Anthoathecata; family Oceaniidae; genus Turritopsis; species Turritopsis rubra. The sequence goes on along the minus strand of CM077617.1, from coordinate 14,901,850 downwards.
ATAATTTAGGAAACCATTTATGTTGTATTTTTAAGTTCATAATTTATTTAAGATACATTATACTAAACGTTTCAGATGACACACGAAAATATATTTCTTATAGAGAAATCATAGATGTGCCTTCATAACAGTAATTCATAACTGTGATTTTGTTGGGGGAATAAAAAGCTATTGAAAATTGTAGAGAAAAATACAGAAACATCATGAAGAAGTATTTGCAAGTTGCTGTTTTCAGTGTGTTGGTGATGTTCAATGTATGTGTTATCAGAAGAGGTTACCTTTCCAAATCTGGATTATTCCGATACCATTATCCAAAGGGTATTGCATTGTCATCTGTACCTATCGCAACAGATTACGGAGTTGATAGCGCTTCATTATGTGTGCGAAACTGTTTAAGAAATTACAATTGCTCATCTGTAAATTATGAAGATAGTAACAATTTCACTTGCGAGTTATTAGCTGAAGATCGAACAATGAAAGAAAGTCATGATATGGTTCAACGAGATGGGTTTGTGTACTTGGATACTGTAAGTGATTTGTTTCTGAAACAACAAAAACACAATGAAAACAACACTTCCTCGGCACGAAACTCCAAAAGAAGTTTTAAAGATGTGTTGATTACAATTAAGATTATGTAGTTACTGCTTTTCTCTGACGCAAAAATCCTTCCGGTTATAATGTGTTCTATTAGGCTAGAGATGAATTGAATATGTGTTACCGTCGAAAATCGTGTTATCCATGTTCTTGTACATCTCAAGGATTCACAAGATTAGCATGCAATTGCTCATCCTGTAAGTAAATTTTAACGTTATTAACTGAAATAGTTTTTTACTGCAGTCTCGATAGTATATCAGAGCAAAATCAGACCATGTACATGCGCGTAAAGATAACTTTTTTTATCACCATTGGTTTGTGTTGCCACACAAAAATATATATGAGATCAGTTATCAGTTCAATCCAAAATGCAAGAGTTTCTTGGTAGGAAGCTGCACAAAATAGTTATTTTATGTTCTGGATATTTACTGTATAAAAATGAGAATTGAAAGTTCTGTAGTGACAAATGAAAGAGTGAAAGAAAAGGTGGAGCACAAAATATCAAACAAAAAAGTAATTTAAATCCTTTAGAAAAAAAACATTTTCGCTTGAACATTTTCACCTGTGTTTCTGATTAATGTGTGATGAGTATGTTCCCAGTGGACAAAATCTTAAAAAAGTCTATGAGGGGGCCTGTTTTCTATAGGAATGGCAACCAATATCGCCTGCTGGTTCAATAAAAAAACACTCCTCCACAGAGCCACATGGGTTTTACTTGGTTTCACATTTTGAGCTGATCTTTTGTTCATCTTTTCCAATTCTAGTTCCAAGCAAAGTGGAGAGGCACACGGTTGGGAATGTCAGAACATTAACAATCAACAGAAATTTCGCTAACATTTTCATGGTAGACGCCTTTGATTTGGGTATATTTATCCACGACGCTGAACCGGATCCAGAAACCCTGGCATGGGTACAACTTCATGTGGGATCAATCTATAAACGTCTCCACGTAACAAATGAAAACATTTTGTATAGTCTTGCAACGGATGGCTCTGTATATAAAGAAGCAAATGGTGTGCTCCAAAAAATATCAAATGGATATTGCAGTTACATTGATTTAACACCAACACATATCATCTGTGTAGATGGTTTGAAGACATTATGGACATGTATGTATAAGTACACACGATATTAAAATAAGATGTTCAAACGGGGTGGGAGAGTGAGGAGGGCGTGAGAGGGTCATCATCATCAAGGGTTCACTGCCGTTAATCCTCTAATAAACGTCCGGGGCGTATATTTAATTTTTCGAGATTTTAGGACGCCATAAAAAGCAGAAGGCGTTTATAAAAACAGGATTTTCATTATTATTTTGTTTTATCTGAAACAACCTCATACAATTTGTCTTGTCTTAAAAAACACAGGTTTTTCCAACTGCAAAAGAGGGATGATGGTGATTATTAGTTACAACCAATTATAGAGCAATATTAAACGCCCCCGTTTAGCTTTAATTTTAATTTTAATTTGATACCGCTTTGCTATAACCAGATAAGTAGATCGGAAATTCATTTATGTATGTAACGGGGGTTTTAATTTCTTCCGGCCGCCGACTAGCAACTAGGAGGTTAACTAACCGCCAGAGATACGTATAGCATTGCTCTAACTTGCGCGAAAGCCAGTGTGCAGTCAATCGATGGATCGATGGTACGTCACCAAAACCTGCTAAAAAATGGATTATTTTAATAATCACGACTACATAAACCTTTCAAATTAACCAATAACATGCATTACAGCGGGAACAGAAATATGAAAAATTGTACATTTTTCTTTTCCCTTACTTTTGTAGTGGCTATGGAAACATGGGCCTGGAGGAAACTCTCTTATGGACCTGTTAAAGGAATACAGATACACAGAGGAATGTATTATTCGATTGGAGTTGATTGTAAATGCATAGTGAAACATGAAGACATTGTAGCAACTTCCGAATGGAAATGGAGTGAGGTTACCACAAATCCTGGAAGTTGCGTACAGTTTAAAATCAACTTCAATGATGTTTTATATGCAAGATTTGAAGATGGTTACATTTACGAATGGGATGCTGACAATACTACATGGATTTCGTTAGACATTGGACCGTGTAATGACTTTGATGTCTATCACATGATTGCTTGCGTGAAATCTGATTTGGCAGTGTATTCGGGTACGGCCCTTAAAATACTTATCTATGATTCATTTTGTATGTTTCAGTGATTTCACATACTAAATTCTTTTCTCAATTTTCCATCAACATCATGCACCAAATAGAAGCCAGAAAAAAACGTTCTATGGAAATTCAAGTGCCTAAATATAAAATAAAAAACTAAATATCTGTTTTGAAATGGGGTTGAAGATCCATTAATGATAGCGTTTTATTATAAATATCAATCTGAAGTAGCACTAAGGCAAGTAACTAAGTAACTAAGGCGTTCAATCATGAGAACCGATGCGAAACTTAGTGGCAGTTTTCCAAATATCATTTTAACATTATTGTAGAGGCTAGTACCCACGATAAAATTTACTCTCAGTGAAGTACGAGACGAGAGAGGTACTTTAAACCAATTTTTCATTCCCCTGTCCTCCCATAATTTTTGAAGATCGTTCTTATATCAATAGGGAGAAGAAAAATCAATTGATTTTTTTGGCATTTGTCATCAGGCTTAACTAAAACTTAATTTATCGATGCTTAAAAAACGCTGGTGTGTTTTTATTTCTTTCAGATTGGAATTATCATCTACCAAAACCGAACATCCACATACCATTCAGATATTTCAATAAAACTGACAAATCTACTCCATACACAAGAGGTGCCGATAAAGACAGGATTGTCAAAGTCTCATTGGTCGATTCTGATAGTGCCAGCATTGCACTGGATCAGTTTGGACGGGGGCATGTTCTTCATAAAACAAGGGCAACTCCACTTATCATTGGCAATTTTGAACCATTAAGGTTATTTGTTTGTTGTTATATTGGTGTGTGAGAATAGGCTAGTTGTCAGTGCCTTCGTGTGTCTTTTTCGGTGTTTTAACCACTTCGATCCTCTGCTCAGATGCATCATAAAAGCAGTCAATATCTGTAACTGAAACAAGTCAAAAAATCAACCGTACAGATGGCAACCCATGAGCAACCTCGTCCTCGGGGCTTCTTGCCTTTTCGATTTACTGGATGGCGGAGAGGAAACATGGTATATCGAAAAGGCAAGAAGCCCCGGGGATAAGGTTGGCCCATGAACTATAAACTACTTGTTACTCCTGGGTATAAAATAATCGAGATGGAAAAACAAGTACTGGAGTCCAACATCAATCATTATCCCTTAATTCTGCACAATTCTAATTAAAATTATGTACATTTTTTAGCCGCTTGTCAGATCCATATAATGAGATGGCATTCCACTTGTCCTTGTGGCTTCGAATCACAAATTTAGACTTTTCTGAAGATTCGTTTATCAATGTATTTATAACAATGAACGAGATGGGTAGGATACACTTAACGTATTTACAAACTCCGAAATATTTCATTAAAAATAACTAAGGGTCCACTCTCCGTGTTAGTTAAGACTTTCGTATGGAATTTCAGCATGTATTACTTTAGGAAACTATTAGCACGACATAACAGAATTGTGCTTGTTTGGGCTAGCATAGAAATGAACTACTGATTCATACATTTTTTGTAGGAATGAAGATAGGATTTAAGCAAACTTCAAGAACAGAATTTATGGCTGGTGCACGGATAGATGGCGGGAGTTTTCAAGCTCGAGATAGTAGTGTCACTCTGGCTGGATTTCATCATTGGACTCACATCATGGTTCGATGGAGAGGGCCAGGTATTGTTAACCTAGCTGTAATGAAAAATTTGCGTAATATCACATAAAGCCTCGCTGATCAGAACGATCATGGGCTCATGGTACATCTGCTGGACTTGTATGTAAATCTGAACTCTTAGAGGTGGCTTGGAATCCCAAACGAGTGATGAAATGGTGCTTTTAAAACTTTTCCAATGTTGAAAATTCCCGGGGCTCATTCAACCCCCTTTGCATAACCGACTTTATGTTGGATTTATACGCTAGAAGTAACCTTGAACAGGGTGTAAGATTTTCTTACCACTCATTTATTTGTGATCTTCTGTATTTATGTAGCGTCCTATCTGTTGGAGTTGTTCATTAATGGGACATCTGCTGCACAGGACACAAGTAAATTATTGTCATCCACTGTTGGTACGGGGCCTGGATCAATTGAATGCTTTGGTTGTTACTTCTCCGACTTTGCTGTTTGGTATGGATATTTGACAGATAGTCAAATTTTACGGCTGTATCAATCTGGTAGGTTTTATAATTCCTGACTGCTAAGCTTCATTGTTATGGTCAGAGGCATAATTGGGCCAGGTTTTGAACCCCGTTCTTGTTTTTGAGGACAGTATTCTCCCACTTAATTAGGCCACCAGTACTTTCAGTTTCGGTTGATATTCTTCTTCATTGCGACACATTAGAATCATTTGTCTTGGTTATTTTTGTCTTGTTTATTTTTGTTTTAGTTATTTTGAAGTATTTTATGTTTTACTTATTTTATTAATGTTTACCCAGGATATCCTCTTCAGTTCAGATACAACAGTTATCAATGAGGGTCCTGGGTAGGAGGTAGGATAGGATTTAGGATAGGATTTCCCCATTTGTGCCACGGAAGTCGCATGTCTGCCTCAACCGCTCAACTAGACAACTCCCTTAGACATCAATCTCGCTCTCAAGCGGAGTGCTAAGGATTTGAACGCTGACCTCCCGTACTCGAGGCGAGCACTCTACCACGAGGCCACCAGTCGGTATAGATGAATAATATATAAAGAATTAGATAAGATCCAAGTGATAAGATAAAATAAAATTTTGTTGGAGTTAAAATACACACAGGAGAAAATAACCAAACAGTCAAAACAAGAGCCTTATGGTGCAAACACGATTGCAACACCCTATTATTCCGCCATAACATGTACAACTCCTAAAGTATTGATATATAAAACACACACTGAAATTGGCGTCGGTGAAGAATAACGGCGAGATTCCTTTTCAATAAATGCATGGCAATTTCGAATGTTTAATTTTTTTTTAATTTTTAAAAACTTTTTCGTTTCGTGAATTTTTCAATTTCGTCGAAATTTTTAAAATTTATCTTAATTTAAAAAGAAATACAAAAACAACGATCATTAGTTAAAGAATCGATTAATCTAAACTATCAAGCCTTTTAGTAAAACACATTAACTTCAGATTTAACAAAAGTCAAGATTTTTGTATTAGCGAATTATATACACCTTTTATTAATATTTTAATAAACAAAATTCAAAAAAATGATCAAGGACTTTTAGTTTACTCCTGGCAGCTTTTGGAGGTATTCAGATTTTTCAAGTACTTGTTGGAAATAATACAAATAATGTATAGGTTATAATCAAAACTTCGTTCACATTATTTCTTCATAAGAAGTTTTATAAAATTCGAACTGCTTTAGTTCTATTGCAAACTACAAGTAGTGTTGCTTATGAAATTCAACAAAATATACTTGTATCATTTTGAAATTTGGAGTTTTGTATTTCGCCTTGCTTTGTGTTTACGTTCATTTTCATTACATCGGTACTTTTACAGAGTTCTTCTTCAAGTTCTTTATAATAGACAGTAGACATAAATTCGATCAGGTGATACTGTTTACAATAATAGACAGTTCTTTTTCTTTGCACACATCAGTACTTTTCTTTGCATTGAGGGAATGCTTCTGTATTCACAATGATATTCCTGTTGAGATGACAACAGACATTCATTGGAAGAAATCGTCTTTTGCTCATTTTCGGCAATAATCAGCAAGTTTAACAAGTTTAAATCTGAGAATAACTAAAGTATCGATTTCTTTGCTTTCATTTTTAATGTCCACATATCGAGTTTCATATCGAAGAGTTCTATCAACATCATCTTTGTAGGTAATGAAAATAACTCTTGTCTCTTCTTTTTGTCAAATATCCATCAGTAAAGATTACTTCTATGAGAGTCAAAATCATAGACATTAGAAAAGAATTGTGGATGCTGAAACGTAGGAAAAAGTATTCAATTTTATTCGACTATCAAGATTCATGCATTCAGAACTTGCACAGTATATAAATTACCAAATTCTTTAATTTTGGCTTTATCTGCACGAAATATGCTTTGAAAAATGCTTCTAAAAAATTATTTGTGTGTTTAAACATATTTTGTATCCGCGAAATTAAATTTGTGCGAAATTTTGAAAAATTCATCGTCCGCCATATTAAATCCGCTCGTAATTAATCCACTTAAGGTATGATGTATGTATATACAGCTTCTTCATCAAACTGAATACAGAGTGAGAGAAAAAGGGGTCAAACTGAGCTTAACAATTTTCATTCTATGAGAGCTCTCTCTTCTAGGGGAGAAGGCGAGGGGAAAACTGCGGATCAAAAAAGAGCAAAAGAAACGGAAGAAAGGAAGCAGAAAAAGAAACTAGATGAATTAACTAGTTTTCCTACTCAAAAATAGAAAATTGAATTATATAGTGACCGAACATAAACAAGAAAAGGTTATCTATTCTATAACAACAATCAACACGACCCACAATCTTCTCGAAGTTCAAATTTTTTTTGCTAGCGTGATCTGATTTGGAGGCATTAAAATTGGGCAATAGAATAAGAACAGATTTGGGTATGTTGGACTAATGATTATAAGGTAGCCTCAGCTAAAGTAGTTTATGCAAGGGAACAGAGGCTAAACTCCCATTCCAAGGAGTCGTAGTAAGAGGAGTAGGCCTTTGATTTCACTGCGTTGCAACCGTGAATAATTGCTTTACTATTTTCATGCCATTTAACACCTCTTGTGATCAGTGGGTTTTTCCAGAGTCTTGAAAAGTTGCAGAAGTTTCGCCACTTTTTAAGGGCAGCTTAAGAATGACCACTGGAAACTATCGTCCTGTTACCAAACTGCCAAACATGTCCAAAACTTTCGGACGGATTATGTTTAACCAGATAAATGACTTCATGCAAGGCAAACTCTCTCAATTATTATCTGGATTTAGAAAGGCATACAGTAGTCAGCATGTTCTTTTGAATCTAATTAACCATATACAAAGGCAGTTAGATCGGAGAGAGTATGCTACTGTTGCCTTACTCATGGATTGCAGCAAGGCCTTTGATTGCATTAATCACAGGTTGTTACTAGCAAACCTTCAGGCTTATGGGTTTTCTAACAATGCACTTCCCTATGTTTTTGCACTTATTTATCTGACATATGTGTTTGTTACTATGCTGATGATAACACATGCTGTGTCTCAGCCAACCCTGTCGCAGAGGCTAAAGGTAATTTAGAAGATGTTTTTAGATCCACAGCTTTTTGGTTTTCCGAAAATGGACTGCAGCTAAATGCTGAGAAGTGCAGGATTATCATATCACTATTGTCCACTAGTTTGCAGATCGTCTATTGCCAAGTTTCATCCTAGGCAGAGTATACCCCTCCACAGTTTTAGCGAATAAGAAGAGCTGTGAAGGGCTACTCTCAAAACACAAAGCAAAATCGGGTCTTAACCAGTCGTACATGGCCAATGTCATTTCAGGTGCGATACTGGATACTACTTTTAGGTCAGCAGATACACCTGTGCAGATTTCGCGTACTGTCAACAAAGTACGGTCTGCAAACAATAGCTTATATCGCTCCTACTCTTTGGCACTCCTTACCCAATCACATTAAAGCAGAAAAAGTTTTGCAGAATTCTCTGCGATCCTTGCCTGGTCTGTGCGGACTTTTTGCCAAATGTGCGATACATTTCATTTTATTTTTTACTTCTCTTTTATTGAATATCGATTTTAATTAGTCTTAACAGACAAACCGTCCTCTCCAATAGAGTCTCAGACTACAAATCGGGATTCTATCGGAGAGACGGGATTTTCTTATTATTTATAATGTTTTTACCTTGTAAATTATCGACGTAAAATAAACAAATCTTTTCTATTCTCTATTATTTCTTTGTGTGCAATTTTGTGACGGATAAAGGAAAATATACACGAAAGGTAACATTCCCAGATCTAATTTATTATCGTTCGTTTCATGGATTAGGTGTATCAAATGGGAATCAAGGCAAGTCGAGTGTTTCCGCTAGATCATGTATGGAGCTTATACAAGAAGCTCCATATGAGACCTCTGGATATTATTGGATCAATTTAAACGGGAACAAAATGGCAGTGTTTTGTGATATGGTGACAGATGGAGGTATGCGTCAGTAGATTGTTCTTTTTATTTATTTATTCACCTACTTGTTTTTATTGGATAAAGGTAGGGTGATTGGGCAGTACAATAGTCAAACAATTATTTCTAGTTCCTTTGGATGCGCTACAGGTCTCTGATAACTTGGTTCATCTCTTTAAATAGTCTAATAAATTGAGTTGTTGTTAGTGATACGTGGCTGCTTGTACATAAAATATCTCGTTTTCTTTGATAAAAAGTCATAAAATCAACATTTTTATGACGTCATGGTCCTGTAACACAGATTAACCTCTATGGAAAGCGTCATCGATATGATTTGGTAACACCTAAGCAATATTAGTTATCCCCAGAAAGATGTTATTTTCCTAAGGTTTAGTTTCCTAAAAAGGTTTCATACAACTGTCTTCCTTATATCAGTTTCCGACAAAGTTCAAATAATTAATACAACCTGTGTATAGAATTATATTTCAAGTCTCAATGGAAGACTGAAGCTCTTTCTTGATTAATTCTAATTTTGGTTCAGAGACACACCACAATCTCTTAAGCCAGTTTTCCACTAAGCGGATACATAATAAAAGAAAAAAAATATTTACATGGTGGAGTATATCCTGCATTGGCAATATAAGCTTTCTAGACTGTTCAGTTCGTGTCCGAATTTATGTATGGTATCTATTTCCTCTAATGTCGCAGGCAGACGATTCCAGAGGAATATAGCACGGAAAATTAATAAATGTATCGTACAATCAGAGGTAGTCGAAAGACGCAAAAGATTTCCTCCGCGCATCTTCCTATTGTACGATTTGGCGACAAAAAATCCTACATAAATTCAGGGTTTAATCTATTTATGTCTAAAGATGAACGTATTCTCAGAAGAGCATTGATCTTATTATTTGCTTTCTTGCGTATTTTATCAATATGCAAAGAGAAGTTGAGTTTATCGTCAATGGTCACGCCCAACAACCTCAACACAGGTGAAGGTGTTTGAGTGTGTCCACCCACGACTAACTCGAGATCATTAACTTCCTTACAACCAAGCCCAAAGAATTGGAATTTATCAGGGTTGATGACCATCTGATTTGAGGTGAACCAATCAATAAGAATAGGGATATCCTCAGAAAGTTTACTTATGACGTCGTTGATCGATTCACTCCAAGCACCAAAGGGGTTGTCATCAGCAAAGTTCGCAATCATAGACACAAGTTCACACAAAAACAAATCATTTAAAAAGACATTAAAAAGCAGAGGATCCTTGAAGTACTCCTAACACAATCTCCAACCATTCGCTAAAATGCCGAACCAACACGAACTCGCATTTTCCTATTCCTGAGATAATTATGTAAAAATCTAATCATAACCAACTCCATAAGCCCAAAGTTTGGCTATCAGCAAATCATGTGGCAAGACATCAAAAGCTTTAGATAGATCCATGGGTAAAGAACCTAACTTTTCAGAGTTAGCTAAAAGTGTCTGTCAGTTCTGAAGTAAATTAATTAAACAGCGTTGAGTAGAGTAGCCTCTGCGGAAACCACACTGAGGTACTTAGAAAGACGAGTTTCCATAAAAGCTGATAACTGTTTAAAAAACAGTATTTCGTAAACTTTTGAAACAGGAGGCAGTTAACTAATAGGTCTATAGTTTAACTGGCTGGTTGCCGAACTTTTTTCAAAAGTTGGTATTATATCTGAAAGTTTAAGCTCGTCAGGACAAATACATATAAATAAAGAATTATTGAAACATTTGCTCGGAGGACCTGAAATTTCTCCAGCAAACATCTGGAGAAATTTCGTAGGAATGATTCAACCTCTCTTTTTCGAAGCATTTAGTTTCATTACTGTTTGGTAAATCTCGTCAGAAGTCACATGGGCAAAGTTAAAAGAGTCTTCCTCGTACTGTAGTGATTTAATCAATACAATGCTAGGATGGGCTCTAAATTTTTCAATGGTCTGAAATACTGGATCAGCAGAAACTATTTGATCCGCAGTACAATTCCAGGGCGTAATTCCAGGGCGTAATCAAAGGAGTGCGAGTGATATTATGGAAATGTTTATTGAAGATGGTAGCAATATTGGCATCATCGGAGATGATTTCACCATCTTCAACAAGCACTATATTGCCTGCATTAAAGGCCTTTTCCGCAAAGACTCCAAAAGCCTCTACAATCAGTTTAACGTCAATACTAGAGAGACTACTTTGCGATTCATGTTGACAACCAGGTTTCACTGAGTTTTAGACAAAACCCAATCAGAGGGGTCATTGGTCCGTTTAGCGATATTTTTTAGACGTGTACGTCTCATAATTGCTTTTCTGAGGGCCTTAGAAATATGAGGTTTGTTGATACCTGGTTTTCATTGGAGCATGTTGCTCTAGGACGTCTAAAGATGTGACTGTCCAAGGGAAAAAAATACCATGGAATTTATAGATTGAAATTATAGATAATCAATTCTGGGAAATAAATAACCTATAAGTTTATCTATAATATATCTATAAATAAACTATAAATTATAGATGATAGACTATTAGTAATTGTTTACCTTATGAAGTTACAGGTATATAGGTAATCTTAATCTATAACATAGATTATAGGTAAGAATTATAGGGTAATATAAGTGTTAGTTTTTTCCCTTGGACAGTCACATATACAAGATTAAAATCAGCATAAAATATAATGTTCTTCAAAGCACAATCTAGATCGATTAAAAATTTCGCTCTATCAAACTCCTAAGATGTCGGTAAAATAATTTCTTAGGACCGAGCTTAACATGAGTTGTCTTAAGCATGGAATATGTCAGTGAGTGATGATCACTCAATCCTGTCTCTGCAACCTCTGAGTTTTTAAAAGAGAGCTTTTGGTTGGAAAGAAGCAGATCAATGCAAGATCCATCAACTGATTTCCAACAAGTATTAGCCTTTATATGATTATAAAGACCATGCTTTTCCATGAAAGAAGCCATCAGGGGGAAGACAGGTTGAGGATTAAAGTCACCCATCACCAATATATTCTGGTATTTGGAACAATAAAAATCTATCTAATAGTTAAGTAGCTTTGGTGGACAGTAAATAGCCACCACGAGCCGTTATCTTTCACAAATTTAATTCTATGGGGATAATCTGAATGTCCTCAGGCATTGCATAATCAATTTTAAGCTGTGATAGGATGCTAGCGTTGACATTAGTCAACAGTCCACCACTTTTTGACGTCACATCCTTACGATATGGTACAGAGTAACCCTCCATAGTAAATTGGGCTATAGGAAAGGAAGCATCCAATTTTGTTTCCGCAACGGAGAATACATCAGACGTATATTTTATAACTGAGATAACTGAGGTCTTTCCATTTATTCCTAATAGAATTAATATTAAGATAGCCAATCATCCCTTTGTTCGGGTTTTTTAATCCCAATTTATATAGGTTTTCCAAGCAAGGCGCACCTAAAATGTTATCAGCAGTAGAAGAAGTAGGCTCGTGGAAATTTTCCAAGTTCGGTTTAGTAATACCCGTGCATTTTAAACTTTCAATAGATTCAGTAATATCGTCTGCCTGCCCATCATTTCAGGATTTCTCCAGTGCCATCCAAAAAATTCTGGAGAGAAGTTTCGATCCAATTTTCGTTAGGTGTGGTTTACTAGAGTTCAAATGCACATGTGGATTAATATTTTGGTGGGCAATGAATTGGATGTTTCGTTCATCGGACATTTTACTCAATATTTTTTTAACAGTTTTGCCTTTACTAGAGAATCTGTCGGCCCTTGGAATACTCCACTGAAAAGAAAAATGAATGTTTTATTTACCCAATCTGGTTTCATATCCATGAACTTCCTATTCCGCTCTTCATGAGAATTGCATTGTAAAATGTAGCTGCTCTTGTTTTTCAAGGTGGGTGGACAGAAATTACTCGTTTAAACGCAGCAAAATTATCAAACTTTTACTCCACAACATCCACCGATCACATCAAAGACACATATAAGGAAACTTATTTGTTACATGGTGCTGGACTCCGTTCCCTGAGAAATCACATGAACTACAAACAAATCCGCATATTTTGCACTGCACCAGACTTGCACTCGAGGACCGTTGACATAGCAACGATTGGTACTGAGGTGGTAGATTTTCTCACGGAAGTGACGTCAGAACCCCTACCACATGCTTGCAAGACTCTTTATCGAACAGAGAACGACAATTCGACGATGGGTGCTAACTGCGAAAGTATTGGTGAAATGCAAATTGGTGTCAAAGATGCTCGATTATACAATGGAGCGTTTGAAATGGATGGCGCTATTTTCAGACAATACGGTCCTGTATTTGCTTGTGATACAACTGCAACCACAAGCAATGGTTTCTTTCAATTATTTGTTCGTTGATCAAACTAGCAGATAGCCACAGATTGCAAGTTTTTATTTATAATCTTGCACAACAACATGTTCTGTTCAATTTTAGGTGTACTAGTCAAATTATCTGTGGATTCCCCTCACATCATCATCATCATCAGCCAACCAACACCAACACCACCCTCTCCTATGCTTTGATATACCTTAAACCACTCGTGATTTAACAGACATAGCCTCGTTTCAAATCAGAATGAAAATGACGTTTTTTTGACATTATACCTTGGGGGCGATAGATATTTGACGTAAAAAAATGTAATCACGCAAAACAGAACGACTTTTAAGCGTTATATAACCGGTCCAACCTTCCCCTTTAAAATATTCACTGGCTGAGATCACATCGCAATATGCATAAATTTTTATTGTTATTATTGTTATTGTTGTTGCTGATAATCATTAATTAGGACCCTATTGTTGTTGTTGAAAAACATTTATAAGGTCCCGTAAGTATACATATGGTTCTTCTGCAATAAATGTCTTCTTCTAATTAACGTTAAAACGAGAAGAAAAAACATGTGAACAAAATATGTACGGTAAAAATATTTACCGCGCTTATCTACCAATATCAATAACAGTGTCAGTGTCAGCTTCTGTGGCTTCATGGGAATCTTCACGGTGTCCGTTAGTTCGCTTCGAATTTTTTCCCAGAAAAACAAATTGTTTTCCACTTCTTCATACATGCGTGCGAAATAATTACTAACATAAACAATGTTCACCGCCATGTTGTTTTATCTTTGAGACTTTATATACATTTTTGATTGGTCAATGAAAATAATTCCGCGCGAACTCTCAAAAATGTCAAAATGATTTTGACTTTCTAGTGCAATCGAAGATGTTCAATCCTTTTGCATAAAAATGATTATGATGATAATTAAAAAATGTGCTACATTATTTCTATCCCCAAATGTGTCAAATACATTTACTTTTTAAGATAACGCGTTACACAAGAAAACCCCGTTTTTTTAGAAATATCTCTATACTATATATTACGTAATCTGAAGGTAACGTGGAAAAAATGCTCATATTTCTCTTCTTCATCTTCCTTCTGTCCTATTTTCCGTTTTTTCTTAAAATTTACGAAAGAATTAGTATTCTACTCCGATTTATCTTTCGAACAAGGGTAAATTTGTTGAAATTCAACAAGACAGCGCTGAGAATTTTAAACAAATATGCCAAGTGAACAAACTTTTGAGACCGATTTTATAGATGATTAGATCCGTTTGGCCGTGAAAAAACGGACAGAAGAACATTTTGTAGCAGTTACGAAAGTTTGCATAAAATTTCAACATGTTCACATTGCTGATGACTTGCTGTCAATGATTTCTTGGAATCGAACTTTGGCGCTTTAATATGTGTTTCCTGCATCACCAAAGCTCTCGTGTACTTAAATGTAGGCATTTTTCGCGGTAACCCATTTTTCGTAGAATGGCTGAAATTAACTAATAAACTAAATAATGTTTTGCTTTAAGAATAATTCCCCCAAATATAGATCGGGCCACAATCGCTAAATATAATACGGCGAAGTCGCAAGTATTTTGCTGATTTAGGAAAATTAATCGAATTCTCTGCTTGCACTTTTTTACCGTTTCTTGTAAAATTCAGGAATTGTTTTAATTAATCAAACACAAGTGGTGAAACGTAAAAAAAAAAATGTTGCACCATATGAGGAAAATGTTTTTGATCTGAATCAATCATGCCAAAACATGCAGCAGGCATCGAAGTTTTTTTTTTTTTTCATTGTTTTTTTTTTTTCATGTTCTATACCAAGTGTAAAAACATGTTAACAACCCTTGAAACAGATATGTTTTATTGGTTTTGTCCGAGCTGCAGCTTTTCGAAAGAACAGAATAGCATAAATTTCATTTTATTTTGTGTAAATTTAGGTTTGCCATGGATTGATTGAATATTACATATCCATACACATAGCCCAAAATGTTAAAAGCACGAGCGAGAAATGAATTAATGGGAAAAACGCGCTCAATAAAGAATTTAATTTTGTTTTTCAAAACATCTCAGGAATTGACTAATGATGGAGATAGACCAATCAGGGATTTGTGACAGTTATTGTCAGTCTCATTATGTTGAAATTTACATTCAAAGCACATTGTGACGGCAGAAGATGTAAACACTTCAATTTTCTCTCAATTTATCAAAACTGCTTACCACCAACACTTAAGAAGATGTTTACCACCTACAACGAAATTTAGTTTCTATGATGGTTTCAAAATCTCATTGTTTCTAAAAAACAAGAAACTTAAAGAGTTACCTCAATAATTGAAGAAATGCAATTAAAGTTCCTGCTATTATTAAAAGACCATATATTCAAGGGTCAGTCAAAAAAAGTGGAGGAGTCCAACGTTATGATATTTCTTTTCAGTCTTCCTTTTCTTCTTTAAATGACTAAACTCTCCTCCATAAATTTTGACTGAGCTCTAGCTATGCCTCTGACACGTCTTACATTTATATACCTTTTTTTTTTTTTGTGCAAGTTTCGCTTTTATGTCTTATATTGTTCAATGATGATTTTGTGCAAAATAATAAAAAAACAACAGATTATGACGAGGCAAAAATACATTTCAATGAACAAATCGACTATGCAGCCATTTCATAACAAATTGTCCTTGTAGAATTGAAAGAATTTTTACATGTTCT
This sequence comes from Turritopsis rubra, assembly GCA_039566895.2. NCBI lineage: Eukaryota > Metazoa > Cnidaria > Hydrozoa > Anthoathecata > Oceaniidae > Turritopsis > Turritopsis rubra. The sequence goes on along the minus strand of CM077617.1, from coordinate 14,886,009 downwards.
ATTTTGTGAAGTTTTCAACACCTTTTTTTTACAATAATGCAACCTTTTACATCGACTGCGCCGTTTTGCTAAAAACATTTTAGACAAAAGACACTTTTCACCAAAGAATCAAAATTATGGGAACTAATTTTTTATAAGCATTATCATTGCCTTTTTAAAGCATAGGCGTATTCAGGGTTAGTCAAAAAAAGTGGAGTCCAACGTTATGATATTTCTTTTCAGTCTTCCTTTTCACGTTTTCCTTTTATTCTTTAAATGACTAAACTCTCCTCCATAAATTTAGACTGATGAGTTCTAGATATCCCTCTGTTAGAGTCGCTTTATGTCTGCCAAAAACTGAATATGGATAACAGAAAAGAAACACAAATGGTATCTAATCAACGACATCCAAACCTTTATCCTGTCCACTAAATTTAATGAAAGTAATCTTGTTCAAGAAACGTAAGTATTCAAAGTTGTGTTGTATATGCTACATAATTGTTGAAACGTGATATTTCATAACAATTTCGGGAAATGTGCGGACTTGGGTGGTGGTACTTACAAATCTCTTTTACATTGATTAATTCAATTTAGAGTGGCATTTTTTGCAATGATATTTTACAACAGCAACAAAAACAATAATAGTTATAATAATAAAAAAAAAATGCAACAGAAATAAGATCAATAACAATAAATCAAAAACGACTGATAGCAATAAAAAATAACAATAAACATTTAAAACATATTGTAAACATATTGTTTCTTATTTTCATAGAATATCAGAAACAATAGCTTGTAAATGCAATTTTCCCAAAATTAAAATTACAATATTGTAATTTTAATATGGCAACAATAGTTTAATTTACCATTTTATACTAAAATAACAATTATATATTCTTTATATATTAATTATAAATTAATTAAATATTTCACTGTAATTTTTAATAACAAAACACAAATCTAGAATCTTCCACTTTTAATCAAATTCTTAGACTGTTATTTAATTACAGCAAAGTAAAGACATGATTTTAAATGTAAATTGGAGGTTTAATACTATGTCCTCTCGACAGAAAAGCGAAAATAGATCATAATTAAATATGTTTTGGTGTTTACAATCACAAATGGAGTTTTAAGATTATGTGTCTGGTTCAATGTTTTTATAGTATTATATAGTATTCAAATGGCTATTTCATTTTCTCTTTTGTAGAACTTTAGTGACATTAAAAAATGTCCAAAATAATAGTGAAGGCAACTTACCTTTATTTAAAATTGCGAAGCCTTTCTTTAAGTTACGAAGACAACAATGCAATATTAACCACGTTTTTAATAAAAATTAGAAAGAGGTATAATTGAGTACACCTCTTATTTATAAATGATCACACAAGTACACTTGCAGGGAATAAATCCTCTAAGTGATACGATTATTATCTATAGATGACTTTCCTAGTGACGTATTGTTTATAAACATTCGTGTTCTCTGCTCTATGATTACTGAATGTTTCAACATGGAATATGAATGATCAATTCATTGTCTACCAATATGTGCGCGCATCTCGGTTGGTTTATCAAATGCTCTTTGTACACTTTGAAAATCTTACAGTTTGTTTGTCTCGTGATAATACAGCGAGATTATTTGCAATATAGACCTTAGCGCTTAACTATGCTGATAATTAACCGGATAAAAATATTTGACAGTCATCTATAAAACTCAGTTACAACAATGTTCCAAATTTGTACGATTAATATAGAATCCATTAATGTGGAATGATTGAAATAATAGTTGAGACTTAATTTTTGAGACATGTTAAGGCAATAGCAACAAAATGATGGCTACAGCTACAGTCAGATCTAAAACAAAATTCCTTGTCTAAAAACATCATGTATTTTAGCACTTGGTGAATATATTTTCTTTTGAAGAATATTTTTTACCAATTTGGCTCTTCAATAAAAACTCTTAAAAGTCTGTCAGAAATAGTTGATCGTTTAATGTTTAAACATTGCACCATCCAGTTTATCAATACGTTCTTTTAATCATTGTGTTATTTTGATAATTCTGATCAGCCCAGCGGAAACATGCAACAACAATAAAGGTTTATTCAAAAACAAGACTTTAAGCACGTGACACAGAACTTGCACCAATCAAATCAAATTCTGAACAGCAATATTGAAAAGGTACTATTGTCCAGTAAACAATGAGATTTTCTTCGCTAAGGGTGAGTGAGATTAGACAAATAGTAATTAGCGAGACAAAAAAAGGTTTCATCACATGATATACGCCCTTTGTTTGGAATGGTTCGTTGACAGCCAAACCATGAAGATACTTAGATATATTATTCAAAATCCTCGTAAATAGACCTGTGTGGTCTGTAACATATATTTCCATGACCTGTTGATGTTCTGGTTAAACACAATGCTCTCTAAAGAATCTAAAACAACTACCGTGTTGACCAATCGCTTACCAGTTCTGATCAGATAGAGATACTTTTGAATTTTTCACTTTATATTAAAGTTTTCCCTTTATGGTAATATAGAAAAGCTGTGGAAAACATACTACAAAGTTGAATCTAGAATCTAATTAAAAAAATAATATGGATTAAGAAATTCTGTGAATCAGTCACACGACGTTGGTAGTTTTCCACTCCTCAGAATATTCGGACCGAGTACTCTGACCGTGTGTTTCAAAAATGTAATTTGTTAGTGTATTGCAGCCTATACAAATGTAAAAAATGGCACAAAGGTTACGTATAAAAACTGCTTTGTTCCAACGTGTTTGTGTTATTCTTTATTGATGTTTGTTTGCTATTATTGTTTCGTGGTTATCTGCCTTCCTTCAATCGTTAGTCATTGTAGCATTGTAGGGTTACAGCCAAAAAAACATAGCATGAAATATTTTAACACGAATGGTTAACAAATGCCAAGTGCTGTCAGTAAAAATGTCTCTTACACACGGGTTGCCTGGCCATCCTTCATCATGTTATTAGAATATACAATGCAACTGAAACTCATGACAACAAATCACGTCAATACCACGACCAATAATTTGTTGAAAACAATTAATGAATTTAGCGCCTACTGCCCCAAAACGAAGGCTACATTTTACGATGACCTTGCAAATGACCTCAGAGACGATTCGAAAAAACCCAAACCCTATCTTTTAGATCCCTCCTCCTTATAAAAAGTACAGTGGATGGTATTTGATTAAAGGAAAAGGATGTTTTTGAAAGCGTTTTCCACAGAATGTTTACGATTTTTTATCAGCCTTAAGGCAACTACTGTCATATTTAACTATTTAAAATAACTACTATGGACTTAAATCCTGCTCAAAAGTATGTGGTCATGTAGTAATAATGAAGAGAAAATGTTTTCTTTCACCTAACCCAGTGGGCAAAATATTCAAAATGTCTATGAGGAGGAGTGTTTTCTATAGGAATGGCAAGCAATATCACCAAACACTCCTCCTTTTTGAAGATTTTGTCCACTGGGAAGTAACTTTTCTATTTATTTGTTACTTCCAAAATTTTAACGGGGTTTCAAAGTTTGAAGGGCTCAAAAAGACTTTTTCATTTTTCTTCTTCTATTTTACATGCTTTCTTAAAATTAACGAAAGCTTATCATTTCACTTTGAAATATCTTGTGAACAAGCGTAAATTTGTTGAAATTCTTCAAGAAAGCGGTGAGAAATTTAAAACATAAAACCAAGCGCACAAATTTTCGAGACATACTTAGTCATATGTAGTTATATGGCAAGAAATATCTCCGAATGCACAAAAACGGTTTTTGGCTTTAATTATTATTCTTGTTATTATTATAATTATAATTATTATTATTAATGTTTGCCCAGGATATAGCCTCATTAGTTCTGATAGAACTGTTAACAATGAGGGTCCTGCGTAGGAGGCTTTAGAGCATTTAAAGCCCCAATTTGGATTATCGAAGCCGCGAGTATGCCTCAATTGCTCAAGCAGACAATCCCCTTAGATATCAATCCCGCTCTCAAGCTGAATGCTAAGCTGAGTAGATCGATTCACACTGTCATAGTTGCTGGCATGACTCGACCAGGATTTGAACTCTAACCTCCTGCACTTTTGGTGACTAGCTTCCTGACCACTTATAAGCGGCAGATATAGAGGGTATATTCAAATTTGTGGAGGTGAATGTTAGCTATTAAAGCATATAAAGAAAACTTTGCATTTAAGCTCATTGGCTGACTGAAAACAGAAATTATGTTAATGTGTTCCACCACAATTTTCGACACATCCTAGATCCGCCGCTGCTTGGAATGACTTGAAATTTTATTGTAAAATCATCATAATATGTTTTTCGCGTGACACCGCTACTCAAAACGCCATCTTGAATGATAATGACATGTTTGTTTATTTTCATGTTGTTTCGATCCTGTGACGTTTTATGTTGTTTTCTAAACACGTTTACAAGATATTGATAATGTATAATTTCTCCGAAAGTATCTGAAGTGTCTTGCCAAAGGGAATGCCATTCTTTATACGAAGAAATTTCATTTGAATGAGCGTGCGCTTTCTTGGCTGATAAATGTCTTCTGAGGAAATGGTAAGTTGTTTCCTTAATTTTAAAAGATGATCGAGATATCTGAGAAGATTTGTAAGAAGAAAAAAAATGAAGCCAAGGAGTATGTGTGTTGATTCAAGAACATGCTGGTGTTGTTATATTTTTTTTTATATTAGAAATGAAGGTTTATAAATACTAATTTAACAAATTGTACTTTTCGGAAACACTTAATTTCCTTGGATCCATTTTCCATCGTATTTTATAGTTCCATTTGCAAGATTTTTTCTATATTTGTGTTTTTATATATATAAAGAAGGGTTGATACCTATTCCCTTTTTTCCACAAAACTGACAGAATAATAAATTGTGTCTAGCCATGGTAACTTGTTTTGTATACCTTGAAGGCAAAGTTGAATTAGCAAAATCAATCAAAATCACATTGCAATACTAAAAAACGAATCAAAACCACACTGCAATACTGTGACATTCGAGGGAAGGGCCATTTGTGATTCCTATTTTTGTGCAGGATTGTAGATCCGTTACACTGAAATATATTGTTTGCTTTGTAACTAAAACATATGAATTTGGGAAAGTCACACTCAATAAGGAAAGATAAGATAATTCCTTGTTTTAGCAATGGCCATCACAGAGAACACTTTGTACAAAAATGCTATTAAAACTGCAACTTTTTCTGAGGATATTTGCACACAAAATGAAGAATCCGTTTTCTTTATATAGCTCATGATGTAACGACAAATTTTATTTGTTTATTTTTGGCAACGGTCGGTGAATTAGGGTGCTATAGAAACTACAGTTTTGCCGACGATTCTGATACCTACCGTCAATGATCAAGTCATTAGTATGGGATGCGTTTAGAATGTGAGACATTTTTGCCACCATTAATAACTTAAGAAATATATAACACTCCAACAATCTTTGTACTTATTTCCTGCAAGAATGTTCAAACAGGACAATAACAACAAAAACAGTAGTTCATTCCAGCGTTGCTTCATAAATACTAAGCCAATCAATTTTAAAAGCATATGCAATATTACTCCAGTTACTCATATAAATTGGCTGATCAGGTTTTTCTTATAACATTGTCTCTGGGAACAAGCTTTTCAAGGAAATAGATAGTTGAAAAGCGATTGCTCCGAGCCCACCCCTTAGACCCATCCTTACAATAAACCTGTTAGAGGGAAATGTCTTTTAAAAATCTTGATTATACAAGACATACCACCTGGGACGTAATTTAAAAGTTGCTGATTACTTTTTAAAACAGTATTCTGATGGTTATAACAGTTCTTTTAATATTGATGTTTTCCATTCACCGAAATATCTGCTGCTACCCAACCACGTTTGGTAATAAATTTTCCCTACTTGGAAATTTCATGTTCTATCATTTCGTGTGTGCCACTTTTGTTTTTGTTGGTTACTTTATGTTCAACCAAATAAACAAAATCCGAAAAATGCATTGTGACATTTTGAAGGAGGCTTCAACTCATTATTTTGTGAAAATGGCTCTGGTGCCAAAGAAAACGTGCTATTGCACATTAGCAGCCAAAAGAGTTGCATGAAATAAACGAGACATAAATATTAAAAGAAAAACATATCTTTTTGCTACGTAATATTGATGTCAGAACTTTTTTTCGGTATACAGCATTACAATAAAAAAGTTAACTGGAAAGTATAACATTCTATCAGACAGCACAAACATATCAATGATGAATAAATGATAATAACATGTGAAATTCTGGTTGGAATATATAATTCAAAACACATTAACATGTAATGTAATTTTGTATAATGTTCAAACGTCAAGTTATCCTTTTTTATTATAAAGCTGCATACACAAATAACATAAACCTGTTAAGAAAAAAAATATTTCGAATTTTGCAAATTTTGGGCAAATTCGCGAAAGTAACTTATCCCAAGAATATACCTTGATTCGCGTTGATTTTTGAAAATTTATTGTTATTTTAAGTCTATTGCAGCCATAAGCTCATCCCCAGAACTTCCTTCTCTTTTGATACGAGAGCCCCACAAAAGCGAAAAAAGAAATGGTTCGAATGAGATTTAGTACTAACGATATGGTAGGTAACGAGTCACTCACAGAAATATTTTGGCGACTAACAAGTTGGTTTTGGCTGTAGCAAGAGACCCGTACCGCAATGACGATAAATGAGATTGAGATGAGCCTGGAAGCTGTAACTACAGCGAAAGTTCTTTCTTTCAGATTAGGGGGGGAGGGGGGGGGACGGTTTATACGATGTGCAGGATATATCCCAGAAAATACAGTATTCCTGTAATGGAGAGTCTTCTTTAATGACTACTTAGGATTGGTTTATTGACGTCACGTGACCGGTTGCTGTTTTCCCAAAGCGACCGGCACCATTAAAAATGTAGACACAAAAATTTCGAAGAATCACAGAGTTGCAGAGTTTTCAGCGGCGGATCTAGGGTTAGGCAAGAAAGTGGAGGAGGGTAGTATCGTGAAATTTCTGTTAAAACTTAAGTGTTGCTTACGTTTTTCTTTTGTACTCTAAATGACCTTACTCTCCTCCATAAATTTCTTCTAGGTCCTAGATCCGTCTCCGACTTTTAAATGTTTTATAAATGAAATGGACGGAATATTATAAAAGTAAGTGACTGTTTTGCCGGTCCATTCGGGAATCGACCGACGTCACCCCGAATGGAACAACGCATAAAGTCACCTATTTATTAAGAAGTCAATGAGTAATAATCGAAGAGCTTATAAAAAAATCACTTTTAGCAGAAATTAGAAATTTTTGGGGTCCTGAAATTCACATTAAAACATGATTCTCCTACTTCATTAATAGGTAATGTCTTTCCAACAAAATACGGTGTTCATAGGAACAACACGATTACAGTAAACATAACTGGGTTTACTGGAAAAAGGGGGAATGAATTCTTCAAAATCAGATGTGTTATTTACGAAGATTACGACGATTTTGATGAGGATATCGACTGTCCACAGCCACCAACCAGGAGGCACCATGTCGTTCGAACATTATATGGACGTCTTTGCGACCTCTGAATGTCGTTTTGACGGTGAAACAACGTCGCGTGCCTTCTGATTGATGGCTGTGGACAGTCATAGCCATCCTTTCCGTGAAAAAGAAGAAACATCAGATTTTGATTAAAATTACGAGGTTTTATGTCCTCGTGGTAGAACGTCCAACTAACATAAAAATCAGAAAAGTAAATATGGGACCCCATGGGACCCCATGTTTTGAACTTCACTGGCAACGTTTCAAAAAGGCAAACAGCAAAATATGAAATCAACCGAATGTGCAGGATGGGATTTGCATGACTTTGTATACAAGGAAACATCATTCTGTGAATTATGTATGCAATAATAGCCCATCGTGTAAACATAACCTTCTGAAAAAAATTAGAATAACATTGTCTAGCATGTTTGTCATTTTTTTTTCTTCTTTCAAAACTAAAACGACTTCTATTTATTTGTCTTTCAAATAAGTAAGAGCTTGACCTTAATCACCAAATAAATCCTAATTAAATTTTGGAAATTTGTTTTTCTTCATTCATTCTTTGCCTTGTGTCTGAAAACCGTGGTTTTACGAAAATCTTACAGTGTTAAAAATGGTTGAAGTTGAAATAAGTGTTTTTTTATATAAGTGGATATTCTAAAGTTGCTCCGTGAAGTATATCCCAGAATTTGTTGGTACATATGTTTGTTTAAGAATCAATTATTTCAAGGAGGCTCATCCTTAAATTGATCAAGTAAAACTTAAGGTTTCTGAAAAATGAAAGGAAGATCTTTTTTGCTCCTGGTGTTTCTTCTGAGATTTGAGTAGAGTTTTACGTATCGTCCTTGAAAAGTAAATACTCCATGTGTTATCCACGACTGCGATTGTTACACTTGACGTGCGTTGAGTTCATACCGCATTTAATAGTTACATAGCCAACCTGGTAGCATCACATTATGAAATGCACGCTTTTTTTTTATGAAACTTGAAATTTTGCTTAAGTCGATCTCTTTTTCTGGCTTATTTGTTGCTCACTCGTTCCTTGTTGACCACCTACGTGAGAAGACCGATATCGAGTGTTCGTCAAACGCAGTTAAGTAAGCGAAGGTTATTTTCTACCTATGGAACTTTTATTGCACGTTTCTTATCAGCAAGCAAAAAATATATGTCCATCTTTGCTCTTTTTATTTCATTGTTAGGTTTTGTTTTCAGTTGGTTTGTTTTTTTCCTTGTTGGGCAATTCCAATTTGGGCTGGTCAATTGCTTAGCAATTTTGTTTTTTTGACAAATTGGAACCTTACGTTGCTTGTACAATAAGCTTGTAATTTTCCGCATTTTGACTCTGTTTCACTTGTTTTCACAAATAAATATGTCACACCCATCCCGGTAAAACTACTTGGCATCGAACTTTTATTCATCACGGGCCAATTACGTAATCACAACAACTCAATCTCACTTGCAAAATAAAACTATGCACCAATAAAAAACAACAAAAATAAAAATATCGTTTCCAGGCGCCTTTATGTTATGAGTTGACAACATTTGACAAACAAGATGATCCTGCTGTAAACAGAATACAACTATGTTGAGTTTTTTCTCATATAAAAAACAGGATTTTTAATCCATTATCGTGTTGACATTAATCTGATGACTTATCTTGTACACTAATCACCCGACAAATGTCGACATAGCTTTTGACTTAATGACGAAAGACAAGGTAATAAAGAAATTTGAAGACTTCCAAAATAGTTCACGGAAACCGCAACACTTTTTGTTGCACTAAACCCAAATATGAGGTATCCGATTTCTCAGCCGAGTGTCGGATTGGTTATATTATAAGGCCGTCAATTTCCACAAAATAAGACAACGACGGCGACGTCGAAGTTTTTGTTTTATTTTGCTTCGTTTTTTTTTTGTTCCAATGAAAACAAATATTTGATAAAAACTCTTACGCTTTTAGAGTTTTTTGTGTGGTAAAATCACTCCTAGAATCAAAAAATCAGAAATTCAGTCCTATTTCTCTCGAACCTCAAGAATTTGGAAAATGCCTACTTTGCACTATTGGCATACATAAACAAAGAATTTCCAATACACTTGTAAATTTGAGGTTTTTGTTGCTAAGATACAAACAATAGTTGATCAAGTAATTGACGTCAGTTTCGATTCTTTCAATCATTACTATATAAAGAACATGTAGGCCAGCTCTGTTATCAGTTTAGTTGCAAATCCAGCTATGCAAACAGAGAATTCTACGAAACTTTATGGCAATATGGTTATACTTAATAAGGTAACATAAAGGATTTGTTGAATGTTGAGGTTCTTTTTCAAACATAAAAATAGCAGGCATGCGGCGTTGTTTCAACGTTTGGACAACGTTCAAACGTTTGTAAAGACGTCCATATAACGTTCATACGACATTGTGCACTTGCTGAGAAAGAAATCTGTAGTTTAAATTTTATAAAAGGAGAGAAAGGAATTGTAAATCGATGGGTAAAATAATTCTTCACCTTTGCAGAACGCAAACTGAGAGACAATTTTTGGGTATATATAGAGAGAGAAATGAAAATGGATTTAATGCTGGGCTTTGAGCTTAACGCTGCATAGTATATAATCTAAGGGCTATACGGACGACTGACGAAATATAGTCGTGTGATCAGTTCACATGATTTTATTCATACGAGTGCAACCATTCAATATAAATTTATGATTGACATCTTGATCTTCTGCTTCTATTGCTGAGTTATAATATCTGAATTTCTTGTTGCTTTTTTAATTTAATGATATCTATAAATTTATTTACCAGTTTTCTTTTAAGTTCGTTTTTATAAGAAAGTAATTTTTAAGAAACTTAGTACCAGAGCCGTCAAAATTTAAGAAACTTCTTGAACTAAGGTAATAATGGCAATTTCCAAATGAGCAACTTTTTGTTTGACAAATACAGAATGTTGTTTCCGGATAAATCAGAAGATTACCTTAGAATTGACAACTTTAAAGGAGTTAATGTAATTCTGGAAGATTGAAATCTTATTTACTGTATGGTTGAGATATTACATGGAACATATTCTTAAATTCAGGGTTTTTTCTTACGAAAATCGAAATTAAATTCATTACATAAATTAAGAAACTTTTAGAACTAAACCATTCGCAAAGTTTCTTATGAAATAACGTCAAATATTTTCACAATTCAAAAGTGCTGAGTTTCTTGTTGAACAGGTTTTGTTTGCGATAACGGACAAAGGCGCCTTGTTTTTTATGGTCCAGTGTTGATATATGTAAGTTTCAGTACATTCGAATAAGTACTTCACGCTTGTTTACGTGTTCATTCATATAAACAACACATGGATCATGTGATTTATGAAGGGCCTGTCTGTCTGCACATTTTTTTTTATAAGAAAGCTATGAAAGGTTTTAGTACCAAATCTGTCTTAATTTATTTAGTAAATTTAGTTCAAAAAATAATCTTTAAATGGTAAGAATAACTGTAAGGTAATCTTCTGATTTATCCGGAAAAATCTCTGTGGAGGAGTGTTTTTTTATTGAAACAGCAGTCGATATTGCTTGCCATTCCTATAGAAAACACTCCTCCTCAGAGTTTTGAAGATTTTGCACACTGGGCCTGTGTTCGTGCATCAAAAAGTTTCGTATTTGGAAATTGGCATTACTATCTTAGTTCAAAAAGTTTCTTAAATTTTGACAGATCTAAGTACTAAGTTTGTTAAAAAAAGGTTTCTTATAAAAAGAGTATGTATATTCTCCTTAATCATTAACTAGGGTAATTTTAATTTATTTTAGCAATACAAAACTTGCAGAACGGGGGCTGAGTCGACCGTCTCTCCGGACTGTATTGACATGAAGATCGATGTGAAGTTAGGCCAGGAACCAACAAGGACTAACATGCTTAGATTTCATGGTAAATTCCTTATCACTCTTATTTACTGCAATGTTTTCTTTTAACACTAATGAGTTATAATGTTTGCATGTGTAGGCGCTATTTACACCATCTCATCTACAATGTTAAACAAAAAAAATTCATTTGTAATTCGTAACCATATTAGCCTATGTTTACACTCTCCAAACTCAATTCATACCTTCTGATCGTATTGTGAGATGGGATAAATCAGGTAATTAAATTTAATTAATTATGTATAATTATTGAATATATGATTATGAAAATAATCATAAAAGTTAAAAGGAGGAAAGTATAATCATGCCCTTAGCTATATTTTCTCTCTTGTTAGGATAAATTGTTTTCGTTTGCAAAAACTATTATCAAACACGTAAGCATTGCATTATTCATTGAAGTATTGGATTGAGATAGCATCTCAGTTTCTGTGTATAAACAAAAAAACATAAATAAATAAATAAATAAATAAATAAATAAATAAATAACTATATAAAACATAACTACTAAAAGGAATAACCTGGATGAACACATACATTAACAGTTGGCCGAGCAAACTTTTTTTTTTCTATTATTTAGAAAAAATTATTTCTATTTTTTTAATTTTTCGTGCACGTTGTGGCGTCGTTTTTATTTCGTGTTATTTTTGAACAAGTATTTTCAGATAACTAAAATGTCGAAAAACATTGTATAGATCCTTCAGAGGCCGGGATTTTTTTGTATCATTTCCAGACCGACTATCTTCTACGGTGAAAATTTTTTGATAAGTGTTTGAATGAAAGAGGTGTGTCTCCAAATCCTCACTGATCCAATACACCACGAACTTTGGTGGTTTTATCTCATCACATACACGTGTGTTTTTTATAACACAAAAATAACCCACATTGCTTAGATGGTCCAATAAATTATAGGCGTGTTAGCATAATCGTTCATCTGACAATTCCTCCTTACCCAAATTTATGATGTGAACCTGAAAATCAACTAATATAATTAGCTAATTTTGTCATTCCATTGTAATCACGATATTTGTTTGGTATGGTAAATGACAAGTGTCTTTATTTTTTTGATTAAGTTTTTTTTGTCGAAGCATCCTCAGATCTAACAGAAAACTATATACAGTATTACGGTGTCTATATAACCTATATTGATTTTAAACATTTTCATAACATTTTTGGATACAGATTCATCTAAGTTGTAGTGGCCAATTTAATTCTTCTTTTTCATACATTTGTTCTTCCCAAATAGTTCGTCTGACAAATCGTTAGCATCAGAGTTCTACGGTGTAAACCTTGTGAAATGTGAGGATAAGGGTCAGGCTTTGCCTTATTCATTCAAATATTTTTATAAGTGTTTTCACCGTATTAATGTAATGGTAACGATTTGTCAGATGAATATACTCTTCTCCTCTACACCAAAGTTCGTGGTGTAAACGATGTAGAATCTGTTTGGATCAGTGAGGTTAAGGGTCAGGCTATGCCTCGTTCTTTCAAAAACTTTCATAACAGTTTTCACCGGAGAAGATAGTTGGTTCAGAAATTATGTCAAAACAGGCTCCAGATGTCCGTATATCGACAAGGCAAGAGACTGGGTTCGAGATTGCTAATCTTTTTCACCGTCTTCACTTCATCAACAAGAGCCTGGGGTTGAGGTTGGGTTTCAATTTAGAGAAACGCTCTCTTCAATGTTGAATTCGTCCAAGTTTCTTTCTAGTGATATATCTTTTATATATATCGTTTTAGCACAATTAAGACAACATTCTCCATACTGACTTACCCTGGAAGATATTTAGCAAAGATTTAACTAAAGCGTTTTATTTCAATTTACTAGGTGTACCGTTAAAAATTCAAAACATAGATGAAAACATTACAGTCGAACAGCTACGTCAAGAGTTTTCAAAATTTGGAAAGGTCGTCGACGCAGAAATTAAGGACTGTGGGCGAGGCGACAAATATGCTCTCCTCAGCTATTTGACGCCAGCTGAAGCAGCTAGCGCGATAGCATGCATGAACGGAAAGACGTTGAAAAATAAAAAACTCTCCGTCGCTATGTTTAAAAATAAATCACGGGAACGAAAAGTTAGCAGGACAATGCAACAACTTAGTGAGATGTCTTTGGTGAGTTTTTTATGGTTACCGTTACTTTTAAACTATTTGGAGTCCAATTGGTTATGTAGATAAATATTGTAATATCCCACTGTTATACAAACATATAACCACTTGTTCTGTGTGTGATGATGAGCCGCTTAAATAAACACGCTTTCCAACCTCATTGGTGCCTATTTTGCTCCCAATTTGAGCCTACTTTGGTGCCTATTTGATATATCAAGAAATTAGAGTATATGTCCTGCAAGACTTGTAAAACCACTTACTGCCTCTACTTTTGCTTAAGACAGAAAGACTAACTGTCTCTTGGAGGTAGAGAAAGCGTAAGGGACAGGGAAAATACTTTATCTTCGCTATGATTTTGAGTCTAGAATGGTGCTTATGATTTTAGTGAATTTGGGCTTCTTGCGCTTACAAAGATAGTCCTTAATACAAACAATCGTGCCTGTGAATGTGTCTGTTTTTGTTTCGTTTCAGGACTGTGAAGAATTTCGGAGTTGTTCCGGCAGAAAAAGCAACATATACGTTATTCCAATATCACCAGATATGAGAATTAGAAAGTCCTCCTCTTCTTTAAATTTTGCTCACTTGAGAGAGCCTTTACATCGAACAAATTCATTTGGCTAATATAAGTTATGCTGACGTAATAACCTACCAATTACCTGAATACTTATTTTCACACTGTGTTTACTAATTATACAGATTTCGTTTGTATATGATATTGACTTTCCTGGGAAGGCTGTGGTTATCTAACCCTTTTTTACTACGTACAGTCGCCAACAATTCCACCCACTGTATATATGCGTCGCAACGTGGAGACCAATCACCATTAAGGATATACCATTGTGGATTTAGTTGCGCAACTTTCCTATTTTAAAATGGTGGATTTCATGCCGAAAGGATAAGCCTGGACAACAGTACATATTGAGAAAACATCGAGAAAATTCCTCGAAATTTGTCGAAAACACTTGGTCAGGGAAGGGTTATAATAATACTTTTTCTAAATTTTCTTTTTGTTATTGTTTATAGAAATTAGCTAGCTTTTTATTCATGTTCGTAATACCGTGTTTGTGTAAAGTGCACCTATACAAATGAGCTACAGAGCTTCTGTTGGGAGCGCCATGTTTAAATGTATTCCAACTAACAGTTCTGTTATTGAACACAATGTATGGACGACATCGCTTGTTGAATATTTCAAAAGGCTGTATTCTTTATGCAGGGTCTATGTTTAATTTCGTGGGTCCCAATTCGGTATGCCTTTAACTATGCCGTACAGTTAACGTCTCATTTTCAGATCACCAAAATTTAATGGTGTGAACATTGTAAAATTTGTTTGGTTTAGCGAGAGGTACGGTCAGGATATGCCTCATTCTTCCAAACACTTTCATAAGAGTTTTCACCGGAGAAGTTTATTGGTCTGGAAATGATACAAAAAACGTTCTCATGCATCTTACCCATTTTTTTCAACAGTTGATAAAGACTTTGTTTACTATTCGACTGCATCTTCCCGCAAGGACGTACTTAACAGACGCCATCTTGTTTTTTAACTATAGATAAAAGGACTGCTCACAGATGGCGTCAGGCCCCCAAAAATTGACCAATCGAAGTGTGTTCTTTTAACTGACAGCATAAACACTACATGCCTTTATTGGGCCCTTTCAACATTTATTACGCTATACACAGACATGAAGGAGAAAAAATTATAGCTTTAATTGAACGATGTATAGAATTATTTTATTATCTCCTTAATGTCTCTGGTGTATAGTAATAAATGAAGAAGGGTGTTTTTATTGAATCCTTGCAATACAAGGAGATACTGTATTTTCTCTTTTAAGCGCCCAGTCACTTTGTGAAATTTGTTCCCAGGGAACTTAAAAGAGGAAGGGGGCGTTATAACTTTACTTTGAAAGTTTGTGAAAATAAGACGTTGGAAATTACTAAGGAAAATGAATAAAACATTGATTATAATTTTTTTTTGCAATTACCACCGGGCGCTTACAAAAGGTGGGGGCGCTAAAAGGAAGAAATACGGTCCTCCTGTTTCATAGGTCCACTAGGACTTTGCTATCCCCCCCATGATGTATATAATGTTAATAGGATATGTTTTTTTTATAGGGTATTTATATTCACAAGCACAATTTTATGAGTTCTACTAAATAAACAAAAACAAACGGTGTAGTTATTCAACCTTGTACCTAGGACTACTTGCCTAAATGATGAACATAAAAAAACATAAAAAAGGCCCTGCGTACGAGATTACGTGTTATGTAGAGATATCCCTGCTACGATCCAGATATAATGATTTTTGGTTCGATGGGATCTGGATACTGCTGGGGGAGGAGGAAAAGGCAATAAACCTTTCAAAAAACTTCCCATTTGGCATCAATCTATTCCTTAACAATTCCGTAACAGTTATTGGATTTTTAAATCAAGTACATCCACTGTAACATTTCGTTGCAGGTAGTTCACAGTTTCTGAATCCTTTTTCTATGTTCAGTTGTGGTGTGAAGGAAAAGACAGTCATCGTCAGTTCTGCGGGAATTGTTTTCAATTGGAGGGGCAACCAGGGTCTACCCATTTTTTTAACAAAGTTCCCTGACTTTTTTGGGACTCTAGTTCCCTGACTTTAGCCAAAATAAATTAGATCAAGAAAGAGCATAAAGCAATGTTAACGGTTCTCTGTGCAACAAAATTACCCTAATAAATAAAATATACAGCATGACAAAAACAAAAATTACATGGATTAAAGAATTCTTCCCCGACTTTTCCCAAAAATTCTGATTTTACCTGAATTTTTCTTGCCTGACTTGGTGGAAACCCTGGGCAACGTATGAGGTCTTCTTTCTTTACTACTGAAGAACACAACCCCCGAACTTACTTCTCCCGTCCCACCTCCATTGAGGGTACGATAGTACCAAATCATCTTAACAAGACAAACCCTTAGACATCCTTAAGCTTAAGCTGAGTGGAGTGTTATAGTCTCTGGCATGTCTCGGCGGTCATGTTTTGAACCCCAACTCTCCTGTCTGCAGGTAAGCAACCTAATGCTACAAAGTGGTTGGTTTCATTTTCATTTTCAGTTGTCAATCACTAGTTAATCCTCTCTAGGGTTAGCCATATCGTCCCCAACCTCGTCGCGCCAGGGCTACTTTCCTTTCCGATATACTGTATCTAGAACAGCAAGAAGCGTCAAGGATGAGGTTGAGGACGAGGTTGGCCATGTTCAGTCTAACTATATTCATATTTCGCTTTTTATTGAAAGATTTCTAGAAACTTCAATTCACTTCAATTTCTGTTGTTATCATCAGGATATTGAATGGCACCACCACGATATCTTAAAGTCAAACACCCCCAGCTATCCACGTGGTACCGCCCCAGCTAATGAGTTCAGTTTCTTTCTACCTTAATGAAAGTTTACGGAATGGATATTTTACCTATTTGGTAACATTCACGATTCTCTCACATAACATGTTTCGCGACCTCGTGTTTAAACGACGTACTCGAACTACAATCTCTTAATGGCCTCGTTTTCAAACAATCATTATGGTATACAGTAAATTCCCGATAACTCGAACCTCAATGGGACCCATGAACATTGTTCGAGTTACCGAATGTTCGAGTTATCGAGGGGAAAACTAAAACAGTTCGAGTTACGGAAAGTTCGAGTTATCGAGGGTTCCAGATACCGGGATTCTACTGCATTTGTGTGCACTGTGTCGTCGTCAGGGAGATTTAGATAAGCTCTTTGCTTTCTTGGCTGTGAAATTGTGTACACCTTCCCAGAATTTCTGTTTCCACTTTCAAAAATTTTCCGCGGAAAGAAATTCGTGAAAGTTCTATTATATTGTAGCATCAAAATCTTCAAAAAGTGTAGGTGAAGGTGTGTTTTTTTATTGAAACAGCACGCGATATTGCTTGCCATTCCTATAGAAAACACTCCTCCTCATAGACTTTTTGAAGATTTTGCCGACTGGGAATTCATTCTAACTAGTATATGATATATAAAATATTCTGCTAATAATAATAATAGTGCAACTAACATAGCAAATAAATAACACGTGATACATTGAGACTTCAACATATGAAAATACAGAACAAAATACATTATGAAGTATTTTTTAGAAAAGCGAAGAGTGTGTATTTTATGTTTTATCAATACAAAATATATAAACAAAAAAATTATTTATTAAAAAAAAAAAATTAAAAAAAAAACCGCATAGAAAGAGGGAAAAAATGGTCAAACTAGCACTGGAAATGTGCAGTGTTGTTAGAACATATTTTGTGAACATCGTTTAAACAATGATAGCTAACTTCTCTGGTGAAATGTTTTGCAAATGCGTTTGGAAGAACGAAGCATAAGTTAAGCCAAACTCAATTAATCAAAATTATTTTACAAAGTCAGCACCAAGGTTAGTACTTTATTCGTATTCGCCTTAATGGCATTAATTTTCATGACGTGGCGTTAAAAGGACCGCCCTAAAGACGGGCTTACAGTTCTCGCGAATGGATGGCGCGAATAAAGGGCGTCACTATTGCGCATGTTGAATTAACAAAATTTTAGCAAAATTAGCAAACTATGTACCTCCACGCCAGTGAGTCGCGCAATCTGTAAACTGTTGTTTCAACATTCGCGCGATCCATTCGAGAAAACTGTTTACCCGCCTATACATGTTTGTCTCGACAGTTCGACTGTGGACTTTTCAAAAAGAACGCCAAGAAAGACTGGCGTAAAAAGGGTCGTTCAGTCGTTTCAAGGAATTAGTAATTGAAATTTAAGGGAAAGGTTGTTGACTAACAGTTAATTGCAAAGCTTCCATAAATTGGGAATTGGTCTCAGATTTGGTCCTGAATTTACCTACGCTGTGGATTCAATTCCGTTCTGTTGAGTATCATTTTCATCAGGATCGAGCTCTACAGAATGCGATCGAGAATCTTCCATTGAAGCGTCTTGCTCCTCTTCCATCTTTAATTCCAATTTCAAAGTTGCTTTAAGCGACGCTACAGAGTCGGTCTCATCATCAGCGTACAATTCGTTTTCTGATTTCGATCGATCAATTGCATCTGTGGGAAGATCATTTTTTTCTTTCTAGATAGAGTAAAATAGCGCCATGCATCAAGAACGGGCGGAAACAAGCAACGCGATGCCAATCCAAGTATTAACTTGCCGTAACACAGCGTTTAAACAGAAATTTGGAAAATAAATCAACCGACGTCACACTGTATGAAATGAATGCACTAGTGAGATCTATTCAATACGACGTCGACTGATTGATTCCAGAATGGACCTGCACAACAGTCACTTAGTTACCAATCCCAAAAACTGCACAAAAGTTTTACGATTAATAAATGACATCGCTGAACATAACGTCCTTCAAATAATTGTTTTCCTGAATAAACGTAAGTGTTGTTTATCTCGTTCGTTGTGTTAAATACACTGTTTCCGCATTTCTGTTTAAACTAAACGTGATTTTGCCTTTCAACACAGATACGTTGTCCGAATGTACAACCGACAAATGTAACATTATAGACTTAAATTAGGAACAAATGATATTGCTTAAAAGTTCACTAATGGGTCTTTCGTCTATTTCTATTAAGCGTCTTCTAGACTTTTAGGAAATGACAATGATGTGAGCCAAAAAAATCTTTTTCTTCTTCAATTTCGTGTTTACGTGCCTAAAGCCGGATCTCCAGTAGGCAGAAAAAATATTGAGTTGCGACAAGTAGAAACACTTTCTACTGTTCGCATGGCGACATTTTCCGCCACGACATTTTGGTTAGCCAATCAGGTTGCTCTAAATGTTTGCCCTGCTACATTTTTCCGTCTAGTGGAGATACGCCTTAAAGATCAAAAAAAGGCTGTATTAAGAAAATATCTTGAGAACCAACCTGGGCGTAAATTGAGTAGAGAGGGTTATTCTGTACTGAAGTATCAACAGGATTGCTGACCGGTGCATCCTTTGGACTTTCATCGCCGATCTAAAAGCGGTTATGCAGATGTCATATGCAGGTACACCTCAAGAATCTTCATCTTACCACGGTCATTTAAAAATTCCCTGGTCTGGCCACTCACAGTTTATCTTGCACTCACTTTGATCACATGACTTATTACAACCAATGCAAAGTAATCATTTACTATCATGTGATCAAAATAAGTGCAAAATAAAACCAATTGTCCAGAGCAAGGACAAATGATAATGACCATGATCTAACGAAGCCACTTCGTTATATAGAGAGTTATTATTTTAAGGATGATTTATTAAGAGGGGGGCGGGGACACAGAAAGAGAGTTCTTTCTAAGGAGAGTTGGTTATAAGGAGTTCACCGCTCAATCCTGTATTATACAGGTGACACGAGACAAACAAAGTGGACTTATTATTAAAGTGAGGTGAGAAAAATTGGCGAAATGATTATTGATAAACAAGGAAAGTAAAAGTGAAGGATTCCGTAAGTAAGAAAACCAAGCTGCCAGGTTAATTCACATTTCACATTATTGATCACTTACAACATCATACACAGGATTCTCAAACGAGTTGTCCATCGATCTATTTTGTTCAACGTCCTAAAAAGATGTGTAGTGTCAGTTAGTCAAACAAACAAATTGCAAGTGGAAAATTCGTATTGTCCATAATTCATAACCCAGTGGGCAAGATCTCCAAAACGTCTCACAATTTTCATACCCTTGATCCACAGCTTTTGTTTCAGGGCCATACGACTGAATGAGGGATTCATAGTGACTTTATAAAGGTACACACTGGCCTCTGTGCAAGCTAGACCAATACAATAAGTATCTCTGGCGATAAGTCAACTTCCGAGTTCAAGTCGGCGGACCAAAGAACCAACAGTTACGGATGGAAGCCCAAGGACTTAAAACTTCGGATGACTTACTTAACATCTCGTGCGATTGATTAAGCTCATGTAATGGTATTGGCTTTAATCAGGTAGGGTGTGAAGATAAATCGTAAAAAAAAGTTAACCGAATATATCTTACCAATTTACGCGAATGAGGAATAAAATTTACTGGTATATCAAATTTTGGTGATTTTTCATCAACTACATCAATCCCTCCTCCTGGCGCATTGTTTCCAAACTAAAACAATAAAATATTATATGTGTCAGAGTTCTGGGTTTGTCAGGTGCAAAAGCTGAGTGATGGTACCCACTGGGCAAAATCTTCAAAAAGTCTCTGTGAAGGAGTGTTTTCTATAGGAACGGCAAGCAATATCGCCTGCTGTTTAAAAAAAACACTCCCCCACAGAGACTTTTTGAAGATTTTATCTACTGGGTAGTATGGAAACTTATGTTAGTAACAACTACAATACGTGGATAATAGATGCCCTCCCTGCTTTCCGTGTATGTTATTATCAAGCCTTGAGTTAAGAAAGGATTAGATGATATTTAGATGATAAATCATGTAAGATGGAGCGTTATGATTAGAACTTCCAGTGAACGACAAATAGTTCAGGTAAGACTGCACGAAACGGATGCGACAAGGGCATAAGGTGGAATTAACGACATCTGATGGACTGCACAAAATAGATCCGACATCTATCATGTACTTACCCAGCAAATTGATTGAGAGAAACTAAGGGTGATGAAATGAGAAGTTCTATCAAACATGGTTTCAAGAAAAAGGTGTCAAGTTAACAGAAAGGACGTCTAAATAAGCAAACTACAGTAAATTTCATGGTACCACTGTTTCAATTTCTTTGTATACACACATAAACACAACTACTTACTTACCATAGCATTGTAGGTAGGGTTATCAAATGAGGCACCAGGAATGTGATAGTGTTCCATGAAATCCGTGGTGGCGTACTCAACATCTTCTATACCAGGCAATGTGTTTTCAAATTTCACACTAGGCTCATCCCTAACACAAACAACAACAACAACAACATAAGCATCATTTTACTAAAAGTGATTCGGTGTTGTGAGCAAGTTGTGATGGTGTAGTCATCGATAGAAATAGTTTTAATAATGATTAGTGATAGTATATTCTGGAAAGTGATACTGTGGAAAACTGGGACATTAAACATGGATGGAGAAAAGGTCTATTCTTGTTCGTTGTTCCTGGAAAACATGTTGTTCTTTCCCAGTGCCTTCTTCAAAATTCTTCAAAATGTCTATGAGGGGGAGTGTTTCCTAAAGGTTTGGTAAGCAATATCACCTGCTGTTTCAATAAAAAGCACTTCTCAACAGAGATTTTTGAAGATTTTGCTCACTGGGAAGTGTTCATAATTGAAAGAAAAGGGGATGTATATTATATACAGAGATACAACACGCAAAAGGTGAATGGATTACCTTCTCCTTTTGAGCCATGCAACAACCACGATAAATAACACGATAACCACAGCAATGCATGAGATGATGATGCCAGCAACTTTAGCCCTAGAAGAATCTCCTAAAAACGAAAAAATAAAGACCAAATACACGCAGA
This sequence comes from Turritopsis rubra, assembly GCA_039566895.2. NCBI lineage: Eukaryota > Metazoa > Cnidaria > Hydrozoa > Anthoathecata > Oceaniidae > Turritopsis > Turritopsis rubra. The sequence continues at coordinate 14,864,056 of CM077617.1, read as the reverse complement.
GCCTATTCATTGTAAGCCACAATATATTCAATGGAACCAGAATGGCTTAACTACTGCTGACAAGATGTGAAGTTGACGTCACTGAAGATTTCATTTGAAGTTAAAATGAACGATGACAACCAATCAAATTCATAAAAAGAAAAGGTCTGTTCATTTTAAGATAAAGGAGATGTCCCTTTAGTGTTCTTACACTCATATCAAAGAATCAGGAAGTGAAGAACAAGATTACTAGATTCAAAGTTTCAATATAGAAAATATAAAAAGGGGATGTATGTATGTATACAGAAGCAAATGTAAAAGCAAAATTTAAATCAAATTCATGACTAATAAATGTCAATTATATATAGCTTGTTAAATTCTTAGATGAAAATTTATATACAGCAATGAAGAAGATACATACAGTTATCATTAAAACTTCTTAATAAAACATGTCAAGCCCATAAGAACATCAGGGGAGGAAGTACGGGAAAATCTCATGAAATTAAATGAAATGAAATTTAACTGTGAAATTAAATTTGATTTGCGTAAGAACTTTCATAAACACATTATATGATACACATAACAAAAGCAATGCACTGGAATCCATTACTTCAAAGTAAGTACTGCCCAAAAGAAACTTAATGTGTCCCCGTAAGATAAATGAGCTTCGGCAAAGAGTTGCCATCTTTAAAGTTAACAGCCTTTTGTTAATCTAACGTGAAATTTAAAAAAAAACCGTTGAAAACACAATGACTTCATGTAACAGATAAAACATTAGACAAACTCTTTTTTGTTTCCATGTTAAAATTCAATCTTTGCGAACACGTAAATTTTCTTTCAAGCTATACTGTATGGAACTTCTATGATTTCAGATCAAATCAAATTTACTATCCAATGATTTTTAAAGGATAATGATGTTTGGTACAGTGACCTCTTCCGAAATTCCATTTACACAACATATTATCACCCAATAAGTAAGTCCAACCTTCTTTATAACATCAAATTTGCTTATTCTACTGGGAATTGGAACACCAAGGCTATTACTAAGTAACAAAGCTATGAAAACAGTAAAACAATGAACTCTCTAAAAATGTGACACGAAATATGTTGACTAGCCCATAATATGGTGTTCAAACAAACAGTTGGGAAAGTTTGCAGATGACGCTGCTAATCAACAAACCTGTCTGTTTATCTGGAAGCTTTGTTGTATTATACCAAAATGTTGATACTATATCATAAGCACCACAGTACGCTAAGAAATGAAAAAAAAAAAACATAGGAGCTAGAATTGCTGAAATTTTTAAGTTTATAGTGATTTCTGCTCCTTTTCCTTTCACGAATAAGCCAGTATTATTTCCTTTCTCTTATTCTTCCAAGCACTTCCATGCAACACTTGTTAAAGTTTTTGTGATCAGCCATTGCCTAATAACCATGTTAACTTTGAGGTTCCAAAGTGTCTGTGACATAAAATATGAATACTGAAATGACCAATTAAAAATTAAACCCTAATTTCCAATTCACCTCCCATGAGTATTTATTAATTTTCAAGCAATGCACCATGGGTATTTATTCAAGAATGTGTATTTATTCAGAAGTGGGTGTCTATTCATTCATTTAAGGTACTTTTCATTATTAAGGGAGGACAAAACTTAACAAAACTTACGACTTTTTTGTAAGTTTTCCAGATAACTTTTCAGGATAAGCAAGGAGTCTTCTGCCGATTTTCCTGCAGGAAAAGAAGTTACTTACAAACATCCCTCCTCCATCAGTACAAATCAAAAAAAAATGTAATCAAAAATTTACGCAGACATAATTAGGTTGAATTACAAGAATGTTGACTTCCTTGAAAACAAATAAACAAAATATACTATATAATATATAAACGCAATTAATTAAAGGAGTTGGCATGGTCAAGCTGTAAAGATATAGTAGTAAACGGATGGGTGAATGAGACAAGAACAAGGCAGGGGTAACCATAACACGTTTCACGTCTGCTGACGATTTTCAAGTGATTACAATATTTCTATGTTATCATTTTTATTCGGACAGTTTCTAAGCAACAATATTTGACGTCGAATGCTGTTAGATTAGTGCGTAGACAAGAAAAGGAGTGTGTAAACGGGGAAGACAGTTGTTAGAGTTATGTGTTGTTATAAAAGGTAAATGGTTATTAAGTTCTTGTGTTTTGGGTTGCCTTAGTTCTATTGGTGGAATAGTTTGTGCCTTGTATATTCAGTTCTCAATGATCTGTTCTGGATATCCTTGTTTTTTTAGAACATTGTATAGTTCATTTAATCGCGTGGTTTTGTTTTCCATATTTTCAAGTATCATATACAAATCCTCTGTGCTAGACAATAAGGGATATTTTTTAAACATGGTTTCGGATGACAGGAATTGAAGGTGACGTAACGTTATGTTGTTTTAGAATAGATGTCCATCTAGATTTTTGAGCCTTCTTTTTTACTAGTATATCAGAAATGGTAAGTAGTTTTTACTCTTTTCCATGGTAAATTTGATGTTTGAGTTTAGGCCATTAAGTATACAGATAACAATTTGTTATGTTTTGAAATGATCTTTTGTCACTGTGTTGAATTTTGTCTTAATGATTTGATATATATAAATTATCCTCAAATAGTGCCGTGACAAAAGTTTCATTATAGTTCCCAGAACAGTTCCTATTATTTATTTGTATTGTATGTTGTTGAGCAAAAGGCAAAAGTGTTATTTTTTAAGACAAAATTTGTACCCTTTAGTAAGAATTTGATGTTAAATCTTCTATCTAGGGTTTCGGGAAAGTTTTCACAAAAATATTTAATGGCTTTTAGAACTAGATCGTGTGGAATGCTTTGTGTACAAATTGCAAACCTCAAATGTTACTATCGAAGTGTTTTCTTTAACTTCCCTATGACAGTTTTTTAAGCATTCTATATTATCTTTAATATAGCTTAAAACATGTTGAAGCATAGGTTTTAGAATTTTATCCAGTATGTTGCTTAACGGTTTAGTTGGGCACAACGTTCCACCAACTATTGGTCTGACTTTCAAGTCTAAAGGTTCAGGATAGGTTATGATTTCATTATTTTGTTTCTTTATTTCTGCTTCAATTATTTTTGACTTATGTATTTTTGGAAGACCATAAAAGGAACAAGAAGTAACGTCGAAGCATGTAAGGTATTTGATTTCCTTCTCGGTAAAACAGGTTTTGAATCTTTTAACTAATTTTATGGCATTGTTCTCGACTGTTTTGATCAATATTTCCGAACAGTTTCTGATATGTTTTCCGATCCTTAAAATGGTTGTTATCATATTTTGTAATGTTGGAGAGCACGTTTTTCATTTTTATTCCAGTTGTCATTCCTTTTTGTTTCAAGTGTTTCCAAAGGCAAGTTTATTAAATAGCGAATGTGTTGATTGAGAAATTGTCTTTCTGCGTAAGTACGAAAGACATTACAACCAGCGGTGTTCTTCTTCTTTTTCATGGTATCCTAACCTAGAGTGATTACTGAACTGTCCACATATCATTGCCAAGAAAAACATTGCGGACATGTAAGTGGAAAGTTAGGCAAAACTTGGACCAAATTTCAAAAGTACTTCAATTTTCATGAAAATTTGCACACAGAACAATTCAATGATGCTGGTTTCAAATTTGTCAATCATTTTCTACAATGATGCCCAAATTGCCTTTTTTGGACCAAAATAAGAAAAACGATTGACAAATTCGAGGGTGCTGGGTTTTTTTTGGTTTTATTATTTTATTTTATTTTATTTATAGCATATTTATACAGGCTGACTTCCTTCAATTTTATAAATTGATATACAAAATAAAATATATTACAAAGTGAGAATTAAAAACATTATTATAATGTTCGCCCACCTAAATGGTTATACTTTTCGTAACTAATTCATTGATTTTATTTTTCGTGAATAATTAGTGGCTGAGGACGCAAGCTGAATATGGGCGGTGAGCGCCGCCACCTTGGTGTCTAGTTTATATTTAATTGCCTTTAAATTGAAATTTTTAAGAGTGTTTTATTCAGGTATGTTATTACAACAATACCTTGCGGGATAACATTGAGTGAAGAGTGAAGCTTGCTGTTCCGTAATAGTAGTGACAGATAAAACGAAATATTAAAAATAGGACATAATATTACCATCCTTTTCATCTGTCAATAGAATTTGAATCTTTTCCTCTGTTATTCGAGACATATACACATATACGGAAGATCCATTTTCCTACATCAAACAGTTAAAAATAGTTCATACAGAGCTAATACAGAAGAACAAAAGAAAACAAACAATTTAAAAATGACATTACATATTTTCTACTTTGTTCTCTTACTGCATGCCAACAAAAATTCAAATCAAAACCAGGAACGAATTTGAATTCAAGTAAGGCTCCTAAAAACAGAAAAGAAACCATTAAATCCAATTAGTGGTGATGTCCCTAATGTTGCTTATCTCACTAATGTTAATCGCAGGTTGCGGGAGAAATTTCTCCCTTTTATCAAACTGTCATTATCAAACTGTAATTTTCTTGCACCAACAGAACCACCACAAGTAGTGAAATCAGTATAGAAAGTCATTACTGATTGACTTACCACAATGATAGCAACAGTCACCAAATGGTAAAACCTTTCTCTTGCAAATGGAAGGGCATTTGAATGTGCTGCAAATTTTCTCTCGAATCTAAATACAAACAAAAAGTATCTTTCAAATATTTCAGATAAACAAAAAAAATAGCAAATCTGTTCAATAAACACCAGACTTTTAGGTGGGTGAACATTAGGTCGATGGGCTTCGATATATCTAGCATGAAGGCTTGCTTTTAAGATCAGTAAAGTACAGCCTTGCAACTAAACTGAATCTTTATTAAATTAATTCATCGCTTATGAAACAAAGATGACTTAGTTTGGAAAATGTGTAGGGAGCCATTATTGGTGGATGTCACAACCAAGCACTCAAACACAAAAAAAAAAATGTTAGAATCAAAATTATTGCTTCAAATATTAGATTAAGCATGTTAATATCACTTTCGGTATATTTGCCAATACAAACAAAATTTGTCTTGTCAGGAATAGGGCTAGACGAAGTTCAACAAAATATAGACTTGAACACCGAACACCTGCCATTCATTTCAACTTAAAATTAGTCCAAAATGCTCCAGTTACCCTAAAAAGGCTAGTGAAAATCTTTCTGAAAGAAGTTAATGACATAATCAGAATATATTATGTATTATTATTAATTATGTATGGTCTGACTACTGAACAGAATAACAGAAAAGTACATACATTTTCATGTCCACAAACACATCCCTCTTTCGGACATGTCTGGTTTGAGTCCAAAGTTAATAAGGGGGATGAAGAAGAAAATGTTAGTCGACCGTCACCTTCACTCGTCTTCAGGTAGGATTGGAGGAGATTGTCATCAGGTATAGTCTAAATATACATTGTAGATGTTATTAAGGTCATAAGTAGATCTTATTAAGTTTTATTATATGATTCAGGGTTGAGTTTAATTGATTTTAATGTACCAACTGGTGGTAAATTAGCAGGAGGTCAGGGTTCTAATCCTGTCCATCAATAAATCAATCCACTCAGCTTAGCACTCAGTTTGAGGGCAGGATTGATTTCTAAGGAGGTTGTCTTGCTGATCAGCTGAAGCAGACTTGAAGCTTCCGTAGATCAAATGGGGGTTTAAAATGCCGTAGGACTTTCTACGCAGGACCCTCATTCATAATAATTTAGATCAACACAAATGCAAAAAACGTAAAATGTAAAAAAATATCCATTCATTATACCAAATAGAAGATGCCAAGGCTGGTATTCTGAATATCAAATTTCATTACTTACTTGTTGTCCCAGAGTCAATTTTTTTACCACAAAAGGTTCACTTAGGTGAACTTTGAAGGCATTGATCTGGAAAAAATAACATAATAATACTTGAATGCAATGGTTCAGATTTCAGGAGACAGTTAACCAGTTTGAAAGTTTGCATTTTCAAAGATGTATGCGGCTTCATTCTTATTCATTCATTCTTCATTCTTCATTCTTAGTCACACTTTACTCTTAGTTGCTTTAGGAACACATTTGTCTCCTTGAATGCACTTACCTTAAATGTTACAGAGTCACTTTTACAAGGTATTCGTTCCACAAAAGGAGCAGCTTTCGTTAAATAGTCATCAACTTTACCGTCAGTTGTGAACTGCCAGTTCGTTGGTTTCAACCACTTTCTAGTAGGCTGTCCGATAAATGCTATGTCTTGTCCTACAAAATCAAACTTAATTAGATATCAAATCAAAACATAACATCTTCACCACCAAATAGTGATTAGTATCTTGTGTCTTTAAGTTTGAAGGCCTGTAGCCTATAAAGTAAACTGAAAATCTAAATGGTTTTGGTTTGATATGTAATTATCACATACCTGTTCCCAGTGGGCAAAATCTTCAAAAAGTCTCTGTGGAGGAGTGTTTTTTTAATTGAAACCACAGGCGATATTGCTTGCCATTCCTATAAAAACACTTCCCCACAGAGACTTTTTGAAGATTTTGGTTTGATTTTGGTTGCAAATAGCTATCATTTCCTTGTTTTTTGCTCTTTTGTTTGATGTAAAAAATGTTATGTGATACGAAGAAATAATTAGAATCTGGGTCCGTATGACAATTTAAATAAGAACAAAACAAAACTGAGTCTGAATAAATTCATGGTGATGAGAAATCTTGAATTAGATTCATATAACCCAGCACAAATTTTTATTTCGATTTACACCAAAATCATCATCAGAGTGGTGTTACAAAAAGCTGTCAAAACAATTTAAAATAAACTTAATTCCTTAGATTTCTTAATTCCAGAGTTTAAATTTGGACAAGTCTGTTTGATGAACAAAGCTTCTTTTATCAATAATAATATGTTACAATTCAGAAATAATTCCCTTATAATTTTCGAATAATAGGAAGCAGATATGCTTGACTAAGGTGATGGTAACAAGAAGCGTTCTTACCTGTTGTTTGACACAATCCATCATTCTGACTTAATGAGCTAGCACCAATAACAACTTCAGCATCGTTGACAAATACCATTTCACCATTAGTTGGTAGAGTCTATAAAGAATGCCATTCATAAATGGTAATAACACAACAAAATTAACAAATCAAATTATTATTATTTTTTAATTATAATTAATTTTAATTTTAATTAATAATAATTATTATTATTAAACAAATCAAAAGCAGTAAGCATGTAGAGTTAGAGCAAAATCAATTCAGAGTGATTCAGATATTCAAATCAAAAAATTGAACCCTTTTTCCTGCTCCCCTTCCACCCAAAATAGACTTGTGTAGATGAAAAAAAAACCACACTCTTCATCAAAAACACACTGTTAACTCAGTTTAACCCAAAGCGGTAGGCAGAAAAAAGTTCTCAGCAATCAACTAAGCAACTAGAGATCTGAAAAGGTCCTCCACCTTTAGAAATCTAAGACCTGACCCTAAATTAGGGAGTGCTTAACAAAAAAAACGCCAAAAACATGTACGAAGTGTGCGCTGTCCAAAAAAATTGGATTGGATCATGATTTACTTAATGATGTTTTGGTCAAAGATCTGAATATTTCCAAAACCTTATTACAAAACGAAGAAAAATTATTTTGATGACCACGCTTTTAAACTTTGTATTCGTTTTCATTTAGAAGCTTTTGCATTATAACAAATTATTCTAATGCTTCACAATTTATGCACAGTCTGTGAAATGCGAACAGTTAATTTGAACTCTGAGAATTATTAAATAATGTAAAGAGAGTCTACTGAAAATAGATTAAAAAATGATCAACAAGAAACATTCAATAAAAAATTCACTCACAATTTCACTGGAAATGGTAGAGTTTGTTCCAATGAATACAGTGCCCTGAAAACAGAATGAACAATCTATTAATTCTGAAAATTACTTCCTGAAGAAAAGTGAATTCAGTTTGAGGGATTATCATGTTCTTAGTGAAACATGAACATGAAAAACCAACTTGTTAAATCATGGGCTTAATCGTTTTACAAAAATAATTGCAAGAAATGGAGTTTAGTTGACAATATCAATATGCCATTAATTTTTCCAGCCCAGCCCACCTTACATAGTGACTACAAAGGTCTATAAAGGACATGCTTTACCATGACACTAACTGACATATTTTCTGAATGATAACCTAACTGTAAAATGCCAAAAAATTAAAGTTGAAACTGCAAAAATTACATGCCTTTGGGTGTTTATTTAAAATTTAAATTTACTTGAGCATGGGCATATATTCAAGAGTATACATTTTATATAGATTATTGGTCATTCACGACATATACCAGGTGTCTCAAAAAAACTTCTCCTTTTTTTTAACCCAATACAAATGTTCTTTTTAAGGAATATAATAAAAAAAAGTTTGTCACAATGCTGAATAGGCATTTTGAAGTTTACCTGCCAATCAAAGTTGGGTATTTTATAACCTGATATTTTAAGTCATTAGGAAAACTAGCAAAAATGACAAATCTGAACGGAAACCACTTGGCCCAGTCTCTACGATCTTTTTAGCTATATGTTGTACAGTTACCCTTGAGGAGTTAGTGGAAAGTTCGCTTTAGATCTTGTTCACATTCTATCCTTTTCCTTGGAAATCGATCTTAGTGGCATAAATATATGATATAATGTTCCAAATCTTTTAATGTTTACTTTCTATGCAATAAAATCTTGCAATATAATAGCTCTCGTGCAATCAAAGGTTTGCTATATGCTGAGACTGCCAAAATTTTCACCAACTACCGAAGTTATACTAACTGTAAATTTTGATGTTTTCTGAAGTGTCTCTGAAGAGTATCTATTTGGTAAAATATTTGGTTTAGTTGCGTATGTATGTGATGGTTTCTTCACACAATTTTCATTGTAAAAGTTAACTTATATTGATTCTAGCGATTTTAAGAATGTAAATTTTTTTAGAGGGAACACAGCAGTTTCTTTAAGCAGTTAGCTTTATTATTATTATTATTATTATTATCAATGTTTACCCAGGATAGCCTCTTCAGTTCTGATAGAACTGTTATCAATGAGGGTCCTGCATAGGAGGTCCTAGAGCATTTAAAGCCCCCATTTGGGCTATGGAAGCCACAAGTATATCGCTCAACCAGACAACCCCCTTAGACATCAATTTCACTCTCGAGCTGAGTGCTAAGCTGAGTAGATTGATTCACACTGTTATAGTCGCTGACATGACTCTGCCAGGATTAGAACCCTGACAACCACTCTACCACAAGGCCACAAGTCGGTGCAAGACTCCAATACATACATTTTGTGTCATAACTTATTCAGCAAAAATATCTAAAGGTAGTTATGGTTTAAAGCTTCCCTTATTGCTTTTCATAAAATTAACTGATCCTGTGAGCCATTATGCCATAAATAATGTGGCCTCTTAAAGGTCACTAGAAAATAATAATCATCACAATAATGGAAAAAATGTTAGAAAGTAAATGGTAATACAAAAAGTATATTCTTACATCAATTAGAAAGTTCACCATTTTTAGTAAGATGAATGCAGCACATTTTTTTGACAATAGATATATACAAATTTCAAACCTATAACTTTAATAAACTTAGAACCCATTAAAATCTGAAATAAGCTTGAAATAAAACATAAGGTTTCAAAGCTTCTTCATATTTTCAAGATATTGACAAAATACATTTTACAGAATGTATATATACAGGACTGTAGTAGGTAAATCAACTCACATCTAAGATTTTTATATGGTCTTTTTCACAAGGAATTCTCGGTGGATCCCAATTAGCTTTGTCATTCCATGTATTATAGAAGAGCCACTGCTTCTCAAGACCAAAAATACCAGATGGAATGAAGCCTAAAATAAAGAAAGATTATATATATATATAAAATAAATAATTAGGCATTTATGTTTAAGGTGTGCAATAAAAGGGTAAAAAATTTGTACACTTTCACTTTAAAGTGACCATCTTGTGGCAGTCAAAAGAATAGAATTTGTTATACTTTTGAATGGCGAATGGGGTCACTCTTTAGTAAAAACATAAACGTTCTACCTGTCACTATAACATACGCGCACAACTCTACACACTCCTAACCTAAAGAGTTTTAGGTGTGTTTTTTGGCACATCTGAGGTGCTTTAATACGAACAACTTTTCACAAGCTTATTTATTATAAAGCAATTTTGTAAAATAAGATTTCTGTTCTATTGATTTGTTTCTGCTGGGGAATGACAAAAAATAAGACTTTTACAATAGACATTAGGTAGCACTTTCTGTGTATTTCCATGTATTTTGTTATTTATAGTTTGCACTAGGTATTCTCCTATTTAGATGGTATTCAATCTTTCCGAAATACATCTATAGTCCTCTCCAATAATTAAAAACAAAATAGGAAACCCCTTTATTTTTCACCTTTTTGATGTAAAAACAATGATGAGAGCAATAAAGCCAATCAGTTAATAACAGATTATTATCATTATAAGGGTATATTTTTAGTATTGTACTTATCTATTATAAAATACAAATAACAGCGCCCCAGCAGCCCCCAATAAATATTATTTTTCACTTACAAAATACTATAATTCCAAAGAACTGTGCTACTCCCCTCATCTTGCAATCTCAAACCACAATCAAAGAACTCAACAAAATTACCTTTGATAAAAATAATAAGCGTTTAACATTTATTTAATTTATTTAAGCGGATCAAGGTTGAATTGTATAGTCACACTGACAAAACAAAGCGGTCCTGACAAAAAAAAATCAAAACTCAAAACTTGTTGTGTAATCATGTAATACTCTCACGAATGATTTAGCCCGGCCTCCTTAACTCTTATTTTCCTCTGCTGGATTATTCCTGAACTGCATGAACCCGGGCTATGAAAAATTTTGAGTTTGAGCTTTGTTTTTTGTATGCGTTTTTATCATTCATTATCATCTTTTACACAACTTTTTACTTTACAAATCTCCAACAAAAAGAATATCTGTCTTATACTCATAAAAGCGTAATAATGCATTCATGATTAGTTATTTTTTTTCAATTCAAATTTCGAATGAGTTTCTCTCATCTTTTGAAACTCTGGCAAAGAGGGAGAACACTTGTCCTCTTCTGCAAAAAAGAACAACAGAATGAATTGTTAGAAACCATACCTTTATAAAATGGGTCAATTTTAGTTTCAGGCTTTTGTGTCACAAGGAGCCTCCTCCATCATCTCCAAAATTATGAATTTTTGTAAATGATAGAACATTTCTCAATGAAATTCCATGCTTTTTGTCAAAAGTTTTTCTCTTGATGTTAATTCTCCCTTTAACAGAGGCTGACCTCTTAATGCCTTTTCTGCAAAATTGAAGAAGTTCTGACCATGGGTTGAGAAATGTTGAATGGCTGTTAGAATCGGTAATATCACTATTTGCAAGGCTAAACAGAAGCTGATTGATGGAGACTCACTTGATCAAACCTCAGGAGTGAACTGCAAATATACCTTTCCCATTTATAAAAACAATCGAGAGGAATGAAACCAATCACAGAATTCTACATTTATAATTCTATTTCATAACGAAACACTTTATGTTTCTGTTATTATTAGTTTAACATGACAACAAACAGAGGCAGCTTTCAAGCAAAGAAAAAGGTAGCTGTGTCATTCACAATCCGTGATGAGGTGGAGCCAAAAAATAGACTTGGTGTGAATGCATTGCAATACGATCCTAAATTAAAAAGACTGTTTACAGCTGGTAGAGATTCTATTATAAGGTGTTGGAACCCTGAAGATGAAAGGGTATAATCTTCTTGAGCCATGTATTTTTAGATCTGCTTGAGTATAAGATAATTCAAGTGAATAATAATTGAATTGTTTGATAAGTTTTTGTAACGTGATGCAGGAACACAAAACAGTACAGCCTGAAAGAAACTATACACATTCCCAAAGGAATGAATTTTAACATGAAAAAGATTTTTGTGTACAGTTTTATGTTACAAAAAGTTGTTATTAAAATCTTTTGTATTCTACACAGTTCGTTAGACACGCGATTGAATTGAACATAAAAATGCATGTAATAACCAAGAGACTGTTTAATTCTGTTGAATCTGTTTTACATTTAAATATGGCGAGACGGGAAATGTTTTTTGTTCGTAATATATGAATCATGCACCCATGATGATGTCACATTATCTACAAAGAAATTCATTTCAAATTTATAGATTTTATTACCCTGCTTTAAACAAATCGATTTTATATTGTTTTATAGCACACGTATCAGCATTCATTTGAACATCACACAGACTGGGTAAACAGTTTGGTTCTTTGTCGAAATGGAAAAACCTGTACGTGTTCTGAACATTATTTCTTTCTATATTAACCATGTAATGTAAAACATATCTATACTTGGGTATTCAAAATTTATTATGGAAATGTTTTAGTGTTATCTGCATCTTCTGATACAACAGTTAAAGTTTGGGATGCCAGTGGAGGCTACTGCATGTCAACATTACGTACTCACAAAGATTACGTCAAAGCACTTGCATATGCTAAAGACAAAGAGTTAGTTGCTAGTGGAGGCTTTGATAAACAAATTTTCTTATGGGACGTGAATGTGCTTACAGCACTCACTGCCACTAATAACACTGTAATAAGTGAGTAACCGTTAATCAGCTAGTCTGAGATTTTGTCTATATACAGTAATTGGATGTTTTATTAACTAAAGTATAGCTCCATTTGGGACTAAATCGAATGACATCACACAGAAGGAAAGCAAGGTGCATTCAGAGTGATAGCTGTTTTTGTTATCCAGTCCTTTTGTTTTTGATTTGAAACCTATTTCATAGCCTGACAGTATGGAGTCTTTTTTGTTTTCTCTTTGTTTACATTTTCTGATGGAGCCAGTCTCTAGGGGAAAATATCAACCGACCATGTGACGACAATTAACCTTAAAATTAATCACAATTATTCATTGAAAAAAGGTCCTACTTTGTAGGGATGCTAATAATAATAATTTATATTTGAAATAATTTACATGAAATAATGTATTTTAACTTGGACTTTCCTTGGATTGGGCATGACAATCTTAGCCCCCGAATAGCTATTATATGAAATGATAGGCTTAATTACACCCTAGTTGGTTCGCAAACTTCTTGGATCTTTTGTTTACATAATTGTTTTCATTTTTTAGCCTCTTCTTTAAATGGACAAAAAGAATCTATATATAGTTTAGCAATGAATTCTTCTGGATCGATACTTATTTCTGGCTCGACCGAAAAGGTTTGTTTATGTTTGAACATTATATATATTAATGCATTCAGTCAAAAGACTACTGCAAAGTAAAAGCTATAAAGTCAAGTATTATAACTGCTGAGAAGGAATGTAATCATGAATAAGCATACTATACAGTGTATTCAGACTATCAGGACAAACTGTTGCAGCCCTCGACATGAATAAATACCTGGAGCTCCAAAACGCTCACATGAAAATTGTCACGCCAGTGGAGTCCCTCTCCATTCAGTCAACCTAATTATTTATGGCATAGATAATTAAAGACCAAATTAGGGAAATGTTTTTTTCGGGGGGAAACAATCTTGTGTGTCAAAATTGGGGAAAGATTGGCATATATATTAGTTGAACAAAACATGATTTTTTTATGTAATAGCCTTGAATCAATAATTTTTTGAAAAGTTCTAAAAATAGAGTCTGTCCTCAGATAGGGTTGTGTCGGTGTTGTAATCACACTAATATGAGCACTATGGTTTAGGTGATGCGAGTTTGGGATCCACGTACTTGCACGAAAATAATGAAATTGAAGGGACATACTGACAATGTGAAAACAATAGTCTTAAAATCTGATGGATCTGAGGTAGGTATTAAAGTATGAACAGTGTATTATGATAATGATTATTATCTAATATCTTAAATTTGCTTAAAATGCCAAATTGGCACATTGTTTATTGAACCAATTTTTGAGTGGTGAAAACAAAAAAAAATTAATTGAATTCTCTGTTTCCCCTTATATGATTTGTAGTAAAATATTAAAATTGGTTCAATTATAATTGAATGATGTAAATTGGTAAAATATTATTATAGACTTTCAAGATTTTTTTCAAAGTATTATTCAAAAATTATGCAATGTTTTGATTCTGGATTAAAAATCTGGATTATCTTCAAAACACTTTTTGATATCCTTAGATTTCAAACCACCAATCTTGAATAACATTCCTGCATTTCGTCTAAAAACTACAGAAATTACTAGCTGCAGTACAACCTGAAAGAAATTTTACTCGTTTGCAAAGGAATGGTTTTAAAAGAACATAATTTCTGCTTAAAGTTTTATTTCTTACATGAAGTGATTATGTTTTCAACAAGATTTATATGAAATCTCAAGTTAGATAAACAAAGGACTGTTAACTTTTTAAAAAGGCTACTCTTCGTGAAACCTAAAGTTGTCTTTTACAGGGACATGTAAAGTTTCTTTCGGGGTGTACTTTAATGTTGATTTTAATCACTATTATTTTGTTTACATTATTCATTCTCAATTAATTCAATCAATAGTGTCTCTCTGGAAGTTCTGATGGCACAGTGCGACTATGGTCAATCGGCCAACAGCGTTGCGTGGCTACGTACAAACTACATGATGCTGGGGTCTGGGCACTGGCTGCTAATGACAATTTCGATTACTTTTATTCCAGTGGTCGAGACAAAAAGATATTTTTTGTTGACTTAAACCACGATGAAAACCCAATGTTTTTGTTTGAAGAAAAAGCACCCGTGTTATCGGTGAGTTGTGAATAATGGAAAGTTTTTACACAGATGGGTGTAATGTTTGTTTATTTGTTTATTTGTTTATTTGTTTGTTTGTTTGTTTGTTTGTTTGTTTGTCAACAAATTTGTTATCTTTCTTGTTGAACTTTCTTCAGCTACAACTAGTTGAATCTTCTTCATTACTTTGGGTTGGTACGACCAATTCTGATGTCAACTGCTGGGTAATTTCAAAAATTATTTTGTTGTTATTTGTTGTTAATAGATACAAATTTTGCTGGTTGATTGACATAACTCAAAATTCGACTACTATGTTTGTTACATTGTTGTTCTAATTTATTAGCCAGTTAACGTTCAGCAAAACTCTGCAGAAAATGATGGAGATTTAGAACCATACTGTCCTGTGATTAAGCAACCTGTAAAAGTCATAGAAGGTACCCTTTTTATACACTTTACTTCTGTTAGTGAGGACCTGCATTACTGAGACTTTTCTTTAGTGGGACCAAATCAGTTGGTCCCTTGAAATTCGTGTTGATGAAAGTCCCACTTAAAAAGTGATTCACTTATAGTAGGACATTCGTTAGGTGGGAGGGATTTCTTTGGTCCCTTTAAGAGTCTCAGTTAAGGAGAGTATGCCATAGTATTTCATATTATTAAAATGCTTATAGGTTATGTTGAACAAATAAATATTCCAGTTTTATTAATGGTAAATAAAAGAAGAGATTTATTTAAATTAGAAATAAGCTTTTTGATTTAAAAAATCATCACCGGTACATTATATACAAGTGTTGAAAAATTTTTAGTTGTTTTTCTATTTGAATTTTGTGGTTTTTAATATTATATTTTTAGGAGCTGCTGGTATCAAACAAATTCACGTTTGTAATAATAAGAGATATGTCCTGACGAAAGATTCTGATGAGAATGTGGCATTGTGGGATATCTTAAAAGTATGATGGTGTTTTTGTTTTACATTATAATGTTTTATCATTGGGATCAAATTTGGTTGAACAGTTTGTTTGGTGTTTTCAAGCGTATCGAATTATTGTCTAGACAAAGAAATTGACTAGCTTTGGTCGTATCAACTACGAAGATGAATGCATGCGACGACGAGAAATGGTTTTTGTACCCAATTGGTTTTCTGTAGATGCTAAAACTGGAGTATGTTCACATATTGCCAATGATTACTTTTATTGTTAGTGTATTTATATACAATTAAATTATGTATTTATTTTTGGGTTTAGATGTTGAATGTTACTCTAGACGAGTCAGACTGTTTCTCAAGTTGGATGGTGGCCGAAGACGTGCCAAAATTACCGATAGAAGACCCCAAAAAAGGTTCAGGAAATTGTCTTGTAACAAAACCAATCTTTCTTTTGAATAATGAAATATTAATAACTAAACCACTGTTTTGCTGGGTAATTTGGGAATAAACACAGTCCTGTCCTTTTGTTGAAATCATTTATGCCATATTAATGAGTCTTTTAATTGAGGTGAAATTGTAGTAATATTGCTGGTGAGCAAACTCCAAATGGTAATGTTATGGGATAGGATACTGTATTGAATTGATGGCTGTTCTTATTCATCTGCCAGATCTTATACTTTGTATTTTTTTCTTATAGTGGCCGGTGATAGTCGGTTCAGTAAGTAATCTGTTGGCTTTTTTCCCTTAACTTTTGAAAACATCCATCATCATCAGTATTGAATTGAAATGCTGTTGAAATTATTTCACATTGCATGTTCACAACAAGTTTCCATCAAATATCTTGTGACAAGTCACCTGATCCAACAAAATTCTGTCACTTGCAATTAAAGAAATTGGACTGACTGTTCTTTGTTGTGCTTTGAATTTGCAGGACAGGATGACATAATGCAGTTTCATATATAGCTACTCTAGGACTGATACAAAACAACAGACAACCCCCACCCCATCCCACCCCACCCAAATAAAAACAATTCACTAAGGCACTGTTTATACGAGGAAAAGCTGGCCCTACCTTAGGGCTAGCCCTACTACCCAAGCTGAATACCAACCCTTATGAACACGCAGAACAAAGAAACATTTGTTCAGTGCTTTAATGGCTAATATATTTCTGGTAATTCTGCTATTTTTGCAACTCCAAGGTTTGGTTACTGCACTTATTTTGACGCAAAGATGTATTTAAAATTTAATGTTTGCATTAAGCTATGGAAATTGAAGCAAGTACAAGAAAAAAATGACAGAAAAATATAAGCTTTAAAACAGATAGAAAATCAAGCATAATCTGGAGAAGACTTGAAAGATTGGTGGATTAACTTAGTGGGCAAAATCTTCTAAAAGTCTCTGTGGAGGAGTGTTTTTATTGCTTGCCATTCCTGTAAAAAACACTCCTCCTTATAGACGTTTTGAAGATTTTACCCACTAGTTACCTAATTCAAGGAGTATAGCATGACGATAAGTGGAAGTAAAACTTTCAAATGCCAAGTTCTGAATTCAGAAAAACTCAAACCTTATATATTTAACCTGCCCATGGCTGCTGACACTGAAAAGAAACTTGCAATCACACTGTGTTATCTAAAAGACACTCCCTCAGTATGACATCGAATACGTTTGGAGTGGCATTATCAACTTTTTCAGCACACAGAATAGAAACGAAGGACCAGTATTATATTCGTTGATGACATGAGAGTGAAATCTGGAGCTTTTGAAATAAAATTTGAAATGCTTATATATGGTTGCATAGATGGCACCCATATTCGGATAAAAAGGCCTGTAGAAAATTCATGCTCAAACGAAGATTTAGAACCGACCTGGACATAGTTTCTGTGCTTATATGAATTTCTTTGACAGAATTTCAACCTCCTTTGCCAAGCTACCCTGGGCTAGAACCATCCCTTCCTCATATAAACAGTGCCTAATTCATTAAAATTCAATGCAATGGTCTTTTAATAATCATGTGACCTTTTACTTCACAAACTCTACAAAGTCTACGAGGAGGAGTGTTTTCTATAGAAATGACAAGCACTTTTGGCTGCTGTTTCACTAAAAAACACACTCCTCCACAAAGACTTTTTGAAGATTTTGCCCACTGGGCTTTTGCAAATTTCTGTTTCAATGCCTGAAATTTAGTATAAACTTTTGAAAGTAGTAAGTGATAACAGTGGTCATAACATTTCCCTTGACTCAACATGACTTCAACTTTCAACCAGTTAATATTTGACCCAGTTTAAGCTTGTGCAGTAAGTTTTACTTACAGAATGACTCGACACTTTCATGAATAGTTTTTCTGCGTTTAGTAAATTATGGTGTTTTACTCCTGCGTGCATTGTTGGAGTAT
This sequence comes from Turritopsis rubra, assembly GCA_039566895.2. Classification (NCBI taxonomy): domain Eukaryota; kingdom Metazoa; phylum Cnidaria; class Hydrozoa; order Anthoathecata; family Oceaniidae; genus Turritopsis; species Turritopsis rubra. The sequence continues at coordinate 14,846,007 of CM077617.1, read as the reverse complement.
TGGCCTGAGACCTATGGCATTGTAGACCAAGATGAAGCCTGCCCAGAAGAACAGTCAGCAACCGATTCTATTGGTAAGTTGTCCACCAATGTTTTAGCTTTTCATTCTCGAAAGCTCACTTTGTATCACAAAATAATCCAAAGGTTCAATACCACTATGATACCCTTCTGAAAACAGAAGAATTGTCCCTTAGAAAACTCAGTAGTCAGTGGCGGATCCAGAAGTATGTCGAAATTTGTAAAGGGGCACATAATTTCTGTTTTCAGTCTGTATCACCAATGGGCTTATTTGCACGTTTTTCTTTTATAATTAAATAGCTCACATTCCTCTCCACAAATTTCGACATGCCTCCATATTTGCTACTGGTAGTCTTGTATGCCTCAAGTCAAAGACATTTTGAAGTGTGTATTCACGAATTGTTATCATTTCTGATTTTTCTTAATGATCTTAGTGACTGGATCGGACATTAATGTTCAAGTTGATGCAGTAAGTTTTGCTACTTGTTTTCTCTTGTTTTTTCCCCTTCACAGTTGCTTTATAGGAGCTCAAATGTATGCGAATAATTGAATTGAAACCAGACCGACATTGTCAGACAAGATTTCAAGAGTCCTTGAGTCATTGAGACTCTCTCTCTCTCTTGAGTCACTGAGTCATTGAGAGATCCTGTCTATAAATTTGGAAATTCATCAAATCTTAGAGAACGGAAAATAGGGACAGTGAGTTGTCCAAGAATATGGAAACTTACAACTGAGAATATTAGAGACTTTAGAATCAGTAAACAGCTTTAAATTTAAAATTAAATCATGGAAAACTGCTAAATGTCCCTGCAGACTTTTCAAAATCTACATTGACAAAGTCGATTTTATTTAATCATACCAGACGTGATTGTCTCTTTTATTGTTTTGTTTTCCATTGCTTTGTTATGTTATTTGTTTTGTTAGTATTTTTTGGTTCTTATTTTTTTTTACATTTTCCTACTTATTGATGTCTTTAGTGTCAAACACTATGAAGTGCACATGATGAAAATCGTTTTTCTATAGTTATGTTTTTATGTCAAATTTAAATAACGATAATCTATCTTCTATGTTCTTGAATTTCTATTCGTTTAGAAAACGCCCTGTAATGGGTTTTTTTCTGTGCCGTCTCACACACCGCTGGTGTTTGGTGAAAGTGGAGGTTGTGGGCGTACGTTCTTCCGCCTGCTTGTTGCTGACGCCAATGGTGAAAACGAATGCGCCATACTGACTGAAACTATTCCTTCGTGGGTTCACGATATTGTCAACAAAGTAAGCTTCGTGATTATTCTGTTTATTTAGTGTAACCCGAGTCTTGAAGGGTGTTCAAGGTAAAATCTCGTATCACAAACGTTTCGGTGAGAACTCTTATAAAAGTGTTTGAAATAACGAGGCAAAAGTTGTTTATAAACTCAATAACCCAAGGTTTACACCATGAACTTTACTGATACGAAATTTTGCCTATGTGTTTGAATTGGTTCTACCCGCCGACTTGCAACTGGGAAGTTGACTTACCGCCAGAGATGCGTATAGCATTGCTCTTATTTACTCGAAGGCCAGCATGCAGTCAGTCAATGTCAATGTTTTTAAAGCCCATCAGAGTAAAGTTTCGAGATACTACATGACTGAGACTCGAATACTGAGACTGGCACTGTGTGAATGCAATACACCTTTCAGTGGGTAAAATCTTCAAAAAGTCTATGAGGAGGAGTGTTTTCTATAGAAATGGCAAGCAATATCGCCTGCTGTTTCAATTAAAAAGTACTCCACCACAGAGGCTTTTTAAAGGTTTTGAACGCTGGGCTTTACGAATTTCCGTTTCAATCCCGATATTTTCCCATCTGTCCTTTCAAGCCTCGTTTTGGTGAATAACTGCAAGTGGCTGTAGGACAACTTGCTATAATTTTACAGAAACGATAGGTTTTATTTTATAATTTTATAGGTTCCATATAATATCATACAGTTTCAAGAGTTGAAAGTTTCTTATTTTCGTTTGAACAAACGAGGCATTACGCTACAATTACGTTATATTGCCTTCTCGTTAACCCAGACAGAGTTTTGACCGCAAATAGTATTGATGATCGTATCTTATCTTGTCACACACAAACCTGCAGCGTAGATTATAATAGTTGCTATCAATTTATTTCAGAAAAGCCAACCTCGATTCAACAAGATTACTTTCATGTTGGTACCTCTTAACAATGGCTCCAAGAACAGTAAAAGGTAAGCCATACATAGTTGACACTAATGCAATTTTTGTTATTAATCCGTTATTAATCATTATGTACTTTCCAAACCGCTAGCGGAGCGGATCTTGTGGGTAGACTACACCTTGACATGAATTCGGGAAAGGTGTATTGAACTCACGACCTCTCACTTGACAGGCGATGGCTCTACCGACTGCGCTACTGATCAAATGTCATTAACCTCGGTATAGTATTTGCATCTCTGAAGGTTCAGTTGGACTTGAATCCTGTGAACCAGTGGGATGCCATTGAATTGATGCACAGAGACGGATATCAACTTGCACCCAACCCTTTAACTTTGTGATTCAATTAAAAAATACCGACAATAGAACTTCACAGTGGAGGAGCAGACCTTTCTACTAACTGTGTTTGTTTCCTATGATTTCTTTTAGAGATCGTTTAACTGCCAGCGACATGATACACGTCAAGAAGGTCATGGAACATGTTTACGAGAAAATCGTGCTATCCGATAATACCTCAAGTTCGTCAAACAACGAAAAACCGGCAATGCCACCCGAAGAATTATCGGCACAAGCAGAATCTAAAATTGAAATCCACTGCAATGACATGGTAACTATAGTAACCATCGTTTGTTTTCGGGGTTAAAATGATTGACTGGAATGATTGTCCACCCATCGCGTTTGTAAGGGTTACAGAGTCTTACTTCCAAGTAACGCCTCATTTCCAAGTAACGCCTCATTTTATGTCTCTTCTTAGATTTTTAATTTTTTTTAAAAACGACGGTGAAAGTGTTGACGCAGAATAATGCTAAATAGGGCCTTAATTAGGGGTGGCACCGGCCAGGGACGTCCTGGGATTTCTAAATTTTTTTGAAAAATCCTAGAAATTATGGAGCAAATGTCCTGGAAAAATTATTCTGGAAAGTCCTTATCCTGGATTTTCATTGAAATTTTCCTTTGGCAACCCTGTTCATTACAGATGTTTGTTGAGTCGCTTCAATTAAGTTCGGACCAGCTCTCTGCTAAATTCCCTACACTTCCTCAGTCTATTCATTCTGTTTGTTTGTTGTATGGAGCGCCAAACAAACATTGACTGTTCTTGTTTGTTTGCTTGTAGCTTTTAGATCCAAAGATGGATTTACGAACAATCAGATACTTCATCTGGAAAAGCAGTTCGGACTTGATACTGCATTTCAAAGTTTTGAAATAACGCTGTTATAAATACCGTCTCCCCCAGTCAAAGACGCGGAATAGTTCATATACATCTTTGAGGAGAAATTCCCTGTCTGCAGATTTGGAGTGGTAAGCAGTTCGCGGTGTCAATCCCTTTGTGTTCCAGGCAAAGGATTTTACCAAATCATGAACGCTTCTCTACTGAACGCAATACCACTCGTGTACCCAGCTGCGAAACGTCGAAGAAACGAAGCCTTTAAGACCTTTACCCGTGGCTTTGTTTAAACGTCTTACGTTTATCGTTCCACACCCATCATCGAAGCTTGATTCATCATTAGATTGATCATAACATTCTGCAAATAAACCTACGACTTTCAACAAACGAAAAAAAGATTTTAACAGTGTATGAAACAATGCAGAATGATAGATTAGCATTCTTTTTAAAGTTTTTTCACCTTGTGTCCCGATAAGCATCTCCCTTGTGAATTGTGCCAATAGAACGAACGGATTGGTATCTCAAAACTTTCGGTTGAAAGCCTCTCTTTTTTTATTTGAAAGAACGAGGCATGACGCAACATGACCTCGTTATCTCAAACCAAAATAACAGTTTGTTTTTTTGTTTTTTGGGAGGTTTTTTGGGTTTTTTTTACTTAATTTTCCCGAGGTTAGTTGCTCATAGACAGAAACACTGATTTGGGCGACTATCCAGGAAGTTTACAAGTTCACATAATATTTATTATTCATTCCAATGCCTGGATTTGAACGACGATCAGGGGTCGTTCGCGGGTATAAAATCATAAAAAAAATCATTCAAAAAGTGAGATTAGCATAAAAAAGCATAAAAATGTTCTACTACTTAGCATAGAATTCAAAAAACAATTAAATTTATCTTCAAGTATATATTTTATTAATGTTTCTTGAGAAATGAAATGATATTCCACTCTCCTGAAGTGTCAAAATTAGAACATTAATTAGAAATATAATATTTCAAAGTTCTCAGTGGCTGTGCCCCAGGCCAACCCTAGGAGCTGCATCATAACTACTAACTTTAGGCTATAAGAGCACTCTTATCAGTTACATTCACGCCTTCAATACCTATTAAAATAAAGCTCTCTCCCAAACAAATGAGAGAAAAGTCAGCAAAATCTTCAAAAGTCTCTGTGGGGGAGTGTTTCTATAGGAATGACAGCTGTGTTAAGTAACTTCCATAACTTCCTTGTTATTCTTTTCCTTCTTTTCTCCTTCACCTTCCGCTGAGGAACGATGCATATATGGGCCAGGTCACCCATGTATGCATCTGGTGATGGTGGTGATGATTGGTTTTTGTTGCTGCTGCTGTTAAAGTTAACAGTAGGTGAGAACCTGAAAAAACAACACGTCTAAAATAAATTCATCCATACAGGTAATACAGGTAACATTTTCCAAAATAGTAATCCAAAGTTGCGTTACCTCGAGGAAAGAGTCGTAAAACTGCGCAATGCGATCAGCTGAAACAGCAGCACGTGCAAAGGAAAACACTTGTGGCTTCCATAATGTCAAATTGTGTCGCAGCTTAAAGTTTTCCCAACATTGATTCGATGGAAGACCACGTTTAAATGGGTTTCCTCTTTTTGCCCAATCGCACCAGCCATCAAATAACTATGGATTTCGATTTTCCATAGCCTATATTAGTGGATTCATTCAGGTATCTAAAACATAAATTTCCCGGCTCTTGTTTCCTTTTCAAATTGGGGTGCGTTTTCTTACTTCAATTTTGATTTATAAAATCAGATTACCTAAGGAGGTATTCCTCATCTTCCACGGTCAACTGTCTTTTCAGGCCACTCAGTGCTCCGTGTTGAATTCTGCCTATAAAAACAAAATATTACTATCAAGTAAAAGTAACAGAAAGAATTTAATCATATTACATTGATTCACTCAAAAGTTTTGTTAAACAAACTGAATACCCACCATGGATCCTATCGCTCAGAGTAACCCTCGGAACTTCATGTTCTCTAGCAGCAGCAGAAAATGGTTTGCCTTCCTTAACTGCGTTAATAGCAGCTTCTAACTGTTTATTTTCATACAGCTTCAATTTTTTGGAACGATTCATTTTAAATAATAAATTCAAGTCGTCAAAAACACAAGCAGCAACAGCACAGTAACAGTAGAGAATGTTGAGACTTTTTGCGCTTCAAATTATACCTTTTGGGAACATGCACGCACTTGTTGTCAATTGGGGCCCTTACGAAATTACAAGGAGAACACGAACGGCAAAGCATTTTTTTTTTTCTAATTTCATCGGCCAAACGTTGTTATTACGGACAGTTCTTCAAACTTCGATTTCTTCGTGAGTTGTTAATTTTAAAATAATTTTCGATCATCCTCACGTCGGGCCATCCTCGTTATCGTAAGCTCCATAATATCATATCAGAATGTTTGAATGCAAATGTTACATGTGTTAACCAGGCTGCTCGTCATTCCCAAAGGAAACACTAGAGACGATATTTATTTTCTTTATCACTAATTACCCTTAAAACGTCTCGTAAGATTCCATAACTGTTACATCACGATATAAACAAACTCTGGTAATCAGCTGGTTATTAAGTATGTCGAACATAATATCGCACCGGGGAATATTTTCAAATATTTATTGGTAAAATCCAGTTAAGTTTTTTGTGTTTTTTACACTAGCTAACTTTTATGATCATCTTGATGTTATGATGATTGAATACACAGTCATGCATGCAAGCATTGTGCTAATAATTGATCACATTATGCATCTGTCCAACATATGCATCAAAACTCTTATTTTTAGAATGTCATAGTTTTTGTGGGTGAAATTGAATTTTATACTCATTTAAGAGAGTATAAAGAACAAATTCGAGTTTTAATGGATAACCGCTATTGCCGCATTTGGGAGGATGAAAGGGAGTCGAATTAGGAAAGATGGATTAAAAAAATCTATACGATGAAAGTTAAGATAGATTTCTGCAGGATGAAATTTCGCTGCATTTTAATTTCCTGTTTAGATTGGAATTTAATAGCTCACACTAATTTTTCGGCAAAACATATGATTCTTTTGACATTTAGTGAGTTATCAGAACTTCAGGAACTTCAGTAAACACACAAGACCAAAATACATGGTTTGTCGTTAAGCTTAGATTTCATCTGGAAAATCATGAAATTGTCTTTAAAGTACCATGCTCATTTAATTACGGGAGGAAGGCTAATAAAGGATGTTGTTTTTCTGATTTTCTGATAATTTTGGGCGGAAACGTGTAAGAAATTTCTATAAATATTTTTCCCACGATTTATTGAAATCTGCAAAACGAATACAATCTGTATATATATGTTATTCTATTAAGCGCCGTATCTAAGAGAGGAAATTTAAATTTTTGCGGTGACCAAATTTTTCCTCAACTTTTCCCCTGATTTTTTCTCCGATAAAGTACTTTACCTAGTGCTTGAAATATAGTAAAGTTGTGGCAAAAGCCAGCTTAATCAAATTTGTGATGTGAAAAAGTGTCCATATATAAGCCTCAATATTTGAACCAAAATCAACAAGGAGTTGCTTATACAACATTCTTTATAAACTTAAATTCGTATGCTGACAATATCCCCGTAACCAACTCCGTCTGTGTTTCCACTTCATGTTGTGTTTGTATTTCACATATTCGACAACGGTGGAAATCATTTTTTCATATTGGCTTGTTACAGGACTGGGTAACACATTTGGCGAATCATTCGTAATTATCAACACATTTGACCAATCATTCGTAATTATCAACACATTTGACCAATCATTCGTAATTATCAACTCCTTTGTATGGTTCCCAATCTCTTTGATAGCGACGGTTTATATTTATAGGCTAGGGTCATGTTTTATTGGACACATATTTATATCTCTTATTCACCTATTGTTTTAAAAGGGCATTAAATAGCATAGTTTTTCTAATATTTTCTTAAAGCATAAAAATTAAGTCTTCAATAGGATAAAGTCCTTAATTTCAAGGTTATTGTTTGGCTAAGACCCTTGGACTATCAGGTATCACTTTTGCACTACGAGTCCATCGCTTTACAAAGTAAGCTATTGACTCTCCTTTCATCCCTAACGCGGTTCCGTTATTGTTTACAGCAAGTGGAGACTCGCTTTGGTCATCGCTTATAGTCTAAACTTGTTCAACATTATTTATAGTTGGTCAGCGCTGCGAGGCAGCTGATCTTTCATTGTCCTGTGTCAGTCAGTCAGTCAGTCAGTCAGTCAGTCAGTCAGTCAGTGTGTAATGTTGCAGTTAATTCCGCCCTTTTATAACACTTCCTTAGTGTTGGAGTTCCTTATTTCCCGTTTCTTCAACACTCACTCGTCAATTTGATCGTTCGCTAAGAAAGTGGGTTTTAAAAATGGCGAAAAAGTTCCGGCTTTTGTGGATAACGTTTCTAAACGTGTGAAGAAGACAGAAAAACAAATTCTTTGATGAATTTGCAAGTATTCTGAGTGTTTTAATATTATTTTTAATTTATTAAGGAACTAAGTTTTTTGTGTATACTTTGTAACGATGATGGGGAAAGATGTTTGAGAGTTCTGGATATGAAAAGCAGCTTCTTCACCACCAACTCCAATTTTTAACTTGTTTCTAATTCCAAATAGTTATATATATGTTTGGTGAATCTGAAAAACTGCAGCATTTTTTCTGGCAACATTTTCTGTTTGTTTCAGACTTCTGAATGGCTTGTAGATTTTTGTGGCTGGCAACACAGCAATCCAGTTTAACAACACACCGTTCAATCATTGCATACTTTGATACGCGAATCAAGTTTTATGTGGATTTAACTTAGGATAGAATACTGGTTGTCTTTGTATTTTTATTTACGTTGGACCGCCTTGATATTTATCAGCAGATAAATTATGTCTATTGATTAGATTCTTTCGTCGGACAAATACTCTTTTTTCCACCGGAACATTTCCGATATCTCTCCGACCCTAACGGTTCCCTGGAAAAAACCTTGTTCCATTATTTGAGCTGATTTGAAACTATGAAAACCCATGTTTATTGTGCATTTTGTCATTCTTTAAAAGTAAAATAAAAGAAATCAAGTTGTCGTACATATGGCCAAAGAAAAACAATAGAAAGGGACACACAGTAGTCGAACCAAGTATGGTGATGGTGGTGATACATTGTGTAAAATTTGAGGGAAATTGTGTTATTAATTCCTCCATCATGTGGTTTGCAAGGGAAAAGATTTTCGCAGTTGTCTTGGTTTTAAATTTTTTGCCATTTTAATTTCACAGTTCCATACATCAAAAATTCGATATTTTGCACTATTTAATTTTGCGGTTCAACTGAATTGTGATCTTTCTGACATTATAAATACACAGTACAGTCAACTCCGCTATCTCGAATTAATAATGCAAAAGACCAAAAAAAAGGTTTTTTGTTAAACATTTTAATTTTTGGACTCCACTGCAAAATCGCAAAACTTTCATGCCACTACTATGCCAAAGTTTGTTTAATTTTATTTATATATAATTAGTATATTTATATATATAACATATTTTTCCTAATTTTAAGACGATTATATTTTGTAGCCAGTGAATTTCTATACAATTTTTTTGTGCTATTTAATTTAAGGGCTGTTCATATGGATAAAAATTACCTCGGGGTAAGCGGGAAAACTTTTCGACATACTAAGAAGTTTCGTTTTGTTCATATGAAAACAATTTCCTCAGTAAGCGAGGAAATGACATGCACGTACATGACGTAATAGTATTATGAACAAAAGAATGAATACAAAATTTTTCTGACTAAACATAAAATTCCCCCACGTACCGAGGAAATTGTGTTCATAAGAGAAAAATGTTCTCCCGCTCCCTGGTCGGCGAGATCCCACTTTCCTGGGTTTTCGTTTTCTCATATAAACGCATTTTAATTTTTATAGGATTTCTTAAGTACATAGTAGAAAAGCTGTCCCTCTTACTGGGGTAATTATTATCCATATGAGCGGCAACCCCTTATAGTGAAATCCTCAGAAAGTATGTAATAGTTATAATTATGTTTATATAATTAATATACTACTTTTCTGGACATCAGGGAAAGTCAGGGGGAAATAGTTTGGTCAAATATTTCAGGGAAAAGTGAGGAATTTAGATTTTTTTTTAGAAAAGTCAGGGAAATATCACTTGCTTAATTTTTTCAATGTTCTTGTATGGAATTTTTGGAAATTCTTCAGGGTATTTTTAGTTTTTGCTAATTTCAATTTTCAATTTTCTTTAAAAATATTCTAACTTCAATTTTTCTCGTTTTTCAGTCTGGGAAAACCATAAACGTCAATGAAAAACGTTTTCAAATCAGTATGAACGCCCTGGATGTTATTCGAATTTATATATAATATATATATATATATATAATGAATATACAGATAAGTATAATATGTATAACAGAATGGGAAAAAAAGTAGAACACAAAATAAGGTTTTATTAAAATCATTCTTAATAAGCAGCCTTCGCTTATAACATCCCATTGAAGTTGCAAGAAAATGATAAGCACCCAGCCGGTTGAAAGGAAAAATAGAGTTCATAGAATTCTACAAAGCAACAGAAGTATCTCCTATAACGAACCAAAACGGGAACTTATAGGAAATACTTCTCTATAATGGTTGTGTCTGGAATTTAATTCTACCGGTTAAAAAATTAAGCGATATCAAAATTTCTTCATAATTGTAACGCGTAATTTTATGGCGATAGCTATATGGCGAGAATCTTTTGGTGATCTTTTCTGATCTTTCGGAGAATGGCTTTCACCCAAATTGATCGCTTCCGTTTTGTTTTATTTGTCATCTTTCTGCGAATACGTTTCTTCAAAAGATGCAAAATGATAAAAAGTTTAGGTTTTCGTGTGTGTTTAAAAATACAAAATTGAGCGATCAATTTTACGCATCAGACGCTGCGGCGTCGGCGTTGGAATGAAATTCTGCGTTAAGCTCTTATTACCACATGAGAACTAAAGACTTAATTTAAGACATAGCTTGAATAACGCGAAAAACAGGGATGACATTTCACCAAGTGACGATAAGTTTTTATTACGATTTTGCTTATACAGAGTTCGTTACTTTAGAAAAATTCATATAATTCGAAGGGAATCCCAGAGGGAGGTCAAAAACATTTGTTCGAATTACACATGAGTTTTCGAATTATTAATATAATATTATAATATATTATAATATATTATTAATTAATATATCCTCAGGTTTTTTGCTTTATTTTTCATGAATGTGACGGTGGACGCTTGGTATCTGATAAGGCGAATGTCTTTATTTTATGATATCTGCTAATAGAAAATAAAACTCCTCTTCTTTTAAGGGGGAACTACTCTGAAGTATCAAAAATTACGAAAATTGTATTTTTTTAAAGCTTCCATTGCTGTGACATAACAGGTAATATTAAAAAATATGATGAGAAAGAATGTTTTCGGCATCTCATGAATAATTAATGAGCTCAATACTATGGAATGTGTACCAAAAAGGCGTACTTGCCCTGGAAAGTTTCTGAGAGAGAGGCGTTATTTGAATGTCTCTATTTTGTGATATCTACTAATAGAAAATAAAACCCCTTTTCTTTTAAGGAGGAACTACCCTGAACATTCGCCGTAAATGAATTAAAATAATGTAAAATAGTAAAATCGTAAATGAACCATAAGAGGTCGACGCTTGGGATGAGCGACGAAAATTGGCACAAAAATTCAATTTAAGTAATTTATGACCATAAAATTTCGGATTTCCTGAAATTGGTCAATTTTGGACAGATTACATGTTCCACTGTGCGCCTGGATAATGGAGACAAAAAAAATCAAATTCGCTCAACTTATCCGTGGAGGCAAGTGGTAATAACATTTATGTGAAATGGCAACTCAATTGCATCAAAATATCATGAGATATCTATCTGTTCCATGAATTCAGAAATCCAACTTTTGAGTAAAGTTAGTTTAAAAATGATCACCTTTATCCGTTTTTTCTACGTTAAATCAATGTTAAGTATATCTGCAGTCAAATTTCGATGTTGTGATCCTAAGATTTATATGAATGGTACTCCTTCAAAAAATTCTTTTAATTTAATAAAATTTCTGGATTTCTTCTATGTTAGTCATGATACCACTGGCATATCGCTGCGTCAGTTATCGTGGTACTCGTCTCCAACTGGGCAAAATCTTCAAAAAGTCTCTGTGGAGGTGTGTTTTTTTATTAAAACAACAGGTGATGTTGCTTGCCATTCCTCTAGAAAACACTCCTCCTTTTTGAAGATTTTGCCCACTGCGCTGCTGTTAAGAAAAACAAACTACTTACTCATTATTTGTATTGGTGTTGTTTGATTTTATTTATTTTATGTTATGTTATTATTTTTGAAACCTAGTCCCAATGTTGTTGTTTACAAATAGAAAGATATACCATCTTCATGTCATCTTCGCTTTAAACTCGTCGATGTCCTATTATACCACTTTTGATAATTCTCAAATAAGCGCCCTGTCTCTTCTAAGAAATATGTAGCTTCTCCGAATAATCGCCCCATTCTCAACACAGAGGGCGGACTTATTCGAGTGCAGAGGTGCTTTTGAAAGAAATATTTTAAGCACATCATGTTTTTGCACATCAAAATGCACAAAAAAAAAATGCTTTTTTGCGCAATCAATTGTTCGCGCAGCGGCTCTGCACTAAAATTAGATGTGAGCGATAATTTAGTGAATTAAGGTGTTTCATTTAATTTGGGAGATTACCCTCTTAATGCTCCATTTTCCTCCCAAAACAGTGCCCCTCAACTTCAAGCAACATCTCTCTTCTAGAACAGAGCCAGCAGCGCGAGTCGGACTGGTGAAATTTCCATAGTTTTGATGACATTAATTAGGTATTCATGAGATTTCGAAAACATTTTTTTTCAATATAATCGTCACAACCTTGTCGAGTCGGACTGGGAGTTCATATTGATTTTCAAAAGTATATAATACTAGCACGTTACCATTGTTTTCAAAGAGGAAACTAGTAGCTTTTAAGCGTAACCCCCACCCACCAACCCCGGATTTCTGAAAAATAGGAATAAAAAGAAATACATACACATGAATCGCTCTATAATTATTTTTTCAAAATCATATGCAAAAATCCACCACGTACCATTTTGAAGCCGAAAGTGTAACGAATCGGATGACGTAATTGTTCAGTTTACAGTTTACAGAGAAAGTGAGTCATAACGTAAAAAGTGTAAATGCTTTATATATCTTCTGAATAAGTTAACATTTTTTTTAATTCTATAAGACCATTATCATGAATGAAAAAGTCAACATTTTTGGTCAATTTTTCATAATAAAATATCATACTCAAATAGACCTATGAATAATAGGGACCCAAGGCGCTATTTTAATCAGGGGCGGTAATTCAGATAAATATGGTAAACAGATCAAAACAAATGTAAACAAATGCAATGGCTTCAAACATGGCGGACATAAAACCGTCGCTCCGTAAACTTTGACGTTAAAAAAAACAAAAACGCAGATGAAGGTTATATTGTATCTTTTCAACGCAACAAATTGCTGAAAAAACCCAAAAGATATCAAAACCTGAATTGACAGTTTGAACAACAGAAAAGAAGAAATGAGCACATCAACAAGAACAGATGATGGAGTAGAAATTGCTGAAGTTCCGTGCTTAAAATGTGGTAAACGATTCCGCACTCCACGGGGTGCACTCCAGCATCAGAGACAATGTAAAGTAATTGGAAACAGAGTAGAAATAGGTGAACCACCACCTCCACAGCCATCAACTAATACAAGTATTGCGATTGGAAATGAAGATAACCCAGAACCAGAACGTTATTACTGGGCCGAAGTTAAAGGTAGCGACTTTATCGAAATGATAAACGAAAGTTATGAAAAAATCATTTATTGAATACGAAACCTATTCAACCTACCAAGTGGAGGTGCCGGTAAGGATTTTATCAGAGAAGTGACAAGATTACTGAATGCTTGGACGGAGAAGAGCCCTCTCCGAACTATTTCAATGAAAGCAGTATATATCATGCTTGCTCTGCTCTTCCAGAAACCAAGCAAAAATTCAAAGGCGAAAGACCATACAAGAGCATTGGAAAGAAGATTGAAGCTGTGGCACCAAGGTAACATTGCCGAGCTGGTTGATGAAGCAGAAACCATACACTCAAGGTTATCGAGACCAACTGAGAGAAGAAACATCGAAACTATCTCAAAAATGTTTAAAGATAAAATGCAGAAAGGCGACGTTAACGGTGCAATCAAAATCCTAACAAATAATATGCGTGGTGGAATACTACCTATAAATGACGAAACAATTGGATTGTTAAGAGAAAAACATCCCGATGCGAGAGAAGCCGACGAAAACAACAAACTTGAAGGTCCTTGTGAAAGAATAAATCCGGTAGTGTACGAAGCAATTGACGAATCACTGGTTATGAAGGCAGCACTTGAAACTAAGGGTGGTTCTGGACCGTCTGGTCAAGACTCTGATGGGTGGAGAAAAATCTTAACATCAAGAATGTATGGTGACTGCGGAAGAGATTTGCGATAGCAAATATAACCAAAAGCTTATGCACACAGAGTGTAGACGACAAATCGCTCGAAGGGTTTCTGGCGGGTAGACTTGTCCCACTAGACAAACAACCCGGTGTTCGACCTATCGGTATTGGTGAAGTCTTACGCAGAATCTGTGGGAAAACCGTTATGTCAGTGATTAAGAAGGATATAATCACATCAAGTAGCAGAGTTCAAATGTGTGCCAGGCAAAAAGCAGGCGGAGAAGCTGCAATCCACGCAATGAGGAGGGTTTTCGAAACTGAAGAAGCAGAGGCAGTACCTTTGGTAGATGCAGAAAATGCGTTCAACAACATAAATAGTCAAGCTTTTCTGCACAACGTAAAAATGATATGCCCAGTATTCGCAAATTATGTCATCAATTGCTACCGAACACCTGCTAGGCTGTTTGTCATCGGAGGAATCGAGTTGAGTTCAAAAGAAGGAACTACACAAGGTGATCCAATCGGCATGGCAGTGTATGCGACAGGAACAACGCCTCTCCTTGACGAATTGATATCAGCCATTGCAGATCATGACGAGATGGCTGCATTTGCGGATGATATAACAGCTACGGGGAAATGTGAGTCACTACGAGAATGGTGGGATAGCATTACAACTGTAGGTCCCCATTTCGGATACTATCCTCAACCCAAAAAATCATGGTTGATTGTTAAAGAACATCATTTAGCGAAAGCCCCAGAAGTCTTTCAAGGTACAGACATAAAAATAACAACTGAAGGTGAACGACATCTTGGTGCTGTGATTGGAAGTCAAGAATACCAAGAAAAATATTGCAAAAGCTTGGGGGGAAAATGGTCGGAAGGGTTGTCCTTTCTTTCTAGAATAGCAGTGACACAACCACAAGCTGCTTACTCATGTTATGTCAGTGGTTATCAACATAAATTTTCCTACTTCATCAGGACAATACCGGGTTTTGAGAGGTACCTCCAACCGATTGAAGAAATCATTCCGCATCAGTTCATACCAGCAATCACGGGAGGTAAAACCATCAACAACAGCGAGCGTGATCTGTTAGCATTGCCTTCACGTTTGGGAGGCCTTGGGCTCAAAAATCTATGCGAAATTGCCCCAATTGAGCACGACAACTCTAAAGCTGTGACACGGCAGTTAAAAAACAAGATACTAGGAATGAATGATGAAGAAATTGGGAAAAGTGTAGCTACTATCAAAAACGAAAGACGACAAAAAAATAAAGAAAAGTTGGAAGAAATTAGAACGGACACGAGTGACGATCAGAAGAGAACGAACGAAGCCAACTCAATGGTCGGAGCGTCAAATTGGCTAACAAACTTGCCAATTAAAGATTTGGGTTACGAACTCAACAAAGAGCAATTTGAAGACTCCATACGCATCATATGCAACTGGTCACTACCTCGACTACCTAGCGAATGCGTATGCGGAAGCCGATTCGACATCACACATGCGCTGTCATGCAAGAAAGGAGGCTTCTACAGTCTTTTAAGATCAACATTGTTGTGTGTTAGAGGTTCACGCTCGCTTAGAATCGAACACAACCTAAATGACATTCGCCTAGCCAACGGGATTTCAAAGGTTAGAAGCACCGATTAAAGATAATGTTTAAATAAGAGTTTATCTGAACTGTGAAAAGAAAAGCTGTTTATATCTCTAATGGAATGGAAAGAAATAACTTGTAAAATCTTTGAAAAAAACCCAAAAAAACAAACAAACAAAAACAGATCAAAGAACAAAGGCTACACACTTTGTTTATACGTTTCCGTCTAAAAAAAATATTTGATCAGCCATGTTGGATTATGGTTTTTAGAGAATTATATTATGGTGACACGAATTTTACATTGACAACAACGATTTTAAAGTTTTAGCTGTAGCCAAAGAATAAAACTGGGAAACTCCCATGTCAGTAAAAAGAAATAGCGGCTGGCTGAAAATCGAACTTTCGTTTTTGTGGCCCAACTTGGCTTTTAGTACCAAAACCATGGTTTGGCTCAAGTCAAGAAAGAAAAAAAGAGGCATTCCCTCATTTCATTTAGCTAAGATAAAATCCACAAGTATGTTGTTATGTTTAAAATTTCATAAATCGATATTTAAAAGGTAGATATTTCTAATTCGTTGCTCTCCTAGCAATTTCACAGAAAAAAAAAACATTAGGGAATTTGTGATGTTCTAATCTTGTTTCTTTTACAGAAAAGCGCAAAGAGTTGGTATCTTTAGAAGTTAGTCTCTTGTTGTTTATTTAACATGCATTTTAAGGCTTAGTTTAGTTGCAGCTCACTCCTCCCAGAACTGAACCTGTTCCATAAAACTTGTATACTTCTGACTAGATGAACAGACTGCTCTGAAACATGATGTGAGAAGCATGGCTATATAGTAAAATATATATAAACGAAAGCGTGTCCATCGAAAACCGTTTATAATATGATTTTATTGCTGTAAACCTGAAGGATGTTTTTCTTTCTTTTTTTTTGCTACTGATTTTGGTATAATATTTAAGACAAAGCGATAAGTGTATCACCCCTTTTAATAACAAAGCAAAGTCAAATTTTTGTTCTACAGTTTGAAAGGAATCATATTATATACTATACTGTTTATCACATAGATATTATAAACATATATAAATAATAATATACAAGTGTCTTTCAAGCCACTTTTATGATGAAAGATTTTATTGGAATATCCGAATTTGATGAGCAAATACAAAATGCTGAACACATCCATATGCTTGCTGAAAATCTCCACAATCTGCAAAAATCAAATGTACTATGCGATGTTACATTGACGTGTGGTGGAAAACCATTAAATGCGCACAAGGTAGTTTTGGCTGCTTGCAGTGAATATTTTCAAGCCATGTTTACGAGTGGCATGTGTGAAACAACAAATACAGAAGTAAGATAATCAATATAATATCTTATAAAACTGGTATATATATGAATTCCTGGTGTGGCAGTTTCTTTTGTTTTCTTATGCTTCCGGCAGTTTTTTATATCTTCAAAAAAAAACACAATAACATAGTGGATAGTGTACATACCACACTGCCAGACACAGAAAACTTTAAAAATTTTGCAACTGGTAATGGCAAAAACAACTGGAAAAAGTGTGGTCATAGGTAAATCAAGTCTTTTTACAAGCTTTCAATTTTTACAACATTTCGACCACAGCAGAAACAAAAAGTTAAAACTGAGAAAGGCAAGAACTGACTACAATTTTAAGCTTTAAAAAATTTTTAGGCAAAGGCTTTTTATAAGGCCTACAAGTTCCAAATATTTCCAACCGTTTATATATCCCTTTTTGTGTTTTTGTTTCAATTTACCAATTTGCTTTGTTGCTTTCCATTGTTGTTTTTGACATCAAAAATGGTGGAAAATATAAGTAGTTACCTAGCAGAAAAACAGATTTGTTTAAATATTGTATAGAACTTTTAAATCTTTCCTAAATCAGCTATCTGTCATCCTCCTATTAAAACTAAAATGTGTCAAAAGCTTCTTTCCACTAAGACTCATATTTGTTCTTATATAATACTTTCTAGTAAAGTTTCACCCACAAAAATATTGCAGATGGAATGATAAAGTTCCAATTGAATTTCGTCTTAGCAAATCAGAGAATATAATATCATTATAGTATTAGTATACATCAGGTGCCCAGGTAAAACTTTTTTACCTATACATTTCTCAGTAAGTTGCATTCTACCCGGGCATATTAGAAAAAGAAAAAGAACTTGTGAAAAACCCTCCTCTACATGCCACTACTCTATGTATATGTGTTTCTTTCTATTATGTGTGTTCTATGTATCGTAAAGACAATCTTTAATTATAAAACTAAAGCAAAAATATAATCATATCTTCTTGTCTATTTGTAAGATACACCACTCTTATACCGTTATTTTAAACAACTTACAACAAATCTAACTTAACCAACGTTCTTGACTAATCTTTCTTTTTCTATTTATGGTTTCTTCGTCAACAAACAAAAATGTAAACATTTGACTCAATCCAATGGTTTCCCCCTATACTTATACGCATACAGATAAAAAAACTGTTGCCACATTTGTCTCTTAAACATATTTGATGTTTTTCCGGGTTTTTTTGGTTGACAGGGCTTAAAACCCTTATAATACACATATGGATAACAAAAACATAATATATATAGATAATATAAATATTATTTCAATCAGTGGATTCTCCTTTTTCCTGAAGCATCATCTAATTTTATATATATTTGTGTTTTGTTTTTGTTTTTGCTGATTTAGATTAAATTAAAGAACGTGGATACAGAAGCATTGTCAACGTTAGTGAGATATTCCTACACAGGAATCTTAATTGTAAACGAGGTGAACGTGCAAATTGTTTTAGAGACTGCAGACTTGCTGCAGTTTCACTCTGCCAAAATACAGTGTTGTGATTATATAAAAGACAAACTTAACGTTGAAAATTGCCTGGATGTCTTCCAATTTGCTTCCATTTTTAATTGTGATGATGTCCTACTTATGGCACAAAATCTATTTAACAAATCCTGGAAGAAAGTTATCTGTACGGACAACTTTCAGCTGTTGGAGTTCGATGTACTTATGAGACTAGTGTCGTCAGATTTTTTACAAATTTTGAAGGAGACAGAAGTTGTACACATGATTATAAGATGGGCCGAGGGTGATATAAACCAAAGGATTGGTTTACTTCCAAATTTATTTGACAATGTCAGATGGTCGTACATTGAACCACTCGAACTTGAAAATCTTATCAAATGTGAACCGTTACTACTCAAGAACCGTGCATTGCTGGATATCATTCGAAACTACATTCAACACCGTTGTGTTTCTCTGAGTCCCTATAACATGAGGAAGTCATATGAATCATGGATGTACGTACTCGGCGGGGAGCAATCGTTTTTAATGGAACTTAAATCTTGTGAATTTTTTAGCCATAAAAGTTGTGCTTGGGAATATGGATTTTCCTTACACGGACCACGAACCTCATTTGCTGCTGTAGTGAATGGAGATAAATTGTATGTAGTCTTAACCTGTTTAATCCAGTACAGCCCGGAAGAAATTTTATGTGGAAGGAATTTTACTAAGGAATGAATTTTTACATGAAAACACTTTTCCATGTAAAGTTTTATCTGTTACATGAATTCATTATGTTAACTTCTAAATGTGGTGACTCTGTGAAAGCTAATTATCACACGGTTACGTAAAGTTTCTTTCATGCTGTACTGTAGGAATGACACTGCATTTACTGTACATACCCTTATTATAAAGGCATGATTTGAAATCACATAGCCTTTCCGTTCACACTGAGGACAAATTTGAAAGTAATCATATAAGATGTTTCGGATAAGTTATGTCGCTCTTTTTGTTCTACTGTGACCACTTATTTTGCATTTCCCTATTGGTTACTTAGGATTTGAGTATGAATTGACCTCCCATGTTCATTGTGCTATTGGCCATTTTCAATTTGATTGGCCAATAAATTGATTAAAAACTTTCTCTAAAGTATAATGTGAACATAAGCCAAATTACTTAGCAGCATTAGATGCCATAAGATGCTTGTATAATTGTGTGACACAGTTTCCCAAGTGAAGCATTGAAGTATCATTATGATGGCTTTCTAGATACGTATTAGGTGGCATGCGGTTTGGAGAAAAGCTGAAAATTGTTGAATGCTACAATCAAAAATTGGGGAAATGGAAACGCTTGTCGTCACTGAAAAAATGCCTTGGTGATGTAAAAGCAGTCGTTGTGGAGGATGTTGTCTACGTTGCAGGTGGTTCGGGTGAAGGTGAACCAGCATGCAGGTATGTTCAGATAAATGTTATTGCAGGATGGCCAAGTTGTAAAAACTTTTACCTGTTGTCTGACACCATGGTTGGCAGGAAGAAGAAAATATTTGATTTTGACATCCTTCATTGCAGGAAAACACACTGCCTGTACAGAAAGATATTCTAGCATATACTTTAACTACTGGTACTTATATGAAAAGCATGTAAGGTTTTGCATGTTGAACAATCTTATATCTTTTATAGATATTGTGAGAGGTATGACGAAAGTAATAATCAATGGCACACTGTGGCTAGTATGCGCACAAGAAGAAGAAGGTTTGGCTTATGTGCTTACGCCTCGAAGTTATATGCTTTGGGTGGCTTCCAAGATACCATTGGAGACCTGTCCTCGTGTGAAACGTATGATACTGAAGCGAATTCATGGATACAAATTGCATCCATGAAAACAAATCGATGTGATGTTGGAGTGGCAGTGTTGTCAGGTAAGTACAAGCACACTTATCTCTGACTTTATACGAATGACTCTTTCATGTCTGTGTATAGATGAATCTCTTGTTTACATTTGTTCTTTGAAACTCTTTTACATCATCAAGTTTGGGGATGACTAAAACATGAGCGAACCCGAACCCACCAGAACCAAACAGTAAATAAGAAACAGATGTTTGGGTTAAGTTCGCCTAGACACAACGGGCAGTTCGAATTCATAAAGAATAGGTTGAATTCATAAAGGGTAGGTTCCACTTACAAACCACATCACAAAAAATAAAAAGATTTTTTAAGAAATAAATACTTTTTATGCTGTAAATTATTAAATTTTAAATAATGACTTCATATAACATAAATCTGTACACGAAAATCTTTGGTGTTTTCATGTTCATTCCTTCGCAGACGCGTATTTTACCCGGGCATATTAGAAAAAGAATTTGTGGAACAGGAAAGATGTTATGTTACTTACTACATTATTAGCAATGAACTAATTGTTTTACATCACACGATATATTGAAAAACACCCTGGAAACAAATTTGTATGTAGAAACCAGCTTCCAAATTTTGAACGGTTAAAGTAAAGAAATAGTATGCAGGAAAATATGAATGAAGCGGGATGATGAAACAGCTGGAAATATCATTGAATTTCAAACAGTTAAACGAGTCCCATACTTCCCTGTCTTCCATATAGACGACCCATTAATATTTTTTTTAACGACTGGGCTGCAAAAAGAAGTTTTTCCCATTTAATATATCAATATACTATTGCTAACTGTAAAGTATTTGAAAGTGCCAGATTACTGTTTAGTCCTGGTCTGTTCATATTTTATAGTCAGTACATCAAATTTTTGCTAAATACCCCTTTTGAATTCTTTTTTGCAAACCACCCAGTGGACAAAATCTTCAAAAAGTCTATGAGGAAGAGTTTTTTCTATAGGAATGGCAAACAATATCGCCTGCTGTTTCAATAAAAAGACTCCACAGAGACTTATTAAGATTTTGCCCATTAAGTTAAAACTGTTTGACGACTATTTGAACTCAGGGAAAAGTAATCTAATCAGGAAAATGTTTTCCAAGTGAGAAAACTCAGAGAAAATAAAATCAAAAATTGTTCTTCTGAACGACCCTTTTACTCAACCTTGCCGTGTAACAGAAGCAGGATTTAATATACAAGATATCACTTCTTTTTACTAGGTTTTATATATGTAGCTGGAGGTGTCAACTCCTATACTGGCTCTATCTGCTCAGTCGAAAGGTATAATCCTGCTACTAACACTTGGACTATGTGTCAACCGTTGCAGCAAGCTCGCGGTGGTCACGCAATGTTGTCTTATTTCGGACGGATCGTTGCCATTGGAGGGATGAACAGCTACATGCAGACGTGTAAAGAGGCAGAATGGTATAACGAGGTATAATGGTGTATATTCGTTGTTGAAAGCTGTAAATCTTGTTACTGTAATTGCAAAGGGGTAATTCCATACTTGTATTAGAATTGGTTTCACGAGAGTTTTCTCGGTTGTCAGTGGTGCTATTACCAGAGCTTCAGTACAAGCAAATGTCACCCAAAAATATGGGAGTAGTTATTTCAAAGCATGATAAGATCCAGTCGTTCCCAGTGGGCGAAATCTTCAAAAAGTCTCTGAGGACGAGTGTGTTTTTTTATTGAAACAGCAGGTGATATTGCTTGCCATTCCTAATGAAAACACTCCTCCTCATAGGTCGATGACAAGTGGACGTCTTTACCATGTACAAATATGCCACGTTTTTGCGGTGTTGCTGTTGCGCTGCCGTTTTGCAGGAGGCCAAGGATTTGTGTGGAACAAATTGATAACCCTGCTGATTCATCATGACGTTAACATCTTGATATATGCAGCGGCATATCTAGCGTTATGGCAAAAAAAGTGGAGAGACGAAATTTCTTTTTAATGTTAACTGTTGATTAGGTTACTTGCACGATTTCATTTTCTACTCTAAATAATGGACTCTCCTCCATAAATGTTCCTGCAGATCCCCTTATGATCAGTTTGTTTTCGTGACTGTAAACACACAAGTTTTTAAGCGAGTGTAAATCTTAACAAGGTTTCTATCTCTCCCTATCCTCTCGGTGAACAGAGGAGGAGAGAGCAGGAAAAATTAATTGTTCGAATCTCCTTCCCACTTGTTCAGTCACGCGATGTGGAAGCTATAAATCTAATCAGCACATGTGGAGGAGATTTGTATTCTTTTTTTATTTCGAATATTGTTTTTTTTTTCCACAGCGCATGGATAATTGCTGTTTTTGATACATCATCCTCGTTCCTTTATTTATCACTCCTACAATAATCTTTGCGAATACATAACTGACGTCATTGCAAAACAAAAAAATCAATTTGTGAAGAAAAAAATCTTCTAGTTTACTGTCTAACAGGACCGTTATGAATGATTGGAGAAATTATAGTCTAATTATGTACTATATGCAATAGGCCTTTTTATAAATTACGTCACAACGTCCATCGCCTTGTTTTCAAAGTTTCTAATTATTAAGTACTTAATCATGACAAAACAACATCGTTAAAAAATCTTTCCCTGAGGTATTCCTTTTTGTAAACGGCGCAAATGTCATTATTATTTATCTTGAAAACGAGGCTATGGATTTTATGACGTTATTTATGATCAGATCTATTTTTAGAGAATTCGAATGCACTCTGAATTTATGTTATGAAAAATATGATGATATATTTATTTCTAAATTGTAAATACTTTAAAATACAGAAGAGACGTTACGTGTAACTTTTGTGTGCTGTTTCAAAAGGGGATAATGTGGATGTCGTGGCCAGGGTTGGTAAACAGGTTCGTGTTGGTATCTATTCGAATAATTCTTGGTTGGTATGTCCACATCCCTTTATTCCCGCTTTTTTATAGGCACCAACCGGAGGCGGATCTAAAGGGTATGTCGAAATTTGTGAAGAAGAATGTTAGCTATTAAACCATAACAGAAAAACGTGCAAGTAATCCCGTTGGTGATACAGATTGAAAACAGAATTTAGGTTTATGTGCTCCTCCACAATTTTTGACATACCCTAGATACACCGCTGGCATCTTAAAGGTCAGTTTCCACTCACCGATGTCGTCCGAGTGAACGAGCGATCGTTTGTCACCGGTCGCGAAGCAATCGGGCGTTCATCCATTCAGTTTTTAAAACGTGCGCATAAAAATTTTTCAATATCTTTTCAAAACAAAAAGAAGTTATTGTTGCTCAGAAAAAAAATTAATTACCATTGAGTTTTTTTTTGAAATTTGATTGGTTCATATTGACTGGCGGAAAAAACAAACGAGATTAAATTTTTTAGATGGTATCTTTATTCAAAGTCGATGATTTACAAAGTAAAAAAATAGTATAAATTCTATATATACAATGATTTAGTCCTTAGGACAAATTAAAGTCGACTGCAAAATAAAATCAAGCAAATAAAGGAATTAAAACTAGATATTGATAAAACCTAGGTTTGTTATAAAATTGACACAAAGATAACACTTGCAATTTATGGACTGCATTCTCCGAACCTGATTGCAGAATTCTGTTAATGAAGATGCTTGCCTGACATGTTCGGGGAGAATTCCATAGCTGAGTGGCAATATGAGAAATAGATTAAAGACCGTATTTTACAGGTCTCACTCTTTTTTGAAGTAATGGCTGCGAATTTCTTAGTTGAAATCTGACATTTTTCTTGAAAGCGAACCCCGAGTATTTATGATTTTTCATAAAGTCATTTTTGGTCTTGTAGACCTCTTTGAAGAATCTCTCGCACTGGATTCTGTGAACGGTTTGCCTGGAATGGTTGTTATACTGATTTCCTATAAGAAGGTTCACTCTTTCCTGAAGACGTTCTAATTTATCCATGTAAACGTTGCTACTGAAAGACCAAATTAAGGGACAATGTGCTGTCTCTGACGCAACAAAGGAGGTTGCTATAAGCTTAAGCTTTACCTGAGACATGAATCCAGTTGTTCTCCTCAGTGCAGCGAGTTTGGAGTCTGCTTTCTTAAAAAGAGAACAAATGTGGTGTAGTGATTCCTAAACGTTTTACTTTCGGAGATTCCCCAAGTATTTCACCATAAAATTTCATGTAAGTTCGTGTAGACCTGCCTTTCCAAAAGCTATAAAGTTACATTCTTCAGCATTAAGCTGAAGCCCGTTTTGAGAAAACCAAGACGACACACATTCCAGTGAAGATAATAGTTTATCTTTGAATTCATCGATACTCTCACTGGAAGCGTAAATAGTGTTGTCGTCTGCAAAGTTGGCAATGATGATGTCAGCATCAATGAAATCAAACATAAGGTCGAAGATATATAAAAGATAAAATGCTAAAAAGGAGGGGTTCGAGAATAGAACCCTGAGGCACACCGATTAATGAATTTAACCAAGAACTAAAGATGCCATTTATCTCCACTCTTTCCGTCTACTAAGGTAATCATGAATGATACGAAGAGCGGCTTTTGAAAAGCCATATGCCTGCATCTTCGCTATCAACAAGTTGTGATTGGTACAGTCAAATGCCTTACTCAAATCCATAAGGACCGCACTCACAAAATTTCCATTCTGTCTAGTTCGCGTTGCCAACAATGCAACATATGGAGAAGAACATGTTGAAAATCTCAAAATTGGAGATAATTTGGCATTAAGGGCATACCGGACTTCCCAGGGTCTATTTTAATTTCGCGGGTTTCCACGAAATTAAAATTTAAGCGAAAGAATATACAAACAGAAAATACTAACCTGTTTTCACCATAAATTTAGTATTTAAGTGTAAATTTTCTTCTAAAACAGAACAAAAACGCTTATATTATACAATAATGGCTGTTATGGCTAACCATTTAGCAGAAAAATATGATTTTTAAGAGAAAGTTCTTGTAAAACTTTTGCAGAGTGTCTTGAGTATTGCTCATAGAACGATAAAGAGAAGTTCTGTAGATTTGCACAGAACATAACTAGAAATATTAAAGAATACATTGTTATTATCTTTGTTGCACTTAAAATTGATTGTGATTCTTCTTATAAATTTCTCTCCATGTTGTTTTGATTTGAAAACGATGAAGAACTGTTGAAATAATACACCTTCCCAAATTTCAGTTTAAACGCCAATATTTAGCCAAACTATCATACCCTGCCTCGTTTTGATGTGTTGTATTGTTTTACTGCAATAACTTAATTATACAGTGCGTCCCAGAATGTTAGCTTCAGTAACTTTATTCTCAATTTTCTAAAAAATGAATAATGGTATAATAATGAAATATATACCATTAGAAAGCTGAGTTTCTTGGCTTTCTATTGATGTGGTACCCATTAACTGGTTTTTTATATTTAGCTTATAATCCAAGAAAAAAAACAAGTGTTTTAATCTAAAAATTCTTAACGATCAATT
This sequence comes from Turritopsis rubra, assembly GCA_039566895.2. Classification (NCBI taxonomy): domain Eukaryota; kingdom Metazoa; phylum Cnidaria; class Hydrozoa; order Anthoathecata; family Oceaniidae; genus Turritopsis; species Turritopsis rubra. The sequence continues at coordinate 14,820,389 of CM077617.1, read as the reverse complement.
AACACCTCGTTTAATGAGCAAAATATTCATTGTTGTTTATAATTATGGTATTGATTTTTTACAAACCATTTGAGAATTCTCAAAAATTGTTACCAAAAATAAAAAAAATGTTAACATAACATTAAAAGGTAGTTTTACACGATAAAAAGCTCATAGCGTTTTGATAAGAAAAATAATAATAAAAAATGAACAGAAATTTATCAGTAGATCAGCGAACATTTCTTGTACAACATTATTTGGAAACCAAAGACAATTTATTTGTAACTCACTTCGAGAAATGCAAAGAAGAGCTCAACTTTGCATTCAAAGAAATGGTGAACATGTAGAAGGACCTTAAAGTACAACTTTCTTATTGTTCTTTTTTTAAACGTTTTTATTGTAATGATAATTTTTTACTTGTGTTATAACTGTTGCTGTTTAATATTTTTATTGTTAATTGAGTTTTAATTGATCGTTAAGAATTTTTAGATTAAAACACTTGTTTTTTTCTTGGATTATAAGCTAAATATAAAAAACCAGTTAATGGGTACCACATCAATAGAAAGCCAAGAAACTCAGCTTTCTAATGGTATATATTTCATTATTATACCATTATTCATTTTTTAGAAAATTGAGAATAAAGTTACTGAAGCTTACATTCTGGGACGCACTGTATATTTTGCATAACTGTAAATCGCTGTGGGACAATTTATGATAATTTTCATCATAATATCGTATCCAAACGAGGCGGAGTTAGATAGTTTGGCAAAATATCGACGTTTAAAAAACATTCGGGAAGCGTGCATTGTTGACCAGAAATAATACAGACCAGCTAACTGTCTACAGTCAACGAATAAATGAAAGGGCGATTAATAAAAATTATGATCAGTTCAAAGCAAAAGAAGATTATTTTCTGGTCCGCATAATTCGTGATCATGAAGCTCGCTGTGACTTACCCGAGTGTTCGAACTCAAATTGCGTGATACCCAGGGTAGTTCGGATGCCATTAATATCATCCAACGTGATTCGTTCAAAGACTTTAGAAATTAAAGGAAGTTTGCTAACGGGACAAAAGTTGGCCTTATCAAATTTTGAACCCTTTTTTATGCGAGGTGAGACATCCGCGCTTTTAAGACATAAGTTAAGTTAAAATTGTAGACGTCAGACAGATTTTCAGCATAAAATGAACATATTTTTTAAAAATATTTATATGCACATCTACTCGTAAACTTTTATTCGGCTTGAGATTCCGAACATACCCTTTTTTCTTCTCAATGTCAACTTCTTTAAAGGACATTTTAACCGTACTGCCATATTTTTCACGAATTTTCATAATGCTCGAGTGATTTTGAAACCTAAAATTAATTTGATCAATCGCATCGAGCTCTTCATAATTCGAATTTAGATTAACACCAGAGGGGATATAGAATATTCGTAGTGATTTTGTACATTTTCATAATAATTATTCATGGTATCTGCAACAGCCTTTTCGTTGTTAATTATTATTTCGTTTTCCAAGCTCGAAATTTATCAGACGTAGATTTCTCACTAAAAAACTGGTTTTACACTTTTCCAGAATTATATGTTATCTTTGATCGTATTCATATTTAATGAGCCATAATATTGTCGCCTAGCGTCACGAATAATTCTATTGCATTTGAATTCTGAATCGATTCCAGTTCTCTGCTGTTGGAGTTTTGTGGTATATATTTCTCATCTTTGTTCTCATCATAATTTCTTTCCGTAGAACGTTTGTTATAAACGGCGAGTTGTTGTTATACGAAGGAAGAACTTTCTTTTTTATAGGTGCATGCTTATTTATTACTAATTGGAGCAAGGAATCAAATTTCTCAAACTCAAAATTGCCTTGAAGTGTGTCTATACCATGTTTCAGTTCTGATTGAAACTGCTGTGAATTGACATTTTTGTAGTTTCGATAAGACACTATTCTGGGAGACCTCGTTGGTATTGAGGAATTAAGAGATGTCACTATCATTTTATGCCAGTGATTTTGAAACACTAAAGTAATTTTGTCATTTTTTGGAAAAACATGAAAAAGGAGCTGATATATGGAATGATGCCTTGTAATTGTATATGATAACTTCTATGTTTATTTATGACTTCTCCGATAATTTACAAGAAAACGATTTTTTTCGATACACAATAAGTAATAAAAATATTTGACAACTGACGATGAGGCTGATTGAAACAGAGGATCTTTGCGCTAGACTGGAAAATGAAGTTATCAGCAATATAGAATGTTCAATTTCATTTTAAATAAACAGTGCCCAAAGGCGGATCAAGAACCTAGTCGAAATTTATGGAGGAGGGCACAGTCTCACCTGACAATGAAAACTATGACTAATCATTCTTGGCGACTTCAACATGAAGGATACCAAAAGATTTCTTGATCCATTAAAGATTGACCACCGAATGGATAATATAGTAAATGAACCAACCTGTTTCAAATTTGTGGAAAATCCAAGATCAGTTGATCACATATCGGTTTCTAAAAAGCCATCGCTTATATGCTGTAAAGTTATCAAGACCGGAACATCGGACTGGTATAAAATGACAGTGACAGCTCCTAATTCCTCAATACCAACGAGGTCAACCAGGATAGTGTCTTATCGAAACTACAAAAATGTCAATTCACAGCAGTTTCAATCAGAACTGAAACATGTTTTGGTTAAATATTTGTTCATCAACTTTACAAAAACAGGTAGGAAATCCATTTATTTAATACATATATAAATTATATTAACCTGCGGTTTGACCTTGAAAAATAATCCCCACTGTTTCATTTTCTCCCATGTTTCATTAAGGCCCACTCTTCTCAATCCTTTTTTCATTTTACGAACTGCCTTGGCATGTATACGGTGAAGTCGTTCTTGCTTGTGGTTATGCTGATATATATTTTTAGTTTTTGTTGTTGTAGTTTTCTTTGTTTTTTATTGGCTTTCTGCGTAAGCTTGAAAGACATTACAACTGGCCATGTGTTTTTTTCTCTTTCATCGTGTCCAAACCTAGCGTCATTACTTAACCATCCACATACCATTCCCGTGAAAAAATGGCGTGAAAAGTTAGGCAAAATTTGGACCAAATTTCGAAAGTGCTTCAATTTCATGAAAATTTGTATGCAAAACATTTTAATGATGTTCATTTAAAATTTGTTAATGGTTTTTCATAATTTGGATAATAAATTAGAACCCAATTTCAAAAGTGCTTCAATTTTCACGAAAAAACAATTCAATAGTGCTGGTTTGAAGTTTGTGATTCATTTATCATATTTTGGACAAAAAAAGGCGACTTGTGTAACATTTAATTAAAGGGTTGTGGAACATGTGAAACACATGAGTAAAATATTAAGCTTGCCCATATTATTACGGTCTGGTTGAAATAAGCTCACTTGAAGAAAGCATTATGCCCGTCTGTGCTCTAGTTTTCAATACTTTCTTCTTTTTTTTCTGCTATAATTTTATTTGTTTCCATTTCCGTTTTCTATTTGTAGTTCTTTTATGCCTTTTTAACTATTCTGAAGTAGGTGCATAAATTTTAAATGGAAATCTATTTTTCTATTGTTAATTTAAGTTGCTAAGTAACAAGGTCACCCATAAGGGACCTACACATTGATCACAAAAAATTTCAACGTTGGTAATATTTTATTTATGCAGTTGTTCCATTCAAATTCAAACAACATTTAATTTTCAAGCGTATGAATATTAAAACAACCCTTCTACCACAGCTAACCACATACATTTCCATTTATAACTCGTTTGAGCACTAATTAGTCGTGTTATAACTGGTCAGACCATTTAAAACTTGTCTGATAACTCGTCGGGCCACTTATAAGTCGTCTTATAAATAGTTGGACCACTAACCCTGATGATTTTATCGACAAAAGCCCAGGAATGACGACTTTCACCTTTTACTGCGGCGTCTGGTGGCCTAGTGGCTGAGTGCTTGCCTCCAGGGTCAGGATCCAAAATCTGGCCGAGTCATGCCATGCCAGTGTGAATCAATCCACCCAGCTTAGAACTCAACCTGGGAGCGAGATTGATATTTAAGTTGGTTGTCTAACTGAGCAGTTGACGTATAACTGCCACTTCCGTAGCAGAAATGGGGCTTAAAATGTTCTATTATCTCCTATAACACTTCTATCATAAGAACTGGCGAGGGAATCCTGGATAAACATAAATAAAAGTGAGAAAATACCAGAAAAGAAAAACTTATTCCAAACATTTATTTTTTATTTCATTGGTGAATGCGGAGCTGCTGATCTTTCATTAGCGTTTCTATGTCCGCCTGCTGTTTTTCCACAAGCTTCACCAGGACGACAATAACCGCGTGTAAGTGGTCGGACTATAGTTCAACCTCGAACCTCGAAATCTCTTGCCTTTTTGATATACGGACGGCGGATAGAAAAGGCAAGAAACCCTGGGTTCGAGGTGGGGACATATAAGTCGACTTCTAAGTGGTTTAACTAGTTATAAGGCGACGTTAGAAGAATTTGTACGCTTAAAAAATAATAAACCAAGTATTTACTCAACTTGAAAGACACTGTTGGTTTATTATCATCAGTTAATATATTTTGGAGTAGGTTGCCCGTTGCTTGGAACAATGAAGAATTCTCAACTAGAAAGGCCATTCATCCTAACACCTGTTCTTAAATAATGCAACTGAAACACAATTTGCAGGAGGGCTTCTTCGAGTTTAAAGATGAATAAAGTCGATAAAAAATTCATAGGTAAAAAAAAATTGTTAAAAAAGCTAAATAGTTGTGAATTGAGAAAGGAAAAGATCTGTCTTCTCGTGAGAATGTTATGTTTGAATTTATTTCATATTTTGTTTTGTTTATTTATTTGTTACTTTCGTTATTTCATTTTTTAATAATTCAGAGTTTTAACCGATATTCGCAAATAATATATAAAGTTATTTTCTTGTAAATCTACATCTTAATTATTGTTTAACATACCAAATTGAAATCACCACTAGTTTGCGGCCAAAACAAGTTTCAAAGAAGATATTACGTAATGCCTCGTTCTTTCAAACAATAACTAAATGACTTTCAATCAAAAAGTTTTGTGATCGCAAAACATTGTTTACAAAATAAGTGAAGAGTTTATCAATGCCATGGACTTGATGATTTACGTCGGTCTTTGTTCTCATCATAATTTCTTTCCGTAGAACGTTTGTTATAAACGGCGAGTTGTTGTTATACGAAGGAAGAACTTTCTTTTTTATAGGTGCATGCTTATTTATTACTAATTGGAGCAAGGAATCAAATTTCTCAAACTCAAAATTGCCTTGAAGTATGTCTATACCATGTTTCAGTTCTGATTGAAACTGCTGTGAATTGACATTTTTGTAGTTTCGATAAGACACTATCCTGGGAGACCTCGTTGGTATTGAGGAATTAAGAGATGTCACTGTCGTTTTATGCCAGTGATTTTGACACGCTAAAGTAATTTTGTCATTTTTTGGAAAAACATGAAAAAGGAGCTGATATTTGGAATGATGCCTTGTAATTGTATATGATAATTTCTATGTTTATTTATGACTTCTCCGATAATTTACAAGAAAACGATTTTTTTCAATACACAATAAGTAATAAAAATATTTGACAACTGACGATGAGGCTGATTGAAACAGAGGATCTTTGCACTAGACTGGAAAATGAAGTTATCAGCAATATAGAATGTTCAATTTCGTTTTAAATAAACAGTGCCCAAAGGCGGATTAAGAACCTAGTCGAAATTTATGGAGGAGGGCACAGTCTCACCTGACAATGAAAACTATGACTAATCATTCTTGGCGACTTCAACATGAAGGATACCAAAAGATTTCTTGATCCATTAAAGATTGACCACCGAATGGATAATATAGTAAATGAACCAACCTGTTTCAAATTTGTGGAAAATCCAAGATCAGTTGATCACATATCGGTTTCTAAAAAGCCATCGCTTATATGCTGTAAAGTTATCGAGACCGGAACATCGGACTGGTATAAAATGACAGTGACAGCTCCTAATTCCTCAATACCAACGAGGTCAACCAGGATAGTGTCTTATCGAAACTACAAAAATGTCAATTCACAGCAGTTTCAATCAGAACTGAAACATGTTTTGGTTAAATATTTGTTCATCAACTTTACAAAAACAGGTAGGAAATCCATTTATTTAATACATATATAAATTATATTAACCTGCGGTTTGACCTTGAAAAATAATCCCCACTGTTTCATTTTCTCCCATGTTTCATTAAGGCCCACTCTTCTCAATCCTTTTTTCATTTTACGAACTGCCTTGGCATGTATACGGTGAAGTCGTTCTTGCTTGTGGTTATGCTGATATATATTTTTAGTTTTTGTTGTTGTAGTTTTCTTTGTTTTTTATTGGCTTTCTGCGTAAGCATGAAAGACATTACAACCGGCCATGTGTTTTTTTCTCTTTCATCGTGTCCAAACCTAGCGTCATTACTTAACCATCCACATATCATTCCCGTGAAAAAATGGCGTGAAAAGTTAGGCAAAATTTGGACCAAATTTCGAAAGTGCTTCAATTTCATGAAAATTTGTATGCAAAACATTTTAATGATGTTCATTTAAAATTTGTTAATGGTTTTTCATAATTTGGATAATAAATTAGAACCCAATTTCAAAAGTGCTTCAATTTTCACGAAAAAACAATTCAATAGTGCTGGTTTGAAGTTTGTAATTCATTTATCATATTTTGGAACCTTTCAAGAGAACCTTCTTCTATCATCGGGCAAGTTGGAATTGAGAAAAGGTTGTTAATAAACGATTAAAAACGGATCAAAATCTACATTTCACATCGTTTTGATTGGTGATGCTCGGACGTTAAAGTACAATATGTATTCTCTATCATCAAGGTTCTCTCGAAACGTATAGAAATGCCTGCTTTATAGAGACCCTATCTATTCCCATTTGACCATCCATACATGGAGTAGGTGTCCGTTGTACGGAGATAGAAATTCCACTGTAACTTTTAATACAGGAAACTGCAATCAAGCAATGGTGCCGAAACAAAACAGTAAGTCCCGTTCATGGATTACGTCAGAAAGAGCTAACTACACCAATTGAGTATTGTATACTATCCCCCTTAGCAACTTTTTCCTCTCTAAGTTGGTTCCAGGTTTTGTTTTTTTGAAGATTTTAGTATTTCCCTAGAGTAATATTCCATTTCATTTACTAATCCATAGATGTTCATATTATTATTATTAGTTAATGCCTTTTAAAATCTTGGAGTTATATATCTATGGTTCCATATTACAGTGTACAAGTTGGTAAAATATGCACACATACAACTTCAACTCGCGTATTTTTAGTATTTTTGGGTTATTTTTTCACAATGATTTGTAGGATGTTTGACATATTACAAAACCCAATTCCTGTTTGTTTGACCAAATTTCGTTCAAAATTATTTCCTGATGCGTCAAAGGAAACCAGACTTAGGTCATAACAAGGTATTCTGACGCACGAACAAACTCAAAGCTATTGCGAAGAAATTAAGCAGAAGGTTTTCTTCGTGGAAGCATAACAAAGATACGAAGAAATAAAGTTTCTCTTTGAATTTGAGTTGTTTCGATGAAGTGCTGAGATCACACACTGATGTGTTTTTCAAACCATCTATAATGTTGTAATAAAAAATTTTCAAAGGAAAATTTTACTTCTCATTTTGTTTCTAGAGAACAGTACGAAATTTTAGGCTGTGTCTTAAAAATAAAATAAATAAAAAACTAAAAAAAAACTTATCAAATTACTATAAGATAAAAATGTTTCTTCTTGCTTGGATCTCGAGCAATTGGAACATTTTCATAACTTCTATTCTCATCAATGTCCACTTTGCAGCCGTCACAGCAACGAATCAAACAAATAATAGTAAAACTGTGAACGCACGCTACCAAGTGATATACTGGTCGACGCGACCGTACCTTTACAAAGAAAACGGACAAGTGATGGGCATGTTTAGCGACATGTTCGATCTACTTAATTATTATTGTTTGACCGACGGCGTTGCCCACGACAGCCATCAACAACCGATTGTCGAATACACACACGAAGAAGACACGATGAACGACCATCTCAGAATACTCAAGAACACGTCAAATAAATGTGGCGAAGGACATTTAGAGAATATTACCAACCCAATCTGGCTTCCGTACATGCATCGCATGGATAAACAACATCTAGAATGGTTTACAAAGAAAAACTTAACACCTCGCTCCCTATTCTCAGTTAGGGAGCTCGCCATCATAACGCTGCAGGAAAATATTGAGCTGACTTATAAACTGAAACTTGGTTTGATAAACTGTGGTCCTCTCATGTTCGTTATCTTGATCATTTCGATTCTATACTCCATCTTCGTTTGGTTAGTTGAACGAAACTCCAACGAGATGTTTTCGAAATCGTTCGTCTTCGGCACCGGCAAAAGTTTATGGTTAATTGTTGTTACCTTGGTGACAGTCGGATACGGTGATGTAGCCCCTAAGTCCAAATTGGGTAGAATTTTAATGGCTTTTTGGATGCTTTTTGGGTTGATAACCGCCTCGATTGTCACTGCTATAGTTACGGACACTATTTCGAGCGATTCGCATTTATCGCTTTACAACAAAAGACTAGCGGTTATCAATAACTCTTACGAAGAATTCACCATGCGAGAAGCGTACACCAAAGACTTATTATTGGCTAATTCGTATATGGAAGCATTACAAAGTGTTCAAAATGGTGACACATTCGCTGCTATCATCAATTCCGATATCGTCAGTTGGTATCAGGATTTGATATACAAGGAATTGCCGGGCGTTAAGTTGACAATTACCGGCACGATACCGGTCAAGCTGCCCATCTCTTTCTTGTGGAGCCGGAACGAAGATAACGACAAATTAAGTGATTGCTTGAGTAAACACTGGAATGACATCATCATCTACTCACAAGGTAGATATAGGAAGGCACTTCAAATCAACACCTTAATATATCCAAATTTCAGCTCGTTCATTTCGGACACTGTGTTTAATTTATACGGTGTATTTTTGGGTGGGTTAATTCTATTGGGTTTATTGCATGACGTTATAAAGCGGTATTGTTTCAAACGTACGCCAATGGTGATTTAATAGCCATATCATTATAAACATAATATTATAATATGTAACATAATATATAACTTAATAAAACATTTCTCGGGAAGTTCGTCAATTGATATCTGTTTACGTATTTCCCTATTTCTATAGGGGGATCCCCCATCAAAATAGGAGAATCTCTATTGCGCCATCTTACGGGTTTTTATTACTTGGTGGAGTGCTATCTTAAGGAAGGCATCATAAGGCTCTCCAGAGGAGAATGAAATGCAATGTTTTTTCGTTCGAAAGTTCATCAAATTTTCTCAACATTCATTTCTTTAAATGAGAAATGAATACGCTGTAAGGGAGAAATCTTATTTATTTAGGCTTTCTTTCTATCGACTAAGAGTTTCGCTGCAGCTGTTTGTCTGCGCATTCCGAATCGGTTATCAGTTTTTAAATGGCGGAAGTCCGTGTCGAGAAGCGTATTTTTTTCCAATAATGTTTTTTATATCCATTGTTTCGATGATGATGTATAAAATTACGTTAAATTTTAAAAAGCTTTCAGAAAATCTAAAGAAGTATTTTCTTGTATTATTTAAGTGTGTACATTTGATATGGAGCAGTTGGTCGTCTTCCAACAGCTTTAGAATTGTTTCTCTTTTATTATGGTGAAACGAAAGAAGAATACCGTATTAAAACACCCTTGGATTACTACTACTACTACTGCTGCAGTAACTTTAACTAAAAATATCACTTGAACATTTAAAGTTAAGCCATGATTTTGCTGTTAGTATTGCCTCGTGCTTCCATAGTCTGTGTAGAAGTCCATCAACAACCAGTTAGTAAGAAATTTCATCATCAGGTTTTATCTTAACTCTTTCAAACCTTCTTATTACCTTTCCCGTTTGTTATTTACACGTTTCGTTTACTTGTATTTGTAAAGATCTAGTTTAAAAAGCAGTATTTCATAAAGCAGTCGTTAAATTTTTCGTATATGAAATCATTATTTTTTTTCGCGTGTTTTTCTCGTAAGGGTATTTTTTTTTTTTTGATTTAAATTTTTTTTTTATGTATCTAATGGTTACAGGTCATGCATGTATATTTCATTTGTTTTAAACAATAAGTTTCTGGTGTTTCTTAATTAAACCTGGATCACAATTACAAATTTTTTCTAAATACAATTGTGTTGTCAGTGTAACTTGGGTTTTTTGGACGACCATGGTTTGATATGGCTTTAAAACTTTTTGCCGCCTTTGATGAAATTTTGTTCTCTGAGGAGACATTATAATTTCTTTCAATAAACATTAGCGCGTGTATGTTTAGACATTTCTTTGATTTTACGTTTATTCAGAGCGTAAACTTGAAAGTAACGTGAAAACTTGTCTATATAACGTCAGATAGATAACGTTGTATTAATGTTAAAAACCTAACATTAACTTTTAATTTTTAAGTAACATTATTCTAACGTTGCCATGTTGTAAAGTTAACGCAAAAATAACGTTGGATAGAGTTAAACCAAAATACAACATTAGCCGAACTTCGAACTTCTGTACCATTTTCTAAAATGTTTTTCTGACTACCTTCTAAAGAACGTATAATATATAGGCAAAGAATTGTCTATGATGTTTCCTCTTTAGCTCACAGGGATTATTATGTTCATTCATGCCGACAGTTGATCTACTAAAGCTTATTAATCTTTAAATTAACTTCTTCGTTTCAATATCAAAAAACTTTTTCTTTCTGTTCTTCCGACGATTTCATACAGATAGGTATAATACTTTGACATATGCAATGATAGCGTTGTATCATGTCAATAATTTTTTGTTAGGAGCTAGCTACCGTTAATACAGGTAGATTTGATTGTGTGTTAAGATTCATGAAAGTCATGGAGAAGAACTTTTATAAAGAAGAGAGCATTCCATTTCCATCCATGTGGTTGGGCTGGCTTTGCTTTGCAACCTGTTTTCGTCAATGTGAATGCCTAGCCTCGACTCCAAAACTCCATGTCGATTGGCTTACTTAGTATCATATTGAAAACATAAAGCCAAGGCTAAGTAATCTAGATAGTGATTATAAGATCCGTGAGCTTACAGGCTATTATTTGGAGACACGATGACGATGACTTTGGAGACGCGATGATTTTGCATTTCAAACACCTCGCATATACGCGATTTGAATTATAGAATTATTATCTATATTTTGCTAGCATTTCTGGTAAAAATATTTTATGTTTCCACTCAGTATGAAACCTAAGAATGCGACCGCAAAAAGTTTTGTTACGTATTCCAACTATTGAATGAAACTGTAAAATTTTGTCCTTACCCAGGGTACCTAATCAAATGTGAATCCCTGAATCAAATGTGAAATGAAATGTTAATCGAAAAAAAAGTATGCCTACTCACAGATACAATCTAAGTGTCATTCTTCTATGAATTCCTAAAATGTTTTCTCAATAATTGTTTGTACTATGATATAAAACGAGGATTCACACATACTTTTTCGTATCAAACATTCTTCTTCATCATTATTTTTATTTACACTAAATGCAATTTTCTAAAATCTAAAAAAAAAAAAGAAATGAATCACTAGTGCATAGTCAGCAAAAATGTTTCCAGAATGAATCATACCCTGACTTTTCACGGAATAGTGCAAGTTAGGATATTATCAGCTTATTAGGATATTCTCCTAATCACGTGGTAAAAAACTCTCCTAATTAAGACACAATCGCAATCGCAATTTTTATTTGCTCCTTTTTAAAACTTTTTTTTTCCCTTTACTACGCAGAATTTGAAGATACGCGTTTTAAGAAAATATATAAGCTAGCAGCCAATAACAACATTCATGATCAGCCTAACAGTCTCCTTCTAGAAGAGGTATTTAAAAGGGAAACGTTTTTAAATCCTTATTACATAAATGACGTTTTTAGCTTTAGAAATGCGTTCATTGAGTACATTAAAACGTGGCAGGAGTTTTCACATTAAAATTCGGCTCGATGTCTTTCTATTGCATCGCTGCTCATTTGTGGCATAGAATTCCTGAGTCAGCAAAAAATGCAACCTCACGTAAAGAATTTAAAATCGCATTAAATTCAGTATCAACTTTGCCTTGTTCCTGCCGTCTTTATGCAAAATATATCCCATCTCTTGATTATATTGCTTGAATTTTATTTTGCATATAGATTTTATTATTGGAGTCGATTTTAATTAGCTTTTAATTGGTCAGCGCCGTTAGGCATCTGACTTTTCATTGGCCCGTGTGGTTCTGGTTGTCTGTAATGTTGCAGTTCTCTGCGCCAGTTCGTAACACCCTTCTAAATATCGATTCTTTCTTTGGTGTTTCCTCAACGCCTTTCCATAAATTGGATCTGTAATTGGTTTGCTCAAGAAGACGGGTTTTAAAAATGGCGTGAAAGTTCCGTTTTTTGGATAACGTTTTTAAAGTGGAGTGGAAGTGAAGTGAAGAAGACTTCAAGGTAATGAAATCCTTTGATTTAATTATTTGCAAGTATTCTGATTCAACATAATTTAGTTTATTTGAATTAGTAGAGGGGAATTTCCGTTTTTAAATTCATTCTACTGTGCCTGAACCACCAGAAATTTTAGCATCATTTTAATTTGTGGATATTTTTGTTTTGAAACCTTTCATTTTGCATTTTAACTGAAATATGATCATTTCAAGATTCTAAATGTGCAGTAAGTTTGCAGTAAGGTTAAAGATTTCAATGAGAAAAGAAGCATAAAATGCCTTAAAATCATTAATTTTTGTGAACATTTTTTATTTTGGCGAGTCCAAAACTACAAACCGTATTTGTTTCCATTAATATTTCCGAATCAAGATTTTTTTTCTCATATGAATTTTGCAGCATTTTAATTTTGCGAATTATAGATCTCCATTAAATTATGAAAATTTCATGCCATGAAAATATCTTGCCTTGTCTAGTAAATATTTTTTTTTAATTTTTCAATAATTCTGGATGGATTCTATTTTGATGGTGATGATTTTTCTTTAATTGTTTTTAACTTATGTTTATAACTAATAACAGTTATATAAAGTGAGTTAAAAGAGTTATTTACCTACTTAATTGAAGTGACGTCAAAGGGTAGTCTTATACAACGATGAAAAATAAATACTGCTGTTACATATTCACTTTTCCCAAATGAAAAATCTCTCTCGTTTTAAAGCATAATTTCCCATTAATTAATTAATTTATTTATTCGTTAATTCATTAATTTGGTAAAGAAGGTCAGTTTTACAGGCAGTGGTAAACAATGATGTGGACCTGCTAATGACCTACATTGACTTTTATGGATGATCAGCTTACACGAGGAAATATGGTATAATGGAAAATGCATTTTCATTGATTTGTTTTTGTTGGTCAGCGTGGAAAGCAGCTGATCTTTTATTAGCGTTTGCGAAACATTTCCCGGGTTGATTTTTTTTAAATGGTCAAGCATATTAGGCTTCCGTACTACCGTGTCTACCATTTTGCGTGACAGACAAACGAACCGAGAAACAAACAGACAGTCACGGTTCTCTCGTCTCCAAATTGTCGCCGACGCCAAAAGTCGTCAGTTATTACCAGTGGTTATCGAGATATCTGCCCTTAAATGTCGCGGCAATGGTTCCACTGACGTCGCGCAAATTATGTAGAACTTTTGTGTGGACTCACAACTTGATCTACCATACCATCAAACAGACAAACAAACAAACAGAGAATCGGGTATTAATATATAGGACTAGTCGCCAAGGCGTCGCTCGCCACCCATATACAGCCTGTGTCTCCAGCCACCAAAAATTCACGAAAGTAAAATTAACAAATTAAAAACGAAAAGTATAACAATCTTGATGAGCTTTTTCTGATCAAGAAAAGCTAATTCTGATCAAGAAAATGTATATATTTCCAAAGGAAAGTTTTACTCCTCTTTTTGTTTCTAGAGAACAGTACGAAATTTTAGGCTATGACTTAAAAATAAAATAAAACAAAAATAAAATAGAAAAATCTTATCAAATAACAAGAAGATATGTTTCTTCTCGCTTGGATCTCGAGCAATTAGAACATTTTCATAACTTCTATTCTCATCAATGTCCACCCTGCTGCTGGACTCACCTAAATCTCATGAAAAACCGGACCCTAGAAAAACCGGAATCACCTACATTTTACGCGCGCTAAAACACAGGTCAGATCATAATTATCGCTACCATCAAAGGTTGCTACATCGTCTCTTCAAATTTTGTGTTATTTTTAACGTTTAACCCTTTCTCCAAAACAGAAATAATTCAAGTTTATGATTATGAAGTAAGAGTTCTTGCCAAGTAAAAGTACATTCTGTTGATTCGTACTAGGATATTTTTCAATTGCTAACTATTTTTTCATTCCAATCTGTTTGAGGGAAAGGGAAAGACTAGCCCAGTAAGCACGTACTTTCTTAAGCTTCCCACTTTCATCTGATTTCAGCACCCTTAACATTATAGTGAGCGCTCTTTCTTTTCCTTTAGTACGGAAACTTATTAGGGCCACTGATACCGTCACATAAAACAGTTTGATGTCAACATAGTTAATAGAAGAGAGATGGTTAGGAGACTTTATTTAATTTAACAAAAGCCTATTGAAATATCTTTTTGTATGATTTATTTGAATAGAATTAATCGTGAACCTGCACACGCAAAGTTGAAAGATATTTTCTAGCAAAGGAAAAGTATGAAAATACAATCTAACTGATAAAAAAAATCATTTTCTCCTTATCATGGAATTCTTTTAAATAAAAATTTTTTTTCATTAAGCACTACTATCGCCTACGCGCGTAACAGGTGAAAAAAATAGGTCAGGAACTATACTACAAAGGAACATAGAATACTACAAATATGTAATGTTTTTTGTTTTCGTACATACATAATAAGACGAAACAGAAACTTTAAAAACAATAGTTGTGAAAGAGGAAAAAATAATATTCTTCAAAATTATATCGAATAAAAAAGTAACAATACTGTTAGTTGAAACTTCCAAAGCTGTTCAAGTGTTCACAACATATGAATATGGATATTTAAACATGCCTGGGGAAAACTGTTGTGTGGTCAACTGTGGCACAAGTCGTCGACATAAAGGCATAGGTATCTTTAAACTACCGACAGAAAAAGAATGGCGATCTAGATTTTTAAACGAAATTACGAAGCACAGGGAATTAGATAAACATTTCCGGGAACAAATAAAAAAAGATGCAGTATTTACCTGTGAAAATCATTTTCATCCTGACGATATTGAAAAGTGTAAGTTATTAGTCTCTATTCACTGACTTATTTAATTATTTATAATTTAATTTTTTTGGATTTAATGGCTTTGTTTAGTTCCAGGAAAATCATATGTTAGAAAGAAGTTGAAGCCAAATGCCCTTCCAACACTCAACATGCCCAAAAAGTCATTCACCACAACTAAAGCGCCTAGACAGGAAAGGAAAAGAATCCCAAATACAATCGAAACGAGTGTATGCTATGGCAGCATTCATGATGTAAATAAAAAAATCTCTAGCTTAGAATGCTTGTCTAACTGGAAAATTTGGTTGGATATAGACAAAACCATATTAACTAAATTAAGCCAGGACACACCAATACCAAAATACAAATTAATCATAGATGATAGTTTAGCATATACAATCCAAGTCTATGAATGGTTTCTGCCTGAAAATCACGTTATTTATAAGTTGGCCAAACGATCTTTAAGAAACATTTCCATTGAGTGTTTAATTGATTCGATTGAAAGTTTCAAAATTTGCACAGGTGTCAAAATTGCTGAGTTTGATTCTAAACTGTTGCAGCATGCTATCCCAAAACACACATCATGCTACACTGAAGCAAATGAAAACCAACCATTAACACCGTTTGAGTGTAACTTAACCACACGTACACGTGGTTGTGACGTTTTCATCCAATCAGATAGCCAAGCTGTAACACAGTGTAATGAATGCATCATGTATGACAACTGCAAAACCAAAGTCCTTGATCGTAAGTCCAAGAAGAATCTACAACCTGCTAAACCCAAGGCCCCAGTATCTTTCACTTCACCAGCACGCATCAAATTAACTTTGCAACAACAGCGACTCAAATGTAATCAGCTTCAGCAACAACTTCAGGAGATGAGGCAGGAATTACAAAGATCCAGTATAGTTATTGACCATGAACTGAGTGATGATTTCGCCAATATCATGTCAAACAACTCTTCAACGATAACCCCATTTATGAAGTTATTTTGGCAACAACAACAGAAACTCTTTCAACGCTCAGCAAACGGTGCTCGTTACCACCCAATGATTATTCGATATTGTTTATCATTAGCAGTAAAATCACCATCAACCTATGAAGAGTTGAGAAATAGTAATGTATTAAGATTACCAAGTCTTAGAACTCTCAGAGACTACAAAAACTTCATAAAACCAGAGCCAGGATTTAGAAAGAAAGTAATTGATGACTTAAAACAAACTACAAGTAATTACTTCGATGTGCAGAGGTACATTGTCCTCCTATTTGATGAAATGAGAATCAAGTCCAATCTTGTTTTTGACAAGCACACTGACAAGTTGATAGGGTTTGTAGATTTAGGGGATCCAAATGTTAATTATGCTACTCTGGAAAAAGATAGCCAACTTGCAACTCATGCTCTGGTTTTCTTCCTACGAGGTCTTGCAACTAATCTTAAATACAGCTTTGCATATTTTGCAACAAATGGTATCACATCCTCTCAACTAATGCCAATATTCTGGGAAGCTGTTTCAATACTAGAATTGACCTGCAACCTATGGGTTATTGCAACAACTGCAGATGGTGCATCCCCAAACAGAAGGTTTTTTCGATTACATGAGGGTTTGGATCCTACAAATACCAAAGATATTACGTACAAAACAACAAATTTATTTGCACCCCAGAGGTTTATTTACTTCATTGCAGACACACCACATTTAATTAAGACTGCCAGAAACTGCTTATTACATTCTGGGTCAGGAAGAGCTACCCGGTACATGTGGAATGCAGACAAATACATTCTATGGCAGCACATACAACAAATATTTCATGAAGACATGGAAAATGGTCTAAAACTCCTCCCAAAGATAACTGCAGAGCATATTCAACTAACATCGTATTCAGTTATGACTGTGAAGTTTGCAGCACAAGTGTTAAGCAATACAATGGGAACAGTTCTACAAGAGTTTGGCCCACCTGATGCAAAAGAAACATCAAAATTTTGCAAATTGATGGATATGTTTTTCGATTGTTTAAATGTTCGAAGCTTAAATGAACATGAAAGAAAGCGTAAACCATATTTGAAACCATACCAGGATGTTGATGATGAGAGATTTGAATGGCTTGAAAGGAATTTCCTTGGATATTTTCGGCAGTGGAAAAACAACATTGATGCCAGGCCAGGGGATTTCACAAAAAATGCCAGAGCAAGAATGTTTATTTCCAATCAAACATATGAAGGATTACAAATAACCACTTATTCTACAATTGAAATTGTGAAATTTCTACTAAATGAAGGATTTGAGTATGTTTTAACTGAGAGGTTGTGCCAAGATCCAGTGGAAGAATACTTCAGTGAGCAGAGAAAAATTGGAAGAAGATGTGACAACCCTGACTTAAATCAATTTGGTTATAATGACAATGCAATCAGAATACAAAAGAATGTGTCAGCTTCATCTGGCAATACACGTGGTAGATATGACAAAAAAAGGACATGGGTACAAGTAACAGATCAACCAGTTCCAAAAAGAAAATAACAACTATATTGACACATACAATAGTTCCTTACTATTTTGCATTGCAAATGTTCATTTCTTTTACATATATATACTACTCAAGTGATAAAATGAAGATAGAAACAAATGCATAATTACATGTATAATTCATAACATATATATATATCAGATATGACCTGTGTGTCTTTTTAAATCTGTTCGTAGTGCTTTAGAATGAATATCGGTTTTTGTAATTTTGTGTTTTTGTACAAGGTCACGTGCATATGAAAAAGCCCTGACTCTTATATACAGTGTCACAATAGAAAATAGAATGTCTTTTTCTACAGTTAAACTTATTTCTGAGTCACATTTTTCAGTGATTTGATGGAAAAATTCTTTCACGTGCTTGAAGTTACATAATTTAATGGACATTCTCTTTGTTTGTATTTCAGTATTTGGTCCTTTCTCTACTTCAGAACAAAAATATCTCTCTACGATTGCAAAGATTCTTTGGATTTCAGTTGTTATTACCCAAAGTCCACCACGATTTAGAGCAGAAACTAACTTCTGTTCAGGGTTATTTTCTGATCTGCAAGCTGACAGTATTGACAAAACCTGCTGACTTTCAGATGACCTAACATGATTACTGTATTTTACTTTGTTAAATAAAGTTTTCAAAACATAGCCACCAAGGTATTGCAGCCCATACAACTCTCTATCACTAAGATTTTTAATGTGAAAATCAGTATCAGCAGATTGTTTTATGTTGCCCTTCATCAATATCATGTCACATAATTTCATTAGGAGAAGAGTAGCAGCATGTGGAGCTATATTCTGGCCATGAAGGAAATCATCTTTATGAAAAACTATGTCACTATAAAATAATGAATAAAACTTTTCATTGTCATCCTTTTTATACATGTTGACTTTGTTGGTTATTTTTGCAAGAACGTCATTGCTTATGTTTAAGTTTTGGAACTGACAAGTCACATTCTCTGGGTACAAGTTGCTTTTGGCTAAACTTTTTATTGTTTCCTCCATCATGCCCTTCATGTCAACTACAGAAAACTGCAACAAATTCTTTTTCTCTTCACAGCCACTCACATGGCGTTTTTGGGCATGTCTAGCAAGTCCAACTTTACTTTTGCATTTCTTGGTACACAAGTCACACTGGAAATTACCAATTTGCATCTTAAAGAATCAGTTAATTTGTATAGTGGAAGGTATGATATCAATGAAGAGCCTCTTCAGGCTGACGAGAGAGATAAATACAAAACACCAACAAAACATCAAGATATTTACGACTTTTAACAACGGAGGGGTTAACATTGATTAAAAAACAAGTAATACTTACATCATTTGAAAAAGAATTATTCTCTTCATCAAAATCAATATCAAATACTCGTAAAATTTCGTCGAATTCATTGTCAAAATCAGTGTTTTCAGCCTGTGCTTCCATATTGGAAAAACACTTGTGCAGGTTCGCGTCACGTGACAAGCACTTTCAACATCCGATATAGAAAGGCTTTGATTTTGCCGACATGCCGAACCATCTCTCTTCTATTAACTATGATGTCAAACAACCAAAATTTCGATGTTTGACATCGAAATATGAGGAAATTCGATGTACGACATGTTGCACATCGAAATTATTCGTTGTTGTACATCGAAAAGAATGTACGCATGTGCATTATAAGTATACTAGTGTACCGTGTAAAAACATTTTACAGTTTTTCTCCATAAATTGTTTTTTACACGCAATACTGCCATGATAAGTCTGTGTATATACAAAAATTTTTGTGTTTCTTCATGTTGGAATTATATCATATTTAACACAAATATTTTGGATCGATCATTCAAAGAATGCTATTATCCCTATTTTTCAGTGCTATTTGACCTATTTAGAGATTTCTAAAGTTGTACAGTTAAACTAAAAGCTAAAATTCCAATGTTCAGAGATTTAGAAAAGAGACAATACAACGTATACTCCTACCTAACCAATGGATACTCCTACCTAACCACGATAAAATTTCTGATATGTAAGAAAATACCTTCAAATTTCACTATTAACTAAAGCTAACAAAAACAATACCTGTTCAGACGTTTTTATCTTTCAATTCTTTATTCTGCTATGAATTGTGGAAATGTCAAAACCCAAAATTCCACTTGTGCATCATGATACAAAAACCATGTAAATATGTATGTAATCACTCTCTCCTTGCATTACAATCATCTATACTATTCAATTTTATAATCTAAAAAAGGTATCATTCAAATACTATCAAAACAATATGATAATGATCTTGCTACCTTCGTTTACCTTAATAATAACAATCCACACACTACAATAAAATACCAAATAAACTGCTAGCTACACATTTCGGCATAGTAGTCAAAACTAACTGATACGAAAAAGATACGTTTAAACACATTAAAAAATAGACATCGGTAGAAAATGATAAACTGATAACACATAACAACAGGTCTTCATCATCTATCTCGTCGGATAGAATAGTTACTGATACCGATCAATGTTGTTATTCTTTATTACTGAACTTAAAGCGTTGAATAAAAAAATTAAAAACAAAAACAAAAAATTTAACACGCAGCGTCTTCATTTTTCTTTAAAGAAATGAACGTTGAGAAAATTTGATGAACTTTCGAACGCAAAAAACATTGCATTGCCTTCTCCTCCGGGCGGATTTATGATGTCTTTCTTAAGGTACAACACTCCATGAATAATAAAACCCCGTAAGATGGAGCTAGAGATTCTCCTAATGGGAGATTCTCCCTATACTAATACAGAAAAACAAACATCCATTGACGAACTTCCCGAGAAATTTTATCTAACGTTCTTTCTTTAACAGTTAGGTAAGAAAAAAGCAAGATTGCGTATTAGTATAAGAAGATTTTTCTAAATGTATCACTCTCTAAAATAAAAGTGGTATGCGCAACTTGCTATTAGTATATAAGATGTGGACAATAAACGTTGTTCATAATAAAACAGAGAAAGATGACGAACTTGTACGAAAAAGAACGTAGGTGTGATAATGGTTTTCTCTTTTTTAAAATGCATGTATATGAAGAAAATGATGAAACTGAAGGCTTGATTTTATAGGAGAGGAACTGGTCATTTATTATTTCCACAAAGGTTATTCTTATAAGGAAATTTTAGCCTGCTTATTGTGGCAGGCTGCTATTGGCATCTCACAACATGGAGCTAAGGTAAACAAACTGTCTTACTCAACATATTTTACCTAATACAAAACATTAAATTTCATATTTTGGCATAACCATTTAGCATTCGCCATTTAAAAAGGACTTTGAAATATCTTGGACTGTCAAGGAGAATCAATAAAAGCAGTAATGCGGATATTCGACGGCTATTAACTGTAAGTAAATTTTTGTTTTTATTTCATTACTTTTGCATAATTAATCACAATTTTGTCTATGTGTTGTATTTGTCATAGAGCGAACTGGCTGGAGAAGGATGCAATTTAGGCTATCGTGCTATGCATCAAAAGCTGACGAGTATATACAAAATAAAAACCGCAAGGTATTTTCGATTTTTGTATTCAAAGGTAACAAAGAATTACTTGATAAATGTTAAAATCCTTTTATACGTTTTAAGGGAAGTAATAAGAATAATATTGCTCGATCTTGATCCAGTTGGCGTTCGCAACTGTTCCATCCATAGGCTAAAACGTCGGCAATATTATTGCAAAGTTGGTGAAATATTTTTATTTCTTAATCTGTTTGCGCTATAAAGATCTTTAATTGAGTTTTTTATTTAGGGTCCAAATTTTAATTGGCACATTGATGGCTATGACAAGTTGAAGCCATATGGATTATGTATCCACGGGTGTATTGATGGGTTACCTGTAATTTGAGCTTTAAACATTTTAACATGTAGTAACACTTTTGCAGTCGCTAGCCTATGTTATGTCTATCATAGGTATTCACGTAAAGTTCTTTGGCTCCAAGTCACATCCACCAACAACGATCCTAAAATAATAGCGTCTTACTTTCTCATGTAAAGGTAAAGTAAATTATTATGTTACTTTTCAAATAATTTCTTGTGACGATTAGGTACTGCCAAACGCATAAGAGCAGATCATGGAACGGAGAATGGAAATGTTGCTGGTATTCAGAGGTTCTTTCGGGACAATGACGATGACGAACTGGCAAAGAAAAAGAGTCTTGTGTACGGGAGATCTACATCTAACCAAGTATGTTGTGTATTTTTTGTGAAATACGTTTATTGATATGAAAACTTCCTATTAAAACCGTTTTTCAAAAGGAATTATTTCTTTTTTATCTCCTAATGAAATATCTATTTTTAACGAATAGAGGCTTGGTGGAGCAAACTGAGACATTCGGCTACCCAATGTTGGATTGAGTTCTTCGCTGTGAGTATTACTGACCTATCAATTGTATGAGGTTGTAACACACGAATTATGTGATTGTTATATTATGTTCGAGAGTGTTTTTTTACTTATATATGATTGTTTGTCGCAACCCTTGTCTACGCCCTTACCGCAACACTCTTTTACCCTGCAACGTAATAAATTGATCCACACCTTATAGAATCTTTATGTTATTGTGCAGAATATGCGTGAGAAAGGAGAGCTACGAGAGGAAGATGAAATTTATCGGTATAATTAAAGCCTGTTACTTTATTATTATATATCCAATATTATCTAGCATTTTTCTGAACATATATTGTAATATAAGCTCGACATCTTTTTAGGGAGTGTCTTCGTTTCTGTTTCACGCCAGTGATTCAAAAACATCTTGATGAAACTCGTATTCTTCATTATGACCACCTTATAAGACGAAATGATAGACAATTATGCCCCAGTGGAAAACCCAATATTCTTTATAGTATACCAGCTGCATATGGTAAGCTATTCCATCCAATACTACAATACAATGCTCCTGTATGCAACGTATAATTACTATCTTTGCTTTTAGGAACGAAAGATTATAAAGTTTCCGTTAGTGAAGAAGACATCCAAATAGCGAGGGATCTAGCAGGTCAAACGAAAGGTTTTTTTGGATGTAAAAAAGATGTCGTGATTCTATGTACAGGAATCATGGAAACAAATAACCTGGACTTTCCCGTTGATGGCAACGAGGCCAAAGATTTATATCTGTTTTTATGTAACTCTATCGATAACATTTGAATATATCAAGAATGCATGATCATGTCTTTATTCTTTATGAAGCGAAACCTGTTAACAGGCTATATATGCAGTACCTATGTCTAACAGGCCAAACTCCTTAATTAATTTTTAGTACACCTCTCTCTGTTTGTTTGTCTGTCACCCAAATTGGTAGAAACGAGTTGTGAGAGAGCAGATCGCGAAAAGTTGATTTCTTGTGCGAGACATCAGTGTGGAATCATTGCATTTCGTACCAAATGCAACTGGAGTTTGGGGTAAATATCTCGTGAACCAATAGGGATAACTGGTACTCTAATGATTTCCGACATTAAAAGACTCCATGAATTATACTTGATATTTTGAGCCTTTTTGCAAGCTGCAAGGCTTGTATTCATACATAACGTGTCAATACCATAATGCTTCGAATAAACACCCCCTTTTAATAGACACCTCCCTCAAATAAACGCCTCCCCCTCAGAGAGGTGTTTCTTCAAAACAATGTATTTCCACATTTCCGAAATTCAAGAGTAAACTCTGGTTTAGTAGAATCAATACATAAGTTATTTATTTCATTTTATTTCGTTAAAAGGAAATGTTCGGTTACACTTTTCCTTAAATTTTAAATGTTCGATCGGCGAGAAAAACGAGAAAATGACAAAAATGTATGAATGTATGAAATATGTGAACTAATGTAACATTGTCGAAAACGAGGCGAAGTTCGATACTTTATTGGGAGAAATTTGGGGAATTTCGCGGGGAGAAATATTTTTTGTCCTCGACCGCGAAAATAAACCCCCACGAAATAAAAAGATTTCAAAATTTCTCCCAATAAAGTAGTTTTATGAAATCTTGACATTTAAAATAAAACGTTGGAAAGTTGCTCGAAGTAATTATGAATTCGTCAGTGAGTGTAGAATGATAGAAAAAGCAACATTTCTGGTTCAACGTCCAAATACGATACACGATAAATTGCGTAAAGTCCGATTTCCATTCAAAAAAAGTATTGTGCGAACGGACAGAAAAAGTAACGTCGAGTGATGTCGTACAGATGCATACTAAACCGAGCGGACATAAGCCCAAAAAGAAGGCTTAATAATTCCAGCTTTATTTTTGCGCCCTCTCGCACAAATTAAATGAATATACAAGTCCGGCTTAAGGGAGTAATAGTATACGGAATAAATAAAGCACAGTACCACAATCTTTTTTATTTTGTAAATTGTTGTAATTTCTTCGTACCAATAAGTAACAAACGCAGCCAAGTAAAAACTAGAATCAACCAGATATAAAGAAGAAAATCTTAACAAAAGAAAAGGGAAAACACTACATCCCTTAATAATTGCTCCTGGCTTAGTACCAGCAAAGACGAACATAATCGTCTTAATACAACATACTGAAGGGAACTCGGCAAACAGAAATTTTAAAATTGAAATGAAACTGTGTACTTGTGTTTGCTATGAGTCAATTAGTTTAGATATTTGAGCCTAAATATATCACAGGTTTATCATGTATATCATATAATAAAAGTTAACAAAAGTTTTTCTCATCAATAAAAGGCGGTAAAAAACCAAAAGGGAAAATTTTCCATTTCACAAATATTAGTCGTACACGGACCAGCATAAGGGATTATGCAAAATCATATTACAAATTGTAGTAAATAATTTGAAAGTTTCCACTTGTCTAGGAAGATACAAAATCTTAAAACATTCCTTTGCAGGTATAGACATATGGCGAGGATCTTGATTTACAAACTCCAACTTAATGCGATCCTCATGATCAATAACTGTTGCACCAGAACAAAACTCTAGAAGCAATGACAAATCGTCAACAGATGCATTCTCAAATATCTTTTAAAATAATTTTCAACTTTCTCTTCCATCGGTGATTCTACAGCTGAAAAATCAAAACAATCAACAATATTTTCGTTGTTAACTTGATAAAAACCATACAATGCATCAATTTCCTTCACAGTCATTCCTTGCCAAAAATTTCCAAGACCAAATTGAATTTTCTTTTGGAGATAATGCGGCTTTTCAATAAAGACAAATTTAGCAGCACACATAATTAAGTCATTGATGTTCTTAGCACTTGGCACAGATGAAATCCCAAAGTCCATTAAAATGTCCCATACTGCCTGCTTCTGACTTTCATTCCAATTTTGAACACTTGATTCCAAAATCAATTTTTTCTTATTAGCAACATAATAAAAAAAACATTCCCTTAGCACCTCAGGACGAACACCAACTTTGATAATATATTCGAAACATGCTTTTGAAAAGTGTGCTGGAAATAACTTATGCTGTACAAATGCATGTGTCATGACAGATCCTAAATCCAGCGGGGAAAAATCCAGCGTGGACATTCATTGGAAAAGATCCAGGAACAACACTATAAATCCCATCACAATGAAACTTTTGAAACTTTTTAAAAAAGGTGGAATATACATCTCTAGCTACCCCTCACCAGAAGCTTTCTCTTCATAAAACTTAAATGATAGGAACTTATTCAGTACTCGTTTATCAATAAATCTTCTACAATATTGTGTCGATGAACCTGGTGAATCTCATCATCTAAAACTTTTCTAGTCAAGTTATCTTTGAATTCAGCCCTTCTCTTTTCTAATCGGTCCAAAATATTTGCTGAATTTTGTTGGTCATGGTTTTCGTCACCCAATGGTGCAAATTCGTAAAAGCCAATTTCTCCTTCCTTTGATAAAGACATTGCTGAATCCATTTCTATCATTTTGTAGACACCAGAAATAACTTTATCATTTGGATACATTAAATTCGATGAAAAATCTTTAATGCAGAAGTACTCAGGTTCAGCACTAAGACTGCCTATCCAATCATAAACATTTGTCATTGTACAATCAGCTCTAAATAGACAAACTTTAGAACCTAATGAAAACCTAATGTCAAACAGTTAATATCACATGGTCCTCATCTACAGCAGGCTCTGGTGCTACTCTATTGCTACGGTCATTCATGAGTTTTAGCAAACGCTTTTGCCTTTCATCTTTGATGAGTTTTTCTTCTTCTTTCATTTGATCTGATTCCAATGACTTTAAATATTCTTTATCCATTTCAGCTCTTAATGCATTTCGTTCTTCAGAATTTCCAATAAGAATTCCCTGTGAATAATGAATAATTTTTTCTAAAAAGAATTCTGAGAATTAATGATGTAAGGATATGTATTTTGTTTTTAAAGGTAAATTTAAATGATAAACATAATACAATAAAATTTAAATCTCGTACGGGTTACACTTTTATACATTATTTCATGAAAAAGAATGTTTTGGGCTTAAGAGTTGAGAACAACCAAAAAAGTACAGAAGTATCAGATGGTTGAAATTATTGACTTCTCAGTAATTATATTAACAAACCTCATTTCCCTTTTCTGAAGTTGGAGTTGAAGTCATATAACTAGAATTCACCTAAAAAAAATTCCATTTTCAACAGAAAATCTTCAAATAAGAAGGATCATCTGAACAAATGAAAGAAGACTGTTGAAAATATATAATCAACTGGTTGCTTAATTTCGAGTTAAATATAATATATACATAAGAAAGTATCCAAATCTTATGAATTAAAAAGAATAGAAGTCTTTCATTCAGAAAAGAATATGAAAAAAACATACCTCAGAAGATGCATCTTGGGTAAAGATTGGTATATCGAAGTCATCAAAGTCAGGTCTGTGGGACCTTTCGCCTTAATCAAAAGTTCCTTTAGACGCTGAGAACGCTCTGAAGCTGATCTAAAGTTTTGAATAATTTTATACGTATCTGCTAGAGCGCAATGCCCATATTAACGAGATCATCTTTGTTGACGAAATTTATAGTGCTGCCATCAACCTAATAATGTGAAAATACATACAAAAACAAAAACACACCTTCAATGTTAAAGTATCTACGTACATAAGACATGATAGATCATAGTCAAAATTTAGTGCATGCAGTGTTTATTTTCTTCGAATTATTTTATGTGACGGTATCCAATGGCTCTAATAAGCTTCCGTACTTTAGATACATTTAAAAAATGTTTTGATGAAGGGATTAGTGTGTTAAACGTTCTTTAAAAACAACTTGTGAGGTCATATAATGTTCCAAAATCCATAACGAAAATATATCCAAACATTTTTAGATCTTTTTTTCACATAAAATGTTCCGCAGTCAACAACTAAATAAACAATTCATAAATGCCTTAAATTTAAAGATAAAACGGCCGAAATTTTCAGTGGGAATTATAAGAAATTATAACATAAACATGGAGTACAACAGCTTCAGTTGTGTTTTAAGTAATACTTGAAATGCTTTTTCTCAACTGATGACTTGAAACAACTTTTTCTCTATCTGAGTCAATGTTCTTTTCGTGAATATTTTCTCGGGGAGAATGGCTGTGGCAATCAATATGGCTTGTTGAAAGCAGTCATCTAATGAGTTGATGTTGTATTTATCTTTCTCAATCGTAAATCACATCAAATTTACCCAAAATAACTCTTCATAATGTTGCCAATTTTTAAATATGGCTCAATTTGCTTAAGAAAGAAACACCCACCATTTTGTCTGGAAGATAACTGATGTTTGTGTGGGAACGAGTGAGTGCAGACCTTTTTTGAGTTAATTTCCGAATACAATGCGGACTTTTGCAGTTAATACAAGAGCATGACTGGTTGCAACCTTGAACAGCTCGAAAACACGAACACCCAGTTCTGTACACGTCACACGATGTTGCATTTAATTATTGTTTCTTGGCTCTTTGTTCACATTTACAACCATTACCACCAGGTTAGAACCTTAAAGAACTCTTCGTGTTGTTTATCTCTCTTCGACATTGTTTTCTTTCACTTCTGATTCAGACGACAGAACATCTTCTTCCATCTGAACGAACGGTGTTTCAGTTTCAGTGCTGTCACTGACACAGAATTCCTTCACACTCCATTGAACTCCATTGGCGTGAATTGTGCGATGTTGTGCAAGATTATGGGCGGGTCTGGTGTCTCTTTCGTTCTTTTATCTCCCAAATTGGCTGGACCTCAAATTATAAGTTTAAAACTCTTACATTCCCTTTCTCGATGGGCACTGCTTCAAGCATGTCCCCTTTCGTTTAGGAATGCTTGAAACAACTCTTTGTATGGCATTGAAAATGTCAAATTTAATTGTTGTCCCAGAAAAAATATTCCCGAGGAGCTTGTGTCATTGGCAGCAATTATCGATATATATCACTTCTGCTTTTACCGCTCTATTATCCATGCGTTGTTAAGGCGTATCAGCATCTCTTCCACAGCTTCAAATTTAGTACTATTTGTCAAATTTTTGCCATCCCAATACAACTCCAACTTCATTTAATGTCATGAAAAGGCTATCGTATATCTTAAACCATTTTCACTTAACATTTTACGAAATAAGATTTTAGACCTACTTTCCTCAATTGTATTTTGGAATTACTGTTTTATGCTGTTTCAATCATTTTTCAACCGCATCGGAAAGCCTTTCCATCACGTCTACCAAAGATGATGGCAAAAAACAACCGAACTACTTATTCCAAAGTGTGATTTAACGGTAGAAAATCAATTAGAAATGTCAAAATAGCAAGGTGAGCAATGTGTCACGTATATTTCAATGAAGAGAGAAAAAAAATTGACAACAAAAATGACGATTTATTCAGTCTGAGCGCACGACCACACGTCATTTTTATAATTTTTCTTTTATAACGTTTTTTAAAATTTGTCTTCCATCCTAAAAACGGCATTATCTGCTTCATCAACGTCTGAATCTGTGATCTGTGAAGATAGAAGAAGAAGAACGGTTTAAATTACCTTTGTCTTCATTTCTTACGGTGAAATAAAACGAGGGCGTTCAAATCATAATTCAGTATTCTTTTTCAACAAAAAGCAAGTTTGTTTATAGGACATCTTCCTTTTCAGTTAAAAAGTGTAATAGAGTTTCTTCAGGTCCCTATTTTATTACCCATTTTCATCCACAGATCCACAGATCCACAGATCTAGTGATCCAACGATCCAATGATCCAACAATCCAGTGAGCCAACGATTCAATGATCCAACGATCAGATCTAATGATCCAACGATCCAGTAATCCAATGTTCCAACGATCGACAGATCTAGAGACCTATTGATTTAACTGCTGAAGATATGAATAGAAAGTCCTGAACCCAAAAACCTCGAGATCTCAAGGATCTACAATCCTTCACAAAATTTTTGAGACACCCAATTTTGAGGCGAAATCAGGTTAATCCGCATGAAGAAACCTCCCCCTCTTTAGTAGATGGAAATAAAAGGACATCCAAGTTTCATACAACACACCAACATTGATTCTAGGGGGAGGGGGGGCCGTCTTACAATTTTTGTGAAGGATTGTAGCTGTAATGCTTAAATACATGATGTATAGCTGTGACGTCAGTTGATGGTGAATCAGCGGAATAGTTGTGCAGTTTTATGAATAAAATCAGGCATTCATAAACTATTTCTTTATCATCATCTGTCATGTGTTTTTCAAAACAACTTAATGAATTATTAAATACACCACCCATTTTGACGTCCTTTGAACGCCCTCTTCAAGTCCCTGTTGGACATCCTATTCGAGCGGACTGGTTAGACTTCACTTTCGACGTCCCCGGGTCGTCTCCGGACGCCCTAACTGAACGTCCATGGGACGTCCCTGTTTTCAAAATTAATAACAACGACAATGAACTTGAAGAAGTTGAAGAACGCCAGCAACACCAGGGAGTGCATCAAATGGAATAGTAATGATACTGACCTTCTTTTAAAAGTTATAGAAGAAGAAAATAGAAGAAGAAAGAAATTTGGAATATCGAGAAATAATGTATTTGGAATATTTAATCGAAAAATCATAAAGACAAACATAATATAGCTGAAGCATAGAGAAGAATATCCGCTGCTTTACAGCATCCAGGTAATGCAACCATTAATTGTGAACAACTGCTGCTAAATTTCACCCGAGCCCCTAGTATACTGAGCATTACCCCCGGATAATCCCCCCGGGCAACTGCTCTCTTCCAACTTTGGGAGGAATCCCCGCTCGGACACAGCCCCCCCCCTCCAAAAGAACAACAACAAACAACAAACAAACAAAAAACACACACAAAAAAACACGCCATTTTAAGGGGAAACTACCCTCTAAAATGTCAAAAAAATGAGAGGTAAGATTTTATATTTAAAAACAACCACAAGGTTTGACGATATTTTTCCACATGAGTTTTGTGTCTCGCTGGCTTTCTGTTCACCACAAGCGTTCTTAAATCCGATAAGCATAAATATGACTAGGATTCTATACGCATTGCTCCACGCCAGTTGTCCTTTACGTAGGAGCGTGTTCAGGTGCAACCTGTTGCACCGAATCGGATTTTTTTTCAAAAAGTGTGAACTTTTTCATATATTCAAATTTTATTCAATTTCCCCATGCGTAAGCGAAGGAAATTGTTTGGTTAAAACTATCTATCTATCTATCTATCTATCGTGTCTATCTAACAGTTTTTCGTCGTTTTCGGAAATCAATCCGATTCAAGATTTCGGACTCCGGGTCGTATTGTTACTTGTAATGATAAACAGCAGACCTAAATATCTCCATTAGACTAGATTTACAAAAGCTCTTAAAAGGAACTTTAAAGATTCAGGAGCAAGTCATCAAAACGAATATCGCAACAAAAATAAAAAAATGCACCAGATGCAAAAGGCGGAGTTGGTTGGAAAACGAATGAATTAAGTCAAACGAAGCCAATTAATTGTGTTAATTTTGAGTATATTATTAGGGATTCAGTAGTTTCATTATTTTTCACTCGTGTTAATATTTTATAAACCTTTCTTCCAATCAAAATTGTTTTTCCTCTTATGCTATTATGGTTTCATTATAATGTTTATTGTAGTCTTTGTGAAGGTACTTAGAAGTCTCAGGAGGTCGGTAACAACATCCAAAGATAATTGGTTTCGCATTGTTGATAAAACTTTCTATCCAAATTGATTCAAGAGACTTGTGTGTGAGATCAGGTCGTTGTTTAAAAATAATGTTGTTTTTTATGTAAGCTCTTCCTCCTCCTCCAGAACTATTTTCACGATATTTCTGTACAATTTCGTAACCTTCTAAACGGATAGATTCATCAACATTATCTTTCAAATGTGTTTCTGATATACTTATAATGTCTATTTCGTTGTGAGACGTAACAAATTCTTGAAAATCAGCAAAGTTATTTTGAATTCCACAAACATTTTGATGGACAAATGTTAAACTTTTTCTTGATAAACTCTGTTTGTACTCTTCTCTTGTAAGTGATGTTGGAATTGGTATACAAGGTTCGGTAATTCCATTCGTGAAAACACAAAAAAATAAAAACACATAAAATATACACTTTCCGTACGAGCTTGTGGCCGCTCTTGCCGCCATATTATCTGTTATAGAAACTTTTTATGTCGACGTATAATATTGACATGTATTTATGCATTAAGAATTCATTATTAAATCAACCCTTTTATGCTTCATTTTTGTCAATATTCCAAATATTATACAAAAGAGCCATTCATAAATATGTAAAACTGTGCAAGTGTCTAGTGTGTGTAATGTGAAATAATGTGGGATGCAAAAATCGTTATGCAGAAGTAGAATTATAACCATTCAAATTTACTTTCACATTCACTTTATCACATTCACTTTATGATTATAGCCTATATATTTTATCATTATTACCAGCTTCAGTGACTAAAAGTGCTTGCTTGTAAGAAGGTTTTAGAATATTTTGAAATTCAGGTGGGTGCTTAATTAGAGTGGGGCAATCTAGGGAAAATACCGTAAATGACCCCTACTTGAGTAAACGCCAAAATCAATAAACGTTCATGGGCGATTATTTGAAATTAGAGAAAAACTATAAATTGATGTTTATGTTTCGAAAAATAATAAATATAATTATATAATATAAAAATAAAATATAATAATAAATAAAACTTTCTTAAAGCTCTATGCTTAGAATTATTGAAAAGTAAAAAGTAAAAAATTGATATCGTAAATAAACTCTTCTTCCAGGGTATTTAATTTCTGTTAGGGAAAAAGTATTACTCTTTTTATGAATCATGCCCATTGTATCGTTTTTCTTTTGATATTTTGTTTGATAATTTCTTCACTTATTTCGTACGTGAAGAGTCCCAGCTACATTCCGTTATAATTCCATTCGTGAAAACACAAAACAACAAAAACACATAAAAAATACACTTTCCGTACGAGCTTGTGACCGCTCTTGCCGCCATATTATCTGTTGTAGAAACTTTTTATGTCTACGTATAATATTGACATGTATTTATGCATTGAGAATTCATTGGTATCCTTTTTCGTTTGATATTTTGTTTGATATCCAGAAATTCAAATACTATATTTATAATGAAAAATGAAAAATGAAAAATGGAAATTTTCAGCAAATTCCATTTTTAACCCTTTTACTTTAACTGGCAATGATATCATAAATATCAATTGAGCTGGTTTTAAGAATGACGTCACAGCCCAGAAACCGGTCCTGGGAATACTGCAGTCAACATGTTCTCCTGTGGTAGTGATCTAGACTATGCTTCAGGGTCTGATGGTTTTCTGGATGATAGATTGATGACCTCGAAAGAAGCAAAAGTCATTAATATAAGAGACGAAATGCCTGTCTACGTATATATAGTCAAATATATATTATAATGAAGTATAGACGGTTTGAATTTTGACATTATAAAAATATTAAAACTTTTCAACGTATACAAAAATATATACAGTTGAACTTTCCACAATTCGTCTATATTGGATGTACCATGTATCTCCGTTGGGGATTGAAAGGAAAAAGTAAGGAAAATAAGTAGCTTTCCGATGTCTTTTTGGATTTGCATTAATACATTTGTTTGACACTACGCATATGCAAACAGTGTATACAGGCCTCAGTGTCTGATAAACAAAATAGATTGTTGAGTGATGTGTTAAAATATCTGACGACGGCTTGACAATGAAGGAAGGTTGATGAAAATCTAAAGTTATGAAGACATTTTATTTCATTTCAAATAAAATTAGCTTCAATGAAAGATTTCCACTGGATTCTTATGACGATGTCTCGTTTTCTCGTTATTGGATATGATGTAGAGGAAAGAAGGACTGCAATCACTAATCCTCTATTTCCTCCAGCGCCTAACTTGGTAGTTTACTGGGTTCATCGCGCAGTAGCACACCTGTAGCTACCAGATTAATCAGTAGAGCCAAACCATTATGCACAGTGAAAGTTGTGCGAGCTGATGTTGATACGTTTGGGAAGCCATCTAATTCGCTGCATAATAGATCCGTTCACGTTAACGTATACAACGAAAACGATGATAATGTTCATTACAGCCTAGACAAAATCTCAAGAGCTCAATTGTTCAACTGAAGAATTAAAGTTAGTTAATGTTTCTGGATTGGCATTCTACGACGAAGACGGGACTCGAGGTGAGAATTTGCTTTTAGCTTAGACATTCTCATCTCATGGGAGTAAGCTTCGACATAATGCAGATAGTAAACATATAGAGTACATAGGGTCTGACGGAGACTGACAGGTTTGTTATAATCTTTTATTAATTTTAGGCTCTACTTTTTGGAAAGTTACATCCAGCAAGGTCTTCGCTGTTAGTACAGCCGCCCTTAAAGAAAGATGAATGTCACAATCAAGAGATGGCATTGTAAGCAGTTACCGAAAGAAATGTCGATCATATGTAGAACATGCTGCTGAAGATGGTCAAGAAAGTTTGATGGAAAATCTTATCCATGAGGTGTGTTTTCGGAAATAAAATAAGTGTTGGATTTCTAAAGACCTTAGAAGAGACTCTGCTCAATTTGCAGAGAATCGCCATGCAGTTTGCTAGTTATTGCTTGCAAATTTGTGGCAATATAGTCGGATGCCAAACGTGCGTTAACATGAAAGTGGTTTGGAGAAATTGTGTCCAAAGTATCGTTGCGAAAGAGGTCTGCCAAATACATTACTTTTAAAAGGTTTGGATGCTTTATTAGATCAAGCACGAATGCTACTTGTTGACCAATCTAATAACCAAATGACATAAACAACAATAACGATGATACTGAACCATTTGATTTGAACTGAACGATATTGTAAATATATCACAATGATGGAAATAACACTTATTGAGAAGAAAAAAATAGACTTTTTGTGAAGTTCTATATATATATTTTGTTTTAAAGAAGGGAATGGTAAAAATGTGTTAGTTCAATAAAGTATTTTATCGCTCGGTATAGTAAATCTTCACTGTCCTGCAACACATCTTCAAAAATTTCCTTGAATTTGAAATATTGCAAAAAAACTTCCTCGCGCTTTTGCACTTTTTGTAAATTTAATTCTAGCGGGTCTTTGCTGAATGCTTTTTCTTCTTTTAACCTTCCTTTGACGCAGGTGTAGTGATTTACGGCTTCGTTCTTTGACAATAAATAAGGAGCATTGCCAGTATTGTTCTTTTGTTTACGTAAAACATCTGGAACTCCTTTTCCTAAAAATTAGTGTCATAGAATTTCCATAGACTTCAGTTCTTACTCATTTTTCATGAATTGGGTTAAAAACTACTTTAGCTGATTTTTTATTTTCAGAAGTTTTACAAATCCTGAAAATTTGGAGGGTAGCGGCAGATCTAAAGGGTAGTCGCAACTTGTGGAGAAGTGCATTAACATAATTTATGAATTCAGTCTATATTACCAATGAGATTATCTAAACTTTTTCTTTTATGGTTAAATTGCTAACACTCTCCTACACAAATTGAAACACAAAAGTGATTATTTATTTCAGTTATATAATTAATCTATGCTGTTAGTGTTTATAGGTTACTAGTAGTTCACGAAATCAAATCCGCGCAAAAATTGAACCACTAGCATTGATGTTATGTGCCGGTAACATCACTTCAGCAATGATTCAGAGTTTCTTGTATTTTAAGGAATTAAGAGATGGTGCTTGCACAAGGTCCGGTGGCAGGTTGTTCCATTGTTCCGCAACTCGATTTTTAAACGAATACTTTTTTACGTCTTTAAGACATTTTTGTTGGGTGACCGTAAATCCGTGACGACGTAGGTTGTGTTCTTGACCATCCTGCGATCGAAAGCGAAGAAAATTTCCAATAGCTTCTTTATCATAAAGTTCATGGGTGATCTTATACATCTCGATCATGTCGCCCCTATATCGAAGATATTGCAGGGACGGAAGGTTCATGATTTCCAATCTTTCCTTGTAACTTAAGTTTTTCATTCCAGGTATCAATTTTGTTGCGCGTCGTTGTACATCTTCGAGGAGGGAGATCTGTCGTTGCAGGCGAGGGTTCCACACAGGACCACCATATTCGAGATGGGGGCGTACAATGCTTGTGAACAGCAGCTTGAAACAATCCTTATCTAGGTAGACAAATGTTCGCCGTAACATACCAACAAGAGCATTAGCTTTGTTCACTTTTTCGTTAATGTGTTTTGCGAATGAAAATCTTGTTTAATTATAAATTGAATGTATTTACTTGAACAGATGGCGTCCGTCTCACTGGCACACGATGGGTATTTGTTCTTGAGTCTCGTAGCATTTCTTGCACGTAACATGTTAAAACAAACTCATTTCCTCCGTCAATACGTAACTTGTCCCAAATACCATACTTACTGACAGTCGCTCTAAAATTTTAAACACGTCTACAAATGGATAACACTGCATAAAAATGAAAGTTCGTCTACAGTAGTGACTTAACCAAAAAACATGTAAAATTTCTAGAGTTACATTGGAAAATAACGCATTTTTAACTACACATTCTTATAATCCTTCCGACGGAAATCTTATTGTCGCTACTGTTACTTAATGGTTGTGACATGTTTTGTCTTACCGATAGATTTCATCATAAATCTTTCCATTGTTCTTTATGGACATTGTGGTAAATGCTGTAATGAATCCAGAAAACCCATCTCTTGAACAGACATGGGTGACTCCGTACATCACTAGCTTTTCATTTTAGTTAATATGGAGTTTGTGACCAAAGTAATTAGCATTGTAAACTCGTGGGTTAAGAGCACGTTTCATAGACATCCACCTTTCGTTAAGTCAGCCACTACAAACATTTCTCAACTCAAACCTTTCCAACTTTATACTCTGATATATTCAACCCCTTTGCTTTCAAATGACCCGTCAACATCATTCTTCCGTACATTTTTCCCGCCTGAAAACAATAAAGGAGAGATCTGTAAACACAATAAGTTTTGATAACTATGATAAGTCACTTACCTCTGTCGTATCATTATCTACTTCGTTTTTTATATCTTTTATTTCTTTTATTTCTATGTTTTGAGTGTTATAGCATACAATGTCATTTTCTTTACAAAATCTTTTCAGACTTCTCAAGGTAAAAACCTTATTACCATACTTTGACCTTAGGACTGCATTAGCTTCATCAAGAGTAATTAGATGTAAGCAAATCTTTCAGTTCTTGGACTGTTACTTTCTTCGCGATACTGGCCATTTGATATTACAAAAGAATCAACACTCGCTTGACATGTAAGCCAATCATTTTTTTTGCGCAGATTTGTTGTTGTGACGTCATAGGATGAACCACGTGATGTCACGTGGTAGGAACAATGTTGTCCATTCTTTGTTGATAAAACCAATGAAATCTTACAAATCTAACAAATTTGTTTTCCATTTTTAATTCTGTGCTCCAAAAATGGATTTGCTAAAAATTTCCATTTTCCATTTTTTATTTTTCATTTTTTATTTTTCATTTTTTATTTTTCATTTTTTATTTTTCATTTTTTTATTTTTCATTTTGACAGTGAAAAATGAATTTGGCACTTTCGTACACGGACATCGGTGTATCGAACGGCCATATTATTTTATAATGCTTGCTTCAGCTTTGGTAAATGAAAATTGAAAGATCATTTCAAAATTCAAAATTCAATTTTCAATTTTTACAATTAATAAATATTGTATTTTGAAATTACAATGAAAATCCATTTTGATCATTAAATCGATTTTGTAAACCTTTACAGTTTCAGTTTAAAAGTTTAGTTTCCAAAAACTTTATTTATCTAAAAGATTTAGGAAATATTGTTCATAGCATCTATGAACTATGAATAATTCCAGGACCGATCAAACCACCAACCTATATACTAGTGCCGTTCTTATTTGTTTCCAGTCTCTTCGTGCACATGTGACAGATTAGAATGGCGTCCACGCTGAAAAGACTCTGTTTAAGAGAGGAAATAGTAAAATTACTCAAAGGGAGAACTTATGAAGAAGAGGCATATATTCCAGGAAATTATCGAGGATTGTCGGGGTTATCTGGAAGATCATTAAGGCGGTATTGTAATAAAGTCGATATAAGCAATAAAATAAGACGAAAAGATTTGCACGAGCGGGTACAAGGATAGCCACTAATCCCACGCTTGGCAATGCAAACTGATGTATGCACGATGAAATTGTCGTAGAATTGACACAGAAAAAGTAAGAAATTGAGAATACAAAGTCAACTTGAGCAACTGTTTTCTACTTTTGACACATGAGAAAAATATCAAATTTCCCTTTTTTGACCAAAATATAAAAAATGACTCTCACCCCTTGAAATCAGCACCATGGATATGTTCACTCTACAGATTTTAATAGAAATTGATGTTCTTCCTTTTTTGACGCATGCATATGTGTACAAATCCATCCTTTTCGTCAAACATGGCTGGAAAGCTGCAATGCGAGATATGACAATTAACCTTTCTTTTTTAATCCCCTATTCAGTCCTATGACAGATATCTGAAGCCACTTCACAGAGGAACTTTTTTATCTATAAAATAAATATTTATTTTCTGAGAATAGCCTAAGAGCTTTTTGGTAAATAGTAAATAAAGGAGGGATTTAAAAGTAGTTTCGTGACGTGACGTGACGTGACGTGACGTGACGTGACGTGACGATAGCTACATCAGTATAGCGCAGTTGACAAAAACTTTAGAAAAGCCAATAATAACCAATGAAAAGATTCCGCGCTGATACCTAATTTATTTTCAAAATCTGATATCAAGTAAACAACTCACGAATATTGTGATTCTGAGTCCACAATTCACGGAATAATTTTGTAGAACGGTCAACATCTAAAACGAGAAGACTTTTTAAACGAGTTAACATCTAAGTCGATTGATGACGTCAAGAGTCAACATCTAAAAGGATCAAACTTCTGTAACGAGTGAACTTGAGAGACGAGATTTTGGCGCCGAATTAACATCATAAGGAAAAGACTTGTTGGATCATCGCAATTCATTGATGTTATATTAAAAGTGTTCGAAAATTCCTCGGTAATTTTGAATATTTATAGCGACAAAACTTTCTGTGATGTTTCCTAGGTAATGACTTATGTGAATAGTTAGGAATATTTCAGGCGCAAAAAAATGTTTCAACAAAATATTTTAAATCAACATGGAAATTATAAGGCTGTGTTTACGATGATGTATTGTAAATCTCTTAAACTGTGTTGTTTCATATGAATCAGTTAAAGATAATGAACTGTTAAAAAGGTCGGAAGAAAACTGAGTCAGCAGTCTTCTACAAGCGAATCTC
This sequence comes from Turritopsis rubra, assembly GCA_039566895.2. Classification (NCBI taxonomy): domain Eukaryota; kingdom Metazoa; phylum Cnidaria; class Hydrozoa; order Anthoathecata; family Oceaniidae; genus Turritopsis; species Turritopsis rubra. The sequence continues at coordinate 14,781,860 of CM077617.1, read as the reverse complement.
CACGAGAGAACTAATCATTTGTTTACCTCGTTTGTTTGCCATTTTGATTTAAGTCAGCTTCTCCTTCCAGACCCATGTTTTATAGTTCTAATGAGGGATTCATACTGCAGACATTAGCACACTGCAACCCTCAGTTATATTTATAACAGTTCATTATCTTTAAAGAAACACTTCCGTTAGAATAAGTATACTTTACGCATGTCAGATTGTTTTGTGTGGGTATTGGTTAACTGGAAAGCTCCATTCTTATGAATAATGTAAACCACCGGCAGATAGGTCTGTGATTAACACACCTTTTCCGAATTTCTGTTTTAACGCTGCGTTATGGCCTAGTCAGCCACTTTCAATATCATAGTTGCTCCGACGGGAATAAAAATTAAAATTTGAAAATATAATTGATTTTCAATTTTCAAGTTATAACACCTTATAGAGTAATTAACATTTTTTGCTAAAATGTGTCAATTTATTTATAAAATGCTTAACAAAGTCAAACACACTAAAAGAAAATTTAAAAGATGAAGATAATTTCCATATATACAAAATAATATTAATGTTTTTATGTATGAATATCGACATGGCCGTTTTATACACCCATGTAGGTATTCAAAAATTACATCGTTCACATTAGCCATATTATGCAATTCTTTCATGTTAATTCTAAATTAATGCAAACATGGTTTGATCTGATCTTCAAGCCGTAAGGTTCTTGTTTATTTTTAAGTTCATGCTTCCAAATGTTGTTTTTGTTTCTGATTTTTATATCTTGTTTTTGATTTAAGTTCATGCTTCCAAATGTTGTTTTTGTTTTTGATTTTTATATCTTGTTTTTGATTTAAATTCATGCTTCCAAATATTGTTTTTGTTTCTGATTTTTATATCTTGTTTTTGATTTAAGTTCATGCTTCTAAATGCTGTTTTTGTTTTTGAAAAACAACATTTCGTTTCAATCGTTACAAGATCAGATATTATCAAATCAATATAATGCGAACTGCGGCACTTATTACAAAAAATAGAAAAATACTACAGAAATAACCTCACATTCTTCGGCGGAATTTTGGACGTTTTCTTATTGGACCACCAAATATCATGTGGTGTTGTAAAGATATTTGCATTGGAAACTTCGATATTTACAGTATTTATGGTTTACCATTTTGTGGGCCTTCCTGAAAAAAGTGACTGCTCTAAGTCACGTCGTATCTTGACACTTAATTTCATTCCGATTTCCTTCAATAGTAGCCATTGACTCCACACTAACCTTCGGGCAAGTAACATCAATGCTATATGTATCTCTGGCGGTTAATTTCTTAGTTGGAAGTTGGCGGAGTGGGGGGAACCAACCAATATGGATGGAAGCTCATAAGTACCCAAACTTTCGGTTTGTGGATGAAACCTTAAGGCCGTCAGGTACGCGTGCTGAAAATGTATTTCGTTCGGACGTATTTTTAGATTTTATTTTCAAGCGACAGCCATGTTCGCAGGAACAAATAATATAATCTCCACAGGTGAGTTACTACATTTCTAAGATTAATAGCGAATAGCTTGGTAGGTTTCGATCGTCAGTGCACACGATTATTGCCAAGTGGAGGTGAGCCTTTCAGAGAACTAAATGTAGGATTAAAGATTGCAAAAAAAAGAGAATTTTAAGAAGTTTGCATTTGTAAACTTCATTTCCGTAGGTCATGGCAGTTCCGGAAATGTTTTTGGTCAGCGCGGAAAGCAGCTGATCTTTCATTAGCATTTGTACGTCCGACGTAATTCCAAGATTTTTGGTCCACAGTTGTAGGCTGATTCCGCAAAACATTGGAATAAAGGCTGTCCACAAACCGTGGTTAATGTATGAATGACACACTACAAGTTATTCAAAGTAATTTAATTATTGTGAGTGTGTCCTAAAATACAGAAAAACGTTCAATCCTTATTAGTGTTCCCCAGCAGAACGACACAGTAAAAGCATCCCGTAAAGTTGTCAACCTTTTCAGAATACCGAAATATTACCAGCTGCTTAATCTCCAGCACTCAAGGTAAGAAAATTCTTACTGATTTTTATAATGACATAGATCCCACTTTCGATTAATTCCCTCCTCTTTTCTGTCCCTCCGCCTTCCCTTGTGACCTGTTAGTGTGTAACACTTAAAATTTCACAAGTTCCCTGTTGATGAAAATACGAATACATAAAGTATTTCCTAGGTTCTAAAAACAGATAGCTATGTAGTTTAATACTTCAAGACCTATGACCTCAGCCCATCGAGACATAACAAACGTACGCAAGTATTTTTCTTAAGTGAGTGTCTAATGGACTAACGCTACCTTTTAACTTTTCGTCTCATGTTTTCATTTAAAAGGCAGACGTAACAAGCGAAAATTAACATTAAATGTGGAAACTATACAAATAAGATACCGAGTACAATGAGAAGCCGAGGTTGTATGTCCCGTGACACTTGAAACAACACCCCCGTTGACGTTTAGATTCACTGGGAAGAAAAATTTCAAACAGCTTTTTATTGACATCTACACGAAATGGCAACGGGTCGATAAGATCGACCCGGGTTTCAACTTTTTTCCCGACAGTGATTGCTGATTTCACAATGCGCATGTGCAGATCATTAAAGCATATAATTCGTTAACCTCAAACTGGAAACCGCTGATTTTGAAATGGAAACGACAGTTTTAAGGATACTCAAATTTTCTTTCTAAAATGTACTTCTTGCCGCTGCAGGAGAAAGGCTGTGAAATTTAGTAAATACATGCGGAATGTTATCTAAATAGGGTCTAGTGATAGTGATAATAGGGAATAGGGTCCTTTGTCATGTGTACCACTTTTTTGGTATGCCCAACAGCGCAAGGTATGCGCTGACCTTCAGGCCCCAGGGCCTCTTGTTTCAATACAGAAACAAAGGCGCATCCCTTCGTCATTGGTAAACATCAGCGGATATTATTTTGAGAGAAGAGACCAAGGAGGTGGAGTAGGAGTTTATATTTGGGATTGAATATTCAAGGAGACCCGAATTTGAATCTGTTGAGATTAAACTTATTTGTTTGGAGATTCTTTCACCTCACAGGAGGCTTTTTTTCTTTGTATTCACTATCGTCCACCAGAAAGCTCAAGACACATTGGTAAAAAAGTTTTTTAAACCTTTCAAAAAACTTTAAGAAAACTTTCCACTGAGAAAGAAACTAAAAGCCAGAAAATCTCTCTTCCATTAAAATTGTTCCAACAGCGCTAAGTGATCGTCATGCCATTGGATGTGTTAGAAAATTAAGTAACAATAAATTGCCATATGAAACCATTCAATGTTAAAATTACACAAATTACAACCCAACAAACTTTATCAAAACCTACAAAATGAAACCTACAAAGTTCTTTTTTCTTCAATATTGCTTTGAAATTTAAAACAAAGTCGTCAGTGGTAAAAAAATATATAATTACATCAGGTTTCGCCTTGTTTTCCTTTACAAGAGAAAACGAGGAAATTGTTGAGTAATCGTTGCTAATATTCTATGGGAACCACCTTATGCTCTCAGAAAGACTCTAAAACACAATGCTTTCTTCACGAAATCCACATGATTTCAAGGTTGTTGTTTCATTAGCAGTGCGGCACAGCTGCAAAAGCTATGAGAAAAAGAACTGAAGTTACTTACTGAAGATTCAAACTGATTTGTTTGAAATGAAAGATAAACATATAAATTAACAAATAAATAAATAACAATAAACAATACGATAACAATAACAATACGATAACAATAACAATATGATAACAATAACAATAACAATACGATAACAATAACAATACGATAACAATAACAATACGATAACAATAACAATATATAAAATAACAAAAACTTGAAATGAAATTACAAGAAGATATGTTTCTTCTCGCTTGGATCTCGAGCAATTGGAACATTTTCATAACTTCTATTCTCATCAATGTCCACTTTGCAGCCGTCATAGCAACGAATCAAACAAGTAATAGTAAAACTGTGAACGCACGCTACCAAGTGATATACTGGTCGATGAAACCGTACCTTTACAAAGAAAACGGACAAATGATGGGCATGTTTAGCGACTTGTTCGATCTACTTAATTATTATTGTTTGACCGACGGCGTTGCCCACGACAGCCATCAACAACCGATTGTCGAATACACACACGAAGAAGACATGATGAACGACCATCTCAGAATACTCAAGAACACGTCAAATAGATGTGGCGAAGGACATTTAGAGAATATTACCAACCCAATCTGGCTTCCGTACATTCATCCCATTGATAAACAATATCTAGAATTGTTTACAAAGAAAAACTTAACACCTCGCTCCCTATTCTCAGTTAGGGAGCTCGCCATCATAACGCTGCAGGAAAATATTGAGCTGACTTATAAACTGAAACTTGGTTTGATAAACTGTTGTCCTCTCATGTTAGTTATCTTGATCATTTCGATTCTATACTCCATCTTCGTTTGGTTAGTTGAACGAAACTCCAACGAGATGTTTTCGAAATCGTTCGTCTTCGGCACCGGCAAAAGTTTATGGTTACTTCTTGTTACCTTGGTGACAGTCGGATACGGTGATGTAGCCCCTAAGTCCAAATTGGGTAGAATTTTAATGGCTTTTTGGATGCTTTTTGGGTTGATAGCCACCTCGATTGTCACTGCTATAGTTACGGACACTATTTCGAGCGATTCGCATTTGTCGCTTTACAACAAAAGACTAGCGGTTATCAATAACTCTTACGAAGAATTCACCATGCGAGAAACGTACACCAAAGACTTATTATTGGCTAATTCGTATATGGAAGCATTACAAAGTGTTCAAATTGGTGACACATTCGCTGCTATCATCAATTCCGATATCGTCAGCTGGTATCAGGATTTGATATACAAGGAATTGCCGGGCGTTAAGTTGACAATTACCGGGACGATACCGGTCGAGCTGCCCATCTCTTTCTTGTGGAGCCGAAACGAAGATAACGACAAATTAAGTGATTGCTTGAATACACACTGGAATGACATCATCATCTACTCACAAAGTAGATATATGAAGAAACTGCAGATCAACACCTTAATATATCCCAGTTTCAACTCGTTTAATTTATGGGGCCTACTTTTGTGTTCATTTATTTCATTGGGTTTACTGCATGACATTATAAAGCGATATTTTTTAAAACATTCTCTAACTGTAAATACGTAGCCATACCATTGTATACACATATGTCAACTTTCGTCCCCAAGGCTTCTTGCCTTTTAGACATATTGGATGGTGCCATCAGCGTATCGAAAAGGCAAGAAGCACTGCTGGCGAGGTTGACACATATGTAACACCTATGTAACACCTATTATTATGAAAGGCGAAACATATCAGTATTTATTGAGGTTGTAAGATTTTCTTTCTATAAGCAAATCGACCAGGTCTGTGGTGTTATTTTGTTTGCCATTTTGAACCTTCTTTAGTGCTGAAGTGGTGTTTCTTTATGAACATGTCCTTAAAACTTCCAAAACCACCTACTACCAAGTTCAGATTGAAGAACTACTGTCTCTTTGAGGCAGAGAACATATATGGGACAGGAAAAACATTGATTTGAAGCCTTGGATTGTACTTGGCTCTATTGAAAACATCAAAGAAAAGATTTGATAATAAGTTGTTACAATAGACTTCCAGGCCAGGGAATTTTGAAAGTTCCGTGGTTTTGTATTTGTGTGCCATTTTATTTTACTGTTGAACGTTAAATAGACATTCATTCGTATAGAGGGAGAGTGGGACTTAACGATTCCCTTTTTCTTAATGGCCTAGTAGCACAATGAGCATGGGCAACGAAAAATGATTTTATTATAAACGATAGTTCATTGGTCATTTTTCAAATGTGCATTTTTAAAGTTACAAGGACGTGTTTAATAAGCGAGAAAACTGAACATTAAAGACAACCTTGAACCTAGGGTTTCTTGACTTTTCGATATACAGATGGCGGCAAAGAAGACCCTGGCGAACGCTGCTGAAATAAGGAATTCTATTGGCTGAAACTATTACCACGACCGCAGGAATTTTCGAGCAAAAAGAATCTTTCGAATACAAAATATTGTTGAGGAAGAAAAGGAAGGAGAAGCCCACCAAAAGAAAATATTTAGCTACCCAAAATAACATCATTTTAGCTAGCCATCAACAAATTTTATATAATTCAAAATGCTCTTGTGTTATGGAAGCATTATCTATCTTTTATTTATTAGTAGTATAGCTAACCTCACACAAAGGTCTTAAAAACAAAACAAAATGCCCTTACAGGCAGAAGGATTTCTGCAAATCAGCTGAAAATCCTGAAAATTGTCATTTAAGAGAAAGCCAAAGTTCTTTAAGATGAAATAAGGAAATGCCAACACAGTCCACGATTAAAAACACTGTCGGCATGACCAGTAGTTAATTTTGTTCCCTTGTTATTAAATGAACGAAAGTTATTCCAAGTAAACTACTGGCCATGCGGAGTATAAACTTTAAAACAAAAAAATGTACAACAACCTGTATTATTCCAGAATTATGCCGTTTAGTTGAATACCAGAAATATGATTTAGTTAAAGACAAATTAATTCTGGTAATAATACAGGTTTTGTATATTATGAAATACTACCCCTCTTTCCTTTTCCAATTTCCTCCTTGCCCAGTTCCCCTTCCCACCCATTTTGGCTTCCCCTTCCCCGACGGTCTCCTCTTCCCCGATGCCCACCCCAATTGAAACCTGGGCGATCGCATCCACCCTGCCTCACCCATACCCTGAAGGCCCTGATTGAGGTAGGGTCAGGATGCTCCACCCGGTACTCTAGGAAATCTTGATACTTTTGACCTAAAAAAAGTAATTCTGAATGGTTAAATGAATGTCTGGATAATACTAGTACATTCATTACTTTAAATAAAAACGTATAACATTACAGTTTGAAAATTTAAACTTACTATTTTTAATATCAGCTGCTGTTGCGGTTGATATTGCCGTTGTTGCGGCTGTTGTTGTTTCCACGACAACGGCAGCTGCCGTTGTAGTTGCCGATGAGATAGGTACGATAGGTGATGGAAATAACATAAACATTAACTGCTATTTATATTATTCAAGAAGACAATTAATTCTAGGTGAAAATTAATATCTTATTGTGAAGTAAATATAAAAAAGTACAAGAAAAAGTATAATATGGATGATTAAATAATCCTTCCGCAAAAAACCTGATGTGCAAAGTTGCAGTGAAGTTTATTCTAATGCGCTTCCAATATGGAGTCAATCAAAACATCATATTTACATCCACAGGATTCCCACCTATTCCATCATCAATCAATCCGAGAAAAGTTTATTTTGCATAATAGGTGATACTCACCATTATGTGTCTCTGTTGTGGATATTTCATCTGCCACATTGATCATCGTTGTGGATATTTCATCTGCCACATTGATCATCGTTGTGGATATTTCACCTGCCACATTGATCATCGTTGTGGATATTTCATCTGCCACATTGATCATCGTTGTGGATATTTCATCTGCCACATTGATCATCGTTGTGGATATTTCATCTGCCACATTGATCATCGTTGTGGATATTTCATCTGCCACACCGTGAGAAGGTAAGCCATTGGATTTTGCACCCCGAAAACTTCTTAATCCTAACACATAGAGGAATGGCAATAAACATGGCAGCTGGAACTGTGCGGTCTATTAACCTAGTTACATCTCAAAGTGCTTCGGCCATCAAAAGTATTCCCAACTAATTGACACAAATACCGTTTTTCTCCGAGTATAAGCTTTCCTTTCTATTAATGTAAAAACAGGACCACGATATTGGTCCGTGTGGTATTCTCTTTCCACTAATGCAGAAGTTGGACTGCAATAAAGGCCCCGCAGTTAAGCCCACCAAAAAAGCTCTTTGAAATCAGATAAGTCCTTGGCTTATATGCGGAGAAATAAGGTAAATCAGTTCATGAACAGTTAATAGTAAACATAAACTAACTATGCACTCATTCATCATAATTGCTGAAGATTATAATACTGTTCATCGAGCATCGAGCATCGAGCTGATATGATGGTAAGATTTATGCATTATGTTGCGGTTAATATCTCTCAAAAATATTTTCCCAGCAGGGTTCAATCAATCCCTTGCTTAGATCGTCATAATATGTTGTTTCACCTTTCACATTTAACATGGCTGTATAGTGTCTTTCCATAAAGTTTTGTGCATATCCACGTGTACCTAAATAGAAAACATAATTTCATTCAACTTATTAACACTGGTGAATTCATTAATTAAGGTTACAATTTTGTTCTCAAAGTTACAATACCTTTTTCCAGAAGGAAGAACTATTTCCTTTGGTATATTTTTGATGAAAGATGAAGTCACTGGAAAAACTTTCAATAGATATCGTCAGGATTAATGGAAAGCTTTTGAATTTATTGGACAAGTAAGTTCGTATGCCATTACAATAAGGTCTCTGCTCGCCACTAAATGGAAATGCAGGTTTGTAGTCCATAATAATATAACTGATGTACTGGGCATGACAAATAGATATGTATGCAAAACTGACTTACCTTTCACTATACTCTTCATTGGGTAGAAGATCATGAAGTAGTCGGTTACATTTACCTTGAAGTGACCCAATCAACCAATCAACCACAGTTTTTGTAAAGGAAGAACTGTCCAATCCATCAGTTTTATTGACTGTTGGTATGTATGATTGATCTTCACTCATAATTTAATTCGGGCAATGATCACTTGAACATATGGAAAAGATTTTCAAAAAAGTACCTATCCTTGATACTTCATCGCTAAAGAAATCGTAAGTACTGTTAACCAAAGGAATATCACACATTTTGGCCAATTTAAACTTGGCTTTAATAAATTTTTGATGACCTACTAATTCCATAATTGATGAAAAACCACTTTTATTCGCCCTACAAATTTGAACCATTTGTTGATACCATACTTTCTGCTCATTATTTATGATGTTTAACATGGCTAACCAATTGTCGATTGGACATGTGTTTGGCATGCAAACTCGCTTTTTGTTTACATAAAGGTATCCACCAACTGAAGGTAAAGCAACAGAAAGATTATCCCCAACGTTGCTGCATCTTTTCCCAGAATGACAACGACTAAAACAAGCTGTTCCATTTTTTTGCATGCACAACTTTTGGTCTTACACTGTTTTTTGCACTAGCAAAATACACCATCTTTTCTGATCACTGAGTGTTGCTTGGCAGCTTCGCGAAAAGATATTTCTTGATTATCGTTGAAAGTTTGCCTTCCCTGAATAAGGGATCAAATCAGAAGATGAAAAATAACCAGATATAGTTCCATACTTGCAAGCCAACTTGTACCTTGGAGGAGTTGTGTTCTTTACTCTTACCACCACAGTTGAAATTCTTCTTATTGACAGTTTAGATCGATCATTTGGTGGTACCTTTACAGCAACAGAGTCTCTTAACTGAAAAACTTTCACCTTAACTCTTTTTTCCTTCAAACTCTTCCTTCATTTTCATTGCACTAGCAGCAATATTTTCACGAATTTCGTTACGAATTGATTCTCTGTTTCAAACTGCTTCACATTTTTTCCTGCTGCTTTAAATTCAAGGAATGTTTTTATACTTTGTGCAGACAAATACAGCAATTTATCTACGAAAAGACTATTGATGATTTTAAGTTTGCATCATGCTCACGTAAAATTGATTGCACAATTCTTATCTCCTCTTCGTAAACTGAATTATAATCATGTGCAATGGTATCTTCTTTAAAACTGTTTTTGTGAAATGGTAAACTCATGATATCACCAATATTATCTCTAACGAAAGATGTTACCTCTTTTATGTCAATACAAGTCCGTGTAATTGATGTTTCATACTAATAATTTTTTTGGTGACTCGCATCAACATCAGTGTCTGAATCATCAATTTCACAAATATTTTCTAATGGTTTCAAAACAGCTTCCTCCTTTGCTTTCATATCCTTGTGCTTTTGAATATCTTCACCTTCGTTTTCCTCTGACTGAGTTATCATGGAACTGCAGTGACTTTCAGTTCTCTTAGGTCGTGGTACAAGTACAGGTCGTTGTCCAGGTACAGGTTGCGGTGCAGGTACAGGTCGCGGTGCAGGTACAAGGTTTAAGACTTTTTTAAACTTGTGCAGTTGACCTTCACAAGTGATCTAGGTTTGCCATTGATTAACTTGCATTCACCTGGCCTATATTTTACGACATTTCTAATTATATTGTTCACAAATTCTTTTCCTCTGTCTGAATGCAGTATATAAGGAAGACAAAAATACGTAAAGACACGAGTAATTAGATTTTCTGCAACCTCCACAGCTTCTTTACATTTCAATGGAAACAGGACATGAAATTTAGAAAAATGATCTACAACATGACCAATCCATTTATAGTCTTGATCTGCAGATGTTTTCATATCTATTAGATCAATCTACAAAATAATATGAACATCTTCATTTTAATTTTAAAGCAAACAAATTGGAGCATTTATACATTCATTTTTGTGTCACAACTTGAATGCTAAATTCAAACTCAAACACCTGAAGGTACCGTTGTTTTTTTTCTTCTATGAAGCAACATTATATATAACAAAAACACATACACACCTGAATTTCTTACAAGTGGCGCTGCAGAAACAAGCAAAAATTACTTTTTCATAAGTATTCAAATAGCCGGTATGATTGGTTCCAGGCGTAACCACTCGAACGTAATCGAACGAAAAATGGTAATCGAACGTAATGGAACTTAATCGAACCATAATCGAAGGATAAGTGTTCGATTATCGAACATTGCGAACGCTAATCGAACCACGCAATTTTTTGAGGATCATGGAATTGTTCGATTAGAGTTCGGTTAGCGTTTGATTTGTTCGATTAGCGTTTGGTTAGTGTTTGACTAGTATTTCCGATCGATTTTTTTAGACTTGTTGAGATCGCAGTGACGTGATGCTCAAAGTTCGGTGTATGCAAGAATATACAGGAAGTATGACTGATATGCGAATGATTCTAACAACTTTCTCATCACAACAACCAGGGCTTCTTTGCCATTTTGATATGCGAAACGACGGCATATCAAAAGGCGAAACAGCCCTTGGGACGAGATTGCGCATCAACGATATTTCATTGCCGCCGTTCGCGCACTCATCGATGGAACCATAATGATTTGTTTACTTTTTTACGAAATAATTTGATCTTGACATGCCAACCCCTGGTCGGACTCTCAAAGGACCGAGAAAACAGTTCGAGATAGCGAGTAGACAATTCCCTAATTTCTGTTCAATCAAACACCGTATTAATTATGCGCTTCTTCTTTTATAAGAACCAGTAATTTTTGATTCAGCCTGTTCTTATTTCAGCCTCAATTTGGTCTTATTTGTTCTTAATTTTGTTCTAGAGCTAAGACATAGTTGTTTTTCATTGGAGGCCCAGTTTGTCGATATTACCATTCCAAGTATTTTGCCTGAAAAAGTTCATCCTTCAGATTGTTCTTAGATAGTTCTTAATTTTGGCAAAATTTCAGCCTGGTTGTTATTTAAAGTTGTTCTTATAAAAAAAGCGTAGCTGTGTTATCATATAACTCGTCTCGTTTTCTATGCATTTTATTGTTTCACGGATTTCATAACTTTAATACTTAAGCGGGATTTCCACTTCAAAAAATAATACGCGTATCAGCAAGTACCGTATCATTGAGCATGCGCATTGATTGTAATTTGGAAATACGCGTATTAATAATTCTCTTCGCGTACCAAAAAATAAAGTTGAATTGGATTCAACTTTTTTTTTTTGCAATACGCGTATCACTGAAAAAGGTACCCAACCGAACTACTAAAATTTTGCAACGTCTGCAGTGTTTTGCATGAATATTCTGTAAAGAAATACGAACACATTTTTGGAATGGGTATTAATACGCGTATTGCACGTACCGTACCGTATTTTGTATTTCACTCTCCTACATGTAGCTTCAGAGTAAGGTTTGTGAGCGCACTCCGTATATGTAGAAAAGTGTTTACCAAACCTGTGTCTATTGCTAATGTGAAATAATAAGGACTACCGCATTTCTTTTAATTTCTCGCCATCGCCATTACAATTTTCGGCACAGTAAAAAAGATGGTTTCCTATCGGCTTAATCCATTCTTGAATTAATTTACAATCCTTTCTTTTTGCTAACGGTCGCAACTTGTTCTTTATGTTTTTAGAAAAATGCCAAGTATCTAAATTGTGTTTCACCGATGGACGTTCTGTTCGAATCCACTTTGCTATTTGCTACTGTAGAGATCTCCCAACCATCCTTCTCAAGATCCATCAAGCAATTTTGAAACCCCTTCAGTTCCAACGGACTGGAACCTTTGCCTATCATTGTCTGCACAGTCGAAGTTGCAAGAATTTTTTTGATTGTGCCCTTAAAGATTGTATTGAGAGATTGTAACAGTTGTTGATAGTAGGGATAAACAAAGTTCTCTGAATGTTATAAATGGTATTAGAGTTTACAAATCCAAGACTAGCAAATTCGGCATGCTTTCTGAAGTGTTCAAATGTGGACCCAGAGAAAACAATGGAAGCTGTTATTAACAAATTGAAGGCAGGCAATCTTCCTAGGAGTGGTTGGCTTTTCCAATCCAAAATCAAGTGGTTCTCTTGACAGAAGATTTTACAACGTAAACTCGTTCCCATTGCGCTTTTAATCACATTTCCAGTTGGTAGATGGTATTTAGGGCAACAAATAAAGTTGGTGAGTTTGTCAAGGATTTCTTCGTAAACTACGTACTTTCTTGCATTGAGGACATCAATACTTCCCATTGATTCTCTTGATAATGAATGGTCTGATGCCATATAATAAGAAGAGACATTTTCCTGAACGAGATACGATGAATCAGTGCACTCAATATCGGATATATTTAAAAAAGATGAATGAATCATTTTGGCTGGACTAGAAACTATCGGATGGACAACCTTTTCTGGACTAGATGACAAAAAGAAAGTTTCATCTGTTTGTGTGGAAGCGTCAGATACTCTACAGCTGTTTACATTTTCAGGTGTTACGAAATCCACCTGAAAAGGACACTAAATTTTGCATTTGGCCAAAATCATTAGGACATTGTGTTTCCACATCAATTTCTTCGGAACAGTGTTTCTCTAAAGGTTCTTTATCCAGCAGGAGTCTTTTCACTGTCTAAATATTTATAATAACAAAAAATTTTATGGTGTGCAAAGGGTTTTACGACACAACGCATTATAATTCAAAATGTAAACAGAAGAATACAGAATAGGAGAACGTATTCAAAACGTCTCCATAAAAGTTTGTGAAAAAAAGTTACTTGGTAAAAAAGATAATATAGATAAGTTGATTAGAAAACAAAACAAAATGGAAATTATGAACTAAAAATCTCTGATCTTTCTAACTCTGAACGTCTTTTGTGAGAAGCGGACTGTTTCTGTGTTATAGTTGTCGTATCCATGTTGATGATATCATAAATTTTGTGCTTGAATACAGTTGGAGTAACCCCAGCACGAAGATTTCTCTTTCTTTTCCCTGGCTCTGGAAGCAGTTCAGACATTAAATCTCGTTCAAAACAATGAGGGTGGAAATGTTCACCACAAACTTTGCAATATTCTTTTGTTTGGAAGTTTTTTATGTTCCGTCGAGCATTTCCCATATTATGGAGTCAGCTGGCGCATCTTTCATGTTCTTTTCGAGGATCAGGAATTGTGTATAGTTTTTGGAAACACTAAGTTTTCCAGTTTTGTTATTGCATCCAAAAGCAAGGCACGTAGGCATGTTGATAATTTGTATCTTTTGATAAATTCAACAACAATTGAACTGCGCTTTGAAACTGAAAGAGACTGATTGACGTAACAAATCTCTCCACGCTCCAGTGGAGAAGTAAAAAATGTAAAATTTTCAAATGTCTATATCTTAAAAAGTTTTGAATTTTTTTCAAAAAATTTTTTTTAAAAGATTACATACAGCAATTCTGAGCTCTCAGTAAAATTTTGAAAATTATTGGTCAACACGGAAAGCAGCTGATCTTTCATTAGCGTTTGTACGTCCCTCCGTCTGTCCGTACGTACGTACGTAATTCCAAGATTTTTTATCCACAGTTGTAGGCTGATTCCGCAAAACATGAGAATAGAGGCTGTTCACAAACCGTGGTTAATGTATGAATGGTACACTACAACTTATATAAAGTAATTTAATTATTGTGAGTGCGGCCTAAAATACAGAAAACGTGCAATCCTAATTTGTGTTCGAGAGAACGACACAGTGCAGCACTCAAGGTTAGAAAATTCTTACTGCTTTTTTTTATAATGACATTGATTTTGTGAGAAACTGTTCGATCCCATTTTCGATTTTTATTCCCTCCTCTTCTGTCCCTCCTCTCCCCTTTTTTGTGGCCTTTTAAGTGTGTGACACACTTAAAATTTCACAAATTCCCTGGTTGATGAAAATACAAAAACACAAAATATTTCCTGGGTGTCTAAAAACAGGTAGCTATATAGCGTTCTCTTAGCTATATAAATTCACTTCACACCCACACCACGCACATAATAAAAAGTAGAGAGTGGCAGTGGCAGTTTCTGTACTTTTAAGACTTTTTTACTCTCCTAATTTTATTTAAAAAAGACCAAAAAAAACATGAATGAAAATTTACATAGTGGATAATGATGGTTGTTGGGGGACGACAAAAATTAAACTTAAACAGCAGCACCTCTATACACAATTTGGACTAATATTTACAGTCAAATAAATCAAAGAAAATAATTGATATTGATATGAAACTTGATATTGGGTTATCTCTTGTAAGCTGCCAATCTTTTCTTCTTTTTTTTTTCTTTGAAGGTTGTTGTTGTTTTGACTGTAACGGTGTATAAACCCATTCGTTTATGCACTAAAAGTCCTATTTTTTCCTAATACGTAAATATGTAAAAATTCATTCCTTCAGAGGTGCGTCAATTATTTTTCAGGCTTTACTGTATATATACCAAATAAAATGGATTTCACGTATTCTTAAAATGAAATTCTGGTGAAAGGAAAGAATACTTTTAGCCTCAATGTCTGTCAACATATGCATGGTAATATTTAATTTTAAAAAAATATGAAGACTAATTATTTGCGAAATTAACGAAATTAAATTCCTGGGAAAAGTTTATTTTATCTCAATTCCCAAAATTAAATTTGTACGAAAACTGCTACTATGGATCAGACTATCGACCTGTAATGGTTCCAAAGAATGATTCATTATGATTCATTTTTGCAGGGCAAGATAATCGTTCCAGGAGTGAACTGCAACCAAGCCGAATATTCCTACGACACTTCCTTTTGACCTCAAATTTGTGAATTTTTGCCCATTAACTTTTGGGAGATTATCAAAATATAAGATATTGCAGAATTTCTTTCTAAATTAATCAATTTTCGTTGTTTTTTCAGATTAAAATGAAAACAAAATCACATTAATTCTTCCCACTAAAATCTCTAACAATACCTGTGTAAATTAGTTAGAAATTCATCAGTAGTGGATCTGAGATTGTATAACAGTTATATAATTTATTTTTTAGGTCATTTGTTGGTGGCATCATCTCTGGTATTATCTCGTATCTGTTGCCAGAGCTCCTCCTCAAAACTTGACCTTGTCAGAATTACCTGGACTTGTCCAAAGTTTTTGAACTTGTCGGTCTTATCTGAACTTGACCAGATTTTTTACTTTCAGATATTTCCAAAAAAAGATTTCCATTGCTCAATTTTGCAAAGCTATTAGCATAACTGTCACGCGAGAAGTATGTATTCTTGAGTTGTCTTCATATATTCTTCAGTTTTTACTTTGGCACATATTTTGTTACATTGTACTAAAGATTTTTTTATAATAGATTGAGTTCATAATACATAATAAATAATTGTATTCAATACTCCAGTATAAGGACTTCAGGTTGCAAATCGACAGTTATAAAGGATATCAGATTAGGAATAGAATTCTTTGTTTGGCCCAAATTTTCTTTCTAAAATGTAGTTCTTGCCACCGCAGGAGAAAGGCTGTGAAATTTAGTAAATACACGTGGAATGTTATCTGAAGTGTTCTAGTTGTCCTTCGTAATGTGTACTACTTTTCTGGTATGCCCAACCGCGCTGACCTTCAGGCCCCAGGGCCTCTTGTTTTTTCTTAACCTCACGCCCCTTTAAACGCACACCCAATCTATATCACCAGGAATGCTCGCAATTACAAATTTATTCCTTCTAATACGCTTCTCGAGAATAGGTTTAATGTTACAGCGAATCACGTTCACATAATAAATAACGTCTTATTTCATCTAAATTATCACGATTTATGACAGTAGAATTGATTTTGCTACTCAAAGGGTAGTCTTCAAAAAGGTTTCTTATGCTCTACCTCTGCCTGCCATTTTATTTAGGCGAGTTTCTTCGAGTTATCGCGCATATGTTTTAAATGTTAAACCAAGTTGACTATTTTGATCGTTTTCTGTGACGTCTAAACCAAGTCGACTTTCAGGTCAACTTGGTTTAATATCCAAGTCGGTTTACGACAAAAACATGTAAACCTTGGAAACATATTAAAAATTATTTAAGGCTCAATAGCTTCATTTGTATATATTCGAAAAATGCCAGAAAAGCAAAAGATAGAATGTCACATAGACTGGCTGAAAGACCGACCCTATATTCCCAGCTTAAAATGATGACAAAATAATCTGCGAGAAGTATTTTGCAAAAAGTAAAGAATAAAGAAACAAATTCAAACTGGATTAAATTCAAGTTGAAAAACTTAATAAACAACAAAAATAACCAGCCTAGCTCTAGAGTGGAAAGCTGTGTGGTATGCATATCCAGAAAGATGTGCATATAATATGTTTTACCAAGCACTATAACAATTCACTATTAAACCACTTGTTAAACTATATGAAATAAAAGGAATTACCTTTTCAAAACTTTTTCTTTCAAGTTTCAATGTATATTTTCAATGCCGTTTTCATACACTATCCAAGAATTAGAAAATTTAAGCGTAACTTGTCCGCCATTTCGTAGTGTTATCGCATTTCAAATTACTCATCGAATCTGCAGACCAGCTGGAGGAACCAAATTGAACTTGCTTGTGAGCTAGCGAAAAAAACAAGCAAGTTGATAAAGGTTGCTTTATTTAAGAAAGCAATATAAAGCAAAGAACATATTAAGAACAGTTTTAGGCTACAAAGTTGAAAATTCGAAGGCTTTGTCAGAATTGAGTGTTTTTATATAAAAAAAACATGACATGAGTACATGACATCATTCACAGTTTTTCGACCTCAATAAATTATTCGTAAGACAATAACCCAAAGTGGATTGAGAAGAAAATGGGCGTCAATACTTTTTGATCCTTTTTAAGCCGGCCTTTAATGGCGTTAATTTTCATGACTTTCAATGGCCGACGTTAAATGTTTGTTTGTGAACGTTTGATCATGAACTATAAGGCCAATAAAAAACCGGGCGGCAAAAGCAGCCAATAAGGAAGCTTTTCTTGCAAGTTTTTGTTTTACATTTCAGTTGAGCTAGCAAGTTTATCGCTCAAAAACATAGGGCGCAATTCATGATATTGAAATTTTGAGCACCTCCGCACTCGCCCCCATTTTGGTTGTATGTACGTTTACTATTGGTTAAACATTTCCAGAAAAGACCACCTTTAAAAGTAAAACTATTATTGACTAACATTTTACATAGAATCATGGACATTACAAAACTCCTTGGTCAGGGGAAGTGGTCAAGCTAGGCTTTTTGTATACTGTTTTCAAATATGATATCAAAATTTCGAATGTTTTTTTATTTGTTTGAAACTCAGTGGGCCCTATTTTTAAGTTGTTTGAAACTCAGGGGAAGTCCCTATTTTTAATTCGTTTGAAACTCAGGGGAAGTCCTTATTGTTTATTTAATTAAACTCAGAGGAAGTAGTAGCTATCTTTCTCTCTCTGAACCACGATGATTTTCGACGAGATAGCCAGATTCAACCCTGCGGCCAGATCATTGCCGCGGTCGTTGATTGGTTGAAACATGTCCCGTGACAGCAAATAAAATTTTCTACATGAAATAATTATTCTGTTAGTGTTGTTCGCATAACACAAAACTTTACGCGTTTACACACAAACATCTAGGTGATATGTAAACAAAACTGTTTGAAATCGGGATAAATAGCAGAATAAAATGGCGACTGTGGTAGACGAAGCTTTATTTCTATATTATTAATCAATTCGCATACCGTAATGCATCAAATAAACGCCCGGGGCGTTTATTAAATTTTTGAAAAATCTGAGGGGCGTTTATTCGAGGGGCGTTAAAAAGAGGGAGGCGTTTATTAAATTTTAAGAAAACTTCAAGTGAAGCGAAATGATATATTATCCGAAAATAGCGAAAGAGGTTAAAATATCTAATCTACAAACATATCATCGTCAATGTCATCTTCTTCAATAACGTTGAACTCGGGCGCAGCATTATCACCTTCTGAAATGACAAAAGGATTATTGTCGATCTCTTCATTTTGCAGTAAGAGAGTTTGACTTTTTAGAAGATCGGCTCCTTCTTCACATTTCTTGCCCTTTTTGAAGCAGGAAATTAGTGCATCTTGGGATCCATCAACGGGAAGTCCCAATGCACAAGCTTTCATTGAGGAAGCTATCATTTCCGTAGGCAACTCATTCCACGCTTTTATCACCCATTGAACAACAAATCGACAAGGTACTGGTTTCATGTTACCCGCTTCTGTGAATTCGTGTTTCCCGTTTGCAAGCCATTCGTTGTAAAGCTGCTGTATCTTCCCTTTGAAAGGTTTATTCCATACGACATCAGGAGCTTGAATGTATTTAAAGCAACCACCAGGAACAATAACAGATTCAAATTTTAATGTCTGGAGCTTCTTTTTCACATTATCTGTCATATGGGCTTCAAATGAGTCCCACGCTAATAGTCTTTTACGAAATGAAAACTTTCCAAGAATCTCATTGCACCATCGCATTGATAGATCTTCGTTCATCCAGCCGTTGGCACTACTAGCTACTGAAACTCTTCATGCAGTGACCTTGATTCTCTTTTAGCTCCAGCAAACACAATGAATGGTTTACACTTAGCGCCGTTCTGTTTAGCTGCCAAGCAAACGGAGACACGGACTTTCTCATGTCCAGTCGTTTTCATTGGGACGTCTTTTGAACCAGTAGCTTCAACAGTTGTATTGGATACCATATCATTCCATACCGGAGTTTCATCCATTGCTACAATGTCACTGTCCATAAAGGAATGTTGTTGTTGTAATCTCCGAACATGAATGACATAAGCAACTAAGCGATCAATCAAGTATGAGGGGTCCTTTTGAGCTGTTGTGGTTTTCCGCCTTAAGGAAAACCCATGCCTCCTCATAAACTTTTCACACCAACCTCGGTTTGCAACAAAGGAATCCTGAACTGCAGGGTCTGAATTCTTTTCATCAAACATCTTTTTAGCCTTGAACATAATCATTTTTCGGCTAACGTGAAGCATCTTTCTGCGCTGTTCGTAAATCCACAAGACAAGATCTTCCTCTAATTGCTCATCTATACATTTTCTGCCCCCGCCTTCTAGTTTTTTCTTACTTGGTTTTGAAGTTTTTATTGCTTTCGCTTTACGCTTTACTTCTCCACTCTCTTACTCTCTTTGGATCTATACTGAATCTTCTCGCAGCTGATCTGTTACTATTGCCGAGTGCGTAGGCAATTACTTCTTGTTTGAACTGCATAGAATAAGCCTTTCTTTTTTCATTTTTATGCGAAGTGAGTTGATTTGCATCCATCTTTCTTTTATCCTTGCTACAAAAAAAGCTGTAAGAATGAATCAATTTCCCTCACATTTTTGCAAAACAATCGGTATGGACCTCTCCTCCTGAGATGATGTTAATAAGTGACACATTTAGCGCATGATTCTATTCATTCTATTATATTCAATTTTCTTTACATTTTTGTAAGACAATGCGGCATGGACCTCCTCCTGAGATGATGCTAATAAGTGACACATTTAGCGCATGATTCTATTATAAACCTGTGAATTGGAATGCCCTGTTTAGGTTGCAGAACACATATTTTAGAAAATCGAGAATTACTGAAGATTTCACAACATATTCTCGCAAACAGTTTTTGCGTCCTTGAGCTTTTCAACATTCGTAATATTTTCTGAAACATGGCAAGAGTTGATGGTTATTTCCCATTTAAAGTTTGTTTTAAAACAGATGTTGTTACTGTTATGCGAGGTCATCATGTATATATGTCTGTTTGGACATCGACAATTGGAGAAACTCTAACAACAGCTCCCGAAACAGGAGAAGAAGCTATTCAATATGATAAGTTTGCAATCGGTGTGTACAAAGACTTCGAAAAGAAAATTCTTGTTGGACATTTGCCTACCGAAATATCAAGTCTTTGCTATCATTTTCTTTCTCATCATAAAGACAACCAGATAAACGTTGTTGTCACTGCTAAAAGACACAGAGAAGTTGGTTTAGTCGTTTCTGCGAAACTCAGTTTCGAAACTCAACAAAAGTCCTGTGCAGAAGTGCTTGAAAAGGAACTCCTCAAGCGGAAAAAACTTTTTTCAACATTAACTCTAAAATTTAAAAAGAAAGGATTGTACAGAAAATTTCCTGTATTTAAAAAATGAAGAAATTACGTCATAACTTGTCTCAAATAAACGCCTCTTTTCATTATTAATGTTTCAAATAAACGCCTCCTTTTAGGAGGGTCGTTCATTCGAGGGGGCGTTTAATAGAAGGGGGCGTTTATTAAATAATTTCAGTTTTTCAGGGGACGTTTATTCGAGGGGGCGTTTAAAAGAAGGAGGGCGTTTATTCGATGCATTACGGTATTTAAGAAACAATACACTGAATCTCATTGGATCTTTTTTTTTTAATTCAAATTCAACTGTTATCAACTGTCACTGTGGGTTGAACCTGGCTCTCTCTTTCCCTCGAATCATATCAGCTAATAAAAATAGGGAAGGGAAACAGAGGCGGACGTCAAACCAATTGAAATTGAAGAATGGATATTAGTACACCACTTAGTATATATGTGAATAAAAGATAGAAATATCTTCTTATACTAATACGCAATCTTGCTTTTTTCTTACCTAACTTT
This sequence comes from Turritopsis rubra, assembly GCA_039566895.2. Classification (NCBI taxonomy): domain Eukaryota; kingdom Metazoa; phylum Cnidaria; class Hydrozoa; order Anthoathecata; family Oceaniidae; genus Turritopsis; species Turritopsis rubra. The sequence goes on along the minus strand of CM077617.1, from coordinate 14,760,733 downwards.
TATAGAAAGAACGTTAGGTAAAATTTCTCGAGAAGTTTGTCAATGGATGTTTGTTTTTTCCGTATTAGTATAGGGAGAATCTCACATTAGGAGAATCACTAGCTCCATCTTATGGGGTTTTATTACTTCGTGGAGTGTTGTACCTTAAGGAAGACATCATAAAGCCGCACGGAGGAGAAGGCAATGCAATGTTTTTGCGTTCGAAAGTTCATCAAATTTTCTCAACGTTCATTTCTTTAAACGAGAAATGAAGACGCTGTGTGTAACATTTTTTGTTTTTATTTTTTTATTAAACGCTTTAAGTTCAGTAATAGAGAATACAACATTGATAGGTGTCAGTAACTATTCTATTTAACGAGATAGTCGATGTAGACCTGTTATGTGTTCGTCTATTTTTTTAAATGTGTTTGAACTTAGCTTTTTCGTATCAGTTAGTTTGACTACTATTCCAAAATGTGTAGCTAGCAGTTTATTTGGTATTTCATTGTAGTATGTGGATTGTTATTATTAAGGTTCGCTATTAGGGAAACGAAGATAGCAAGATCATTATTATATTGTTTTGATAGTGTTTGATTGATATCCTTTTGTTTTAGATTAGAAAATTGAATAGTATAGATGAATGTTATACAAGAAGAGATACATGGTTTTTGTATTATGATGCACGAGTGGAGTTTTGGGTTTTAAGATTTCCACAATTCATAGCAGAATAAAGATTTGAAAGATAAAAACATAGCAGAATAAAGATTTGAAAGATAAACACGTCTGAGAAGGTCTTTTCTTATATATCAGAAGTTTTATCGTGGTTAGGTAGCAGTACACATCGGTTAGGTAGGAGTATACGTTGTATTATCTCTTTTCTAAATCTCTGATTATTGGAATTTTAGCTTTTAGTTTAACTGTACAACTTTAGAAATCTCTAAATAGGCCAGATAGCACTGAAAAATAGGGATAATAGCATTCTTTGAATGATCGATCCAAAATATTTATACAACAATTTTGTGTTAAATATGAAATAATTCCAACATGGAGAAACACAACAGTTTTTGTAAATACACAGACTTATCATTGCAGTATTGCGTGTAAAAACAATTTATGGAGAAAAACTGTAAAAAGTTTTTACGCGCTACACTAGTTATAATATATTAAACGAAAAGCTTACCAATTTTTAATCATTTTATACATTATGTTCTTAATTGAAATTATTCTTACTGTTGATTAGATTCAGTGGTACAGCTTCTTTAATCAGAAAAATCCCTATATACTTCAAACCCTATTATAGAGAAACATCGTTATATCGAAAAGTAAACAGTAAACTCTGGATAAGTGAGACTCCGGGTAACTTTTCTTTAGTGGGACCGAATCAGCTTGAAATTCATTTCATAAAAGTCCCACTTAACGACTGATTTCGCTTAAGTAGATCATTCGTTAAGTGGTACCGATTTCTTCAATCCCTTGGGAGTCCCTGTTAAATGGGGTACTACCCTGAAGATTCAAATATTACCAAAATTGCATTTTTTTCAGCTTCCATTGATATGACTTAACAGGTTGTGTCAAAATGCGACGAGAAAGAATGCTTTCGGCATCTCATGAATAATTCTCAAAACTATAGAATGTGTGCCCAAAAGTCGTACTTACCCTGGAACGTTTCTGGAAGAGAGATGTTATTTGCAGCAAATAACTAGTGATAATTTAATAAAATATGCTTTGTTTATTATGGAGTAGTTTCAAGACTTTACACTACAGTGTTTCTTTTCATCATAGTCACAAGGAAATTCCCTGTTTCCTTGAACACATGACTTATTACAACCAATGAAAAGTGATTATTTGCTATCATGTGATGGGAAGTGCAGGGAATGCAGGGAATTTTCTAATGACTTAAATGTTAATTTAAACTATGCTAGTAAAATTTTTGCTGAGTTTTAACTTCACTGAGAGTTTTAACCGAATCAAAAGGACTGTCAAAAGGTAGTAGTTTTATAGTCCATAATAGGACTACCTTTTGTCAGTCAAAAGGTAATCATGATCTTATAGCTCTCTTATTAGCGATAATTGCGAAATTACATGCATAGGAGTTTCTAGAAAGTTCATTAGTACTAGTAATCCTATGAGATGCACAATTACTCGATTCTGATTGGTTTTAAGGGTGTGCAAATTACAGTGTAATTAAACTCTGCAGAAAAACACGCGAAAGGGTGATTAAGTGATTACAATCTCCAGCGGCGGATCATTCGATTGTTGTTAGAAATATGCAGAAATATGAACCCGGTAAAAAATATGAACGCTTACTGTCCCATTGTTTTTATATAATTAACCAGTAATCACATGACACTAGTTTGTGGATATACAGTTTAATTCACCAAAGTTGAATTTTTCACCGCGTTCAAATTTACTTAATTAAAGCGCGGATTTATTTTTCTTAACATTTTTAAACAATTTAAACATGCACTAGTTACTTTCAAAGTAAAATGGCTGCTGTAAACAAACAACATTTATTACTTCTATCGTGTTGTTATTAAATTCGACTATTATGCGGCTGTATAAAGTGATGATTTATGTCGAAGATTGCCGTTATATTCGACAAAGTCCGCTGCACTTAATTCATTATGTCGCACTTAATTAATTTTTCACTTTATACAGTCGAATTTTCGCCGCATTTAATAAGTAATTTAATTCGACACGGCGATTAGCGGCTGTATAAATCTGTCCTAAGTAAAAAATCTGAAATTCGGAGAACGAGTTTAAAATTTGTTTTTTTACTTACTAATCGCACTCATGTACATGTCATTACTAGTGCAAATACTTAAAAGCACTTCTAAGAAGAGAACAGTTGTAGTTTTTACGGGAATTATCGATAATAATCTAATCAACATTAATACTTACTATTATTAGCCGCACTAAAATATTATGATGTATTATTATAATGAACAAAAAAATTTACCATAATAATATGAAAAAAGGAAAAAACGTTTGTAATTTCCCTTCAAATTGTTTTCCCCAATGTAATTAGAGATAGAATAACTGATAATGAAACATTGTTAACACATAACGTAAAGTACATTGGGAAGAGAGACACACAGAGAAATGGCTGGCCCGGTTGCTGATGCTACAAATTTATTTAAAATACGTATGAAATCTAGATATGATGGCGTTTGTGATCAGTACAATCGCATTTTCATGGTCAAACTGTTGACAGTATGTTCCATTTTGATGGCTGGTTGCTGGTATCAAGATGAATTGGAATGTACTTTTCCAGGTGAAGCTAGTGAATGATATTTAACAACTCCTCAAAAATAGGTTCTGAATTGCATTTCCTTTTAATAAAATATAAGAAACTTAATTTAATCGTAAAACATTTCTATTGAATTTAACCATTTTTTTCATATCACCCGTAACTAGATGAACTAGAAACCCTTAAGGCTTGAACAATTTCTGCATCGGTCCTAGAGAAAACTGAGTTCTGAACTCAGTTCAAAATACTTTCGGGTCAGAAATTTCCGTGGAACAAAATTTCGCGAAAACATTGTTGGAAGTTATACCCAGTGGGTAAAATCTTCTAAAAGTCTCTGAGGAGGAGTGTTTTCTATAGGAACGGCAACCAATATCGCCTGGTTGTTTCAATAAAGAAATACTCCTCCACAGAGGTAAAGAGATAATACAGTAATTGCAAAAACTTTTTTCAGTAATCAATTATTAGCCTATAAGACCGCTACTAACTCGGTATGGGGCTAAACACATTGGTCGATTTTTTCACACTGGCTTTTGTTACAGGATTTGGTAACATATTATTACCGATCTTTGGTTCCCAATCTCTATCTTTCATAGGGCGGTCATATGAAAAAAATCGACCAAAAAACAGTAAGTAAGTAACGGGGAGTTTTAAGCCCTTGGCCACCGGTAGTGGTTGGCTATTCTGCCCGCCGATTTGCAACCAGGAAGTTGAGTATTATTCATTCAAATATTCAAGTTAATAAGTAATATTTCTTTGTTCAAGCAAAAAAATGCTGTTCTATAAATACTAATGGAAATGGGTATGTTCTATCTTTTTCTTCTCTTCTTTCCTACAAGCTTCAGCTACTATTCGACGATGGTCAACAACTCAAATATCGCTATAGATTTTCACACGTCATACAGTTAGTTGTAAGCTAACTTCCCTGTTGTTTGTATTGGTATTTTAAAAATAAAATCCCAAGTTTTCGTTTGAAAAAAAAAAAAAAACCAGTTAGTTCAATAAAAAACATTACAAACTATCTTGATGTTTTGAAGAAATCTACTTTAAAAACCAGTTTTCGTAAATATTATCCAACTATACAAGAAAAAATATATGTTTATCATCAAATTATATAAACTAACGACCCGAAATCCGAAATTCTGTATCTGATTTCCGAAAATAGCAATTTTTACATAGATAGAACAGGAGATAGATAGAATGTGTAAACCAAACAATTTCTTTCGGGTACGCACCACATGGAAATTGAAAATTTTTTCGTATAATGACGACGTTTTACAGCTGGACCCCAAATAAGATTTTGGTATTGAGAATCATCAGGAAAAATATCAGCTTGATAAAAATTCTTTCCTTAAATTTCCTCAAACGACCAGACTATTGTTCGATGATTGCGCTTGTGGCTTGATATAATTCGAATTTTTAAAATAAGTTCTGCTTGAAATATCTTTCGTTGTCATGATCACAGTTAGAAAACTATTTTATTCTATAGACGGTTTAACCGGTTTAACTGACGACGGTGACGATTGGAGAGATAACGACGACCACGACGACGACCACGACGATGATGATGAAAATGGCGACCATTTTTATAGTCGTGCGTGTTGGATACAGGGGTTGTACATATACAAACAGTTAAAGTCAAAAGTTCACGGCGTTGCTTATTACGGTGTTCCTGCAGACATTAGCAACAACGGTGTGACTGAAAATGGTGAATTATGCACAATAAGAAGAGAAATTGATCGGATCTGGTGCACTCCTATGGAAAAAACGTTTTACTTGCAGGTGAAAGCAAATTCAGTGATTGTCTCATGCTTAAATTTTTGAGCAGGGCTTTTTGCCTTTTCGACATTTCGACTGGATGGCGCAAATCACCACGCACAGTGCATTGGGTGGGTTATCCTGAAGATTAAAATCAGTAATAATTGGTTGCTTCGAAAACATTCCCTTGCAGTGCCCTCACCTCATATTCTTCCAATTTGTCTTGCCTTAAATATTAGTAACTTATTAGTAAGATGCTTGGTCATTTTGATTAACATTATTTAGTGTGTTAGTCGTTGCCGTCTGACTAAGGCTAGTTAGTCAAAATGACTAAGCCACTTCCCAGTGGGCAAACTCTTCAAAATGTCTATGAGGAGGAGTGTTTTCTATAGGAATGCTAAGCCCTATTACCTGCTGTTTCAATAAAAAAACACTCCTCCGCAGGCACATTTTGAAGATTGTGCCCACTGGGTTAGTAATACCTGATGAAGCTGCTTTAGTCATTAGTTGATGGATGACTTATTAAGTTTTTCACTTTTTTATATACAGTATAACCCCGTTTTATATACAGTATAACCCCGTTTTATATACAGTATAACCCCGTTTTATATACAGTATAACCCCGTTTTATATACAGTATAACCCCGTTTTATATACAGTATAACCCCGTTAAGTCGGACTCTTAGGGGACCGAAATAATCGGTCTGACTTATCGGGAGTCCGACCTATCCGAACTTCGTCTTAAGTCAGACTCTACTTATTTAGATCCAAGGGGGACAAGGTTTTAGTCCGTCTTAAAGAAAAGTCTGACTTAAACCGTGTCCGACTTAATATATTCTCAACTTTGCTTAACTTCTAGATCCACTACTGAGATGTCAGAATAAGAAATAATTATTTACATCACTAAAAAATAGATTAGACATTTCTAATATTCATCATCACCACTTAGACCTATCACCCATACACATATACTTGCATTTTTGCTTTAGTATCAATGGTTGCCGGCATACGTGGCGTTACTGGCCATTCTTTACTACACGCCTTTCCTATTATTTCGATACGCCAACCACGAGTCAATCAACTTGCAAAATGCTGTCGCAAAAAGAACAACGCCCCGTAAAATCTTTAAATCATTTTTTGATCACCAAGATGTTAGATCAGATCTATGGACTTGTGGAAACGTTTTTCTGAAGATTTTAGTTAAACTTGCTTATGTTGCCGTAAACGCGTCCGTGTTTTTTATCACCGATGCAATCCTTCACGGTCGATTTATCAGGTACGGTGTCAATTGGATTAGTTGGGGGAAAATGAACAACAGTATGGCATTGGATTATATGGACAACAGACACAGTCCTAAACCTGGTAATGTTATTTGAAAACCGAAATACATATCTTGAAGTTCCTGCAAGATGGTTAAATTATTAGACAAATTACGCTCAATTCGAAAGCTTTTTCATAATAGAAATTAAATATTTTGAATAACTTAGATAAGACCAAGTTTTGAGCATAGTTATTTAATGGTTTACCGTTTTACAGGGCGTTTAGTGAAAAGCCTTTGTTAGGAAGTTAGTGGTAATCTTTCTTCTAACTGTCTAAGTCAAATATTCCCCTCTTCAGATGGAAAATAGGTGACCATTTCACGTACACTCTCCATTCACATATAGGTTCAAAATGCTATAACAAGGCCTATCAAATGATTTACACAGATGAGATTATCCCTAGCTAGAAATTTGAAATGCATCTTTCTTTTGTTAAAAGGCAACGAGCTTCTACCGACATTTGGTTATTGCGAAGTTTACGAACTATCGAAAGATCGCGTAGCAACAACAAGGAATAAACATACAGTATTATGCGAAATCTCACAGCATTTACTCTATCAGTATTTCTTTCTGATCTTATGGTTTGCTATCTGTTTGGGCTTGCTGGTATCTATCATTGGTTTCGTATGGTTACTGGCTTACAATTGTCGCGTTTACCGGATGTACAGGTAGGGCCATTTATCCAGAAGGCGCACGATGTGGTCTGTGCGTTAACTGGACTTCTGTAAAACGTCCTAACACGTCCCAGTCGGCAAAATCTTCAAAAATGAGGAGGAGTGTTTTCTATAGAAATGGCAAGCAACATCATCTGCTGTTTCAATGAAAAAAACACTCCTCCACAGAGACTTTTAAAAGATTATGCGGACGTTAAAATAACGTCTTGTAGCTACTGGCTGCACATTGGGCAAAATCTTCAAAAAGTCTCTCAAGACGTTTGATGATTTTGCCCACTGGCTGAAGTTGACACATATTGCTTTGACTAAAACTGATGGAAATAGTGAAATTATAATTTTCTATTTTTAGAAAACCACAAACTTATAATGTGATAAGCTTCGCCGGACACTTTCGAGGATGGAGGTGTAAAGAGTTGTTATATGAAATCTATTCTCTTGATAAAAAACTTTGCCAAGGAGTTGTACAGGAGATACGGAGCTCGTCATCTCGTGGTGGAAATGAGGGATGCAGATGGAAAATTAAGGAATAGTGGAAATAAGTTAAATAAAAAAGTGGAACATTGTTGAGGCGTTTCAAGAACACGCGAGTAAATGGCAAAAGCTATGGGTGGCAAAAGTTATGGGTTGTCTTCACCAACTTCAGTTTATATTTTATCAAAATATACGAGGTATAAAATAGACCTAACCCCCAACTGAGTTTTTATGTCGTGTTTTGACTTGGTTGTCATTAAGAACCTCGTTTTGGTGTGTGTCACAGTAATAATTAAGTTATACATTTGCTTAACTGCTGGTAAATAAACTAGTTAAAACCAAAAATAAAATATTCCTGATAAAATATTGACATATATCTTTTTTCCCAATGCATTGTGGTAGTTGTATGACGTATATTACAGAGCTAACTGAATTATTCGTTGTAGGTCAACCTCGTCCCCAGGGCTTCTTGCCTTTTCGATATACTGGATGGCAGCGAAAAGATATATCGAATATATCGAAAAGGCAAGAAGCCCAGGGGACGAGGTTGGTTGTCAGCTTCATCTGCAACATTATTATATTGCTTTACATCATATCAATTTCTATCCGCCATGTTTTTAATATGTTTGTAGTTTGTAGTTTGTAGTGTAGTTTTATAAACAATTCTTAAAGAAAAAAATAACTCTAAAAAATTACTTAGTCCTTTTACTTCAAATCTTTCATGAAGAGTCTCGTTTTGATCAACCTCGTACCCCAGGGGTTTCTTGACTTTTTCATATACTTCGTCGACCGTTAATTAAAAAGTTTTATCTCACAAAACTTTGAAAAGTGATGATCCAAATCGTTAATCGGAAAATAAAAAGTACTCATTACTCCGCTATAAAGCCACCCACTTATAAAGACCTTAAGTCCAATCCCAGCCGGCAAAAGACGTCTAAAAGACGTCTAAAAGATGTCTATAAAAATAATTTCTGAATAAAATCGGAATATTGAAAACTTTTATAAGCACTAAAACGTCTTGCGAATGGATTGGTATCTGAAAACTTTTCAGCTTAAAGTCTGTTTGTTTGAAAAAATGAGGCATGGCGTAACCATTACCTAGTTATCCCAGAATAAAATAACAAATTTTTTACCACAAATATTTGAAAGTAAAGGACCTAAAAACCTTTTTCATTCACGAACAAAACATTTACAGAAATGTTAACTTCATAAAAATCTTGAAATGTCAGTACTACTCTGTTTTAAAATAAACAAGAGGCCCTGTGTCCTGAAGGTCAGCGCGGTTGGGCATATCAGAAAAGTAGTACACATTACGAAGGAAAAATAGAACACTTCAGATAACCTTCCGCGTGTTTTTTAAAAATTTCACAGCCTTTTTCCTGCGGCGGCAAGAACTACCTTTTAGAAAGAAAATTTGGGCCAAACAAAGAATTCTATTCCGAATCTGATATCCTTTATAACTGTCGATTTTCAACCTGAAATCCTTATATACTGGAGTATTGAATACAATTTTTCATCATGTATTATGAACTCAATCTATTATAAAAAAATGTTTAGTACAATGTAACAAAATATGTGCCAAAGTAAAAACTGAAGAATATATGATGACAACTGAAGAATATATACTTCTCACGTCACAGCTATGCTGATAGCTATGCAAAATTGATCAATGGAAATCATTTTTTGGAAATATCTGAAAGTAAAAATCTGGTCAAGTTCAGATAAGGCCGACAAGTTCAAAGACGTCGGACAAGTCCAGGTATTTCTGACAAGGTCAAGTATTGAGGAGTTCTGGCAGCAGATAGGAGATTATGCCACCAACAAAGGACCTAAAAAATAAATTATATAAATGTTACACAATCTCAGATTCACTAGTGATGAATTTCTAACTAATTTTCACAAGTATTTTTAGAAATTTTAGTGGGAAGAATTAATGTGATTTTGTTTTCATTTTAACCTGAAAAAACAACGTAAATTGATTTTAATATAAAAGGAAATTCTGCAATATCCCATATTTTGATAATCTCCCAAAAGTTAATGGGCAACAATTCACAAATTTGACGTCACAAGAAAGTGTCGTAGGACTATTCGGCTTAGTTTCAGTTCACTCCTGGGACGATTATCTTGCCCTACAAAAATGAGTCATAATGAATCATTCTTTGGAAACATTATAGGTCAATAGTCTGATCCATAGTAGCAGTTTTCGTGCAAATTTAATTTCGGAAATTGAGATAAAATAAACTTTTCCCAGGAATTTAATTTTGTTAATTTCGCAAATAATTAGTTTTCTTATTTTTTTTAAATTAAATATTACCATGCATTGAGGGAAAAAGTATTCTTTCCTTTCACAAGAATATAATTTTAAGAATACGTGAAATCCAGTTTTTTCCATTGAACTTTTCTTACCACCTTGAAGTACATATTTGGTATATATACAGTAAAGCCTGAAAGAAATTGACGCACCTGTGAAGGAATTAATTTTTACATAAAAATGGAAAAGATTTGTAAAGTCTGTTACATGAAGTTATTGTCTTTAACACGATTTGATACGGAAAGCTAACAAACAATGTAAAGTTTCTTTCTTTCTTTCGGATCATTTTATCAAAATAAGATGATAAAAAGTCTTTTATTCTCGGATTTGCTCTGACAAGTTCAATAGAATCACAATAGAAGCACAGTGTCATATTTTGGTGGGTGAAATTTATAAGAGCATATTAGGAAAAAATAGAATTTTTAGTGCATTAACGAATCAGTTAATACACTGATATAGTCAAAACAACGAAACCTTTCAAAGAAAAAAAGAAGAAAAGATTGGCAGCTTACTCTCCTTCACGGGAAAGCGATTGCCCAATATCAAATTTCATATCAATACCAATTATTTCCTTTGATTTATTTGATATTTTTATTTGACTGTAATAAATATTAGTCAAAATTGTGTGTAGGGTTTTTTTGCTGCTGTTTAAGTTTAATTTTTGTCGTCTCTCGATAACCATCATTATACACGATGTAAATTTTAATTCAAAGTGTTTTTTTGTATTTAAAATAAAACGAAGAGAGTAAACAAGTCTTTAAGTTAACACAAGGACAGGACACCACCCATTTTTAAAAGTACAGAAACTGCCACCACAACCATGGGCATCATCACTCTCTACTACATATTATGTGTGTGCTGTGGGTGTGAAGTGAATTTATATAGCCTAGAGAACAATATATAGCTACCTGTTTTTTTAGACACCCAGGAAATATTATTTTGTGTATTTGTATTTTCATCAACCAGGGAATTTGTGAAATTTTAAGTGTGTCACACACTTGAACGGCCACAAAAAGAGGAGCGTAGGGACAGAAGAGGAGGGAATAAAAATCGAAAATGGGATCGAACAGTTTCTCACAAAATCAATGTCATTATAAAAAAAGCAGTAAGAATTTTCTAACCTTGAGTGCTGCACTGTGTCTCTGGAACACAAATTAGGATTACACGTTTTCTGTATTTTAGGCCGCACTCACAATAATTAAATTACTTTATGTAAGTTGTAGTTTACCATTCGTACATTAACCACGGTTTGTGAACAGCCTCTATTCCCATGTTTTGCGGAATCAGCCTAGAACTGTGGACAAAAAATCTTGGAATTACGTACGTACGGACGTACAAATGCTAATGAAAGATCAGCTGCTTTCCGCACTGACCAATAAAGAAGTAAACTGACATTCAAAGTTTGATGAAAATATTTTGTAAATACAAGCAATATGAAGATTGTTAAAGTAACCCAGAGTATCAAGAAGAAAAAATTGTTTCGAATCATAAAACTCTTTAAAATTTCCAAACTAAAGATCCCAATTTGATAGGTTAACAAATAGCATAAGAGGAAAAACCATTTTGATTGCAAGAAGGTTTATAAAACATTAACATGAGTGAAAAACAATGAAACTACTGAATGTGAACCCCTAATAATATACTCAAAATAAACATAATTTATTGGCTTCATTTGGCTTAATTCATTCGTTTTCCAACCAAGTCCCGCCTTTCGGATCTGGTGCATTTTTTATTTTTGTTGCCACATTCGTTTTGTTGACTTGCTCTTGAATCTTTAAAGTTCCTTTTAAGAGTCCCTAGAAAAAAAAAGAAAATAAATATGTAAATATTTTTCAGAGCACAATTTCAAAAAAAGGGGAATTTACAGGAATACTTTACCTTGAATAAGTTGGTAAATTGTGGCATATACTTCTTGGGGAAAAATTTCCTTTATGCCCCTTTATATTCATCGTTCCCATCAAGTCAGATTAGATGTGAAATCTGGAAGAAGACAATAATAACTTTAATTTTCTTCAGGTAGACGCAATAAAAATAATCTGTGATTTTTTATTTTTTATTTCTTAAACCATTATTTCTTTCAGTGTCCTTCATCAGGGCTGCCAGAATTATTTCTATTTCCAGGTTTTTGACACATTTTTTGGGGGAAAAACCCATGAAAACAGAAAGTATTTTCTATAAAATGACCTACAAGTATAGATAGTAACCACTTAACATAATAGATCTACAGTCCAGTTTTTTTTCCAATTTCCTTTTAAGTGCTTGTCTTTTTTATCGTTATGGAGGAGTGTTTTTATTGAAACAGCAGGCGATATAGCTTGCCATTTCTATAGAAACACTCCTCCACAGTGACTTTTTGAAGATTTTGGCCACTGGATTTGCTGAATTTTATGGGAGCTAGCATGGGAATTAAAAGAAATGAGATCTACTAAACTGTAACAACAATTTAACAAAATAAACAAATTTAAACAATCAAGTATAAAAACACTTACCAAAATGTATTCAGTAAAAAATCTACATCATGCAGTCACGTGATACACAAATCCTATAACATAATGAAAAACAAAACCATCACTGTTGTGTCTGCTAGTATAACTTACAAATGTATGAGAAAAACAAAACAAAACAAAACATGCAAGTTATAAGTTGAAATAAATAAAAAAAAAAGATAATATTATAATATTAATAATGATTAAAATCTGCAAGATTTCAAAAACAGTCCATTGATTAGTGTATGCACGATTCCTTAAATATTTATAAAATATTTAAGCAAAACCATGACAGCCAAGTGCCATTACTTCGACTTCAGCATGCTAATACTTGGCGAAAAAAATAAAAGGCTCACTTACTAGATATAGCAGATACACGAACTTGACGAAAGCTTCAGATGACAAAACGGCCCTTCGCCAAAAAGGTTTTTGCAGTACCGACACTCCAGGGAGTTTTTAGAAAATAAATTTATGTTATAATCATAAGTAAACGTTAAAAAAGTTCTTGCATGAACAGATTTTTTATTATAAAATAAAATAAAAACAAGATTCTTTTATATTGTTTTATTTATAAAATAGAAATTTTGCTGTATGATTAAACATAAAGCTTTCTTTTGTTCCCCGTCTTTATTGATTAGAGATTGTAAAAGGCACCGGAAGAATTAGAAGAAGGCGTCTTAAATACGTATTAAAGGAGTCTTGATTAAGACGTCTAAATTACATCTTTCTGAAGACCTTTGAAAGACATCATTTGTAAACCCAAATAAATAGAAACTTTTTAAAGACGTCTTAAAGGTGTATAAAAGGATACGTGTTTCTACAGACTTAATTTAGACATAAATAAGACCTCTAAAAGACGTCTTGTGCCGGCTGGGAAAACAAATAATATTAGCTATAGCTATATAAGTTATAGCTGGCCAAATGTCGTGTCTGCTAATTCTTGATCTGGTCTGCACATTTTACCCTTGCTTATTGATCGTGAAGAAGAAGAAGTGGCTTGTTTTGATGCTCGTCATTTCAATTGTTATCATTTTCCCTAAAACCATCACATTTAAGCACCATATAAATATATAGAAGGCCATATCCATGTTTTGGATCACCTATTCTGTAACCTTGAAACTGTGCAACAATTTCACTAAAGCAAATGGCAGGAAAAACGTGTTAACGTTTCTTACAAAATCTTTTTAGTACATAATAGTGAAGATATACAAAAAGCTGTAGAATTATTATTTAAGTAAAATATAAACATTGAAAACAAAACATTTTACATGTTATAAATTCAAATGTCAAAATAATGTTTAGGGATATATATATACAATATTTTTGTTAAATGCATTTCCTGCCTCTCATCCTCCAAAACTGCTATTGTCAAAGGCAGAAAAAAATATTGTACCATTTAATAGATTTTAATAAGTATTTCATCCCAAACATTGTATTTCACGAGAATTGTATTTCTCACTTTTATATATCCATAGCTGGTGTTATATTGTTGATTTTCAAAGTTAGTTGCTAGCTAATACCCGTGTAAACTTTAAAATTAAATAAAATTTATGAAATTACAGATATATTGCTAATGTCTATTGAAAACAATTCTATTTTTCTTTCCATTTATGACCATTCTGGGAACCAAATTCCCAGAAACCTTTTCAAAGTGTATAAAGGACATTTGAGTAACCTGTGGAGATGCGTGCACATGTTCATAGACAATGACTTGATCATTAATACTCTGTTGAACCATTCAGTTATTATCAAGCAAAGAACACTAATGTTTATAAACAAGAAAGTCACATAGAAAAACATCTATAATTGTCTGATTCATTTATCATCAGGCTGGTCGTAAGATGTACGCACTCAATTTAGTAATAGAGCTTTCGTTATCTTTCTCTGTTTTCTTTTCTTGAATATCAAACCTGAGTTCACAAGGTGAGAAAATATATAACTTTTTTCATCCAGTCCAGTTTTAATTTTCTGTCCACTTTTTATTTTTCTCCACAATATACTGGCTGTTGATAATCTGATCTCTCAACCACAGAAAAATGTGATTTGATACATCATCATAGATATACATTATATTACACGCCTAACTAAAGAAAGGATAAAATCACATAGCATCAACTCTCCCCTTCCAAGGATGTTTACCATGGCACTCTTGGCATCTTAATGACTTACAAACTCAAATGGACAGAACTGTAAACACGCAACTTCTTTCAAGAATGCTATTGAAGTCTTCTCTAAAGTTCTGCAGTGCATTGTAGAGTTCCAAGGTAATATTAATTTAGCTGAGCGATACCTCGACGAATAATATTTGGTCTCTACATTGGTAGAATTTGACTATAAAAAAAACTGAGTTCTCGACACAACATTTCTCCGAACCACTTTTAAAAACATTACACAGATTTTGTGTAATTTTCATGTCTTGTGACCGGCGTTGGCCAGGATCTTCTTTGCCGCCATCCGTATATTGAAAAGGCAAGAGACCCCAGATTCGAGGTTGCATGAATGGGTGTGTTTCATTTGGTAACCCATCAAAAAAATTTTGGGCTAGATGAAACAGATAGAAAAACCCATTGCATAGCTTTTAACACGCCCCTAAACAACAACTATTTTACAGATAAAGTAAGTTGTAAACCCAAATATCATTTACGTTAGTTTGTTTACAGGTCTGACACTTAATTTGCCGAAGAGAATGCCTACGCTTTGCAACGAGCTCATTGAACCCATTTTTTTCCCGGTTTTCTCTCTGTTTGTGTTGTATTCATTAAAATATATGTATTCTTCAATGTTCTTGGCTAGATTGACACTGTTTATTGTAAAAGACATCTAGCATTCGATGTTGCTGATGATGTCATTTTCCAGCCTAGCACAAAGATTAACCCCATCGTCAGTTATTTTTATTAGTAAGTAAGTGTATCGGAAAAATCTTTTTCTTGTAAATTATCGGAGAAGTCATAAATAAACATAGAAATGAACATATATAATTACAAGGCATCATTCCAAATATCAACTCCATTTTCATTTTTTTTTAATATTTAGTATTATATATTATATTATATATTATATTATATATTATATTATATATTATATTATATATTATATTATATATTATATTATATTATATTATATATTATATTATATATTATATTATATATTATATTATATTTGTTAAATATTTGTTCACCAACTTAGGAAGGAAAAACATTTACTTAACACTGATATAAGTTATATATTCACCAGCTTGTCTTTGGAAAATATGCCTCACTGTTTCATTTAACCTAATGTTTCATGAAGCCCCATTCTCTCCTAACACAGATTTTTTAAACGTAATGTTTATATGTGAGACGGTCTTTTCCTTGTCTCGATTACTGGCATCTATAAGCGGTGTTAAAGTGGACAAAAATAGAATCTCATCAAGATGTAATATATTTCATCAAGATTTTCCTCCTCGAGTGCTAGTGTTGAGAAGAGGAGGACAGCAGCAATGACAAAAACAAATCAACAAAGTTTCTTTCAACCATCCTCTAAAAAACAGAAATGTCTAGGAAACTTTAAAGGTAATAAATGTAGAGCACAGGTAACATTGACTGATGGGAAGTACCAAGTACCAAAGTACGCTAAACGTGCAGCACTCGTGAAGACAGGATATGTGAGATCAACTGTCTAATTTTGCTCAGACATGGACGAAAAAGCTATATATAACCTGATTGATGCAATATTTTGAACTTAATTTAAAGGACAGGTTCCACCACAAAACGTGAAGGCATTCGGTCAAAAATTGACAAAACCTTATTTCCACAAGTGGGATCTACAGAGTATTGAAACAGCAGTGTGGAAATGGCCCATATATGTTTGTAGTAACACTAAGTGTAATACAAATGAGGAGGACAGTGAGGAAGAAATACATTGGGAAGAAGAACATATAATGAACAATGACACACATCAAGGCGATGAACTTCAGAAGCAGGTGACTAATAATGTTAAAACAGCTCATGAAGAACCTGCTGTTAAAAAGGGAAATGAAAATTTTGGTGAGGCTCTATCATCTTTTGGCCAACAATGTACTTTCCCAATTTGTTTCAAAATTTTTAAGGAGAGTAACATTGAGAAACATGCAAGTGAATGTATGGACATTGACAAAGATTTGTAAAACTTTGATATAATTACTTTAAGTGACGATGAAGCTTTCTTGCAGTACGGTGAATGTATTAGTTCAAATGATGAGCTTGACAAAACCATTCCATATGGATCTCAAATACATGAATTTGAAAGTGTTGCACCAGCCATAGGTGATCAAAAGATGGAAGCATATTTTGCAAAGATAAAGGATGTCTTGCATCCCCTACAACAACCTGTGCTCATTTCAAAACCAAAAGCAATGACAATTAGACGAACATTTGCTTGGGATGAATTCTGTGGCTACTTAAAGAAAAAGTGTTTTGACAGTAAGGGAATTAGCAGATTGAATGGATAGGTGAATCTAGTGTGAATGTTGGTGGACCAAAAAGAGAATTTTTTACAGGCATATCTTTTATTTTATATGCAGGTATATATTTTAATAATTATACACTTGACAATGTTTTTATATAGCATTATTCAGTAAGTGCAGATCTTGTGATATTGGATGAATACTGTTTGTTCTGTGTTTCCAACATTGCCTTTTACTAAAAACTGAGGAGCACTTATTACGCAAATCTTAAAATCTTACGCAAGAATTAAAATGATTTTTAAATTTCTCCAAACGTAGCTGATTAAAGATTAATAATTCATTTTTTAGTCAGCGGCGAAGCGCTGAGTATTTAAATGGGTTTTTCGTCGTTTCTGCTTCACTTTTCACTCTACAATATTGGCGTTAAAAGGGGTGGTGGTAGTTTAACCGTTCACTTTTCAAAAATAAGGCCAATAAAGGCAGGCGTTAAGCTCTGGACTCAGACGTAATAAGGCAACAAGTTATTCAAACATCATACACCGCTTCTCGAACATTGATGTATATGTCAATACTGTGATTACTGTCATCTTTCGAAGCGGGAGGTTATAGATAGTGACTCTAGGAACCACAACATGGTTATTCGTTTGTAATTTGTTTATAGGACCATCATCTATCCTGTAGATTTCGTCGTCTGCAGTTTCTCGCAAATGACCAAAATATGCGCCCCTTAAACTTGAACTTACCCCTAACTGCATAGGAGATCTGTTACGCCCAGTGGTGAAAGGATGATTATTCCATTGTATCCTGAACTCATCCAATGATCGGTTTATTCGAGGTTGAAACACAAGATGAACAGCTGCTAGATCTTTTTCTTCTCTGCAATCTAAAAGCCCTTGTTCTTCTAAATGGAAATATATGTTGCGATAGTAATTGAAAATGTATCGTCCCACGCCCAACCATGGGCGTTCAATGCGTTGGTTATGCACTGACAAGCCAGTGATTATTGGTCTTCTTTCTGAAACATGTGTGTCAAGTAGCCATTAATCGACTTCAAGATTCTCCGTCACTTGATACCCTCATCGGTACACTGTATGTCTGAGTGGCCTCCAAAAATAAACATTTCATTGTTTCTGCCAAATTGTTAGTGGAGAAACGTAACTAAGTAATGAGCCCAGAAAATCCATCTATCGCAACATGTATTACGAATCTCCAACGGATGAGCTTATGGTTTCCGTCAATGTGCCTACATAAAAAATAATTTAAAGGCTCGTGGAATTTGAATCAGGTGTCGAAAAACTAAAGAAGTATGCAAATATTAATTATGGCCCTACCATAGATAGTTTGATCCCGAAACTGAATACACGCGTCGTTTTATACAATTCAGTTTTCGTAGCTGTCGAATTAAAGGATCTACTCGTAAAATCGATTCTCTGATGTCAGTTCCTTTGATCTTTAACTGTCTACTTCTCAACGAACCTATCAAAAGTCGTTCTCCATTGTTAGCTGCGTTGTGCAAGACCTCTGAAACAATGTCATCCAACTCAGTGTTACTGACATCTGAGTAGTTTGATATTTGGAGTTCACATCTCCGTCTGTATAGCGTTTTAGGACTGGTACCAAGTAATCCATCAATTGTCTTTCACGAAAATCCAAGGCTTCGTAAAGCTTTTATTTAACCTCAGAAATGGAAAATTTTGGCCTTTCTCTCGAACAAGAGGGACACGGGGTTTGGTGATCATTTGAATTGCCTTACAAATTTAACTAAACACTCATATACTTGTCAAGTTCTAACTGAAAAACTATCATAATTTCTATGGTTAAATAATGAACATGTGATCCTAAGTCGTTGCACATATGAAATGATGCCAACAAGATAATAAATTCGTAAGCACGGTTTGTAAGTACTTCTGATACTAGAGGAACTTCCACAAAATGATGTTTATTCAACTCCTGGTACACAGTTATCCCTTGCAGCATCAACTGTTCTAGTTCTGCCACCCCAATGTTAGTGTTGGTTGTGCGCGCTTTCTTTCTTTGAAAAACATTTTACAGACGGTATTGGTTACAAAGAGGGCGTTTATTTAATTGACAATTCCTTGATGGAATTTCCGTTATCTTACAGAGATTTGTCGGAGCTCGTGAATCTTGATGAAATTTCATGAATCTTGTTGAGATATGACAAATCTTAATGAGATATTTCCGAACTTGATGAAATATTTCAGATCTTAATGAGGTTTACATTTTTGTCAGCTTTGGCACCCCATACATCTCACTCACTACGTTCACTCTATGACGTCATAACCTCGGTTGGTATTATCCCAGAGAGAGAACGGCTAAATTCCCCTTCAAAGTTGATAAACCATTATCACAGATGTTAAGATTGAAGATAAATGCATATGATGCTAAAAAGGGAAGATACAGTCAAATCTCGGACACGTTAGAAGTGACGCTATAACAAGCTATGACACCCGGTCACACACCTGTTCGCACGGACAAAAATCTTCGTCCCTTCAGTGTTTCGTTGTCTAAAAATATCTCTCGCTATCTCGAACTGTCACTACTTTCAGCATTTTACTCGCATTTGACACCTGCAGATAAGGGAAGTTATTATTATCAACAACATTCAAGACCAAACTGGATGAAGCTTGAAAAAACATTCTGAATAATAACATATTGTCAGTAGTTTATTTTGCATTCACTTTGATCACATGATAGAGATAACAATTACTATGCATTGGTTGTAATATGTCATGTGATCAAAGAGAGTGCTTGGAATAGGTTTTCAGACCAGGGAATTTCCGAATGGAGTTACAGAATTTACAACCTTGTTTCTAATGAATGGTCATTCAGTTCACCCAATGTTTTTTAAACGTGTAGCAGTGTCCTGGTAACCAAATCAATGAACCACAATAGCCTAACGAAGAATGTAATAATGATAATAAAACCAATGGGCCCTATTTGTAAATTATTAAACAAACCTTTATTGATTCTAATAATTCGCTTCTTTTTCTTTTAGCGGTAATAATTATAGAGAGAGCGAAAGAGAGACTCCAAGCTGACCTTCGAAAGATTTCAAAAGTACAGAAAAGAAGACAAAATAGCAGAAAAATAGAATGGAAATAACTTTCAAGACAATCGTTGTTGTTCTTTGTTTTTTCATTAATCCGTCTTCTCAACAGAATGTCACCACATCAAAAGAAGATGACCCTTTTTTCCGTGTTGCTTACTGGCCGTCAAAGCCGTTCATTTATCGTGAAAACGGCCAACTTGTTGGCATCATTCCAACGCTTTTCACTTACGCCGAATACTATTGTCCGGTGAACTCCGAACACGGCCGTAAACTACACGTGGACTACACGTTGGAGTTGGCGACGATGAACGAATTTTTACACTTGCTCCACTCAAAAGAACGGTATGAAACCGGTATACTGGCGAACGTCACCATGAACGACGCTGCTTGGGTGCCATACTTTCACCAAATTTTTTTACACGACCTAGAACTCTTTGCTGCTATGAATCTTACAGCCCTACAACTGTATACTATCGAAAGTATCGCCGTTATTGTTCAAGAACGTCGAATATCTCTCGAGTATAAACTGTATTTCGGATTAAAGAATTTTTTAGCGATATTTGGCGGTCTTTTTGTTCTAACAGTTACTTTTTCGATACTGTATTGGTTTACCTCGTATCTTTGTAACGAAAAGGATTATACCTTTTTCGTGCAAGGCATGAGTGTGAGTTTATGGGTTTCCATTGTGACATTCATCACAGTCGGGTATGGTGATTTTGTTCCAACGTCAAAGCTGCCCAAGTTATTGTTGTCATTCTGGATGGTCACGGGAGTAGTTATGGCTTCCATTTTGACAGGAACTTTCACAGATGCAATGAACAGTGATTCGGCATTTTCGATCTACGATAAACCCCTGGTAACGTTAGATAAATCATTTGAAGCAAATTTGATTCGGGAGAATTACAGCCGAGATCTCATTCTTGGTGACACTGTGGAGGAAATTTTAGAAGCTGTTAGAAACGGCAGCGCTTTTGCCGCCATTTTGAACACCGAAATGGCGTCCTCGTATCAACAAGACATTTACAATGAATCGGATTCCGTAAAATTAACCATCGTGTCGATCAAATCCGTCAGTTTACCAGTGACAATCCTGGTAAATGCACAAAGAAAGGGAAATTTCCTTCTTTGTTTACAAATGCATTGGAATGAAATTGTTAGCTTCGCAAAGAATAATCATCACAACAATATCCGCAAGGAGACACTGAAGTTTATCACTATGACCAGCTTGGTCCAAAGTAACTTTTTTATCTATCTCTGCGTTGTGACAACCGTTTTGATTGGCATTGGGTTTTACTACGATTTTGTCACGTGCCTGAGGGGTGTGGCCAACACAAAGAATCGGAAGGAAAGCAAAGGAGCTGAAAAGAACGAAGGATTATGGAAACTTAGTCGAGCCGAAACTAAGCAGTTTAGTTTCGAGTTTAACAGAGTGTGGAAACAAACCTCGATGAACGGAGAACAGAGAGGAAACCTGTATAATCTAAATTGAAACGAAGGGCCAACACAGAAATTCCCGATTACTCGAACCTCAACGTTACCAAATATTCGAGTTTTCGAGAGTCTTTCATGAGAGAGTATTATCTCAAGGAGAATATTGAAACAGTTCGAGTTACTGAAAGTTCACTGTGAACGTCTCCTGTGGTCATATTCAGTCAAAATTTGTAGAGGAGAGTTTAGTCATTTAAAGTAGAAAAGGAAAACGTGCAAGTAACCTAATCGACACTAAAGACTGAAAAGAAATATCATAACGTTGGACTCTCCACAAATTTTGACTGACCCTGAATACGCCTATGATATTTTATGCACAGATTTCTCTTATTTACCACACGTTTTGATCTTAGAAGATTATTATTGAATAACCCTGAATAATCTTCTTCGTTCTTCTTCTCCTCCTGATTCATGATCGCCTCTAGTGACATATTGCTTCACGCCTCTACCCACAAATCTTCAAAAATGTGTAGTTATTGCGATTTAAAGAAGAATTTGTAAAATGTAATTCCTCCGCCGACTAACAATGCATACGTATTTATAAAGGTCGGTTCACACCAGTGGAAAATTTAATTTCTGCCTGGATTTTCTCATGATAAATTTATATTTCTCACTGATGTGAACACGATTTAATTTCCCGCTGGAGTTTTCTCACTAATTTTTACGCTAGAAATTCAGTGCGAAAAATGTCAGAACTCGCGAGAAAAATAGAATAGAATAGAATAGACTGATCAAACTCTTGCGTGCCATTTCTATAGAAAACACTCCTTCTCATAGACTTTTTGATGATTTTGCCCACTGGGCAGAGTTAAAAATAAATTTTATGTAACTAAACACGATGTCGAAAGTCAAATAAATGTTAAACTTTTCTACTGGTGGAAACGCTAATTAAATCACAACACCTGTTTCCGGTTTCCGGTTTCAGGTTAAAATATTCTCACTTTCCTAACTTAAATTAAATTTAAATTTCCCACTGGTGTGAACCGAGCTTTAATGATTCTTTGAAAACAAGGCCAGTAAAGGGAATTGAGCTCGAGTATGTCATTTAAACACCAATTTGGGAAACATCCATGGCAACTTTCTGACGGCGTGGATAGATAGCACTTCGGAAGGAAGGTTGACTCGCCAGTTCAGCCGAAGAAATTAATTCTCTTTCTTTATTTAGTCGAAAAATTAAGTCAATTTCCTTGACTTGAAGTGATAATCGAGACAATAATAATAAAAGATTTGCTAACACTGCAACAAAAAATTTCCGATATTTGTCAGATACAGCTCGTTGGAGCACTTAACACGGAGCGGAATCATTTCACTTTCATACCGGAGCGATTTCGCCCCAATTTAAATATCGGATTCAATCGGAATTGTCGATACGCGAGACCAACCCCAACAAAAGTTGCTCCGAAATGACTTCAGCTTGCAACGTGTGAACAAGCCTATATAAATCAGATGTAGATTGAAGAAAGATCATTGAAACATCTACACGATACGGACATCATTAACAGCTGTGAATAAACCAATCACTTGGAAGGAATATATTTAAAAACAAGCGATCTTTTAACAGTTCTCCTGTTAAAGGCTAAAGTTGTTTAATAGAGCTGAGTTTTTATGTCGTGTTTCGACTTGGTTATCAGTACGGACCTCGTTTTGATGCGTTCTCATTGTTTCATTGTTGCACTGTATTATGTATTTAGCACGGTTAGAACGCTGTTTTACAAATTGACTTCGTAACCCAGGAATACGTTTGGTCTTCTTTCTTCAAGTAACTCGTTCCTTTACCCAACCATTGTTTGAATATTTTCATGATAACCTGTGGACATCAGGAACATAATGGCCAAGTCATGTGAATTCATATTCGAACCGCTTTTCAGTTCTAATCTAAATCCTTTGGTTTTGTTCATTACTATTAGGGAACTTATTCTCATGGAAGATTTCAATATAAATTACATTAAGAGAAATGAAAACATTGAAATGAAACAGACCATTGACACTTTTGGTTTTGTACAAATCGTTAATATTCCCACACGCACAACATCAACGCTTATTGACATTACATGTACAACGAAACTAGAATTTGTAAAGAAATTATTTGTAATTGCTACATCATTGAGTGATCATGATATGTTTGGATGCATTCGTAAAATGTATCATTTAAAGTACAATCCGAAAAATGTCAAATGTCGCAATAATGCAAATTATAACCCTGACATGATAAAAAATGACTTCGAAAACACTGATTGGCAGCCAGTCTATAATGCAGTCAATGTCAATGAAGCACTAAAATATTTTAACAACCCTGCCGCAAATCTATTTAATCGTCGTGCCCCACTAATTATATAACGAATTAAAGAAAAACGTACACCATGGCTTCAAAAAGAACATCATAAAGATATGGGCAAACGTCATATGTTAAGGAAAGCCAAATTACGTAATAAATGTACGAACCAACTTAAAACTGCTAAAAAGAACTGCCATAGAAATTTGCTGAATGAAAACCGATATGACCCCAAATCGTTTTGGAACGCTATCAAACAAATTTTTCCTACAAAGTCTTTCCAACAAGTTCTAGTTAACACTGAAACATCCAGACAAAAGGCGACCATGTTTGGAGAGTACTTTGCAAACGTTGTCCAAAAGCTGAAAGCCATAAGCAACTCGTTTCATGATTATGTGTGGAAAATTCCAGGAACATTCTATTCTAAAACAGAAATGTTCTATTGTTTTTGTCAAGAGAGAACTTAAACGTCTGAAGCGAAAAAAGTCAACTGGTCTTAATTTACCGTCCGGCTTACTGAAGGACTCGGCTGATGAAATTGCTAAACCACTAACTCACATAATAAATATGTATTTGTCATCGTCTACTGTGCCAAATTTGTGGAAACAAGCTAAAGTAGTACCAATTCATAAATCGGGAGATTCCAACAACCCAGCCAATTACCGTCCAATTTCAATTTTGCCGGTGCTGTCTAAAATACTCGAGAAAGCCGTACATAAACAACTCACCGAGTACCTAGAAACCAACAAATTGCTGTCTGAGTCTCAATATGGTTACCGAACAAAGCGGTCCACGGAAATGGCAGCAACCTATTTTATTGATGACACTCGTGACAGCCAAAAAACTGTTAACTGTTACCAACAGATTCAACGTCTACTACCATGATACACAAATCCATCAGACCTTGCAATACAAATACCTGGGAAACACGATCGACCCTGCTCTGAATTTAAACGATAACTATTTTATCAAATACAAGAAGGCATCAGGTAGACTTAGATTTTTATCAAAAGTTCGTTCTTCTCTCATGTGTGAAGCAACAGAACAGATATACAACACAATGATTACACCATTGCTTATGTATTGTTCACTCCTGAACCTGAGAATGACGGAAACGTAAGAGAAAATCCTTAGATCAATTGAAAATTGAGCATCTACATTGATAAGAGAACCGGTGCTGTCCATCGAAAAGGAGATAAAGAAGAGATGCTGTGCACATGTTCGAAAATATTTGGACCAAGAAACTTGTTCGCCTTTCAAGAATTACTTAACGTTAAATGATCATAACTACAAAACAAGGAATAACAATCTGTTAATAAAACTACCGAAAGTAAAACTAGAATTCGGAATTTATGGGACCAAAATTCTACAACGAGTTACCCAAAGCAACACGTGAAGAAATGAGTGTATCAAAATTTAAGATTTTTACTGTATAAATAAATAGCTTTTCACTTTTCTCACATCTTATATACTAATAGCGAAGTCATTTGCGTATTAGTAATGGTCCAACTCCATCTTACGGGTTTTTTCATGCCGAAGGGTGTTGTACGTGAGAGAAGACGATGAAAGGTCTCCACGGAGGAGGATGCAATGCAATGGTTTTTCGTTTGAAATATTCTCAACGATCATTTTTGTTTGAACAAGAAGAGCGAAGAACTGTTTTTGTTTTTTGTTGTTTGTTTTTATTTCAAAAAGGGAAGAATAATATTGTTGTTTGTTGGGAAAGTATTAGTAAAGTTACTACCAGTCGTATGATGATGATGCAGAAAAGAAACGAGGGTTTTTAAAACGTAAACAAGTCTGATTTTGTTTTCGTAAAGATTGATTCGCGAGACGAACGAAGAAATCAAGCGAAGGATTGTATTATTACTATTAAACGTATTAACGAGTGGAAGAAAGAAATAGTAGTAGAAACGTGTACTGGAAAGTGAAGAACATCTTACTTTTACAGTTATTAAAAATGGTTTTGCACAGAAGAAGTCGTCAAATGGTAGCAAATGGTTTTTAATTTATTTCTTTTTCTTGGAATTGATCGTTTTGTAATGATGGAATTAACGAGTGGAAGTACTTACATAAAAAAGTGAATGAAAACACGAAGATAATGTCGTTATTTTTGGTAGTAATGGTGTGCTGGAAAGCGAAGAGACTGAATTGAATTGGAGGATTATTAACGAAGTGGTATTTACATATTGTGATTAAAAATAGTTGCGTCGTTGGAATCATTTCGACCATGTGGGAAACATCAACATATTGTGTGGAAGAGCTACATCGTTATTTCTGATGTTTTTTTGTCGCATGTGAAGCAGTAAAGGGTTTTGTGTTACGCTGAGATATTATTGTTGCTGTGTTATTGTCGTTGTTTATTTTTCAAGCGAATTTTTGTGGCTGTTTTCAAGAAAGTTAAAGCTCTCTCTCCTACCCTCATATGATGATTGAACCCTAACCCTTTCCCTACATACAACCCACACCGCCAGCCTAAGTTATAGGTTTTTTTATCTATACTTCACAGATCCAATTTTTTTAGCTATTCCATTTCGTTGTTTAACATATGTTTTTATATTGATATATATACTTTTAAGTGTGTTGTTTGTTTTGTTTTGTTTTTAGTGGAGGAGAGGATCTTATTAGCTTAATATCTTTCCTTTATATTCTTCATTGATAACATCTACCTATTCCATGATGGCCACAGTCATATTTCTTTAAATTATCTCTGTTTTATTTTGTTTTCTTGTTTGTTTTATTTTGTCTGTGGCAGGAGGAAAGAGGGAGTGTGTAATGTGTAATGTATGATTTCTTTTCAAGTGGCTATTTTGCTGCATCATGTACATTTTAGGGGAGCCTACTTATTATTTGTACTGGCTTTGCGAATGTCGTTTTGGAATTCGCAGTTTGAATTTAAGCCATGGTGCTTATCTTGGTTATTTAGTGCTATTTTACATTCTGAATGCATTTTTTTCTTGGTTCTTTTCTATACGACTTCTTTCTTTTTAGATTAAAAATATAGTGTAAATAAAAATTATGAAGAAGAATATTGAATGTGCCAATCATGGTTTTACATAATCACGGTACAAGCAATTTGGATAAAGCATTTAATGAATTCATAGAAGAATGATCCTTTGGTTGTGTATACTGAGGAGGTATAATGTTTTTTTACGATTCACATTTTAATTGATTCAGGTATCCCGGGCAAAGGCATAATTTTACGGTTTCACTCAATAGCTGGCAAATATATATAATTAAACCATTTTTAGGCTGTATTCTTATATATCTTATCATGATCCTTGAGAGTGAACCGTAAAATGTTTTTACACGGGATACTAGTCTATATACTAATAGCGAGTTGTGCATCCACTTTTTAGTTTGGTAAAATATTTTGCGTGTGAGGTTGCCAATTTTTCACGGTCCGTTTCTCACGCGTTTGTCTGGGGAAGTTTGAAACTGCACGAGCAAGTTGGTTTTTCGTTTGCGTATTAGTAATAGTCCCGACTCCACCTTACGGGCTCTTTTGTGTTTTTCCGTGTTGTACGTGAAAGAAGACAATGAAAAGTCTCGACGGTGGAGGATGCAATGCAATGGTTTTTCGTTTGAAATATTCTCAACGATCATTTTTGTTTGGTGAACAAGAAGAGCGAAGAACTGTTTTTTGTTTTTTGTTGTTTACTTTTGTTGTTTATTCTGTTTGTTTTTATTTCGAAAAGCGAAGAATAATATTGTTGTTTGTTGCGAAAGTATTAGTAAAGTTACTACCAGTCGCATGATGATGATGCAAAAAAGAAACGAGGGTTTTTAAAATGTAAACAAATCTGTTTTTGTTTTCGTAAAGATGGATTCGCGAGACGAACGAAGAAATCAAGCGAAGGATTGTATTATTATTAAACGAATTAACGAGTGGAAGAAAAAATGTAAAGTTTGGTTTATAGTAGAAACGTGTACTGGAAGTGAAGAACATCTTACTTACAGTTATTAAAAATGGTTTTGCACAGAAGAAGTTGTCAAATGATAGCAAATGGTTTTTGATTTATTTTTTTTTCTTGGAACTGATGGTTTCGTAAAGATGGAATTAACGAGTGGAAGTATATACATTAAATTGAATCAAAACACGAAGATAATGTCGTTATTTTTGGTAGTAATGGAATGCTGTAAAGCAAAGAAACTGTTAATGGAATTGGAGGATTGTTAACGAAGTGGTATTTACATATTGTGATTAAAAATGGTTGCGTCGTTGCAATCATTTCGACCATGTGGAAAACGTTATCAACATATTGTGTGGAAGAGCTACATCGTTATTTCTGATGCTTTTTTGTTGCATTTGAAGCGGTAAAGGGTTTTGTGTTACGCTGAGATATTATTGCTGCTGTGTTATTGTTGTTGTTTGTTTTTCAAGCGAATTTTTGTGGCTGTCTTCAAGAAAGTTAAAGCTCCCCTACCCTCATATGATGATTGAACCCTAACCCTTTCCCTACATAAAACCCTACACCGCCAGCCTAAATTATAGGTTTTTATACTATACTTCACAGATCCTATAGCTATTCCATTTCGTTGTTTAACCTATGTTTTTATATTGCTATATATATTTTTAAGTGTGTTGTTTGTTTTGTTTTTAGTGGAGGAGAGGATCTTAATAGCTTAATATCTTTCCTTTTTACTCTTCATTGATAACATCTACCTATTCCATGATGGCCACGGTCATATTTCTTTAAATTATCTCTGTTTTATTTTGTTTGTTGTTTGTTTTATTTTGTCTGTGACAGGGGAGAGGGAGTGTGTAATGTGTAATGTATGATTTCTTTTCAAGTGGCTATTTTGCTGCATCATGTACATTTTAGGGGAGCCTACTTATTATTTGTACTGGCTTTCCGTATGTCGTTTTGGAATTCTCAGTTTGAATTTAAGCCATGGTGCTTATCTTGGTTATTTAGTGCTATTTTACATTCTGAATTCATTTTTTTTTTGCTTATTTTCAAAACGACTTCTTTCTTTTTAGATTAAAAATTTAGTGTAAATAAAAATTATGAAGAAGAATATTGAATGTGCCAATCATGGTTTTACATAATCACGGTACAAGCAATTGGGATAAAGCATTTAATGAATTCACAGAAG
This sequence comes from Turritopsis rubra, assembly GCA_039566895.2. Taxonomy (NCBI): domain Eukaryota; kingdom Metazoa; phylum Cnidaria; class Hydrozoa; order Anthoathecata; family Oceaniidae; genus Turritopsis; species Turritopsis rubra. The sequence continues at coordinate 14,732,135 of CM077617.1, read as the reverse complement.
AATGATCCTTTGGTTGTGTATACTGAGGAGGTATAATGTTTTTTTACGATTCACATTTTAATTGATTCAGGTATCCCGTGCAAAGCCATAATTTTACGGCTTCACTCAATAGTTGGAAAATGTAACAGAAACATTTTTAGGTTGAATTTTTATATTTCTTAAGATTCTTGGGAGTGGAACCGTAAAATGTTTTTACACGGGATACTAGATTTAGTTCGGTCAGTGCGAATAAAAGAACTGGGAACGAAATGTTCGTATGGACTGTGATATAGTGACATTTTAGGTCGTGCGTAACTGAGTTGTCGAGATATAGGCGATATTAGTATTATAGAAGTACCGCGACGTCAGTGGGCACATTGCATTGCACCCTAAATAGAACGCGATATTTAAGAGCAAATATCTCGAGAACCAATGGGAATAATTGACGTCGCTTTGGGCGCGCGATATTGGCGATGGGGTGTCGAAAAATTTGGTTCCAGAACATTTTGGGGACGGGTGTGACGTCATCAAAATCTTTGATCGACGATATCTCAGTAACGGCACGCCGTACACCGGCGATCCCATACATTTTCTTGATCAGCTTTTCGAGCTCTACAACTTAGTGATACCTATTCTTTTGAATTGCGTGATTATGTTTTTCGTCATATACTATATATTGAAAGAGGAAGGGCACGGTAAAATGTTTTTACCCGGGATACTAGTCTTCTTATACTAATACACAATCTTGCTTTTTTCTTACCGAACTTTTTAAGAAAGAACGTTAGGTAAAATTTCTCGGGAAGTTCGTCAATGGATGTTTGTTTTTCCGTATTAGTATAGGGAGAATCTCCCATTAGGAGAATCTCTAGCTCCATCTTACGGGTTTTTTTGACTTCGTGGATTGTTGTACCTAAAGGAAGACATAATAAAGCCACCCAGAGGAGAACGCAATGCAATGTTTTTTTGCGTTCGAAAGTTCATCAAATTTTCTTAACGTTCATTTCTTAATGAGAATGAAGACGCTGTGTGTAAAATTTTTTGTTTTTGCTTTAATTTTTTTATTCAACGCTTTAAGTTCAGTAATAAAGAATAACCACATTGATAAGTATCAGTAACTATTCTATCCGACGATATAGTCAATGTAGACCTGTTATGTGTTATCAGTTTATCATTTTCTACCGATGTCTATTTTTTTGATGTGTTTGAAAGTAGCTTCTTCGTATCAGTTAGTTTTGACTACTATACCGAAATGTGTAGCTAGCAGTTTATTTGGTATTTTATTGTAATATGTGGATTGTTATTATTAAGGTAAGCGAAGGTAGCAAGATCATTATCATATTGTTTTGATAGTATTTGAATGATACCTTTTCTAGATTATAAAATTGAATAGTATAAATGATTGTAATGCAACAAGAGAGTGATTACATACATATTTACATGGTTTTTGTATCATGATGCAGAAATGGAGTTTTGGGTTTTGACATTTCCACAATTCATAGCAGAATAAAGAATTGAAAGATAAAAACGTCTGAGAAGGTATTGTTTTTGTTATCTTTAGTTAATAGGGAAATTTGAAGGTATTTTCTTATATATCAGACGTTTTATCGTGGTTAGGTAGGAGTATCCATTGGTTAGGTAGGACTACTATGTATTGTCTCTTTTCTAAATCTTTTAGTTCAACTGTACAACTTTAGAAATCTCTAAATGGCCCAAATAATAGCACTGAAAAATAGGGATAATAGCATTCTTTGAATGATCGATCCAAAATATTTGTGTTAAATATGATATAATTCCAACATGGAGAAACACAACAATTTTTGTAGATACACAGACTTATCATGACAGTATTGCGTGTAAAAACAATTTATGAAGAAAAACTGTAAAATGTTTTTACACGCTATACTAGTCTATATACTAATAGCGAGTTGTGAATCCACTTTTCAGTTTGGTCAGTGTGAATAAAAGGACTGGGAACGAAATGTTCGTATGGAAAATGTTATAATTAAAATTTTAGGTCCTGCGTAACTGAGTTGTCCAGATATAAGCGATTAATATTATAGGAGTAGCGCGACGTCAGTATGCACATTGCATTGCCTCCTAAATAGAACGCGATATTTAAGGGAAAACATGGCGGACGTGAAACCGTCGCTCCGTAAACTTTGACGTTAAAAGAAAACGCAGATGAAGGTTATATTGTATCTTTTCAACGCAACAAATTGCTGAAAAAACCCAAAAGATAACAAAACCTGAATTGACAGTTTGAACGACAGAAAAGAAGAAATGAGCACATCAACAAGAACAGATGATGGAGTAGAAATTGCTGAAGTTCCGTGCTTAAAATGTAGTAAACGATTCCGCACTCCACGGTGTGCACTCCAGCATCAAAGACAATGTAAAGTAATTAGAAACAGAGTAGAAATAGGTGAACCACCACCTTCACAGCCATCAACTAATCCAAGTATTGCGATCGGAAATGAAGATAACCCAGAACCAGAACGTTATTACTGGGCCGAAGTTAAAGGTAGCGACTTTATCGAAATGATAAACGAAAGTTATGAAAAAATCATTTATTGGCTACGAAACCTATTCAACCTACCAAGTGGAGGTGCCGGTAAAGATTTTATAAAAGAAGTGACAAGATTACTGAATGCTTGGACGGAGAAGAGCCCTCTCCGAACTATTTCAATGAAAGCAGTATATATCATGCTTGCTCTGCTCCTCCAGAAACCAACCAAAAATTCAAAGGCGAAAGACCATACAAGAGCATTGGAAAGAAGATTGAAGCTGTGGCACCAAGGTAACATTGCCGAGCTGGTTGATGAAGCAGAAACCATACACTCAAGGTTATCGAGACCAACTGAGAGAGGAAACATCGAAACTATCTCAAAAATGTTTAAAGATAAAATGCAGAAAGGCGATGTTAACGGTACAATCAAAATCCTAACAAATAATATGCGTGGTGGACTACTACCTATAAATGACGAAACAATTGGATTGTTAAGAGAAAACATCCCGATGCGAGAGAAGCCGACGAAAACAACAAACTTGAAGGTCCTTGTGAAAGAATAAATCCGGTAGTGTACGAAGCAATTGACGAATCACTGGTTATGAAGGCAGTACTTGAAACTAAGAGTGGTTCTGGACCGTCTGGTCAAGACTCTGATGGGTGGAGAAAAATCTTAACATCGAGAATGTATGGTGACTGTGGAAGAGATCTTAGGCTTGTGATAGGAAATATTACCAAAAGCTTATGCACAGAGAGTGTAGACGACAAATCGCTCGAAGGGTTTCTGACGTGTAGACTTGTCCCACTAGACAAACAACCCAGTGTTCGACCTATCGGCATTGGTGAAGTCTTACGCAGAATCTGTGGGAAAACCGTTATGTCAGTGATTAAAAAGGATATAATCACATCAAGTAGCAGAGTTCAAATGTGTGCCGGGCAAAAAGGAGGCGGAGAAGCTGCAATCCACGCAATGAGGGTTATTTTTCGAAACTGAAGAAGCAGAGGCAGTACCTTTGGTAGATGCAGAAAACGTGTTCAACAACATAAATCGTCAAGTTTTTCTGCACAACGTAAAAATGATATTCCCAGTATTCGCAAATTATGTCATCAGTTGCTACCAAACACCTGCTAGGCTGTTTGTTATCGGAGGAATCGAGTTAAGTTCAAAAGAAGGAACTACACAAGGTGATCCAATCGGCATGGCAGTGTATGCGACAGGAACAACGCCTCTCCTTGACGAATTGCTATCAGCCATTGCAGATCATGACAAGATGGCTGCATTTACAGATGATATAACAGCTACGGGGAAATGTGAGTCACTACGAGAATGGTGGGATAGCATTACAACTGTAGGTCCCCATTTCGGATACTATCCTCAACACAAAAAATCATGATTGATTGTTAAAGAACATCATTTAGCGAAAGCCACAGAAGTCTTTCAAGATACAGACATAAAAATAACAACTGAAGGTGAACGACATCTTGGTGCTGTGATTGGAAGTCAAGAATACCATTGCAAAAGCTTGGTGAAAAAAAGGTCGAAAGGGTTGTCCTTTCTTTCTAGAATAGCAGTGACACAACCACAAGCTGCTAACTCATGTTAGGTCAGTAGTTATCAACATAAATTTTCCTACTTCATCAGGACAATACTCATTCGGCATCAGTTCATACCAGCAATCACGGGCGGTAAAACCATCAACAACAACGAGCGTGATCTGTTACCATTGCCTCCACGTTTGGGAGGCCTTGGGCTCAAAAATCTATGCGAAATTGCCCCAATTGAGTACGACAACTCTAAAGCTGTGACACGGCAGTTAAAAAACAAGATACTAGGAATGAATGATGAAGAAACTGGGAAAAGTGTAGCTACTGTCAAAAACGAAAGACGACAAAAAAATAAAGAAAAGTTGGAAGAAATTAGAACGGAAATGAGTGACGATCAGAAGAGAACGAACGAAGCCAACTCAATGGTCGGTCCGTCGAATTGGCTAACAAACTTGCCAATTAAAGATTTGTGTTACGAACTCAACAAACAGCAATTTCAATACTCCATACGCATCAGATACAACTGGTCACTACCTTGACTACCTAGCGAATGCGTATGAGGAAGCCGATTCGACATCACACATGCGCTGTCATGCAAGAAAGGAGGCTTCGTTACATTAAGGCATAACGAGATCCGTGATCTGACATCCGTTATGTTAGACGAAGTATGCCCAAATGTTCGAAAAGAACCAAGAATGTTGGAAATGGACGTAGAACATCTTTCACAGAGTAGCGCTAACAGAAGCCAAGAAGCATGACTTGACATCAGCGCAACGGGATTCTGGACTCCTGGACAAAGAGCATTTTTTGATATAAGGGTCTTTGACCTAAACGCTCGATGGTACAGGGGTCTGGATCCTGAAAAATGCTTTAAAAGAAAAGAGTGTGAAAAGAAAAGGCACAACAACGAAGGGTGACAAATGTAGAGAATGGCACATTCATACCCCTGGTATTTTCAACAAGTGGCCGCATGGGACGCGAATGTAAAACATTTTATAAACGGCTTTCAGAAATGATAGCAGAGAAGAGAGGCGAAACAGAACAGAGAGTTATAGACTTTATAAGAACAAAACTCTCGTACAGTCTTTTAGGACCTACATTGTTGTGTGTTAGAGGTTCACGCTTGCTTAGAATCGAACACAACCTAAATGACATTCGCCTAGCCAACGCGATTTCAAAGGTTAGAAGCACCGATTAAAGATAATGTTTAAATAAGAGTTTATCTGAACTGTGAAAAGAAAAGCTGTTTATATATCTAATGGAATGGAAAGAAATAACTTCTTTCCATTAAAATCTTTGACAAAAAAAAAGTACAGTGGCCTAAAAAAAATATTTAAGGGAAAGTATCTGGAGAATCAATGGGAATAACTGACGTAAATTTGGGCGCGCGATATTGGCGATGGGATGTTGAAAAATTTGGGCCTAAAACTTTTCGGGGACGGGTGTGAAGTCATCAGAATTTTTTATCTACGATATCTCCGTAACGGTTAGTCGTACATAGGCATATCCCATACATTTTCTTGATCAGCTTTTCGAGCTCTACAACTTATTGATACTTTTTCTTTTGGATTGTGTGATTTTATTTTTTATAATCATTTTATTATCATTTTTTATCGTCATAATTTGAAAGAACACGGGTGAAGATGGGGGTGAAACTCATGTAACTCATTGGGGACGGATGTGACGTCATCTAAAAGTAAACCGGCAAAATGTTTTTACCCGGGATGCTAGTCTATATACTAATAGTGAGTTGTGCATCCACTTTTTAGTTTGATAAAATATTTTGCGTGTGAGGTTGCCGATTTTTTACGGTCCGTTTCTTACGCGTTTGTCTGGGGAAGTTTGAAACGGCACGAGGAAAATGGTTTTTCGTTTGCGTATTAGTAATAGTCTCAACTTCATCTTAAGGGCTCTTTTATGTTTTCCCGTGTTTGTACGCGAAAAAAGACAATGAAAGTCCTGACGGTGGAGGATGCAATGCAATGGTTTTTCGTTTGAAATATTCTCATTTTTGTTTGGTGGACAAGAAGAGAGAAGAAGCATTTTTTGTTGTTTGTTTTGTTTTTATTTCAAAAAGCAAAGAATAATATTGTTGTTTGTTGCGAAAGTATTAGTAAAGTTACTACCAGTCGCATGGTGATGATGCAGAAAAGAAACGAGGGTTTTTAAAATGTAAACAAATCTGTTTTTGTTTTCGTAAAGATTGATTCGCGAGACGAACGAAGAAATCAAGCGAAGGATTGTATTGTTATTAAAAGAATTAACGAATGGAAAAAAAAAATAGAAGAAAAAAAAGAAACAGTAGTAGAAACGTGTACTGGAAAGTGAAGAACATCTTACTTTTACAGTTATTAAAAATGGTTTTGCACAGAAGAAGTTGTCAAATGGTAGCAAATGGTTTTTAATTTCTTTCTTTTTCTTGAAACTGATGCTTTCGTAAAGATGGAATTAACGAGTGGAAGTATATACATAAAAAGGTGAATGAAAACACGAAAATACATGAAATTGAATGAAAACAAGAACATATGTCGCTGTTGTTGGTAGTAATGGTGTGCTGGAAAGCGAAGAGACTGAATTGAATTGGAGGATTGTTAACAAAGTGGAATTTACAAATTTAACAGTGATTAAAAATAGTTCCGTCGTTGCAATCATTTCGACCATGTGGAAAACATTATCAACATGTTTTGGAAGAGCTAAATTCTACAGTAAAGGGTTTTGCATTACGCTCAAATATTATTGCTGCTGTGTTATTGTGGTTGTTTATTTTTCAAGCGAATTTTTGTGTGGCTGTTTTCAAGAAAGTTCATGCTCCCCTCTCTCATGATGATGATTGATTATCATCAACACACCCCCCCCCCCCCTCCCCCCTACCTACAACTCTACAACCTACAAACCATTGTAGGTTTTTATACTATACTTAACGCATCCAAGTATTTTTAGCCTATCCATTTTGTTGTTTAAGTTATGTTTTTATTGCTATTTATATTTTTTAAAGTGTGTTGTTTGTTTTGTTTTTAATGGAGTAGGGAGATCACTGAATATCTTTCCTTTTTACTCTTCATTGATTACATTGGAACCTGAGTTGTTTAATATCATCAAAACCTGCATGATACATGGACCCTGCGGTAACTATAATGCAAATGCTGTTTGCATGGATGACGATGGAAATTGTACAAAAAACTTTCCTAAATCTTTTTGTGATGCAACACAGATGAATGTCAATGGATATCCCATCTATCGTTGACGAAATTATGGTCGAACGGTTAGGGTAAAGAACGTGGATCTTGATAACCGTTGGGTAGTACCATACTGTCCTTGGTTGTCAAAAAAATATAATGCATACATCAACATGGAAGCATGTTCTTCTATTAAAAGTGTTAAGTATTTGTTTAAATATGTGTACAAAGGTCATTGACAGGGCTCATGTTGTAATTAACGAAACACTGCAATATGATGAAATTAAAACTGTTTTAGATGCTCGCTATGGGAGTACACCAGAAGCTTTGTGGAGACTTTTTGAGTTTCCAATGCATGACAATTCTCACTGCATCAAGCGATTGGCTGTCCATTTACCTAACCTTCAGCAAACATATTTCAGGCCAGGTCAGGAGGAAGCAGCTGTTGAAAGAGGATTATTAAAAAATACTCATTTGACAGCTTGGTTCAAACTCAACGAAGAAAATCCAGAAGCAAGACAATATCTGTATATGGATATACCATACCATTACACTTTTAATACTAAAGATGGAAAATGGAAAAAGAGAAGTAAAATTAAAAAACCCATTGTTTCTCGGTTGTATAATGCTAGACCGACTGAAGGGGAAAGATTTTTTCTTCGGGTCTTATTGTTACATGTTCCAGGAGCAATATCATTTGATAATTTACGAACATTTAATGGTGTTGTTTATAATACTTTCAGGGAAGCGTGTTTGCCCAGAAATCTCCTTCAGGATAATGAAGGATGGAGAAATACAATGGAAGAGGCAGCTACATTTCAAATGCCACATCAATTGAGACAACTATTTGCCACAATATTGACCCACTGTGAACCATCTAATCCTTTGGAATTGTGGAATGTGTTTAAAGATCAAATGTGTGAGGATCACATTCGTGTAATGACTGAAGCTGAAGCCAAACAAAACGTTTTAGGATACATCAATGATGTTCTAAGATAGTTCGGTATGAGTTTAACACATTTTGATCTTCCAGAGTTGGTTGAACAACCAACTGAGGAAGAGGTTAATTTAGATATTTACCATGAGCAGGTGATTCAGGTAAGACCACAACTTAATGAACAACAGGCAGCAGTTGCAGATGCAATATTGTCTGCAGTTTTAAATGTTCGAAACGGTGTTCACCAAACAAATCGGTTGTTTTACCTTGATGGTCCAGCTGGAACAGGTAAGACATTCGCGTATAACTATATTATATCAGCAGTTAAAAGTCATGGTTGGAACGTAGCTACCGCAGCATTTACAGGAATTGCAGCTACGTTACTTACTAATGGTTCCACTCTACATTCATTATTAGACTCCCTGTACCTGTTGTAGAAAACAGTGTCTGCAATATTACACCAACTTCAAAACAAAGAGATTTTCTTCGTAATGTTGACCTTTTCCCCATAGATGAGGCAACAATAGTTTCAACACATATCTTTCATGCAGTAGATAGATTGCTTCAAGACATATGCAACAATTAAGCACCCTTTGGTGGTAAAATCCTTTTATGAGGTGGAGATTTTCGTCAATGTTTGCCCGTCGTGAAGAAAGCCAAACCTACAGATATTATTGAAGTCTGTTGGACCAGTTTTCCACTTTAAGTATCTCTGTCAAAGTTCTCATTAACACAAAATATGCGAGCAAGACCAGAAGAACAACAATTTTGTGAGTGGCTGCTACAACTTAATAATGGTGAGCTACCAACCAAACAGGAAGACCCAGCTAAAGATGCGGTTGAAGTTCCTGCCTGCTGCGTCATTGCACAAAATGCTTCACTGATTTCAGCAATGTATGATGAATTAGATCCTGACCAGTATGCCACAACAGCCATTTTAACACCAACAAATGATCAGTCTCTTATCATTAACAACGAGGTGTTAGGCAGGTTGGATGGAGAAGCAGTGAGTTACTTCATTGCAGATGAAGTTGTATGTGATAATGAGGAAGAGCAAGCAAATTATCCCATGGATATTTTACATAGTATCACACCATCAGGAATGTCTTCCCATTGTTTGCGGTTGAAAGTTGGTGCTATTGTTATGCTTTTAAGAAATTTGAATATTAAAAAAGGTCTCTGTAATGGAACCCGTCTTACTGTTCGGCAACTTTGGCAAAATTTTGTGAAAGCTGAAGTTCTGACAGGCTCAGCAATTGGGGGAACAATTTTTATTCCGAGAGTTCAGTTATCTCCATCGGATACAGGTATGCCATTTGTTCTGAAACGTAGACAATTGCCACTTCGATTAGCATACTCTTTTACAATTAACAAGAGTCAAGGTCAAACATTTGACAAGATAAGTTTATACCTTCAGAGGCCATGTATTTCACATGGTCAGCTATATGTTGCCTGTTTCAGGGCAAAATCGTTCGCAAATGTCAAAATCAAAATAGTAGAAACTAGCAAACAGAAGTATATAAATGGTAAGTGTTATACTCAGAATGTTGTCTTTCCACAAGTGTTACAGTAAAATGTGTGCACTGTTGTGTTTTTGTAAATTTTGTAATGCAAACTCTCTGGAAATCGGAATTTTATTTGAAACATTATTTAAAACATTGCTGGAAGAACAGTTGGGCTAATATGCTACATTTGGGCACTGTTGATATTGTTGTGTCAGTAGCTCCACTATTAACTTTACAGTTGATAGGTGTCTACAATTCGGTACTGTTGATATTGTTGTACCTTCTAACCTGTAGTTCAATTTCGTACTGTTGAGATTGTCTGGCTCAATTGTTATCAGTTCTGTTTTCTGTGTGTTTCAATTGGAATCTTTCTTATAATTTCTATTTATGCATTAAATAACACCTGTTATTTTTACCTAAACAACAGCTTCATTTTTGTAGACTGTTTTTTTTAGGTGGAGTACAAGTCCCATTGACTTAAGTTCTCGCAGTGTACTCCGTTACCATGAATTGCCTATGACGTAAACCTTTCATAAGCAATTCATGAACCAAAAGTGAGGGCATTCAACATGTTATCAATGTAGAAATCTAACATTTGTTTGCAATGTTTTATTTTAGTGAAATTATAAAAAATTAAATAAAAAATGGCAGATGATCCGATGCACTTATATGATGATGGTAAGACAGTAATTTTATCTACTTTGTTCATTTCAAAGTAGATAAAAAAATTAATATTGTTTCTGTTGTGTTTTAGAATTTGAAAGATTAATTTTAGAAGAAGGTTAGCTTTTGACATATATTATAATTTGTTACATGACATATATAAGAAAAGGATATTTTGAATATACATTTTACTTTATAGATGCAGTTGAAGTCGCTGGTAAGAACACTGTATCACTTATGTAAATGGTTTGGTTACAGTTTCATTTGCAGTTTGTGCAGTAGAATGATAACAGTGATAATACTGTGATATTGATCAGATCATCTCATTTTTACATTTTTCTTGGAGACTATGAGATAACAACTTCTAATTAATTTTTTTTCTGCATTTTTTAGTGCCACGAAATGATGTAGCGATAGGTAAGTTGCATTAACTTTAACAGAATGAATCTGTAGTAGGTTTTTTGTATGGGATTATGGGATAGCAGCTTCTATTCTCTCTATCACGTTTTCTAATTGTACTTTTTTCTGCATTTTTTAGTGCCACGAAATGACGAAATAAGATGTAAGTTAATTTAAATATGACTAAATGAATCTGTAATAGGGTTTGTGCATAGAAACAGCTTCTATTCTCTCTATCACGTTTTCTAATTGTATTTTTTTTCTGCATTTTTTAGTGCCACGAAATGATGAAATAAGATGTAAATTAATTTAAATATGACTAAATGAATCTGCAATAGGGTTTGTGCGTAGAAACAGCTTCTATTTTCTCTGTCACATCTTCTAATTGTATTTTTTTCTGCATGTTAAAGTACCACAAAATGATGTAGCAAGATGTAAGTAACTTTAACTCTGAATCTGTAATTGTATTTCAGCAATGTCCTCTGTCACGTCTTCTAATTTTATTTTTTTTCTGCATGTTTTAGTACCTCCCAATCAATCGCAACGTTGTAAGTAACTTTAATTCTCAAACTGATTCAATCAGTAATATGGTTTAAAATGGGAATATTAGATAACAGCTTCCATTTTCTCTGCCACAACTCCTAATTTTTTTTTTTTCCATTTTAGTGCCACGTGTTGGAGAACAAGGTAATATTATTTTTGAGAATATCATTGATATGTTTTCAGTTAGTATAAGAAGATATTAAATGATCTACTTCAATGTTGTAGATACTGTTGACAATTTCGTTATCGCAGGACCCATCCCGGTCCCAAACCTGTGACCGCTTACAGAGCATGGAAACGGAATGGAGGCCATGACCGGAATGGGTTTTCGTGGCGGAGAAAAACAGGGGAAAAGAAACGGGAAAAGAAACGATCGATTAAGTGTACATATAACACAAAAACCTCGGTTTTCACTGCTTACGAGTGACAACCGAGGTCTTCATGAAACTGTCATGTATTTTCATTTATTTTAGGTGAAACCATCAAGTTCTTTTATTTTAGTTTTCAAACACGCCTATTGGAAATTGTGAGCAATGATTATTTATAGACCTTTACAGGTTAGTTGATTTTTTTCAATTTTATGTTTTGAAAGATGTATAGCAGGGTGATGGGTGCAGTAACTCATGGAGAAAATGAACCTGTAAAAAGATTTTTACACGCTATACTTCATTGACATAATGGCGGTTAGGCATGCAAGAAGGCTTATATTTTCTCAACAACATATTATATTATTTATTCATTTTTAGATTAAATAGAAAGCAAACAAAAAAAGCGAAAATGATTGGATTAAAAGAAGCCCATGACAGTTAATTCAGTAAATGTGAGCATTGGAATAGCATGTTTGAAAGGAAAAACCAATTTTATGGTTATGGTTAACAATGGATGAACTCTTTTGTAGTTACGTGCAACAATCGCTGGTGAAACTATCCAGGACTTTATAATCATTAGTCCTGTTTATGGCTGAAAATTATATAGTTTGGCCTTTTTATGTGTCCGGTAAATCTCCGCTGGAAAGTATATAAGTAATGAATGAATATGTAATGAAAAAATAGTTTAAAAAATCGAAACATTGCCCTATATATTTATATTCTGTTTCTTGCTAATCAATCCTTACACTTATCATAATCCTTAACTTACCTGAATAGGCAAAATGTTTTTTCGACTCATTTATAAGGGCTTAAGAGAATCTGTATAGATACATCGCGGTTTCACTCATTGGGGAAAACATACAGAATGTGAGGGTTATGCTCTTATTCACCGTTCGCTCTATTGCTCTCACCGTTGTTTATTCCCAAAAGCGTGAAAAATATAAGGAAAAAGCGAAAAACAGATTTTTTGAAATATCTAAACTCATCGAATTTATACCATTTCTTAAATCGACTCTCTATCATCCACCTATTAAAAACACAAATTTGTTCCCAAAATGCTCCTTTTATAAAGTTTCATTCATAAAAAATATTACTGCGATGGAGTTTCTATTGGATTGGATCATAGCGAAACTGATTAGTTTTTTTCTGAAAGTGTCAGTTCCATGTGAGATTATCTACAATTTGTATGGCATGAATTAGACTCCCTGTGTGTAAAAATATTCTATGGCTTGTTCAGAGAAGCTGTTACATGTTTCCTGAAACACCATCTTTTTTTGTTTTCTTCTACCTACTGAGTGAACTGTAAAAAAAATTTACACGGGATACTGGTCTTATATACTAATAGCGAGCTGTGCATCCCACTTTTATTTTAGAGAGTGATAAATTTAGAGAAATTTCACGGTCATTTTCTCACGAGGAGCGCATAAAACCACGATGCTAAATGACATTCTAAATGACATTCTCTTAGCCAACGCGATTTCAAAGGCTAGAAGCACCGATTAAAGATAATGTTTAAATAAGAGTTTATCTGAACTGTGAAAAGAAAAGCTGTTGATATATCTAATGGAATGGAAAGAAATAACTTGTAAAATCTTTAAAATGTAAAAAAAACAAAAAAAAACACGATGCTGCGAGAAGCGTTTTTTCAGTATTTTCATTTGCGTATTAGTAGTGGTCCAACTCCAACTTACGGGGTTTTTTCATGTCGAAGGTTGTTGTAGGGTAAAGAAGACAACGAAACGTCTCTACGGTGGAGGATGTAAGACAATGGCTTTCGTTTGAAATATTCTCAACGATCATTTTTGTTTGGTGAAAAAGAAGAGAGAAGAAGTGTATTTTGTTGTTTGTTTTGCTTTTGTTGTTTGTTTTGTTTGTTTTTATTTCAAAAGCAAAGAATAGTATTGTTGATGAGAAAGTATTAGTATGTTTACTACCAGTGGTATGATGAAGAAAAGGAACGAGGGTTTTTAAAATGTAAACAAATCTGATTTTGTTTTTGTAAAGATTGATTCGCGAGACGAACGAAGAAATGAAACGAGGGATATTGTATTATTATTATTAATGGGTGGAAGAAAAAATGTATGGTTTATAATAGCAGAAACGTGTACTGTATTGGAAACTGAAGAATGTCTTACTTATTTATGTTACAGTTATTAAATGGTTGCTAATGGTTTTTAATTTATTTTTCTTTGGTGGAATTGATCGTTTTGTAAAGATGGAATTAACGAGTGGAAGTACATATACATAAAAATGTGAATGGAAACAAGTAAACGTGTGCTGGAAAGCAAAGAAACTGAATTGAATTGAAGGATTGTTAACGAAGTGGCATTAATTTTTTTACTTAAAAATGGTTGCGCCGTTGCGATTGGTTTCATGTCGACCATGTGGGATTATCAACATTATCAACATGTTTTGGAAGAGCTAAACTATTATTTCTGAGGGGTTTCTTTGCATGTGAAGCAGTAAATGGTTTTGTGTTACGCTGAGATATTATTGCTGATGTTGTTGTTGTTATATTTCAAGCGAATTTTTGTGTCATAATGATGATTGAATATCTAACACCTCCTCTACCCCTACACCCCACACCGCCAGCTGGAATTATAGGTTTTCATACTGTACTAAACACATCCTAGGGTTATTTCATCTTTCCTTTTATTTAAGCTATGCTTTTATTGCTATTATATAATTTTGTTTGTTTTGTTAGTGGGGAAGGATGTAGTAGGAGGGAGACCACTGAATGTCTTTACATTTTAATCTTCACTATGATCACATCTACCTATTCTATAATGGTTCTATGTATTCCTGTATCTATGTCAGATACTTATTAATTGAGAACTGTTTGTTGTTTTTGATTGTTGTTTGTTTTATATATTCTGTCAGTGGGAGGAGAGGGAGAGTGTCCACAATGTGTGATTTCAGTATTCTCAGATCCAGTTCTACGTCACTGTTAATGAAACTGCGCATGCGCAAATAACTGCCGTGAAAACAGTTTCGTTCAGAGAGCCATTTTCACTGCGTTTCGTGATCATTAAACACTTATCAGAATATCTCATATCGATTTCTACAAATTGGTTGTTATATTTCAATTATCAAACAGTTATTTTCATAACTAAACCTCATCATGACTTCGTATAACATTCGTGATCTGGATGGTCAAGCGCAAGCTCAATACAAACAGTAGTTAGACCTCGTTGGAATGGAATGTCCCTATGAACTTCCAGCAGATTTGTGGAGTAACGATCCAACTAAATGGCCAGAGTTGGAGTGGCCAGAAGTTTATAACTATCTTGTCAACACCACTGGAGTTTATACTAGAGAAGCAATGTGCAATCGTAAAAGTTTGGAGGCACATAATCAATACAGTGGATGGGTAAAAACTGTGTTATATTACAAAGTAAACACAATGTTTTCAGTATTTAAAGCTGAAGTCATTCCATCACAAAGGGTAAATGATAACCCACATTTGCCCTGGATAGCAGTTAACTTACAGTCAGTGACAGTTTCTGCTGCACATTGTACTTCCATGGCAGGACTTGGAGAATCCTGCTCACATATAGGGGCACTGTTATTCAAAATTGAGGCTGAGGTTCGTCTGGGATATACAAAAAGACCATTGTGTACCGATTAAGCCTGTAAGTGGAACAATGACTTTGTTAAAAAAGTTAAACGTGTTCCCATTTCTGATGTGAAGTGTTATTCCTAGGCAGCTGTCAGGAAATGTGAACTAAACACTAAAAGAACCATTTGCTTTCCGGGAGCTAATAAGGAGGCAACAGATGAAGAAATTGATAATTTTCTTGGAAAACTATCAAGATGGACCAGTAAAACAGTAGTTTTACATGCATATTCAAATTACTGTGATCATTGCATACCATCGCCATCTAATGTAACCAGAGCAAAACTCCCAAAACCTCTTCGTGAACTGTATAGGTGCGAAAACATCAACAAAACCGAAAGCGAGCTGAACCAATTAGCTACTGACATTATGAATACAATTAGTGTTACAGAAGCTGTTGTAAAATATGTTGAAAAACTAACAAGAAAGCAATCGAAGTGCCAAGTTTGGAATGAAATCAGAACGGGCCGTATTACAGCATCTATCATTCATGATGTCTTGCATACAGATATGGATAATCCTGCACCATCCCTTATTTTACGAATATGCAGAGAATCAAAAGTACTTAACACCTCTGTTCCATCATTAAAATGGGGAGTAGATAATGAACCAACGTGAATCAGTGAATATGTTTTATTGAAATGTGTTGATCATACTGAACTAAAAGTGGAGCATTGTGGCATTACAGTTTGTCAAGAGAAATCATTTCTTGGTGCTTCACCAGATGGAGTAGTATCATGTTCATGCCACCAGAGAAAACTTATTGAAGCTAAATGTCCGTTCTCAAAGCGAGACACAAAAACTGTTGGAGGCTGCATGAGATAAAGCATTTTTCTTAGGCAGTGATTTAAAATTGAAAAAAAAATCACAAATACTATACCCAGTTACAATTTCAAATGTATATTTGTGGTTATGAACAGTGTGATTTGGTTGTGTGGACACCTAACTGGTTATTTGCCACTGGTGTTAATTTTGACATAGAATTTATTGATGCATCAATCTCTACTGTCATGAAGTTTTACAGCACACGTCATTTTTGAATTGCTGACACGCAAACTAGAGTATTCCTGTAAATTTTCAAGCTGCACATCTAGTCTTAATTTTACCAGTGTCATGACTTGCTGATCTTTATAAGGTAGACTTCTAGACTGTGATTTTGGCAGGCCTTGTTTCAAAAAGTTAAACAGTAAATCAAATGTTTCCACATCTATACCTGTGTAGTATTTAAACTTTGATGTTGGTTGTTTTATCAATCCTTTATAGGACATGAATCTATCTTTCAATCAGATGTTTTTGATATTGATTGCATCCCTTTCCTTTCTTAGGTTTGAAATCTCCTTTTCATACATTTGAAGGATATTCTTTTGTCGTTTAATTATTTCATCTTTTTGTAACAGTTCATCCTGTAGTTTTTCATTTAATGATGGCGTGCTAGTACCAGATTCAGCAGATAAATAATGTGACCGTGGTGTTGACATTTCAAAGGCCATAGTTTCATTGCTACATGTTGACATTGGTGACAGTAACAATGTACTAGGCGACATAATAAGTGTTAAATTATCCTCATTCTTTTTCTCGATCTTTTTACACCGTTTTTCAGCTGATTGATACCTTCTTAAAGCAGTCTTTGATGGCGTTTTGTATTTAAATATTGAAGGTATATAATCTGGATGCTGTGGGTTCTTTTTTCCTGGTTTCCCTGATAAAAGAAAATAAACAAATTATATATCAGTTATGTATAAATACAAGAAGAAAAATCAAGGATAAAAATACTTTTAAACACTTATCAGTAATGAAGTGTTTTCCACATATATACACATGTCTTCCAGTTGGATTCCATGGAGATCCATCTTTATTTACCCTTTCACATGCATTTATCCATTTTTTCCTAAGTTCAGGGTCATTATTGGGAAATCTGTAAAACCCAGGCTTATCTTCCTTTTTATTATGGCTGGTACAACCATAAGCAGAACAGCTTTGAGGCATGATGATGATGATGATGTAGTTTTTAAAAAAACTTTAGAATAGTGTAGAAATTATTGAGACGATATTGCTGCTGATCACTTTGACTGCAATGTTAGAAATGTTTTCACGGCAGTTGTTGTTTCTTTGTTCGAGCCTTTGGAAAAGTCTTCGGTGCCGAAATTAACTATATCCGAGAATAAGTTACTGTTTTGCTGCACGATGTGCCTACTGATTATTGTTTCTGGCTTGGCTTATGTCGTTTAGGAATCCTCGATTTTTATGCCATGGTGTTTATATCTTGGTTCTATAGTAGAAATGTCAGTGCACGTGATATTTATTTATTCAGTGCTTTTACAATCTAAAAAAATAATATGTTCTGTAATCTGTTTCTGATGCTCAGGTGCTTGCTTCTGTCCTAAATGATTTCTTTCTTTTTAGATAAGAAAATTTAGTATAAATAAAAATTATGACGAGAAGAATGAATGTGCCAATCATGGTTTTGCATCATATGGTACATGCAATTGGTAAATTATTTGATGAATTCATAAAAAAAGGGCACTTTGGTTGTATGCTGAGCAGGTATAATCTTTTTACTATTCACACTTGATTCAGGTATCTCGGACAAAGACATAATTTTACGGTTTCACTCAATAGTTGGAAAATACATTAAAAACATTTTTAGGGTGCATTCTTTCTTATCATGATTCTCACAATGATAACATCTACCTATTCTATGATAATTATCTAAGTCATTCCTGTATGTATATCATATCTCTAATAATTTGGTACTGTTTTTGTTTGTTTGTTTGTTTGTTTGTTTGTTTGTTTGTTTGTTTGTTTGTTTGTTTGTTTGTTTGTTTTATTTAGTCAGTGGGTGGGGAGGGAGAGCGTGCAATGTGTGATTTCTTTCAAAGTTGAACTTTTGCTGCATCATGTACATTTTAGGGGAATATACTGATTATCGTTACAGACTTTATGTATGTCATTTTGGATTCTGCAGCGTGAATTTAAGCCATGGTTCTTATCTTGATCGTATAGTGGGAAAGTTTCGGCACATGATATTTATTTATCAGTGCTATTTTACATTCTGCAACCATTTGTTCTGTTTCTGATGATCATGTACTTGCTTCTGTTATATCCGATTTCTTTCTTTTAATATTAGAAAATTAAGTATAAATAAAAATAATGACGAAGGAGAATGAATTTGCCAATCTTGGTTTTAGATCATGGTACAAGCGATTGGGATAAATCATTTAATGAATTCATTAAAACAATATATTATTGCCATATTTATGTTGAAACTTTGGAGTGAGATAGTGTGGTTTCAATGATGATTGATTATCCCTGTCCTCTACCCCTACCCACACCACTTACTATACCAAGAGAATTATAACTGACCACAACACATCCCAAGCTTTTTCAGATTTTCTTTTGTCCTTAAAGTATATGCTGCTGATTTGTTGTTTGTTTTTTATTTTGTTAGCGTGGGAAGGAGACCATTAAGATCATTCCATTTTTCTGTATCTATATCTTATCATATTTCTTTCAATTTATCACTGTTTGTGTTTTTGTTTGCTGACTTTACGTATGTCGTTTAGGAATCCCCAGGCTGAATTTAAGCTATGGTGCTTATCTAGGTTCTATAGTGGAAATGACAGGGCACGTTATATTTAGTGACTTAGTGCTATTTTACATTCTAACAGATTTCTTTCTGTTCTATATGATTTCTTTCTTTTTAGATTTAGACAATTTAATAAAACGGAATATATGACCAAGGAGAATGAATTTGCCAATCATTTAAAGAAAGAACTTTAGGAAAATTTCTCGGGAAGTTCGTCAATGGATGTATGTTTTTTCCGTATTAGTATAGGGGGAATCTCCCATTAGGGTAATCTGTAGCTCCATCTTGCGGATTTTTATTACTTCGTGGAGTGTTGTGCCTTAAGGAAGACATCATAAAGCCGCCCGGAGGAGAACGCAATGCAATGTTGTTGTTTGTTTTGTTTTGTTTTTCGTTAAGAGCGTTTGCATTTTTTTTTGTTCAAAGATTTTACAAGTTATTTCTTTCCATTCCATTAGATATATAAACAGCTTTTCTTTTCACAGTTCAGATAAACTCTTATTTAAACATTATCTTTCATCGGTGCTTCTAACCTTTGAAATCGCGTTGTCTAAGCGAATGTCATTTAGGTTGTGTTCGATTCTAAGCGAGCGTGAACCTCTAACACACAACAATGTTGATCTTAAAAGACTGTACGAGAGTTTTGTTCTTATAAAGTCCATAACTCTCTGTTCTGTTTCGCCTCTCTTCTCTGCTATCATTTCTGAAAGCCGTTTATAAAATGTTTTACATTCCCGTCCCATGTGGCCACTTGTTGAAAATCTGGTGTGAATGTGCCATTCTCTTTATTAGCCACCCGTTCGTTGTTGTGCCTCTTCTTTTCACACTCGTTTCTTTTGAAGCATTTTTCAGGATCCAGACCCCTGTACCACCGAGCGTTTAGGTCAAAGATCCTTAAATCAAAAATTGCTCTTTGTCCAGGAGTCCAGAATCCCGTTGCGCTGATGTCAAGTCGTCCTTCTTGGCTTCTGTTAGCGCTACTCTGTGAAAGATGTTCACCGTCCATTTCCAACATTCTTGGTTCTTTTCGAACATTTGGGCATACTTCGTCTAGCATAACGGATGTCAGATCACAGATCTCGTTATGCCTTAATGTAACGAAGCCTCTTTTCTTGCATGACAGCGCATGTGTGATGTCGAATCGGCTTCCGCATACGCATTCGCTAGGTAGTCGAGGTAGTGACCAGTTGCATATGATGCGTATGGAGTCTTCAAATTGCTCTTTGTTGAGTTCGTAACCCAAATCTTTAATTGGCAAGTTTGTTAGCCAATTTGACGCTCCGACCATTGAGTTGGCTTCGTTCGTTCTCTTCTGATCGTCACTCATGTCCGTTCTAATTTCTTCCAACTTTTCTTTATTTTTTTGTCGTCTTTCGTTTTTGATAGTAGCTACACTTTTCCCAATTTCTTCATCATTCACTTGTTTTGTAACTGCCGTGTCACAGCTTTAGAGTTGTCGTGCTAAATTGAGGCAATTTCGCATAGATTATTGAGCCCAAGGCCTCCCAAACGTGGAGGCAATTCTAACAGATCACGCTCGTTGTTGTTGATGGTTTTACCTCCCGTGATTGCTGGTATGAACTGATGCCGAATGATTTCTTCAATCGGTTGGAGGTACCTCTCAAAACCCGGTATTGTCCTAATGAAGTGATGTTTTTTGCGTTCGAAAGTTCATCAAATTTTCTCAACGTTCATTTCTTTAAACGAGAAATGAAGACGATGTGTGTAAAAGTTTTTGTTTTTTGTTTTTATCGTTTTATTGAACCCTTTAAGTTCAGTAATAAAGAATAACAACATTGATAGGTATAAGTAACTATTCTATCCGACGAAGTAGTCGATGTAGACCTGTTATGTGTTCGTGTTATCAGTTCATCATTTTCTACCGTTGTTTATGTTTTTAATGTGGTTGAACGTAGCTTTTTCGTATCAGTTAGTTTTAACTACCATGCCGAAATGTGTAGCTAGCAGTTTATTTGGTATTTCATTGTAGTATGTGGATTGTTATTATTAAGGTTCGCTATTAGGGAAACGAAGGTAGCAAGATCATTATTATATTGTTTTGATAGTGTTTGATCGATATCTTTTTGTTTTAGATTAGAAAATTGAATAGTATAGATGAATGTAATACAAGAAGAGAATGTGTAAATCATGGTTATATATATATACATATATACATGGTTTTTGTATCATGATGCACAAGTGGAGTTTTGGGTTTTGACATTTCCACAATTCATAGCAGAATAAATATTTGAAAGATAAAAACGTCTGAGAAGGTATTGTTTTTGTTAAGGTATTTTCTTATATTTCAGAAGTTTAAAAATGTTTTTACACGCTACACTAGTACCATTCTATGCACATGCACACAGGACACACATTGATAGCAGTAGTATTATAATATTTTACTGGCGTGTTAATCCTGTATAAATATTTTGCAATAATAATAATAATAACATCCACTAAATAACCGTCCTGCCCCTTGCTGATTCACCCACACGCTGTACGCTTTTAGATTACACAACCCCATAATGAATTGCCATAATGTCCACTTTGCTCATCTGCGTGACTGTAGTGTCAAATTAATATTTACATTTACTTTCATCGGCATGTTTCCAGCAACTGACATTCAAACATTGGAAGAATAACAATACATATATTTTTGATTTACATCATGTAATAAAAATGTTACTCTCGTCCCCAGTACTGGACGAGCTTATCAAATCAGGATAAGTTACAAGTTCGTACAAAAATTCTTTTTTTAATCCCATGGCAGTCGTATTATATAGAAAACTCTATAAGAAACTGGTTTCCCACTAGGCGGAGTATTCCACCTGCAACTTATCAGCTTTTGTGTTCTTAATAAATTATTTGATAAGTTTTAAGTTCAACTTTTGCGCCACGGGATATTCCGCTAACCAATCAAATGGCTCAATTAGTGATCACATGAAGAGAACAAAAGCTGTTCCGTGCGTCTAGCGGAAAACCGGTTAATGGCAGATATCTCATAATAGCTGACATCACGTCATGGTAAACACTTTTTACAAGAACGAATGTTATTTCTTCTTGAAGTCCTAACTTCTACTTGGACACCTTTTTATAGCAGACACATCAGAAACCCTTTAGTGGTTCCGATGGTGTCCGCTATACAGAGGTCTGACCGTAATAGATTGGACCCAAATTCAGTAAAAACCGAAGGCTTTCAGATGACATCTCCTACAGTACGGTTTGCCGTTACTTTCTTTGTACGTGCCTTGGTTCAGTTCTTGCTGGCAATACTCACATTTGAAATGTTCGGGATGAAACTTGTAACCCATGGCTGTTATACATTGACGTAATATGAGCTTGTTGCATGCGTGGCAAATTGATTTTCGTTTCGCACGAAAATGCGTTTCGCAGTACGGTTTCCCTTCGTGTTCATAAAAGTTTCGACCTTCTAACGAGTGTTTACAGTCCTATAAAATCAACAACCACAACAATAACAATAATATTGAATAAATAAATCGAAAAATGTATAAAACTTAACAACCTCGAAACCAGTGTCTCTTTGCCTTTTCGTGATTTGGACGCCGGTGAAGCAGAAGAAGAAGATCTGGCTGCTCAAAATCAACAGATATACTGTTGATTCTAATTTATGCACTTTGGCTCGATAAGTCCTACATTTTCAAAATTATCTATTGAAATAAGCAAGTCCCGCATGTGTTTTGTTCCAATATATTTTGCACACGATTGTAGAACCTAGTCGAAATTTATGACGGAGAGCACGGCCATTTCGCTTATTAAAGAAAAACGTGCAAATAACCTAATCAACACTTATGTTTTTACAGAAAATTCATGACTCTGTACTCCTCCACTTTCTTTGACTTACACTAAATCCGCCGCTAAACAGTGATTTGCAGTTAAGAGAAAACATAGCTTGATAGGACTTTATTCAGAGGCGGATCTAGAGGGTATGTCGAAATTTGTGGAGGATAATGTTAGCTTTTAAACAATAATAGAAAAACGTGCAATTAATCCTATTGGTGATACAGATTGAAAACAGAATTTAGGTTTATGTGCTCCTCCACAATTCTTGACATACCCTTGATCCACCGCTGATATTAGCGTTTAAACAGATTTCGGGAAGAAAGACGTACAGACAAGTTGTCAATGTTTTTATCACGTTAACAACAAGTTTATTCCCTGTATAAACGTAAAACAAGAAAATGTATAAAAATACAAGAAAACCCGCTAATGTGTCTGAAAGAAATTCTATTTTGTTATCATAATGTCTCCTCAGAGAACAAAATAATCGGAAAATTCTGTTTAGTGTATGAAGTGCGTGCGCATCCTAGCAGAAAATTGATTTGATAATTAATATTTCATGCAAAAACAACCGTATAAACATCACAGGCTACTCTGTAGTACAGTTGATAAAAAGAATCTTCTATTTATAAGCGGAAAATCGTGTTTTATAAAAACGTGTGGAATTAGATGTTTTGTAAACAAGACGACTTTTGTTATTTCTTATGATATTTTGTTTACATGGTGTTCCCTTTCTTTGTGCTCATCTATAATGGTGAGGACAAACACACTTTTCCCGTATTCTGTTTATACACCGTGTTTTGACCTAGTAAGTACATCCAGCCTCGTTTTAATGAAATTTATTGTTTCAATAATGTTTTAACTTTATTACCTAGTAATTATCTCTATTACTAAAACTCCCAGTAGAATCCCTAGAGGCAATTTTGATATCTAAAACGAGGCCGGATGTACTTACTAGACAAAACACGATCTTAAGAAATGAAAATCCTGTATTATCGCTATGCTTTGAGCCAACGTAATGGGGTATTCAGTCCATCTGATATAGCAATGATATTTTGAGAGGTTTGACCAGCTAGCACACAATATCGTTAGATCGTTTATAAAGACGTTTTTACAATGTCTTAATGTTGTTTTGACGTTAGAATGAATACATACCGAGCAATTGAAGCATTTTTGGTGCCAACGTTTATTAGCTATGATGCCTAAAACATAATCTCCACACCCAGGGCATATCGGAGCGAATAATCTTTTATAATCTTTGGCGCAGTATGCTTTTCCGTCTTTTTCATGAAAACCGTCTTCCGTAAATTTGGTCTTGCATTCTTCACAAACGAAATGGTCGAGATGCCATGTATGGTTTTCAAATTTCACGCACGGCTAACAAATCAAAAGTGTATTAAGCACTTTTATTCAGTTTGCTTTTAAAAAGCTATAGGACATTATTCGTAACAACAACAGTGAAAGCTCCCTACACCTTATTGGCCCTTTTTACGCTGTTCTTTATTGCCGTTATTTTTTAAAACTCTATGGTGAAACTCTCACAGACACCGGCCCTTTTAACGCCAAGTCGTGAACATTAACGCCATTAAGGGCTGGCGTAAAAAGAGCTTATAAGGTACAGCGGACATTTCGTTATAGCAGACAGGTACGAGGATGCCTTTTCGCCTTGTAGTCAAAACCTCTACTAAACGGATAAACTCCATATAGCGGACAAGAGATGTTTGAATGTATCAAACAATTGAACTTCATAATCGTCAATAAAGCATTACAAACAATATTTGAATTTGCCAGTCCATTTTTTCAAATCATATTCATAAGTTTGGGGGAAAAACTAAATCGATTTGTACTGACAATTTTTGTGAACCTTGAAGAAACAAGATGAATTATTGAAAAGATAGAATGTAAGACATTGCTGTCAAGGCCCTGTTAGACGGTAAACTATTAGATAAAACATAATAAATTATGATAAACTAAATTCAAAACTTGAAAGTATTAAAAATATTATTCAATGGCGTTTCAATTATATTATTCATTATTCATTATTATATTAAATATTATTCAATGGCGTCAATGAAGGAAAAAAAATCACTATCTATTATGAAAAAGTTTCTTCTTTCAACATAGTTTATCTAATAGTTTACCATCTAACCGGACCTTTACGAATAAAATACGAAAATTACAACTCACTCCAATAACAGGCTGTTTACACGAGAAACATTTTGGTGCATATTTAGCATGGTAATCTTTCTCGCAGTAGGCTCTTCCTTCACGTTCGAAGAACGTTTCCGTAAACAACTCTTTCAAACAAACAGCACATGTAAAGTGTTCAGGGTGAAACATCCTGCCTAAGGCGTTGCACACCTCACCGTGAATTGGCGCTTCACAGGTAGCACAAACGCCCTTGTAGCTAGTTGAAACGCCATCTTTATTTAAACGTTCCTCCAGCGTCTCTATCATGTTGTCGAGATCATACATGTTGTTGCGTTTATCTTTGGCAAGTTTTTCCTCCAACGTCTCGATCATTGAGTCCAGATTCTCAACGACAACGAGTAGTTTAGTTGACATCTTGTCTACAATTTGTTTCAAGACCAAATGCGATATACTGTTTTGATGGTAGCTAGGCAGTCGAACAAACATATACAAATCTAATGAAAGATGATTCGTTCAATGTAGATTGTAAAAGATTTTCTCATTGTTTCGATTTTCAAGAAACCTAAATTATAGTTTGAATAACTTAGGCGTTTTGGCGAAGACGTTTAAGTAACTCCATTTTGAAAGTTTCTTCGCCTCTATAAATAGATTTCCTTCATGGTGCACCATATTAGCATTATATAAGTTGTACTTGAAGATCGTTTTTCGAGAAATCGGGATGCCTTATTTTCATCCAGTCTAGTATCATAACAGACTCGCACAAACGTACAATCTATAAGTTTATCATGGTAGCCAATATCCAACCTCGCTCCAAGCGTTTTTTTCCCGCCATTTATTCGGTTTAGGGGATAGAAACCCTAGTAACGAGGTTGGGTAGTATCAATATCAATATACCCGGATGTAACGAATTCCCTTGTTCTTATTCCCCTCCCTTAACAAACCCTCTTAGAATCTCTCGAATTAATGAACCGAATAGGTAACTGATTTTCGCCTCCCTTTAAATGCTTACATGGAGATTCTACCGTATATTTGGAGTGCGGGTACCCACACTAACAATATCTAACAATTCCAGATCGTCAAACTTAACGGTGAAAACTCTTCTAAACGTTTTTGAAAGAAAGAGGCAAATGTTGTTTATAAACTCAATCAACCAAACAAATTTACACCAAGTTTACACCATGAATTTTAGACGGTTCTGTAATTGTTACATAAAACGTATGTTTGATAGGAAACCCAACAAAAGGCTTTCAACTGCTTATGCCATTGGTAATATTTCCGCATTCCATATAAAGTACTAAACTATATTGTTAAAAAGTAATAATTTGAAAGCACACTCTGCCTTTCTTTAGTAGAAAAATCTCTTAATTGTGTTTGGTTAAAGAAGGTATAAATTCGTAGAGATGCCTCGTGTTTTAAAACTCTATTTACAGAGTTTTGACCGTGAACGCAAGGTGCTTCCAAATAGTCAGTTTCACTCACTCTTACATAGACGTAATAAAACTCCAAAAGACATGGTCAGTCTATCCCCCAGAACATCATAATGTAAACCTTATATTTTCTTTTTGCTCGTAAGTAAGAACACAGCAAGTGCACGACGTCGTTATAACGTTCGGACAACGTTCAGACGTCGTAAAGACGTCCATATAACGTTCGGACGACGTCGTGTGCTTGCTGGTAATAAAGAAAGCTACGTATGGACGTCAACAAAAGCAGTAACTGGACAAAACAACAGCACAAAAGAATGAAAAGAATTATCGAAAGAATACAGATCCGTGAATGAGAAGAAGCTGTTAACATTGAAATCACCTCACTTCTTGGTTGAAAATCTCTTATTTTCGTTTGAAAGAACAAGGCAATACGCAAGAACATTCTCGTTAACCCAGACAAATATAACAAAGTTTACACTACAAACTAGTGGTGATCGGTAATTTGGTAATGTTAATCCAGCGGCGGATCTAGCGTTAGGCAAAAAAAGTGGAGGAGTACAGTGTCATTCATTTTCTGTTAAATCTTTAAGTGTCGGTTAGATTACTTACACGTTTTTCTTTTATACTCTTAATGACCTTGCTCTCCTCCATATATTTCGCCTAGGTTCTCGATCCGATTTGTGATACATAGCTATTCTTTAAAGTAAGTATATGACCATTCTCTCGGAAAACTTGATCGATATGAATTTTTTTTCTCAACAAAACTTAACATCCAACTAACTGTGTTTCGAGTGGTTATGATATTGCCTAAAAAAACACTTATTAATATTATTATTTTCGAGCTCCCAGTTGCTATGTTGTGGACAAACGAAGTCTAAAAAGTTTCAAAGCGATTTTTATCATAACACCGGAAGGGAATATGTTTGGCTATTTTCTCTCAGTAATTCTTAAACCATAAATAGAAAAAAATTGAAATTAAATTCTCTTCCCAGTGTACTCTGGATAAGAAGTTAATTATATTTGTGGAGGAGAGTGTTTCATTACTTAAGGTCGATGGTCTTGCTATTAACAGTGTTAAGGCTTTTTCGTCTATGAACACATGAAACAATAATCCATTTTTGATTTTCTTTACAATTTCCATCGTTTTGTGTTTACAAGTTCTTGATGTAAAACCGAAAGAGTATTGACCAAGCCCTAGACCTGGCAAAGCCTCGTTTTCAATGCAATTAGTTATGAAAAGATCTATGCAAGTGTATAAGTGTATCAAAAATTTACCAACTGGAGCAACAACCGAACGTGAAATGGGAATGAGCTCTAAAACTTTATAAAGCTGTGCTTACACTCTTCGATTTAATTGAGCGGTTTTTGTTAGTGTAAAACATTGAATAGTGTAAACAGAGAGAAAAATGCAACATCGTCATGGCTTCAATTACAAATCGAATAGTGTAATAGTGTAAACTGCGCTTAAGAATGACTTTGCTGAAATGCATCAATGAACTAAAATGGAGTCTCACTCCTTCCAATATCACCATCAGACTCGTACGAAGCCTTTTTAATTCTAGTTAGTTAATTATCTTTGCAGAGGAGGGAGTTCATTTGTGATGCACCAGGGAGAGTTACAGGAGTCCTTTTCATTATTAACCGCTGAAAAAATGGGTTACTCTATCTTGTTTCATTACCCGTTAGAAAGACCGGACCATCACCAGTTTAGGCGAAGATTAGTTTTCGTGTCGTTCTGTAAAATACGCACCATGTTGTCTCCGTGGAAGAACCACTGTATTTCATGGAGGCTGAATATATGTTTAGTCGCCCAAAAAGGGAAATTACTTCAAGGAAACGGGGCAGCAGTTGTGGAACACAAAATCAAAACACAACGTTTAGATATACAGCCACTCTCAATAAACACCACCCTCTAATAAATGCCGCCCTCTAATAAACACCGCCCTCTAATAAATGCCACCCTCTAATAATGGTACCCCTACATTGGCAATTTTTAAAAACGCGGAATACGCTTATTGTGTCCTTTTCATTTGTTAGCACATAGTTATCTGGAAATTTCTCCTCACCTAACTTTATGGTGAAAACCTTATTAGTTTTGTCTGAGAAAGTGAAGTTAGAGTCAAGATATGCTTCGTTCTCTCAAACATTTTTATAAGACTTTTCAAGGTAAATTCATATTGAGGAGAGATGAACATACTTCTAGCTATTTTCTCCTTGGTTCGACATCATATCAGTAATTATTCATGATGAGATCAGTAGGTCTGGAAATCAGTTATTGTGACAGTGAAACTGTGATGTAAATTAAAACCACCTTGAAAGTAAACAACATTTTGTTATCTATAAACATACCATAAATACACTTTGAGTAACTCTACGTTATGAGGGAAGTTTCTTTCTTATCATAAAAGAGGTCTGTTGGAATATTGTTCGTAATTTTCTGAGGAATTGTTTTGATAACGCTTAGACAAAACAATGAAAGAGTTGCGTTTGCTTTTGTGAAAAAACGAAATGAAAACTGTATTGCTTGTATTCAAAACAGAAAAGAAAAAAACACAATAATTATATACATTTGTTCTCTTAAAAGATGTCAGCTTTGCTTTGTCAGCAAACTTTCTGGCGCGAAACTCTTTTCTATTTGTAACAGCTACCCAAGTTTCTTCTTGGGTAAGTTTACTATCCATTTGTCATTTGAGCGTACTGCCAATTATGACTTAAATTGTATATCTGTAGTTTTTTTGTTTACTTATTTTGATCACATGATAGTCAAAGAAGAAATGAACAATACGTTTTTACAGAGGGGTGATTACATGATCACTTTTCATCTCACTTTGTCTAATTGATTCTCTTGTTTTTACAAGTGCTATTATGTGTAAACTTTTCATCTCAAGGGCCGGGTCAAAAAGTTTCAGGTGGATGTATGTAAGAGGTGCATGTAAGAGTGAGTGAAACTGACTATTTGGAAGCACCTTGCGTTCACGGTCAAGACTCTGTAAATAGAGTTTTAAAAAACGAGGCATCTCTACGAATTTATACCTTCTTTAACCAAACACAATTAAGAGATTTTTCTACTAAAGAAAGGCAGAGTGTGCTTTCAAATTATTACTTTTTAACAATATAGTTTAGTACCTTATATGGAATACGGAAATATTACCAATGGCATAAGCAGTTGATATCAAATTTGATATCATGTAATATCAAATCGACCTAGCAAGCCTGGTTTCCGGGAGGAAAATTGACGTGACCATTTTTTTATTTGTAAATATAACGTCTTTTTTTTTTTATTGCCTTTTTCATTTCGAGCTGTGTCTTTTTAACATATAATACCGGGCTGAAAAATATTTTCTCAAACCGGATGTACTTTTCAGGCCGGTACCCCCTAATATTCCGTAGTTTTCTTCCAGTTACATTAACGATCTTTTCCAACCTCGTCCCTAGGGCTTCTTTTCGTTTACAAGCTGAATAATAATGACGTTTGCGTCACTTATTCAGATAAAAAATGTGGCGAGGTTGCTATGACGTTATTTACAAAACGAGTTTCTTGTAAATGCTAATTTTACAGTTTCACTCAATAGTTTTGATTTGTACGATGGACCTGAAGGGTCACAAATTTCTTTACAAAATGTTTTCACTTTTTCTTATTTTCTTGCGAATTTTCTTATTTATTACGGGTTTTTTTTATTTTCTTCGTTTTTTTCTGTATTTTTTCCAAGAATTTTTTTCTGAGAATTTTTTTCCAAGAATATTTTTCCAAGAAAGTATTTCCAAGAACTTTTTTCTGAGAATTTTGTTCCAAGAATATTTTTCCAAGAACTTTTTTCCAAGAATTATTTTACTGAAAATTTATTGTAACTGTAAGAAATAATTAGACAGTATAACAACATCATGGATGCAGTGATAAGACAATATGTTTCTGATGGTTTTACATACTTGGAAGTTACCGAGCTTCTAAAACACCAGCATAATTACTATATAAGTTTATCAACATTAAAAAGACGATTAAGGGATCTTGGAATCAAAAGACGTGCAGTTCAAAGTGCTAGGAGCTCACTCCAAGATGTAGAAGTTGCTGTCCGGAACGAATTATCTAGCAGTGGTTCTAATATTGGATATCGTCGTGTGCATCGGTCATTGATTTCTCAAGGGTATATATGTCGACAAGCAGATATTAGAATGATTATAAAGGATATTGATCCTGAGGGCGTTAATAATAGAAGGCGCAGAAGGTTACATCGAAGAAAGTATGTGTCTCCTCGACCAAACTTTTCTTGGCATATTGATGGCCATGATAAGCTGAAAACATTCGGTTTTAGCAGACACGGATGTTTAGATGGCTTCTCAAGAAAAACATTATGGTTGCAGGTTGGTCCTACCAACAAAAAGCCTGAAGTTATTGCAAAGTATTTATTTTATTTATTTAAATAATATTTATACAGGTTTGCTGTAATCAGTAAAAAATATTGAACATATTAACATACTGTTCTTCCTACAGTTCCTGTATTATTTGTATTATTTGGATACAGTGAAAAATTCAGGTGGGGTTCCAGTTAAAGTTAAAGCTGATGATGGCACAGAGCACTCACTGATTGAGCCAATACATGTATTTCTACGAAGTTTAAACGGTGACGACGAAGATTCACTTGAGTCTTTTAGCATAATAACGTCGTCCCAAAACCAAAGAATTGAAGCTTATTGGTCGATATTACAGAGTATTAAAATAGGCTGGTGGAAAAGATTTTTTCAGGACATAGTTGACTTAGATTTATTTACTTACGAAGATCCCGTTAACGTTGATTGTATTCGATTCTGTTTTATGTCATTAATTCGCAACGACTTGGAGTCTATCACGAACCAGTGGAACTCACACATCATCTCTAAAAGCCGGAACTCAGGACCAAGGGAAAGACCAGATAGCATGTTTTATCTACCTCATTTATTTAATGATGAGGACCACATGATACACATTGATTCTAGCGAGATAGATGAAATGTATCCTAACGTTATTTCAAATGTTTCAGATTATTCAAATGAATTTCAAGAATTTGCTTCAACAATCATGGACGAATCTGAAAGAGGCATGCCTACAAATGCATTGGAAGCTTTAGACTTATATCTATATCTGCTGGAAAAGATTAATATATACTCTTAAACTTGTACTTGTATTCAACAGCACGTATTTGATTAGAAAATAGTGGCAAAAGAACCAGTTTTTGTTTAACACCCTCCACCCTGACCCCACCTAAAATAGGCGTCCATGGATTTCTGACATTCTTTCAGGAATAGACTTTAACACAATCAGTTAACAGAATAACAGTTTCAATATTTAGCAGATAATACAAATAAATAAAATTTTATTGTGTGAAAAACAAAAGTGGAACAACTGTAAGAAATAGTTTCAAACTGTCCAAATCCAAATAACACAACCCAAGCAGAAGGGATATTAAATACCAACAAAATGAATGTAAAGAAATTGAAGTGGTGAACAACGCACAATTTTAAACAAAATTCAAAATAACAGACATAAGTTTCTCACTATTGTTCATACTATATGGGGAAAAAACAGAAAATGCAAAACAAAATTCAAAACATAATCAAACTCAGCAGCGGATCTAAAGTTATATTGAAATTTGTGGATCACATAAAAACTTGCAAATAAGCCCACTTAATGATGCAGACTTGATCTGCAACTGAAACTGGTCACCTATTCCATACAAAAAAGAAAACTAAATTATGTTCATTTCCCATGTGCTTTCACTTAAAATATTAGCAAATTCCTCTCTTAATTCACAAAAGTTGTTATACGTAGCAGGTAGTTCCAACATTGGAGCACAAGTGTGTGCAATTGGGCGTCTTTCAAACTCAGATATGTTTGAGTTAAAGGCCACTTCAAATTTTTCAACAATAATCAAGTCTGACCCAGTTAAAAACTTTAGCAATTTTTTCAACTCCACCATTGAAAGTCCTTTAATGTAGCGCTTAAAATATGCAAATGATTCTTTCTGTGCCTCTTTAACAGGGTTTGCATCAAACATACTAATGATTCTTTTGGTGGTTGGTTCCATTTTATCATACAAACCACGCTAGAATCACAAAATTCTTTTTTCAACTCCATAAATGAATCTTTCCAACAGGATGCCATGATGTGGGGTTTCTGAATTAATTCTTGCCTCGCAATTTCGCAAATAACGGTATTGATATTATCTTTGCTTACTATTGTACGGCATTTGAAAACATCAAGAAAATCTTGTAAGTCCTCATTTTCATCCAGATCTTCTATTAAATCCAAGGATAATTTCTTGCTAATCAAAGCGATATTTTTTTAAAGGACTCGATAAGTTCCTCATCAGTGACACTACCAAACATACAATAAATTATGAAACAATGGCTAAGAATAGTTGGAAAGTAACCAATATCAAAATATCCCTTTGTTATAATCATTCCAATGGCTGACCATTCTGCTTTATACATATCGTGCCTTACAAATGGTACTCATTCTAACTCTCCAATTAAATAACTATTAGAGGCTTCCTGCCAGAAAGCAGAATACACATCTCTTGTTACACCACTGCCAACACCTATTTCTTCTTTTCCCCGTGGATCAATGAATATGTAATTAATTTTATCATTTACGTCAACCTGAAGAAAACAAAAGACAAGATTGGTGTTACAATCAGACACTGATGTCTGTATAATATTAATCATTATTGAAGGTAGTCTTATATGTCGCATCATGTGCAATAATAAATCATTACTAGTGTAGCGCGTAAAAACTTTTTACAGTTTTTCTCCATAAATTGTTTTTACACGCAATACTGCAATGATAAGTCTGTGTATTTACAAAAACTGTTGTGTTTCTCCATGTTGGAATTATATCATATTTAACACAAAATTGTTGTATAAATATTTTGGATCGATCATTCAAAGAATGCTATTATCCCTATTTTTCAGTGCTATCTGGCCTATTTAGAGATTTCTAAAGTTGTACAGTTAAACTAAAAGCTAAAATTCCAATAATCAGAGATTTAGAAAAGAGATAATACAACGTATACTCCTACCTAACCGATGTGTACTCCTACCTAACCACGATAAAACTTCTGATATATAAGAAAAGACCTTCTCAGACGTGTTTATCTTTCAAATCTTTATTCTGCTATGTTTTTATCTTTCAAATCTTTATTCTGCTATGAATTGTGGAAATCTTAAAACCCAAAACTCCACTCGTGCATCATGATACAAAAACCATGTATCTCTTCTTGTATAACATTCATCTATACTATTCAATTTTCTAATCTAAAACAAAAGGATATCAATCAAACACTATCAAAACAATATAATAATGATCTTGCTATCTTCGTTTCCCTAAAGGCGAGCCTTAATAATAACAATCCACACACTACAATGAAATACCAAATAAACTGCGTAGCTAAAATGTGTAAAATGTGTAGCTATTTTGGAATAGTAGTCAAACTAACTGATACGAAAAAGCTAAGTTCAAACTCATTTAAAAAAATAGACGAACACATAACAGGTCTACATCGACTATCTCGTTAAATAGAATAGTTACTGACACCTATCAATGTTGTATTCTCTATTACTGAACTTAAAGCGTTTAATAAAAAAATAAAAACAAAAAATGTTACACACAGCGTCTTCATTTCTCGTTTAAAGAAATGAACGTTGAGAAAATTTGATGAACTTTCGAACGCAAAAACATTGCATTGCCTTCTCCTCCGTGCGGCTTTATGATGTCTTCCTTAAGGTACAACACTCCACGAAGTAATAAAACCCCATAAGATGGAGCTAGTGATTCTCCTAATGTGAGATTCTCCCTATACTAATACGGAAAAAACAAACATCCATTGACAAACTTCTCGAGAAATTTTACCTAACGTTCTTTCTATAAAAGTTAGGTAAGAAAAAAGCAAGATTGCGTATTAGTATAAGAAGATGATAATAATAAAGTCAATAAGAAAATATCCATTACCATATGCACGATAAAATATACCTAACCTTATTTTCGATGAAGTATTTGACCAAATCACTAGAAACTTTAATATGATGGATTCGAATTATATGTTGCCTTTTCCAGAAGTGTTTAACTCTCAACTCCCTTAGCTGCTCAGGAGATACAATATGATCTTCCTCTGTCTCTTCCTCGTTAGAATCTTGAACTGTATTAGATGTATTTGCAGATTCAACCAGATCATTACTTGTCATATCTGATAATACACGAGGTAAATCGTCAAACAAATCGTATGTATCAAAGACAGGTTCATTGTATGACTGCTCCTTTTCCATTTGATCATTTGTTAAAGAGTCATTTAACTCACCATTTTGTATGCAAATGTGGCAATCATTTACATATGTGCAACCATATTTTAAACATATTCGCCTCTTTGTACCAACAGAATAATCACATAAAGCTTCATTTTCAGTATCAGAATCATAATGGTGCTCAGACCTAAGGACAAAAAATGTTTTGCTGAGTTGAAAACCTTTCTTCCTCACATATTCAAATATGTTGGATGTTTCATCTAATTCATTCAATGTAGCATCACAAAAAGATATTGTACAGTCCAAGAGACGTTTTCTCCATAAGCATTTTTAAAAGAATCATCAAAAAACAAATCAGTAGCTTTGCATTTAATGTCTTTAAAAGTACTGTCCTCATCGACTTCTACAAACCTACAGCCACCACCTTGATTAACTCTAACTAACTGATAAGAATGATCATTATATCGGTACCATTTAATTTGCAAGCGCTTGTTATTTTTTTGCTTTGGTGCTGATGATGTATTGCTTTTGCTCCGTATTTTAGTTAAAAGCCCACTGAGCCTATTCTCCTGTCGCTGTTGTTGTTTGTTGTTTGATTTCTGGGGCATATCTTCGTTTTTGGCTTCTCTTTGAGCCATATACTCCTCTACTGCCCTTTTTACAACGTTCTCCATTTTTTGAGATATTACCACACGTGCAGGTAGACAGCCATTATTGCTTTTGTAGTTTATTTGACAGAACGAAAAAAATTCTTGGAAAAAAATTCTTGGAAAAAAATTCTCAGAAAAAAATTCTCAGAAAAAAATTCTTGGAAAAAATATAGAAACATAATGTGTAGAAAAAAAACTTTTTTCACACTATCATAGAAAAAAATGCATTAAATTTAAAAACGACGAAGAAAAATAAGAAAATTCGCACGAAAATAAGAAAAAGTGAATTTTTTTTAAAAGTAATTGTGACCCTTCAGGTCCATAGTAGATTTGTTTTGTTTTTCTTCCATTATGGAATTTATTTATAAGAAAATACATTTAAAATACATTTATTTCGAAATACGTCATAGTTCCAAATTTTCAAATTTTCAACTGTTCAAATTATATGTATATATTTCATATAATTATTATTTATTAATTATTATGATGTTTTTTAGTACGCAAGAGAAATAATTGAAATATTTGGAATATTTGTCTTATTATCCATATTGACCGTCAAACTTTTTTTACACGGGATGCTGGGAATAATCGAAAAGAACGAATTGCTATCGAAACGAAATGCTATCGAACGAAATGCTATCGAAACGAATAAATCGTGTGGAAGAACTCCCATATTCGATGCTTTCGAACATTTAGTTTTAAGACATCATTTTTTTATATATATATAACAACATTGGTTATAAAAATCACCTCGCTCTCCACCATGTCCTTCCCCGCGGTCCTCCTCCTCTGAAATAGGGCAAGAAGGTAAGACTGGGGCTTTCCTCATTAAAAGAGTTCGAACAACTTTTTCATTTCATTATCTATTAAGGGCATTTATAGAAACGATTAACAAGATTTTAATGTGCGGTGTTGTGGTTAGTAACTTCGTGTGTAACTATTTGAGTGCTCGAGTCATATCTCGATAGCCCATTAAATGCGCGAAACGCAATGTATCAGTTCATTTGAAGCCATGTCTGACTGTATATTGACCTATATTGAGTATCGCTATACGCATCGCTACATGCAAGTCGGCGGTTGATATAGCGGTACCATAACGGATGGAAGCTGAAGGACTTAAATCGACAAAGCACTTACTCAGTGATGGGCATTTTAAGATAAAATTTGTGTTAGTGAATTTAATAGGGACAACTTAGGCAGATCTGGAGTTTAGGTAAATTAGGAACCTGGTAAAATTTTCAAAACAAATTTCAAAGCAAATATTTAATTTTGGCATATTTTACAACTGCACCGCTACTGAGATTCAATTTTCTGATTGACGATTTAAATGAACTTATTGAAAATTTAAATGAAATTGTTCCCAGAATCTTTTACCCAATCCGGCAATGAATTCCAGAGTAGACTTCCACGAAATAGAAAGCAGGATGTACCGAATTTTAAAGTTCTCGTTACAGACAGTGACAAAAGATCAACGGTACGAAGATCATACTTACTTGTTTGAGAATAAAGAATTCTTGCATGAAGGCAGGGCCTATGTTGGCTTTAGTTTCAAAAATTAAAGTTATTTAGATGTAGAAAAGAAAAACGGGCAAGTAACGTAATCCTCACAAAAGATTTAAAAATAAATTTCATGACACTGTACTCCTTGCCGCCACTTTAGCGTTTGTATCTGGGGGAAAACTACTTTGAAAATTTCCGATTCTCAAATAAAAAAAGTTGTGTTTACTTCTGAAAAGTCTCAAAGATCAACTAACAAGCAATTTTGGATTATCGAATAATCGGGTTACTCCTTCAGGTGCAAATCCTCTTACCAAAAGTGTTTCAATTGATTCCGTGTTTAATTTTGAATTTTCGTTAAAAAATAAAACAGATAAAACTCTTTTAACAGTTTCCTTTCCTCAAAACGGATCATTTTTAAAAATTAGAAACCACAAAAAACGGTTTTAATCTTCTTCTTCTTCGTGAAGTAACAACATTTAAGGGAAGACAACAAAGCCTTTTCTGTTATGATTAAATCTTAAGGTCACAGATTCAATTTCAAATAGGTTTTCGGGGGGAAATTGTCGGAAATCTTCAAAGGTAAGTGAAGCTGAATGGTGTAGAAATGTCGTCATAAGTCCAACCTCGTCCCAGTGTTCCCTGCCTTTTTTCGATATACGGGAAAGATTGAAAAGGGGAGAAGTCCTGGAAATGAGATTGGGTTTTCAAATGTTCAACGTTTTTGTTTCTACAACCCTCCACAAAATTTTATTGGGAAAAATCATAAAATTGATTCCCAAATAAGTTGAGATTACAGGTCCTCTCGCAACCCCCCAAATGAGGTATCAAATTAAAGGTATTGACGAGTACTTCAAAATTGATATAAATTTAAATTTTCGCTTAATTTCACGAATTAATTGAATAAAATTAAATAATATAACCTGCTACGTTGGGCACGTACGTATCCGATATGAAACTTTCGGGCTAGGCCTGGGCTTTCTCTCGTGTAAAAATGGTTTCTCTGTAAAAAACAAACTCAAACATTTTGACTGTAAATTAATTCGCGCAATCCGATTGCTAAAATCCGATAAGTAGATCAGAAATGATAGACCGTGTTCACACGTATCAGATTTTATTCTGGAATGGTTTCATAGCTGCTCTGTTCGCACATACGTATCCGAAATGAAAATCATTCTGCAACGAAACGATATTATTCCAATAACCATATCCAAGAGATGTGTGAACAGATTTAAGTTCACAGAATATTATGTTTATCATAATAACCTGAACATAATATTTGTCTTTGTTTTGAGATGACGACTGAAGAGCAAAATAGATTTCGATAACGATACAATCCGATACAAGTCCGATCGTCCTGAAATGAAACCATTTAAATTTCAGTGGCTTCACACTTGTTCTTATAGCATACTTCACTTTTGTTAAAATACTGAAACACATCGAACGCAATACCGACGACAAATACGGCTGCCGTCAAATAGAGCAGACATACGCAAAACTTGTTCTCAAATATCCGCATGATTTCTGGATAATGGAGTGTCTCGACAAGTAATTCCTTCTTGTATTTTCCGGTTGCCGTTGTTATTATCTCGTCCCAGTACTCTTTCATGCATCGAAAAATGTCGGCATTTTCGTCTTTGTTATTCGTCAAAATGCTCAACGGCACATCGATGGGGATTTCTCGAACTATACATAGCGCAGGCTTCCGTGTTGGGTCTAAAATCAAATCTTGATACCACGATGCTATTTCACCGTCAATGACGGCTGCAAAAGCCTGTCTGCTGCGCACCAGTTCTAATGCTGTCATGTATTCCTTCGTCAAGATGATGTCTTTTGTGTACGTATGTCGGATTATAATCTGCTCGTATGAGTTCTTGAGCACGGAAATTGTTTTACCATATATCGACAAATGAGTGTCGCTATTTATGGTGTCGGTAATCGTCGCCGTGATTATTGCCGCCATCACTAACCCAAAGACCATCCATAAAGACATTAACGTTTTCACAACTACCGTTTTCGGTACAATGTCACCATAACCGACCGTCACAAACGTTACTATAGTAAGCCACAGGCTTGTCGACGACCCTTTTACGAACGACTTGGATATTTTATCGTTCTTTGTACGCTCAATAAACCAAATGATAAAGGAGAAGAGAAAAGTGAACGCCACAAGGAGAATGGTCATGGGTATACAGTTATACAAGCCCATAAAAACCTTATTTAACAAATAGATTTTCTCTTCCAATGCAATGACAGCTAGCCTTTTAATCGAAAACAACTTTTTCGCTGTTAGATTTCTCTTACGCATCAGGTGCAAATCGTGCACATCGAGTCCGTGAATGTACGGAAACCAAATCGCCCGATGTCTTTTAACGTCCTTCAATGCACCCTCGCCGTAAGAAATATTTGAGTGTAAAAGTTGAAGATGGAGATTCATGGAATCCAATTCTAGTTTGTACTCGACGAATTTCGTATAGTGTTTCTTTACCGGGCAGTAATGCTCCAATAAGTTTAAAGCTTCCGGTACGATCCCTACCATGCGACCTGCAGTGTCCGCATAAACATATGGCTTGGTCGACCAATAGACAATCTGAAAATACGCGTTAGCAGTAGCAACACCATCGTCGTGTGTTTTGATTGGCTTGGCTATAGCGTGTTGTTCAGCACTTACAACCAATATATGATCGTGCATCAGAATAACAGTTATACGTACTAAGTACAACACCAACATCTTGTAACGAACATCCATTTCGTTTTCGTCAACCACTTTTGTTCAACGAAATATGATTGTTCTCACTGATTAGTTGGTTAATGATAAAAAAAAGATTTTTCTTCAAGACCGCTTTTTAACTGATTTCGGGTCTTATCTCAATTTTATGTTATTTTAATAACGTTCGCCTCCAGTTCTATATCTTGTGCAACACGTCTTTTCGGTCTATATTGGATTGGAGTTTAGTTTTTAATCAAAACTTGATATCCAATACTCTTTGGGAAATAAATTCAGCAGAGAGCTATTCGATTTCATTTTTTCATTGTTGGCTTTCAAACAGAAATATATTTTGAAACATTACCCTATAGCTCCTCGATACAATGAGAAACAGATTTTATAAAATTTCATTTTATTTTTCTTTCTCTTCTTCTTTTCTTTCTTTTCCCATTTTTTAATTCTTCTTACTTTTAATTCATTAATATATATTTTTTGTTCTGAATTCTCAATCTCATCTCCAGGATTGGCAAAGTATATCGAAAAGCCAAAAAACCCTGGGGACGAGGTTGATGAATTTTATTTTAAACCTTTTTATTTATTGTTTCGGTAGGAATTAATGTGCTATAAACAATATCTATTATATATCCTTCAAAGAACGATCAAAACGACACCATTTTTTTGTCTCGTTTTCATTCAGAGTGGAATTTGACGGTAAATGTTCAGTATGAAAAGGAGGCTCTATACACTTCCATAACAAAATTATTATTCGAGCTTATTTTATTTGAAGTCTTAGGGAGTCAAGAAAGTTGTTTGAATTACATCAATCCCCGAATAACATTATAGTTCTTTTGACAATGTCTCGTCATCTATAAGTTTATGGTAAAAACCTTACAAATTTTGTCTGGATTAGTGAGGTTAGAGTCACGTTATGCCTCGTTCTTTCAAATGTTCTCATAAGACTTCGAAGAAATTTTGGTTCCTTCTTCATTTATTACTATACACCACAGACATTAAGGAGATAATTAAAGAATTCTATACATCGTTCTAATCATTTTGCTGGTGTATATTCTATTGAAAAATAAATATTATTTCAGCATACATCGTTCTAATTAAATGTATTATTTTATCTCCTTAATGTCTGTGTATAGTAATTAATGAAGAAGGAGCCGAAAAATTGAGAAGTTTTCAGTAAAACAAACTCCCGACAATCCCGACAATCATGTTTCGTCCCGACATCCCAACTTCTGTTTAAACGCTGTGTCAATAATTGCTTTTAACTACTTCACCAGGAAATCGGAATAATAATCGGAATATTACTTAGAAATAAATCTTTTTTTGTTAAGTGTTGTTTTTTTCTTTTCTACACTAAATAACTTAACCTTCCTCCATCTCCTCTAGATCTGCCTACGACGTCATACAAATAACAAAATCGGGTTATTCGGATATCATAACATTTCCGATATAAACTTCCAAAAAACTACTAACCGCATTTATAATTTATTCAGGTCCACGATGTATATCGTAAACATTGTGGTTTTCCGAAAATGTCTTAAAATATTTTACAAGTATAGAAAATAATATATATGTTTGGATAACACAATGATCTTAAGAAAACCTTCTTAAGACAGGCTCAGGTTTGACTTAAGATTGTCTTAAAGCGTTAATTAGATCAGTGAAAACAGAGTTTTAACGAACCTTAAAAATGATTGGTCCAAACACCGTTGTCACATCAAATATTCAGTTTGATTTTTTCCAACCGTTTTTATAACAGAAGATTTAATTATAAAGGAGCTGTGTTTTTTCTTTATACAACTTTTGTGTTTCTTGTAAATTCAATAAAATGATGCTAGCCATATTAGGTTCTCATTTTCATCAAAAGAATAGAAACTCACAGGTTTTCCTTGAACTCGTAACTTAAGTTTTTAATTTCTGTTCACCTCAGCAATAAATGTGAATATTTAGGTCCTTTCCTCCCTTATTCAGTCATTCTAATCTTAGTAAAAACTGGAAATGACTCGATGTTCTCTATGTCAATTTATGTTTACGAAAGAAACCATTTTGAAAAATGATTTTTTTGAATTTTTTTTGGTTATTGTTCTATACCCATATATGGTGATATTTCAAAAAATGGTATCAAAAAGCCGCTTGTCCCCCATGTTTGGCAATAACAATAAATTCGTAATCAATTCGTTAAAATAAGTTTAAAGGAAGAGAGGGTGACACACATCCAACATCCATTCGCGTTTCTGTTCTGTTTTCATATATTTTTGTAAATGAACACTGTGTTTCATTCGCGTTTCAATTGCATGTGCAACTTTTGAAGGGGCACCGCCTTTTATTTTGATCAAAAATAAAAACGTCACAAGACTGGGTTCGAGGTTGGCCAACAATGGATCTCAAGTGCATAAACTTGTCAAAATATGATCAAAACTTTTGAAAACATCAGATGGAGCATTAATCAAATAATATCAGCCACGAACGCACGTTTGATATTATCCTATTTTTATCATTTCAATGATATTCTCAAAAATTTCCGAAATTCCTTCCTTTTTGATAATAACGAAATGTTTCTTCCGTGTATTTAAAACGAATTGTTTGACAATACTTGAACGTGGGCAAATGAGTCATTAATGAATTTTGTAGTAGTCATGAAGTTCCGTACGCTGAACCACAAATTAAAAAAAGGTTTTCAATTTTCAAAAGATACCATCCCAGTATGAGTATGAATGGAAAAAAAAGTTTCAGTTGTAAAAATAATTCGATTTTTTTCTTACAAAATCAAGTTCAAAATGATTTCAAAGATCATATAGCTTGAAAAGACCGCATAATATCTTATCGGCTTTATGTTACGCCGGCCCTTAATGGCGTTAATGTTCTTGACTTTAACGTTAAAAACGTTTGACGTTAAAAGAACCGGTATTAGATGTTTATCTGTGAGATATGAAGGCCGGCGTAAAAAGGGGCCCGCGTTAAATTAGTGCGGGCACAAAAATTGCCAATAAGTTATTCGTATAAAAAACACGACATAATTCAGTTTTTATTTATAAACCCAGTAGGCGAACTCTTCAGAAAATCTCTGTGGAGGAATGTTTTTTGATTGATACTGCAGTCGATTTTGCTTGCCATTCCTATAGAAAACACTCTACCACGGAGATTTTTTGAAGATTTTGCCCACTGGGAACATTTTGTCTGGTAACCTTCTTCATTTTATGCCAAAAAAAAAAAACACAACAAAACTTTGAATTAAAAATTGTTACTTGCTTGATTAGCTAATTAATATTGATTACGTATCCCGGTAATTTTACAAATTATAATTAGGCTTTCCTGAGCAGTGGATTGATTGGTTGTCTGTTCTTTCTAATTTACATACAGTCAGTTTTTGTTTTTGTGCTGTCATACGAGAAAGAAAAAAAACACCTACAAAAAAATAAACAGGCTGAATTAAAGAACCAATATTGAAGTTCTCATTCGATTTGGATATTAAGTTTACATAAAAAAGGTAAGTGATTAACTGTGTTGGTCTTGAATTACTGTGTTTTCAAAAGGGTGGTATTTTAATTGCATATTCAAA
Organism: Turritopsis rubra; assembly: GCA_039566895.2. Taxonomy (NCBI): domain Eukaryota; kingdom Metazoa; phylum Cnidaria; class Hydrozoa; order Anthoathecata; family Oceaniidae; genus Turritopsis; species Turritopsis rubra. The sequence continues at coordinate 14,689,240 of CM077617.1, read as the reverse complement.
ACCCATACCCGAGGAGTAGGGTCACAAAATCGTAACAGGGGATGGGGTGGGTGCTCAGGAATAGAAGATTATTTGGGGTTTATTTCTATACGTTTCGTTTTAACTGTCCTGTTGGTTTTCGTCCGATATTTATTTACAAGCAACTCCTCGAACTCTCAAGGGATTGAGTAAAATGTCCGAGATAATAGGAGTTCGAGATAGTGGGGGTTCGAGATAGTGACAGCTATTTGCACAAGAGGGACAAACGTTTTAAAGTTCCTTTTACACTGTATCACATGTCAAGTACTCGTTTCTTCGCAATGTCGCTGTTGTCAATAACGACAAAAGACGTTATTTGGGCTCAGAAGGCTCCAGAAGACAACGAAATCGGTGAAATCGGTGAAATCGGTGAAATCAGTTTTTCTCTCCCTTCCCTAAAGAAACCCTCTCGATTTCTTGATTTAACGTACTTTCGATATAACGGACGTTTTTCCCTCTCCTTTCAGGGTTCGTTATATTGAGATATTACGTGATCGAAATTCCACTGTACCATTGATAAAATACGATAAAAACTTATCCGTTGTGTTTTGAATATCTTTTTTGAAAGGACAGTGAGAGTGTGTTTAACTGGTCTGTACCGTCTACTAAGGACATTAGGAACCTAAACATATTATACATATGGCCTCACTTATAAGCAAAAGTTTGAGCAACCAACTAAAGAAGGAAATGGCTATCGAAACAGGATAAAAACAGTACAAGATACTACAACCTCGAACGCAGGGACTTTTGCCTTTTCGATCGCCGTCTGTATATCGAAAAGGCAAGATACCCTGGGTTCGAGGTTGCAAGACACTAATATCTTCGGGTCTTCGTTTTTAGTCCAACTTTAAACATAACTTTCACGTTGTGAGCAGTGAAAATGTGCTAATGATGTTTACAACTGACAAATTTTTCCAAAAGTGTAGTATGAATAAGAATTTCTTTCTAAACGAAATCTACAAGGAAAATGCATCTTTTGTTCCACTCGCGTCGCCGTCCTCGTATTTTCGAAGCGTCTGCAGTACTAGAAACGCTGTGCGCTTTCTTTCTAGTATGGTTGATGCAAATTGGGTGGAATGTCATTCAACCGTGTCTGGTGGCGCACTTCTGGTGATTATTCTTATTGTGGCGGTTGTGGCAGTATGTGCACACAAACAAAGTAAGTTTTTCTATTCAGTATGAAGTGAGTGAGTGAATCTACAGTTTTCATTTTATGAGCAACATGAGGCTCAAATCTGTCAAAAAATAAAACAGCTGCTAAGCAACAGCCTAGGCTCAATTGGAATTGCCCAACAAGGACAAAAACAACAAACAAACTAAGAACAAAACCTAACATTTTAGTAAAAAGAGCAAAGATGCATATATTTTTTGGTTTTTTTGGTTTATGGAAGTTTGGTTTATGTAAATTTGGTCTTCTCATGTAGATATTCAACAAATAACAAATGACCAACAAACCAGCCCGTAAAAGAGAGCAACATTGAGTCTCAGCCAAAATCTTGTATTGCTTATAAAAAAACGTTTTGAAGGAGACAAATGACCCTGGGTGCAAGATCGGTATTTTCTGTATGTTTCTTCTAAGCATACATGTTTACCCAGTATAGCCTCTTAAGTTCTGAAAGAATAGTTATCAATGAGGGTCCTGCGTAGGAGGTCTTAGAGCATTTAAAAAGCCCCCATTTCGGCTACAGAAGCCACAAGTATGCTTCAACCGCTCAACTAGACAACCCCCTTAGACATCAATCCCGTTCTCTAGCTGAGTGGATTGATTCACACTGTAATAGTTTGTACCTGACCTCCCGTACTGGAGGCGAGCACTCTACCACGGGGCCACCGGTCAGTAATTATAACAAAATTATAAGGGTAACAGGGCTCACCCTACTGGTATTGATAGTGTCTCACCGAAGAAACAGAACGCTGAGCGAACCAAAAAAGTATCCGGTATTATTGGAAACATCATCTCGTTCCCATAATCCTTTCTGTTTTGAACCTTTACCGCAGGGACAAAATGATTGCAGTTACATTTATGTGACACATAAACTGAGGTTGGCATTAAAAAACCCATGATATTCTTGATGAGATGACACGGTTTTCTTGTGACATTTATGATTTAGAAAAAACAAAGAGTTTCGAACGCAAGAACAAAAACAGTGAACGATACACCGACATCGATCCGAATAAAATTCAAAAGACTCTATATACCAGCTTGAAAAGACCTCATACATCTGTCATCATAGCTGGTGAACCGAGTGATGATCATGATGATCCTGATTATGAAGCGATACAATACGAGGACGACTCGTCGGATAATGATTACATGTCTATCGACGAGTATTATATCGACACGACGTCACCGAGTGACGACAGTTACCCGACGGATACGCAGATAAACAAAACCAGAATATTTGGAAACAATGTTGACGGCAGAACCGTTCAAAATACGAACCTCGAAGAGAGAGAAGATTACGAAGAATTATATCAGCCTATTGGACAGGGTTACTATGTATCGTTAAGCGCAGATTGTTAAACTCCGGTCATGATCATAAGGGGAAAACCGTGGTGCTAGCCGACTAGTTATGAATACCTTATTGGGCCTTTTTACGCCGGCCCCTTATTGGCGTTATTTTGAAAATTCCACGGTCAAACTCTCATAGCCCTTTTAACGCCAAATCATGAAAATTAACGCCATTTAGGGGCCGGCGTAAAAAGAGCCAATAAGATTAATTCTTTTTGGAGCACAATAATCGGGTTTTTCTTCTTTCTATTCCAAGTACATTCGATTGAGAGTGTCCCGGGAATCTATTTAAGGGGCGCTACAACTTTGAATTTTTGACTAAACGAGACCTAGCTCTACCCGAACCTCGCTGACCCCAACGAATTTTTAAGGGAAAAAACTGTATGTAAAATTTGCGAGTTATATAAACATTCGTTCTAAACATCCTAAATCGTGGCTAAATCCTGTTCAATAGAAACTTCCAATAAGTCATATAATATTGATAGGGGTGTGTGTGAACACGGAAAATGAAAAAAAATCACCCACAAAACAATTCATGGTTAGAAAATCGTGTCTCTGTCAATATATTACAATAGCTCTTGCCATATAAAAAGAAAGATAAAAGGATAAAAAGCGTAAAGACTCTGCGTTGGAGAGTTATATATGGAATACTGACAAAACCTTATTCGTACAAAATAACCAGTCTACTCTCCCACATAGAGATCTTATACAACCACTATAATAAATATAAATTTTTATCTGTTTATATGTTTTTCTAGGCGAAGTAAAAAAGCTAAACAAAACAAACAAAATAGCAACACAAGTTGGTGTAATGCAACCCCTGTTAGTTTTAAAAAGAGACTTTGTTCTCTATGGAACATTTTTTCTCGACGGAGGTCATTGTGAATGCCTAAATGATGTCTTTAAGACAAAAAAACGTTTTCAAATAAATCAGCCAATAAAAAAAGCGAGTGACTTAATTTCTTGTTGTTCGTCGCGGAAATAGGGCCTTCAATTGAGTATCTTAAGAGTCTACCATCTATGAAGAAATCCACTTCGATTCCAAGACATTCTGCTAGATTCAAACCAGTGGCGTATGTCCGTGGTGTATACCTTGAACAATCTGTTTTGGTCATTGAGTTTGGTGTCAGGTTTGCCTCTAATCGCTTTTCTAAGATTTTGGACCGTGCGAAGTAAGGTTGTTTGAAACTTGTAGATAAAGTCTCGAATAAATCAAATCCGATAAAATAATCCGATCAATTAAAAACAGATACAATCGTTACATTACTTGTCCTATTGGAAAATATTCTATCAAGTGTAAGACAGCCCTTAAAACCTTGTGTTCACAGTCCACAGTTAGAGTGTCTTAATCTAACAAGATGCGATCATTAAACGTTTTGTTTGAAAGTCGCTCTTTTTCGTTTTAAAGAACGAGGCATTACATAACCTAACCCAGACAGAAATAACAAGGTTTTGCAACGCAAACTGGCGATGATCGCATCTTGTTACATTACCCTATAAATTGTGTGCTTGTGTTTCAGTTGTGATGAAGCAAAATGCATTATATCAACAGTGGGGTGTATAGTTCGTCCAGTGCATGGAGCCAACCGTATACCAAGTGTACGAAAAAACCACAGAAACTGATGAAACAAAAGCCAATTTAAGAATCAATATATAAACGGTTTCATGATTGACAAACGTTAATGACGGTCACGTGACCATATCGATGCACAAAACTGAGAAAAAAGTCTGATTAAACATTTGTTGTTGTTGTTGTTGTTGTTGTTGTTGTTGTTGTTGCTATTTCCTAACCAGTTATTAACTATGAACTTCGTTTTTTTCTATCCAAACATCGCTATTAATCTAAAATATATAGATAAGCATTGGAACACGAAAGCTTACAATCTTGAACCTCCTACTGTATATCATGCCTTGCTTTCTCTTCATGTCTCAATAATGTCTTCACCTAACCATATTCGAACATAACGCTGAACGTGCACATCGAACAAACGATATTCCATTTCTGAAGAAACAGGCGTCATTTCGTCGTCTGTAATTACACTTCAACTGGTTCAATCACCATGTCGGCTATCGTCATGAAAACGTTTTTTTCGTTGTTTGATGTCGACTGTTCGTGACTTTGGTTTACTTTTTCAAGTTCAGCAATGACTTGATTTGCTTGACTCGATATTTCCTCTAATGCGTGTTCGCGAGTCAACTCGTGCGTTGACGTTATTTCTGACACTTGCGTGGACTGGTCCGTATAGTTTCGTTCTTGTTGATGTGCGTCCACAATGCTTTGCAGTTGATTTTGAAAATTTGTCGTAGCGCGCATCAAGGGTATCACTAATCCCGGAATGTTTGGGCCGTTACTGATTTTAGCTTCAAGAGATTTTATCTTTCGTCGAAGCCTGGCCAGCGTGCTGCTAACAACTTCGTTCCGTTCTTCATAGGCGGCCTGCATTTCCGTTAACGTTTCTAAGATCTGAAAGTCGCCCGGATACCTTTCTGATATCAAATGACAAATGTCGGCTAATTTCGAACTAAACTTATCGCTTGATGGTAAACTAAGGTTAGCCGGCGAACTTAAAATGTTCGGTTTCGCGGAAGGTGTTGATGGCGAACTCATTTGTAGTGCTGAGTCGTAACTGTCCAAAGAACTAGCCTCGGATAGCGTACTGTCTTTTCGTTCCCTCTCCTGTTTGGGATTTGTTTTCTTTACCCGCGGATTGTTACGCGGGTGATACGCGTCCATCTCGCTATATATCATACTGCTGTCCGATTCGTCTTCGATTCTCGATACCGACGATTTTGTTGTTCTGGCTTGCTTTTTCCCTTTAAATCCCGAGTCGATACGCGATTGTGTTTTATCGTTATTATTATTGCTAGACGTCTGATTGAGATGCTTTGCTCGTAACATAGAACTTCGCGTGCTAGCAACTCGTAGTTTTACCGGACTATTCCAACGTTCGCCGCTGCCCGGGGATGATTTATCGGTATTGTTGCGTTTTGTCGTTGTCGACGCTTCGTTATTATCCTTTTTTAGAGCGATATTTGGTCGTATACGATCGCGAAGACTTTGTGATCGTTTCAACGAAGATCCATTTGTGGAGATTTTAGCATTATTCTGTAAGTAATTCGCAACATCTGATCGCAAACTGTTCGCCTTATTTCTATTTACCTCCTGAGGAACTGTCGCATTGAAGCCAGTTCTCGGTGAAGACGAGCTGCCACGAGCACGTCCCGACGACGATCGTGGACTATTTCTATAACCCGACGTAAAGCCGTCAGATGACGAATACGACCGACTAATAAAACCGTTACTGTTCGGTTTACCCGATAACGAGGATTTCGAACCGTTTCTCGGTCGTGACGCCGAATCGAAACTCGAGTTCATCCTCATGTTGGCGTAGTACTGCGGCATGCCTCCATTTAAATATTCGTCCTCGTCAATATCATACAGCTCCATGTCTTGGAATGAGGCTAACGAAGATGCTGGAGAAATACTACCGTCTCCAAGACTACTACTGTCCCTGTAACTTTTGTTGCTGTCTTCTGAAATATTTTTAGCTATTGGTTTCTTGATTACAGGTTGAATTTCACCATCCAACGGACTCACAGTGCTGTGCTGATACGACATTGGGTTCATCATACGCAACGCAAATGCACGATTGCATGGTGGGTAGTTTTTCGCCTTTGATTCTTTACCAGGCATTCTGAAAATGAAAATTAGAAGAAGTCATTGCATTGATTGCATTATGCAAGCATAGGTCGGTTCACACTTCCTTCTCCATCTGTGTTGTCGCATGCCTCAAGTGATTGTTTTGTTTTTTTAACGATTTCTCGATCCAGACAAATAAGGGACATTGCGCAATAATTTGTTCGCGAATGAAGTGTGAACCGGTCTTTATGAATCCTGTAAGCGCGTATCTATCCGCAGATCTGAAAAGACATGCGGGCTTTTGAATTCTGGTTGGAAGTTGGAAGAAAAAACAAAACAAAAAAATAATACAATGTAATTCTTTTGAACCTCAAAAAAAGAAAATGCTGTATCGGAAACATCTTTATTTTTTACCAGTTGCTCGTCGTATCAGCAGACGTTTAGTTTACAACATTACAACAGAAATGAATTTCCCAATAAAATTTACCTGAACAAATGCCGAAAATTCATGCTGGTTATTTTCCACATAAATGTTCAAAGCACACACAGAACCTGCTGTGATATCGAAAAACATAGGTTTTTCATATAGTTGTGAATGAAATAGGAAAAGATATATGGTTTCTATATGCAATAATTAGAAGTATTCTTGGAACGTAAACAACAAGAAAAAAAGACGAGAGACACTCTTTCCAGCTCTTTTGCGTGTCTAACCCTAATCTACATAAGGTAAGGAAAAAGCAAAAATCTTCAAAGTTTCGGGATATGACCAGGATGGTTCAAAGATTGCTGAATGAAAGTCAACACTGGTTAAATTACGTAATCACGAGCTATCTCCTAATAAAAACCAGTTGTTGTATGTGAAATTAATGAATGCTGAATGCACCACCAAACTGGTCACTCGTCACGAATACATTTCATTTCATTTTATTGAATAATTCAAAAATGATAAATTTAAAGGAAATAAATTATTCAAATCAATATTTTTTATACATATCTCGACTAATTTCATCCTTTTCCGGGTCGGTGGTTGGATACAGTTATTTTTCGAAATCTTTTTATATACTTGCCTGTCATCGGCCGTCTCATATATAATATATATGGGTAGCTTCTCCGAACAATTTCCCCTCACTTATAAGCTCTGGTTAAAAGTGTTACATAAAAGCTTTTTGAAAGAACGAGAGAAAACCTGAACCAAACCTCACTAACCCCCCAAAAATTTACAAGGTTTGCACCATGAACTTATTCCGGCATTAGATGTTTGTGTGTGAGTTTGACTGTGAATTTTTCATTTGAGGGCTGTAAATATATACTTAAAACCAGCCAGCGTGGGTTTTCGCAGCAGACCTCATTTCACACTTGCTTTTAAATTTCTCACACACAAAATCATGGTGAATTTAGCCCCCTCGCTACCGATGTCTGAATGGAAATTACGGCCATGGCGGGGAGATAGAAAGGCTGGCCTATCACTTAGCACCATCTTTATTCCTTGATACCGCCCGGTCCGGCCAAAAAAAACCTCTTTAGGGCGTTATGGCTTTTCAATTTCTTCCAATATCAAATCCAATTCTCGCCTACACGTTTTTTTTTTTATTAGAACTTCGTTTATCGTTCTTTATAAGAACGTTCAGCCTGAGATTTTGCCAAAAAGTAAGAAAATCTTACATACTCAGCCTAAGAAATTTTTTTAAGAGAATTGCTAGAATTACTAAGAAACTTTCTAAGAAAACTTCTTTTCTGCTTATATGAAGGCCGTACTGGACTCAGACCGGGCTAAGATTTCAGTTCAGGTTATAAATTCGTTCCTGTCAGCAGTATTGAGGTTATTTCTATTTACATGGTGACAACGTACTGAAATTGTCTTTTTCATCTCATGTAAACAGAAAAGATTTCAAACCCGGTATGAGTTCAGCACGGCTCTCAATGTAAACAACCTCCACATTTCTTATAAGTGTTTTACACTTTTCTTGGAAGAACACAAATAGGAACATTCGAGGCTGAAAAGATTAGACCGAAGAGGTAGATTAGGCAAGAACATCTTAAACATTGAATCATTGAAAAAGTATGAAAAAATAAGCACATCCAACCTCAGCTGAAATTTAACTGCTCGTATAACGAAATAGTGGTATCGTTAAGTGTGACTTTAAAGAACATTTTTGTGGATATGAAATATTTAGGAAGAAAGTGAAAGGCGTAATAAGGGAAGGTACCGGAACAATGTTAGAAGGCGTAACGTGGGATGCTCTTGGTTACACTGAGGCGCCAAAAGGGGTGTTATTGAAACACTGTGAGAAGGCGTAACGTGGGATGCTCTTGGTTACACTGAGGCGCCAAAAGGGGTGTTATTGAAACACTGTGAGAAGGCGTAAAGAGAAGTGTTATAAGAAACCGGCAGATATTGAGAAAAATCTGAGAATCAGGACATTTCAATTTTCCGGTTAATCAGTCACGTGACATATTTTATTAAGTTCAAACACGTTCTGTTATGGAGCAATAGAATTTAAACATTTATGGGAAACTATCTTAATGACACCAGGAAATATTGAATAACTCACTTTTATTTCCCACGTCCATTTTTGTGAGTTTCTAATGAGTAATCAAATATCCACCAGCGTTAGAGAAATGTGTGAACTCAAATGAACTGCAGAAGATGTGGGTCTAGAGCTTAGGTAAAAATTTATGGAGGAGAGTTAAGTTATTTAGAGTAGAATAGAAAAGAAAAGAAAGGAACGGGGAGTTGCAAGTCCTTGGGCTTCAATCCGTAGTGGTTGGCTATTCTGCCCGCCGACTTAGAAATAGGAAGTTGAAGAAGAAGAAAAACGTGCAAGTAATTAATATTTACGATTGAAAAGCAATTTCAGGACACTGTACTCCTCCACTTTTTTGCTTAACCCTAGATTCGCCGCTCAATCCTACCTCGAGTAATACTAACATCCTGCAACCGATTGGATGCACTAGGGACCTATAATGTTTAACCTTTCTGAATTGAGTAGATATCTTCATCAGAAGCAGTAGCGGAAAGTAAAGGTTTTCCCTTTCATATATCAAGTACTTTCATTTATAATTTCCCGTCACCAATTTACAAAGATACAATACCAAATCTCTATAAAGCGGACATTTATAACGGACACTTACTCCATGTGCGGATGAATGGATTTACAGTCAAACTCTTATAGGTAAAGTCTCTATAAAGCGGACATCTTTTTTTTATGCACCACATGTGTTCGCTTTATAGAAATTCCATTGTACTACAATAACTTAGTTCGAGATGAAACATGTTTTAAGCTTGCCGAATTAAGCAGAAAGTTTTGGGGATGGTGTGTGTATGTGAGGGGTTATTGTTAGTTTCTCAGAATATGTTCAAGTTATTATTATTATATGCAATTAATAACTTCCACGACATTAATAGTGTTTTACATCTTACAAGATCGGCTTAACTCATATTCCGTCAGGACAAGCATACAAATTTCACGTGACAGAGGAATACATTTAACACACTCTTTTTCCGCAAATGATTTATCCTTTCCAAGACGTTAAGGCTTAACATATAAACATTTATTCGGTTCAAAAACATCTTGAAAAATAGCTGTTTTAGGACGTTTAGAGAAAATTTCTAACGAAAATTTCCTCCACTTTAAATGTTGTGGCGTGGGCCCTGAAGTGTATATCAAACTCTGTTTTGAAGAATCTATTTGGAATCAAGTACAAGTCCTCTCTTTGTACCAACTTACAAGTTTTTTTCGAACACGTCATTGTATTCACCCACATTATCTTCAACAACAACAACAACACCTTCCTCGTCCATTTTTTGCTCATATATAAACAACAGCGTCCTTTTACCAGGATATGTCTTCACACAAACGTTCTTAAACTTCTATTTGATTAGCAAGTACTTACTTGAAAAACTCAAGGAAATTAACCATTTCGTCTAATTCCCTTATTATTGCAATTCCCAATCAATGGATGTCAATAACGTCTTTATTTAGCATCTGATCCTTCTTTAATGAGATCATAAGGTTTAATAGAAACGTAAATATAATAGAGTCACTTATTATGTACAATAAAAAGGATAAAACAGACTCACACAAAAACATTTACTTCGAAAGTTAAATTTTAATGACATCGTAAAAGAAATTGAATTTATTCCACACATCGAGTATGTGTCTCTCAATCGCTTTACATTGTCATATATTCGGGTCACTCACATAAATAGAAAATACTTATGATTTAAGGAAGGTTCTTTGGAGCAAATTGGAAATGTTTGCTTTGAGAAGTACAACAAAAATCTAGGGACAATATCGTTTTGGTGAAGTCGTTTGAAAACAAAACCAATAAGCTCTAAATTCGTCGTACGAAGTAGGTCGTTTCAGTACTTCATTGACAAATACAAGGATTCAGAAGGAATCGATTAGTGGTCCAGCGATAACTGTGACAATGACATCCTTTCGATTAACTCTTGAACATTAAATATGTTTTCTAAAGGTCCTGTTAGAAGGTCAACTATTAGATAAATGAAACAACTTACTTCATAAGGGAAATTGACATATTTTTCTTCATTAACTTCAATTGATTAGTTTTTAGAATAATTTAGGTAAGATACACGATAAATTATTCCGTAAACTAATCTATTTTAAGGACGTTTTGAGCATAATTTATCTAATAGTTAGTGTCTAACAGGACCTTAACAACATGTGAAACCCATTGTTGATCGATATTTTATTGCATAAAATCTCAGTCGATCTAATACACTGGATATGCCAACCCTTTGCGTTCACGAAAATATGTCAAGTCAAGAAAAAAACAGTTTAAAACGTTTTCAAAGAACAACTGCGCTGTAATCGTCATGAAAATTATTAGCCAAACATGCAGCTGTATCGCGTTTCGATGTGTTTTGAGATGTCTCAAAGTAGATTATCTGATACACGAGGATGACAGTGGTGTTAAAAGTTATCGCGTAAATATAGAATGGTAAATTATCAAAAGGACGACGATTTGCGTCCTGTCATATTGGGTGACACCATTTTCATTAATCCGCTTAAAAACCTTGCCTCTCCTGTTTCATAGTGCACTTTTTGCTTTAATATCCCCTACTCATAAGTTAGCCTATAACAAGCTAGACAAATAAAAGGTTTTAAAAACCTAAGGCAATTCCGTCACTATTAATACTGCTACTGATTCAGCAAAATATTTTGAATATATTTAGACAATTGAAACAACTGCAAACAATCTTTCATAAGTTCATCCGACTATTTCTCCTCATTTTTTAACAACTTTGTGGTGACCTTATAAATTTAGGGGTCGATAACACGTTCACGATACACGATACATACACGATAACACGTTCCTTTTACGTTTTTCTTCAACTAAAAAAACGTGGCCACGTGGGCTTTACAAAGAGAAACTGGTAACTAATATAAATCTGCAGGTAATGCCTCACTTTTTCAAACATTTTGTATAAACTTTTCATGCGAACTGTAAATGTAAAATGAGGCGAATTTGTCAGATGAACCTACTCCAGAACCTACTGTTCGTTTGTAAAGAGAAATAAAATGGCAGGACTTCAGTTTGTAAAAATATCTTACAAAATATCAAAATATTCGAGATATCCTTTTGAAATATTTGTTTGAAATATTTGAAAATTGAAGGAAGGAAGGAACAGGGAGTATTAAGTCCTTGGGCTTCCATCTGTAGTGGTTGGATATTCAGCCGCCGACTTGCAACTAGGAAGTTGACTTACCGCTAGAGATACGCATAGCATTGCTCTAACTTGCCCGAAAGCCAGTGCGCAGTCAATTGATGGCTCCAAATGGGCTGATACGCTGCTTTTAAAGCGCATCGGAGTGAAGTATCAAAATCGACTCGAACATTATGAGTACTATCCACTCCATCTTACAGATATACCGGGCATATCGCTACTTATGAAATATCGTTGCGATACACAATTTAAAAGGTCCTCACAAAGAGACGTAAAGCAGTACTGAGCGCATATAACTATTTGTTCATTCAATTATTTTCATAAAAAGCCACGATAAGGAAAGAGACATTAGAAATATATCTTGAGCTGTTCACATAATGGATCAAGTTACAACATACACATTGACAACAAACACGTGTAAGAAGAGACTTAAGCTCACATGTATATAGGATCAATATCCTCCACCATTTGAGTTGAACACCGAGAAGAAAACCTCTCAACCCTGGATAGATAGGTTTTGAATTCCATCATCATAAGGTTTCGTCAAAGATCTCACTTCTCTATATCTTTCTTACCAGTGAATGATCTCCTACAGACTACCAACCAATGACCTTCTCTCAATTTCAGATAAACAACCAAATGATCTTACCTCATTTTTCTTTTAAATTTTGTGAAATCTGTAATAATGTATGTTATAACCAAACTCATAAAACAAGAAGAATACTCATAACACTTTAATCCAATTTTATAAATCCTGGATATGATGTTGTGATTAAAGTAACATATCCAGCATAGCCTGTTATAAATTACAATAAAAAAAATATATGTCACAATTGGATATATATACTTTCAAGTCGCAATGTTTCTATAAAGCGGTGCATTAAAAAGGTGTCTGTTTTATAGAGACTATTCGCATTTGACTGTAAATCCATCCATCCGTACATGGAGTAAGTTTCCGTTATATGGAGATGTCTGCGTGATAGGGTGTACGCTTTATAAAGATCTATAGATCCACTGTGCATCATATCAGAACTTTTGTTCGCGATGTGCACAATTAACACGCTCTTTCAAATGTGTTTTGAAACTCATAAAACAAGTTACAGTACAACCCCATTAAGTCGGACTCCCCGCTTAGTCGGACTAATCTCTTGTCCCCCTTGGATTTCCTAACCTAATTTAGGCCAAAATGGTTCGGTTAAGTCGGACACCGTTTAAGGCGGACTTCCCATTAAGTCGGACCGTTTTCTTCGGTCCCCTCAGCCACAAAACACCGCTTAAGTCGGATTTTTGAAATTAAAACGTTAAATGTTCGAAAGTTCGAAACGCGTGTTTCAAAATCAAAACATTTTCCAGATTTCGCGCTTCATTTTCTAAAATAGCGTTGAAACGAAAGCTGCAAACACGAACGCTAACAGAAAAATATACCATTCTGAAAGAAATTGACAACGGATCTATAACTGATTTTTTTAAGTAAAAGTGCTTGACTGAGAAAATATGCTTTGATCTGTTAATTACCTTTGTCGTTTTTTCTAAGTATTCTCGATAAGTCAGACTAAATAGCAAAAGTCAGACTTAAGGTGAAGTTTGGATAAGCTAGACTCCCGTTAAGTCAGACCATTTTTTCGGTCTCTTGAGAGTCCGACTTAACGGGGTTATACTGCATGTTCTTTTGCAAACTCTCAGATCACAATTCACTTCAAAGGTAATTCCCGAATTTCGATTTAAACGCTGTGTTTTTGTCTAGTAAGTACATTCGGCCTGGTTTTAGATTTCAAAATTGCCTCTAATCATTCTACTGGCAGTTTTAATAATAGAGTTGTTTACTAAGTAATAAAGTTGAAACATTATTGAAACAATAAATTTCATAAAAACGAGGTTGGAGGTACTAACTAGGTGAAAACACGGTGTTTAAACAGAGACTTGGGAAAGGTGTTTCAGCAATATTAATCAAGTTACCGGGGAGTGGTTGAAAGCTGTCATCTATAACGGTAATACTAAATACTAATATTACGATAGGCTATCATTTTTGTTTATATTCAAATGAATTGCGACTTTCAAGGGACAACCTTCTTTTAAGGTCTTTAGTGTAACTGTAGCTTTATGTATGACGTATATTAGGGTGGGGAGAGGGGGAGAGGGAGAGCTATCCATAAATTTTGCCCTCATTGTGCCCTACTTTTAGAAAAGAAAAACTCGTCAACTGATCAAAAAAGCGAAACAAAAACTTGCAAGTAGGACTTTAACATATCAAACTCGAAGATAAAAGTAAGCAAACATTACTTGACTATCATTTGATGGTTAAATCATCATAACAAACAAACAAACAAACAAATAAATAAACAAACAAACAGAGAAGAGTTTACGAAGTCATACTTCAAGAGAACATTATTTTCTTTTCATTTTTTAAAGCGATACAGTCACTTTAAATCCACTTTGTCGATTCACAGTTGTATTAGAATAAACATTCCCAGTAAAAGATTATTTGACATGAACAAACTGAGAATGGTTAAGATCAGGACAAAAAAAGTAAAAATAGGCAAAATAGAGATATGATATATTGAAATATAATAGATATTAAATTCGTTAACACCCACATCAACAGCTTCTTTTCTTAGAAGCACCAGGCCGCAAAATTGCGAAACGTAAAAATACTTTCAGCATCACACTGAAAGCTTAGTGTTTTTTAGGAAGCATCGATGAGGTTGAAAGGTTCTTAAATTAACTTCTTAAATTGATAATAAATTATTCCAAATTGGATAAAGAAGACAAAGAAAAAGTCAATAAAAGTTCGAATGAACATCAAATGTAAAATATAGGATTAATAAAGGATTAATATAAAATAAAAATATGAGGTAATCGGAGTAGCTAAATCGTTTTATATTATATAATTTTATTATATCTTATTTTATATTTATAGTTTATCGGAGTAGCCTGTCAAAAAAGGATTAACTGAAGTTATGAGATGCTTATAAAAGATAACAATAAATAGTTAGACAGTTGACAGGAGGAAGAATTGAAAAGAGGTAGAACCAAGGTAAGACAAACAGACACTCAACGCAGGAATTACAACTGGTACACAAGAAGATATAAGTACTCCTGCAAAACCTCCATATTGTTAGGTCTTTGGTCCAACGTTACACATCAGTTACAATTCCTTCTTCTTAGTTGAAATTAGATATGTCCATAGTTTGTTCTTTCGACCAGTTCATGTTTCTATCTGTAAAGGAGCTACCTGCAAACTACAGCTATGTGATAAGTGAGCCTTGTTCTTCTATTTCATATATCTAGCTAGTGCAAAAGCAACCCTTGTTGGCTGACTCCTCTGCCATTGATTATTTGAATCATTCCAGTGGGATAAACTGATCTTGCAAGAATATGAATCATGATTTTAAAAATATATTGTTCGCGAAGCAGCTTGCAAAGAAAACACTTCTGTAAAATCTTACAAACTTGTATGTTGCAGGAACAAATTTTGGGCTTAGGTTCTTCTCACTATAAAGCTTATAAAATCACTATAAAGGTCTTGGAGAAAAGTCTAAAAATATTTAAAAGAACTTAAGAACTTAAGCTTAACAAATAACCCAAATAATGTTTGTAATGTTTGCACCATAAACTTTAGGTGTAGAGGAATTGTCAGATGAACTAGATAATGTTTGCGTTGACAGATAGCGTTTACTGTCAACAAAGAAAAAGAAAGCTTTTCCATCACCTTGGGACAGTTTTTTTTTTAAATTTGTTTAACTTTCTGACTCTAAGAGGTGGATCTAGCGCAAGGGAAAATAGTTTGAGGATTACCGCGTCATGAAATTTCTTTTCAATCTCAAGTGTTGATTAGGTTACTTGCCCGTTTTTCTTTTCTACTCAAAATAACTTAACTCTCCTCCATAAATTTTACTTAAGCTTTAGACCGGCCTATAACAACAAGAACAAAGAAAAATAACAAACAATTCACCATAATCTTGAAATTGCTTGATGTAATGTCATTCCTTCCACATAACCTTGTTCTCTGTTTTTCTTTTTCTCTCAATATTTATGAAAGCACAGAATGATCATTTTTCGTTATTAAAACTTTAATCGACGCCTCAATGAAGCTTGTGAATATTTTATATGGTAACCATTTTGGCGTCGACATTCCATTTAAAATCAATTTCTAGATTGGAGAACGACAATTCCACCATTTTAATTAAGAATGAAATGTACAAATACAAGTAAAATGGCAATGAATATGTTTGGTGCATTTTTAATTCGAAACGAAAATATTGGTTATGTTATGTTTATTACGAAAGCTTGATGCCGAAAATAAACTTTTTTACCCCGTAATTTCTTAAATAGGATCGTAAATATCTAGTATAGTTTGTTTAAAAAATTTTCGGTCTAAAAAGTCAAAATAGTAGAACAAAAATATTGTTACTCTTCTATAATCTATTATGGCTACCATTGTACATTTTCTTGAAACAAACCCGCTGTTGAATGAAAGTCACTGTATTATAATGCATAGCAGTGTTTTCTCGATCAAACGAGAGTTTAAAACGTTTCTTTTTTTCAAATCGTTTGTCATGATCTCCTTGACAGTAATAAAATGGCATCACTTAGCCATTACACCACATCGCCGCATTAATGGAAATCATCCAATTAAACGGATAGTGTATTGAAGAGCCTTTACGAAAACACTGGCAGAAGCTGTTTATTTAAATTAAAACATTTAGATGGATGTCATATTATCGCGACTGAAAGTTGGACACTAGTAGTGAACAGCTCTGTTCCCTCAAAATGTTCGCTATTTCCAGTGGCGGATCCAGAGGTAGTCGAAAATTGTGGAGGAGCACATTAACATAATTTCTGTTTTCAGTTTGTTTCACCAATGGGATAATTTGCGCGTTTTTCTTTTATGCATTAATAACTAACATTCTCATAAACGGAATCCGACATACAGTAAACTCTTGATGACTCGAACCACCATGGGACCGATGAACATTGTTCCAGATACCGAATGTTCGAGTTATCGAGAATCTTTTGTGAGAGGGTATGGTTCATATTTACCAGTAGGTAAGTCACGTCGTTTAACATCAAAACGTTCAAACGACATCACCCGTCTGCCTTTGTGTCCTCCGCTAAGAAGAGTATTGTTATAATGTCAAGGGCCGTCAGGGATATAGCTGACTAAGAAACTTTAGGAAGGGTTCAAAAATTGACTTTTTTAAGAACTTTTCAGGGCTAGCCACTTCAGGTAGTTTATTATAAAAAAGAGTGTAGACCAATTAAATTTCAGCAACCAAGAGTGTAGACCAATAAGATTTAAGCAATCGAGTACAAGGTATTCCCTGTCCTGTGCTATCTAATGTCGCACGTAGAATAAGCGTAAATTCTGCCCTGAGATTTATTTTGAGATACTAGTTCATTTTATGGCAGCCTTTTTGAAAAGTCCTCGGTCAAACTTTCACAGACAAATATCTAACGCAGGCCCAGGTAATAGTTATGTAACACACCGTCAAATATTTACGTTGATAGAGATGTGTCTTTATAAACATCTTTCTTTTCTCTTGCTGTGAATTATGGTAGCAATTAGTAAAATCTCACAGAAGATTCTTTTATAAAATAAAAATGAAAACAACTACTTTATATTAAAAAAAAATCGATAAAAGTCGCCCTACCTCATCGTTTGTTGAAAATATTTTAAGAAATATCTTCCTGAAATTCTCTTTTCTAGACACCTTTCCTGTCTGTATTTTGCTTTGGCTGTGTGGGATTATAAATTGTAGTAGTTGTATTTTCACTTTTTTTATTAAAAAAAGTCTTTATTTCTTCTATCGACTCTTTTCTACTGTACAAATGTTAAAACACATGTTATGAATGAAGTCCCATTCAGTTAAATTAATATGATTTTAAGGTACGGGGGTTGTTTCCCTATTAAAAATAAGACTATTGAAAATAAATATAAATAAACTTAATCTTTTACTAAATATTAACCCTTAAATCAAGTCAATATAATAAAGGCAATTGTCTAATTTTAAATCGAGATATAACCAAAAACTATTTTTTCTCGAATATTTTGTAATCTATACCCCCGTACTGTGTTCATTGTATCCAGCATGTGCGTTTATATGTTGTCTGAATGAACTGGCCGGCCGTTGTCACTTAATTCTACCAAAAACTTCAGAAATTATTGTGGGTTTTTTATGCTTTTTTTCAAAATTTAAATCTTCCTTTTTCTCACCTTTCTCTCAGAAAGAAAACGTGTCTCGAAAAAGATATTATGAAAATTTATATTCTTTAAAACTTTTTTCTTCTATTTTATCAGACAAATCTCTAAAACTGAAACAAGAAATAATGCAACAAAGATTATACAGTTAATAAGTAATGGTAAAATTTATACAATATAAGATATTAAGCAAAAATGTGCGTACCCCCTCCCCCCCCCCCCCCCCCTGCCCCCCCTTTACATCATCGAATCTTTTTCCTTTTTTTCTCCTCTAAACAACCCAACCACGCCACCAACATTTCCTCCCCCGAGCTCCAGACACAGCGCATTGTAATCGGCAATTTCTGCGGATGTCTACTTTGCTTATAAAACGACTGGATGTTTTTAGCACCAGCGATCGCTGACTTCGTGGAAGCGACTATAAGACGTCATTTAGAAGGTAACTAGAGCAATGGTGACATAGATTGGATTACTTTCAAAACAAATATGTTAGAAAGTGTTGCAGAATAGAAGAGAGCAACTCAAGGCGTGTTTATTTTGGATGTTCCTGTTCTCTTTCATTTAAGACTAGGTGTTCAATTAATCGGAAATTGTCCCCCCTTAGCCGTGAGAGTAAGTTACGCATGTGTCGCTATTGAAAATATTTTCCGTAGATTTTTTAACAAGCTTTAAAATGATTTTTTTTATCACACGATTCTGTCTGTTGTGTTTCTTTCTCCCCCTCTCAAGTTATAATCATTAGGTGAACCCATAAAATATCGAAATATGACGTAGGCCTGTTCTATTTGTGTAGTATTAAGAATCCTTTTGACGCTTACTTATAAGTACAAGTGTGTCTCTGGATGCCCCTGGCTGGCTGTTTTTCTGCGCTGTGCACCCGCGCCAGTGTAACTATACTACCATTTCACCATTTTTGTCATTCTTTATAACAGTCAACAGCTGCACACAAGAAAAAAACAATGAATAGAAACTGTCATTCCATCCCATGCAGTGATAATATATAAGGAGTTGTTAAAATCTGCTGTAGGGCTGTGTGTTGTGAATTTCTACCTACCATATTATGTGGTATATATATATATATATATATATATGTCAACTGTTGAAAAGAATTCTATAGTATTGGTAGACCGTTGTATTTGTGTGTTGACTTGTAGGTGGATTATGGACGTGATCACACTTTATATGTATTAAGAGAAGGTTATGTCAAGGTGACAAAAGAACTTATTGACCGTCCAAGTAAATGTGATTGGGGCGAGGGGCCATATTTTGAAACAACATTCATGCATGTAGAGGAAAGGCCGAAAATACGACGAATAGTTTGTTTAAATCCCGAAAAAACTTTTTCCCTAGTATTCTCTTATAAAGTTTCATCCGCTCCTCAGTAAAAGATGCGTGTTGTTTTTTGACATCATGGAAAGGTCTATAAGTAGCTAAGAATTTAGGGGAGCCATCCAAACATATTTTAAAACCCACCTACCGACCCACCATGATAAAAGCCAACCGTAACACCTGTTTTCTTTTTTACTCTTCACTTGATTAGGTTTTCATTGAGAAAGTTCTTTTAGTTAAGCAAGGAAAAGGTCAGAGACTGTCTAGTCAAAGACTGTTCAATGGGTATAGCAGTAAGAAAAAATAATAAACAATTTATTTGTGATAATTACACAAGTAAAAACAACCATGAAAAACTATATATTATTTTTTATTTATTTACTATGAATATTTATACACATTTTTATACGTTTTTATGTTTCACATTACATGCGTAACACATATTTATACAAAAAATCACAAAACATTATAACACTTGCAGGTTTGATTTTCTGAAAATAATAGGATATAATCTATTTGCCCAAATTCTTTTGGATATGGAATTAACTTTGTCCTAAAAGAAACTACGTGTTTGTGAAGGAATGAATTTTTACATGAAAACACAAAAGATTTCCATGTATATTATGTATATTACAGTTTTATCATAATTTGAAGTCATTATTAAAGAATTTATTGGCGGAAAAAATTTACGGAATTGTCAGTGGTATTTTTTCTGACTCGATTGTCGTACAATAACAACGAAAAAATATTTTATTTCTGAATTGGTAAATCGAGATAATAAAAACAAATCTCAATACTGCGAAGTTTGCGAGAGTAGCTTTTTATGAAAAACCATTTCTTCACTTCCTTATTTATATGATTAATGATAAAGCCATCTTTTAATTAATTCGTATTTTTTGGTTGATATTTAGCAAAGAATCATCATTTCGTTTGATTCTATAACAACAGTTAATTACAAAAATATTGGATGGATAAAGAAACTGTGTTATATATTTTTGTGAAGAACCATATCCATTTGTTCGTAAAACAAATAAAAGGTCATAGCAAATAAATTTGTCATGTTCAAAGGATATTCTTAGAAAAAACAGCTGCAATGAAAATAATAATTCTATGCAAATTTGTGATGAAAATCGACACCAAGAAAAGTAAAAAAAAAAATATGTTTTGATTTTTTTTGTGAGCATCCCGTGATCATAATGTTTATAATTTTTATCCTTCCCTAGATTCTTTAATACTGGAAAAAAAGCTTTTGTGTCCAACCCGGTTTGTTTAAACCTGTAATTGAACTGAACATGAAAATGCATGTAAAATAAACAAAAGACTGTTAACTTCTAAATACACAGACTCTTCGTTAAAGGTTATTCTAAGTGGACATGTTTCTCTCCTGGCTGTACTGCAATGGAAGTTTTGTACTTTAAAATCAGAAATAAGTTTTCCTTGCAAGACTATATAATTATTATCAATTTTTGTTTTTGTAGTTTCAGATGAAAATAGTGATGCATAGGTTGTGTCCTTGAATGGTCCATCATGTCATGAAGATTTAAGAATTATAATTATTGGCATTGTCATTTATATTTGCATAATGTCGGTACTACAATTCATTGAGGAATGTAAGAAAGACCTTAAAGGTCAAGGTGGCATTTCCCCTAGGTTTATGGCTCAGTACAAGACTATGATATGTGGTATGGATGAGGTATGAGTAAAGAAGAGATTTTGTATTTTAACTTGAATATACTTGTTGCATAGCCTCTGAAGGAGTTGAGTTCATTTTGGTATCACCCCTATTTAATCTTATAAAGATTTCCAATACTGCCAAGATTCCTTTTTATTTGAAATTTTCACTCTTTTACCAATAAGTTGGGATATCCAGGCAGATGAATTTGTGTTTTGTTTTTTCTTTTCTTGTCCTGCTTGACCTTAGTTGGCACTGTGTGGAAACATTATTGCACACCCAACAAGAAACACAACATTTAGGGACAAATACATCGATAACTAATGGCCAAAACAGACTTAACTTTCCTCCAAATTGGTGAGGTGTTTGCGGACAGAGGGGTGGGGGGGGACATTCAAGGCTTGTTGCTCAGGGAGCAGAAGGGAGCTTTAAGCTGATGGTCCTCCATAAGGAAATATTACATGTACCAGACTGACGGTGAACTAATTTCTATGATTTTGTTCTTCAAGTCGTTCATTTCATGCATTCAATATTATATATTATCAATAATCCTATCACAATCATTATTAAGTTCACATACATCACCATCATTTAAGTGCAACGGTTTGCTACGCCATTTTTACCAAATGAAAAACTTCACATCATGATGTCAGTTAAATCTTTGATGGGTGATGTGTCTCTGTAACGGTTTTTGTGATAAAAGCATGAAGTGATCTCATACATTTTTGTATCAACTTTTCAAGTTCTATAATATAGTACCACTTTCCATTTGTTATTCTGAGATTTCAATTTTTATGAGTAATAACGTACTGTGTGATGTTTTTAAAACGTTCGCTTGAAAACATAATTCAACCGTTTATATAACAGAAGGAAGTATTATACTAAAGTCTCAACAGAAAAAACTTTAAGGTTTCTAATTTTAAGGCTGTTCCATTGTGGACTTAGATGCTTTTATGAGGAGTGTAGTGTAATTCTTAGGGACCAAAACTGCCAAATTTTCCATTCAGCTGGTTGATTTCAGATTTTTGGCTGATCAAAATTTAACTTTGATGTAATGTGTTTCTTTAGGTGCTGGAATCAGATAAAACATTTGCTCACAAATTCAAGAAATCGGTAAAATTGCTGTTCAATTCAAACTTAAGTAAGTAAAATGTTTTTTTCGTCTATAAAGTTTCAAAGCATAAATACCATGTTAGTTTTTTCCCTTGGACAGTCACATATATATACTTTAAAACATAGAGAGAGTTGCAATAACAATCAGCCATTGTGGATAGCATTTGCAAAGGTTGATTGGCGACAGTAATACTGAAAATCATAATAATGAACTGAAGTCTGTATTGAAATTAAAACAAGACATCCCGTAGTTTTCGATTTTTACAGTAATACTGAAAATCAGTAATATTGAAAATCATAATAATGAACTGAAGTCTGTATTGAAATTAAAACAAGACATCCCATAGTTTTAGATTTTTAATAGAAAAACATAATGGCTGTTTTTATTTTTAGCTCTGATTTGTTGTACAGTTCCTTTCACATTTTTAACAAAAAAGTTATGGATGTTTGTATTTAAAGAAATGTTTTTTTGGTGTGTTTTTAAACATTAGTGCATCTCATTAATTATTACCATTGCCAATAATGATTAATTTAAGGGAAAACATTCTAGGAACACTAGGCAATATAGAAATAATTTTAGCTTGAAAAAAGTTGATTTTGTTCTATTCATTTCCTAAAAGATGAATAAAAAGCACCAATCAGCAGTGAACAGGTTGTTTTCTTTTCATGTTCTTACACCATTATTGGCAACGACTTCGTGTATCACTATTTTAAAGAACGTCCCGACATCTCTAAGAAAGCTAGACATCGACGGCCCGGGTCTTTCATGGATAGTGATACACAAAGTATTTACCGGTTTATTTAACTTCAACCTAAACCTAATAGCTGTGGCTGATGATTTCTGTTGTTGTTGGAATTATGTAGCAGACGAAACATCAACACAAACTTCTCTATTTGATATTATAAGTCAGTGTGAACGTAGTTAATGTTTCAGTCATTATTGTTTATACTTGTTTCATAATGGTTTGAAAATATAAGCAAAAGATGAGTAGAGAACACATGAAGAGGAATTGATCGGAATAGTTTTTAAATACAAATTCCTTCTCTCGTCTTCAAAGATCTATTCTGTGTTCCGGTGTTTCGTCACAACATTTAGGACTGGAACCA
The DNA here is from genome assembly GCA_039566895.2 of Turritopsis rubra. NCBI lineage: Eukaryota > Metazoa > Cnidaria > Hydrozoa > Anthoathecata > Oceaniidae > Turritopsis > Turritopsis rubra. The sequence continues at coordinate 14,665,958 of CM077617.1, read as the reverse complement.
TCTAGAGGATAATCAATAGCCGTAAAGCATAAAAACTTTGGGCCACAATCACCTTCAGGCTAACAAAATTAATAGTGTGTGAAAGGGGAATTTAGAAGCCATAGCAACAGGATATTTGGAACCATCATGACAGCCAAAGTAGCGAGATTAAAGTATTTTAAAATAATTAGTGACATATAAGTCAAAACACAGAATAACCTAGCAGGATCTTAGCTAGCATATATATTATAATGTCTGTTCCCGATTAAAGCAAGAAAAGGATTTCCCCAAATGACTTTGTTAAGAAAGTTTGGTTTTTTAGAAACTTTGCTTGCTTTTCTGTAGAATTGCTTGCAATGATTAGATTTTAGGCCAGAATAAGGTGTTTATTCCTGTTAAATCTTATTTCTCTCTTCTTCCACAACACAACACTAGATTAGATTCCTAAGATAAAAACAAGGGATTCTGTTGACACTATAATTCAGTTTTAGGTTAACACCCTGACCAGTACAGCATAGGGTACTGACCACATTTTTAATGTAGAATTTTGAAAGTTGCAAGTCATTGAGTTAAAGCTAGGAGTCACCCTACAATTGTTATATCCAGGTCACGTCACAAATGAAATGGCATACGCGGAAATCATGGAGAAAATGGGGAATGCTGCTCTTTCGAGGGAAGCTGAGACAGGAATCGGTATGTTTTTAATGGCACTCTATGCTATTTGAACATTTGTAAACTCAAGATGTAATGCTTGTGACAGCTTTAATAATGAAGTTGGTGTGAATGAAACTTAATGTCTGAGAATTAATATTCGGTTGGGTTTTGGTTGAATTGGTTGAATTATGTAAAGGTATTTCCCTGGTTAGCATTAGTATAAAAAAAGATTTTTATTCATTTGCAAGAAGCCAAACTGTTTGAATGTTGCTATTATCCTACTCAATCGCAAAGAGCGTGTCAAAGTAACAATTTGAAAGCATTTCAGGATGGTCAAAACTTTTTGAATAAAGTTTGAGAGAGCGAGACATCTCTCTAAATTTACCAAACAAAGAAGAAACAAAGTGCTTTTAAATAATTGACAGTTCTGTAATGTGGTTTCTGGTTTGTATTTTTAAAACTATTGAACAAGCAAGCATTGAAAATAGATATACCTATCTTTTGAGCGGCATATCTAGAGGGCAGTCGAAATTTGTGGAGGAGAATGTTAGCTATTAAAGCATAAAAAAACCCGTGCAAATAATCCCATTGGTGATACAGACTGAAAACAGAAATTATGTTAATGTACTCCTCCACAAATTGCAACTACCCTGTAGATCGGCCGTTGCTTTTGATAAGATGATCACTCAATTGGTTTTAGTTTTCTGTATTCTTGATTATTATTAGGTACAGCATTTTTAAAATTGTCCGTGATAACAAAGGTATATCCTTATTTTCGCTCTTGTAATGTGAATGTATAATATTGTAAAAAATACAAATGTAGCTATGTATTGTTATGTCCACTTTGTTCACATCTGTCATGGTCATGTTCTGTATTTCAATGTAAGTTCAAAGTTCATTTTGTCATTTTGTTGTATTCTATTGTGTTACGTGTGAAAGTCATTATGTTCTATATACAGTCGAACCTGCTATAACAGCCACCTCTGTAAAGCAGTCACTCTTCTTAAACGGCCACATTGAAATCCTCCCAAAGGTATTTTAGGCTAAGCATACATCTATAGACAGCCACCTCTGTAACGCAGCCAATGGCCACTTTTCTACCTCCCCATAGCTGTTTTCTCCCTTTGTATAATGGTCAGTAAAATAAACCCTGAACATCTTTTTACTCAGAGAAATCTGCACAGTTGAAATAATTTCTAATTTTTTTCTCCTGACGAAAAGAAACATTATTTTTTACATCATAATAAAATAGTAAATAAGCTGATTGGTGCTTTTTAATATCTACATAAAAACTGGCTATATCTCACTCTCTCCACGTCTGCAGACAAAACACTATAAACCTTTTGACGATATTGTGAAGTTGAGCTCTCTTGATTTACAACATAGCCATTCATTCAGATGTTCACAGTAGTTGAAGATTATTGTCTTGCTGTTTTTGTTGTTGTTCGTTTTACCTGCAGAAAACGGCCAATATGTTAATCTGCAGACAATGACCGTTATGCGCAGGTTCTCCATATGAAAGCTACTTCCCTAAAATGGCCAAAATATTTTGGTCCCAAAAGTGGCCGTCTTACAAAGGTTTGACTGTAATAGGTTCACTTGTTTTCTTAATTAATTTTTCATAGTCGTCGTCATCGTCCCCCCCCCCCCCCCTTTTTTTTTGACAAATTGAATCTATTTTGCTTCGTGAAAACAGGGTTGAATATAGAAAATTTGCAACACAGAAACAAATCTTTCGGATTGTGTTTCTTCTGTCCATTTTGAAACTGAATTTTTTCTGTTTTGATTTTTTAGGAATTATCCAATCAGCGGAAAACTATGGTAAAATAAAAATAATGATATTTTTTTTAATTCTTTAATCTTAATTTTGACTTGGGAAGAAAGTATAATTCTGTACAAATTTGCCCTAAATGCCATTAAAGGAGAAAAAGAGATTTTTTTGTCTTCCACAGTGGAACCTCTAATCTGTCCAAAATTGACCAATTTCAGGAAATCCGAAATTTTAAGGTCATAAATTACTGACATTGAATTTTTGTGCAAATTTTCATCGCCCATATCCCACGCGTCGGCCTCTTATGCTTCTTTTACTTCCAAAGTAACGCCCTTCAAATAACGCCTCTCTTCCAGAAACGTTACAAGGCAACTACGTCTTTTTGGCATTCCATAGTTATGAGCTCATCAATTATTCCCGAGATGCCGTAAAAAAAGATGAAAAAAAAGTTGTTATTAAGTTTATTAAAAATCAATTCTATGATAAATAATAATTATAATAATATAAAAATAAAAATAAGTTTATTTACATTATTAACAAGAATGCAAAAATGGCGCAAAAATGGTAGCAGCATTTCAAAACTATCAATCTCAATACAAACAAAATAGATACAAAATCAGTCACCCGAGTTTTACACCTTGTTAGCCTGACACCATTTTATGTTTAAAAAGATTTGTAAGTGTGAACAAGGTTTTAATAAAGAAACAGCATTGCTTAAAACAAAAGAAATATATGTTTGTGAGCTGTAACCATGGATACTTATCTTATTTTAAAATATATTTTTTAGAAAAATATGTATGAGCAAAAAGAAAAAAAAACAAAGAAACAAACAAAAAAAAATGTTTTCATCAAAAAAAATATTATTAATAAATATAAACGAAAAATGCATTTGAAATTTCGCATTTCACGTTAGTTGCGCGTATTGTGCGTTCATGAACAGAAACAGTAATCACCTTTGTTATGTCAGTAAAAACAGTCACGTAATATTTCAAAAACTTATTTTAAGGCTATTACAGGACTTTACAAATTTTTGGAAAATGTCTTTCACTTTGTACATGTGTAACAAGTTATTAAAGATAAAGTTGTTGTTTTTACGCTAATTCTCCTTTAAGACTGTTCAATTAATTAAAGCAAATTTTTTCAACGAATTAAATTTTTCTTTGGTTACACTACTTCAATATTTTGTAGAACTGCTGAAACTGCCTTCAATTAATTGAATAGTCTTAATGGCACTTAATGGCACACTACCTCAGATTATGTTACTTAATCTGAGCATAGCGCTAACCAAAAGCAATGTTAAGAATCTCCATTTGACGATACTTTCTCCCACAGAATCCACAAAGGTTTTGAGATTGAATTCACTTGGTTACATGTAAACATTTAAACATCTCGTCTTTTCCTTCCTCTTATCTTCTTTTCTGTGTGTTTAGTGTGAAAACTTAAACAACATGGTGTTGTTTCCTCTTAACTCTCTCCTGAAAGGTGACATGAACAAAATCGGGGTATGTGATTTATATATACAATGGTTTCTTATCATCGCGGCACAACACATCTGTGTGTGATAGTCATCTGTGTGCGATAGTCATTTAAAAAATTTCATTTCAAGATTTTCGTGAAGGTTGATATCTTGACACAAACAAATTAGACTGTTTATTTACAATTTTCAAACGAGCATAAACCTTATTTTTGTTTTTATTTTTATGATATATTTATTTTTAATTTGAATTGTATTGAATTTCAGGATATGAAGAAACCCGTGGAAGAATCATGGAAGGAATATAAATCAAAAGGGTACTGAAATCAATCAACACTACCGTTTAAAGATTGCTTTCATTGTCTCTATTGTAGAAAACATTGAGAACGGTCCTTCACTCTATGCAGTGCATCCTCGTTTATCTGAACAAGTTGAACTTAAATTTGAGATGAGTCATTCGGATCAGTCGAAAATTCGAATAATTATAGATGAGATTTTTGTCAGAAAAAATAACATAAAACACATACGAAACAATCAGAAATTTCATTTCCATTTTCAATAACGTTTTTGAGGAACTCAAATAAAAATCTAATTCATGTCTGTCAATTGATTTCAAAGATGTATATGAACCGGTTTTTGGATGGATGAATAGTTGTCGGATTTTATCCTCAAACTGTTGCACCGAGCCAATTTGACTTGAGTGTTCAGTTAAACAAAAAAATTTTCGCATAAAAAACTCTGTTTGGATAAACAAGGTTCAGATTAAATGGGATTCTGATAAACGAGGATGTATTATGATATATATATGATGTTCTTTTTAGGATTAAGAAAGATGGACGGAAGAAAACGTCTGAAATAGTTTTATACAGAATCGATCCACCAGAGGTTAAAATTCTCACTTAATTATTTTTTGCAATGACAGTGGAACCTGATATTACAAATCCAGTTAAAAAGAAATCTCTTTGTAAAACGTTGGTTCTCTTTCCCTTCTCTTAACGAACCATTTTTTGATCTCTGGATCACTTTAATGAACACTCAATATTACGATCTATTTTCCCTGTTTTGTTAGGGTTGCTTATATCGAGATTCTAAGTGTATTGCGTTTCTTATGTTCAATGTTGGTAAAGTGCAATGAACTGGACCTTGTTAACTTGTTTCTGTGATTGGTTTAGAGCAATGATGATGCAGACAGAGAACGAAGGCATTTCATGTATAATTCTTGTGAGGTAAAGAGTTATGTGATAAAATAAAACTTTTTCAAAGATTCTTACTTTTAAACTATCAACAGGAATCTTAGAAGAGAATTTCATTTGTTCGTCTTGCCATGATTTGTTTCCATGTTCTTATTTTCTGAATATTTTGTACAATGTTAATAGCTGTGAGTGACTAGAGATCAGCTGACCAGTACTGATTTCAGTCACAAATATTTTTGCTTGTTAACGTTTATCTATCATTATCTGTCCTTGATTCATCGATTTGAAATGTGGAACCATCACTTCCAAATATAAGAATTGCTTCTTTAATAAAAATAATAATAATGATAATGATAATGATAATGATAATATCCTTTTTTCCATGTTAAATATCAGTTTGATTTCACTACTACAAGTAGTAAGTGATAGGGGTCCCAGTGGGCAAAATCTTCAGAAAGTCTAAGAGGAGGAGTGTTTTCTACAGGAATGACAAGCAATATCAGCTGCTGTTTCAATTAAAAATCCCACTGAACTAAAATCATTCTGTCTAACTTTTGATTTAATTTGCCAAAAAGATCAATGTCAATCTTCACAAAGCGTAATTGCTACAAACAATAAGATTTTAGTTTCCAGTTTGTTCAGTTCCTCACTAAAAATTACTTATTTTCATCTGAAATTTATTGTTTATTAAATTATTATTTTTTAGTATTTCATGAAAGCAAATGATGTGAAAGTAAAGAAAGGAGTGGAACTAGTTCAGCATTTGATCGAATTTTATCATGCTCAGCTGCGGTAAGATTGTCGTAGGCTATTATGTTTTTCTAGGTTTTTCAATTTGAGAATATGCAGGGCTGATGAGTGACTGGCTAAGGGACAACTCTCATCCAACTGTAGACACATATCAGGAATATGCTACATTTATTTACAATGATAATATAGAACTCAACATAGTAATAAATGCCAGTCTTAAGGCTATGTTACATGTAAGATTTTAAAAAGCCTGGTTCATACCAACCCAAACCTATTCAAAACTCACGTCATTAGCATTTGTAAATAATTTGAAGGGAACGTATATAAAAGGAGCGATATTTGTTATAGAACATCTCAATTTTAGCTAGTACACTTGCCATGCTGTAACAAAATTATAAATGTAGTCACATATTATATCATAATTATAATATAATACATATTATATCAAACATGTCTTTTATCTTATGCAGTTACATGTCATTTCCGAGTGATTTCGGTTCTGAGTGATTTTGTCCCTGTCGTCAGTATAGTGAGATTTCACCTCGGGCCGAAAATAGACAATATTATTTTACTTTTAACTGCCTGGCTCTCGAGATGAAAAGAATGCTCAATATGATCAAATCAACATCATCCAGTAAAGCATTTTTTGCGTTAATCACCCCTGAGTGAAATGATAAATGAATTTCACCTTGTCTGCTTGCAACGTTATTCTTACAACCCTTCTCATGTTTCCCACAGGTATTTCAACCATGGTTTAGAGTTGCTTGAAAATATGAGAAGTTATTTTGAAGGACTTGCTGGCGAGCTTCAACAGGTACTGCCTTGAAAGTACTTCTGAAAGGTTAAGCAGCACAGCATCTGAAGCACATTTTCTCTTCTATTTTTATGTTAAATCTTACTGTTTTTCTTTCGTAGTTGAAGACTGAGAAGGACGATGAAAAGAAAGCGTTGTCGGATATCAGGAACCAGCTAAAAAATATTTTACAGATAGATTCACAGGTTATTCAAAGTGATATGCCATTAAATTTCCTTTTCAGTGTTGAGTTCAATTTAATTTATCTATAATAATTATCAGGCGTGGTCTCGTGGTGATTTGCTAGAAATTGTGAGAGATGAAGAAAAAAAATGGCTTTTAAGTCCACATTACCATCAAAGATGTCGTGGGGTTTGAAATAAAATAATGAGGCATTTTTCTATAATAAACAGTTTCAGGTCACATTTTCTAGTTTCTTTTATTGGCTGCATTGACTACTGTTTCTTCTCTTAGACTGACAGAAAAGGACTAGGGCAAAATTATAACATACATGGTCACCAAGGGAACAAAGGTTATGGAGAAGAAAAATGTGGTTATTTACTTAAACGTAGTGAAGGGTAAAAGTTTTAACCTCTTCTGTTGAATATACAATGGTATTATATATATATACCAATGAATATACTAACTCTGTACAACAAATATCTATATTTTCTAAAGATTATCTTAAGTCCGGGTTCTACATTCTATGTTCTGATTAATTGAATTTCTATGACCAATGAAATTATGAAAAAAAATTAATTGAATTCTCCTTGAATTGTCCTTGCAAGCTTTTTAATGATTCTGAGGAAGTTATATCTCTTTGAAAGCAGGCATTTTATTTTTCATAATTTGATGGCTTGAAGCATATCAATGGGAACTTTCATGAAGTGCTGACTGACCCTTGCTCATCCTGTTTCTTTTAGGGTACGGAAGCAGTGGCAAAAGAGATACTGTGTAATCAAGGACGGGAAATTTACTCTTGCTCATACCCCTCAAACAGATCCGACCAGTGAACTGCAGCTATTAACATGTCAAGTGAAACCGTCTACTGAAAAGGACAAAAAACTGAATTTTGCGTTAATAGCGCACAACAGGACTTATCTATTCCAAGCCGAAGATGAACAGGATTACGACGCTTGGATCTCTGTGCTCAGCAATGCTCGTGAAGATGCACTCAATAAAGCATTTGGTGCAGGGGAAGGTGCACTTTGCAAAGAGCCGGTTAGTAGTTTAGACGAACTGACACAAGGGATTATATCTGAAGTCCGTCGTTTACCTGGTAATAACCAATGCGTGGATTGCAATACGTTTGATCCAACATGGCTGTCAACAAATCTTGGAGTACTTGTCTGCATTGAATGTTCTGGTGTACACAGGGAATTAGGTGTGCATGTTACTAGGATACGATCCTTAACACTTGATAAATTGGGTACAGCTGAATTATTGGTAAGTGATTTTGGCTCAAAGTTTACTTTTGTTTTGTGATAACTGATGTATGATCTGTTTTTTTTTAAATTCGAAATGATTGCGACTTGCCATTCTCGGTCAAGAAATGTCATTTTATGTGTTTATCACCCATCCGATTTTGATAAAGTGATTAAACCTGATTGACGGATTTCAAAATTTCTTCCTTGGTCAACAGTTTCTCAGGTTTTCACAAAGAAACCTTTTGGTAAGGTTCCAAATACAAAGGCAACCGACAACAAACAGAAATGTGACTTCCAATTGCATGGATTATGATATTTTCAATCAGTGGGCTATTTTCCACGGTCCTGCCATGAATTTGTCACAATATTGGTTTCAATTTTTTTTGGAAGCGTTTTTGTTTTGAATGTATCACTTTCCATAATCTCAAAGGCGTGTCTAGAAATAAGAAATCCTTTGATAAGAAATGAAAAGTTATTGCATGGGAAAAAAACTAATGAATAAAATATGCCTGAAGTTTTATTTGAAAAAAAATGACGCAATGCCGTGAAAACATAAAGGGTACATTCAACTGTAAATGTACGTTGTTGCTGTTGTTGTTGTTGTTGTTGTTGTTGTTGTTGTTGTTGTTGTTGTTGTTGTTGTTGTTGGTCATCCTTAAAGCTTTTTAAATTTTTCTTTTTTCCCTTTTTGATACTATTATTGTTTTGTTTTGAAAATTTCAGTCTTTCTTTTTCTTATAGCTTGCAAGGGCAGTTGGTAATAGTGGCTTCAATGAAATCATGGAAGCAGAACTAGACCCTTCACAAAAGTCAACTGCAACCAGTAAGATGTAAGTAGTTTTACATTATATGAAGAATGCAGCATTGTCTGTAAATAACATCTTTACTGAATGAAATCTCAAAGATAATCAGTGTGTGCAAGGATAATCCAATAATCCAAAAAGTCTTCTTTGGTTTTAAAAGAAAAACATGGTAAAGCATTTCCAAAGCAAAACATCAAGTTGTTATTGTTTGTTTTAAATAGCCTTTAATTACAACAAAGTGAATTTTTATCTGTTTTTGTTTGATGAGAAACTTCGCACTTGGTAATTGCAATCAATTAAAATCACTTCATTGTTGTTTTCATGCAGGGATGTGAAGAAGGATTTTATTCAACGGAAATACATTCAAAAAAAGTTTTATCATCCTTCAGGCCATGCACCTGATGTTCTTTTAGTGGTAAGTGAACAGATACTTGTTTATTGTTGTTGTTGTTGTTGTTGTTGTTGTTGTTTTAATAAGTATCTGTGTTCTGAATTTTACGAATATAAATTTTGATAATGTTTCACAATATTTCGTAATGTTTTATTTTTAGGCTTTAAAACAAGCAATCGAGTGTCCAGATATCCTTGCGATATTACAACTTTATGCTGATGGTGTAGACTTTTCTTCTCCTGTACCTGAATGCGTAAGAGCTCTCTTTGACCTGATTTTGCATTATTTCTATCGTTTTTAATCAGGTAATGCAGAAGTTCTTCACAGCCTTTTGCAATCATTGGTGTTATTGCTTCTAATTAATGATGGTTTTGTTTTTGACTCCCTTAAGCCTCTATCAACCAGTATCAAACAAGTTTCAATCACAGAGGTTTGTTGTTGTTTAGAAACACAATGGATCGGCGTTACATTACTGCATCGAAAATGAGGATCTTACAAGTTTGCACATTGCTGATTTTATTATTCAGAATTGGTGATCATTTTACTTTCTATATTCAAACAGTTCTAACTATACATTTACGCCACCCTCGTTCAACCCAAAATGCAATCTAAACCTCCTTTCTTTATGACTGTTTACAAGTTATTGCTACAATATTCCTGACAGTAAACTATTATATAAATTTTGCTCATAGTAAAAACATTTTTTTTAATAATAGAAAAATTTATTAATTTTTTTGATTTTAAAATAAACGATAAAATATTCTGTAAACTAATCTATCTTAAGTAAGTTTTGAGCATAATTTATGGAATAGTTTACTGTCAAACAGGACCTTATGAGCTATTGTGGTGAATATCAAAAAGTGTACAGTTTATCTTTCAGCCTATAAATTTCCATTTCACTCTCACAGTACAGATTTAATGAAATTTTGAACTGGTCTTCAATATTCTTCAGTTTTTACACAATTGTACACAGTTAACTGTGATTGTTCATAGGTTTTTTTCAGGGTTTTGCTTCTGAATTTTAATATTTTCATTTTGCAGCAAAAATCTAAACGTTCAAAACAGTCAAGGAAACACAGCACTCCATCTTACAGCTGTTTATAATAATCCAGAGTGTACAAAACTTTTGGTCAGGAACGGAGCTCAACTAGATTTAGGTATCTAAAATATTTTTTCTGTCTGTATACCATTATATTCAGCAGCAGTGTAAGTTGATATAATAAACTGACGATGCTAGGCAATATCTTCGAGAAGTTAGTGATTCCGGGCGGTATGAAAATCAATGAACAGAGCAAAACGTTAGAAAACGTTGTTTGTCAATGAACAGAGATGTTGCTTTCAAAGTGTGACGTTATTGCAGTGGTATCCTTTTACTATTTAAGTTTTTTTTTAGTTTTTAATTTGTCATTATGTTTTGGGAAAATCTACAAAAAGTCTCTGTAGAGGCGTGTTTTTTTTATTGAAACAGCAGGGGATATTGCTTGCCATTCCTATAGAAAACACTCCTCCTCTCAGATTTTTTGAAGATTTTGCCTACTGGATAGGGATTGTATGTGATGTTTCAATTGCAGCTCATTAAATGTTCCATCCTTTTTATAGTAAATAAAGAAGGCAAAACTGCGTTAGCCATTGCTAAATCAAGAAGTCACTCTGAAGTTGCTGCCTTGGTAAGGTCATCTCTGTTCTCCACCTCCATGTTCTCTGAAGTTGTTAAACTAACATATTATATCTTATCTTTGCATTGATGAAATTTCAGCTTCAAGATGCTGCAGATGGTAGGACAGGAAAATTTGATCATGTAAAGATTGACTGGGGTTTAGAGGAGGTATCAAATAATGTTGTTGTTTTTTGCTTGATGAGATGTTTCTTTTGTCTTCATTGGGTCTGCCTATTGAAAGAAACCTTACAGGATATATAATCAGGGTACTAGCTAGGATCTGAGAGATGACATATAACATCATTATAACATGTAGGATATATAATCAGGGTACTAGCTAGGATCTGAGAGATGACATATAACGTTATTGTTTTATTGATGACTGTGATTTTATACTTTATTAGACTGAAGATATTTATGCAACACCATTAGATATTGCCGACTTAAAATTGGAACTTCAAGCAGAACAGGGCGAGCCATATGATCGAAAGGTAACATTGGATCTCCTTGTTTTACTATAGGTTTTGTGGTAAAAACTTTGTTGTTTCTGTTTGGGTTAATGAAACATTGTTGCAAAATGCCTCATTCTTTCAAACAAAAATAAGAGACTTTCAACCAAAAGGTTAGATAGACAAAGGCACTCTTTAACAACTTCTCAGATATTGATACTGATAATATATTCCCATATATTATTTCAGAGAAGGGTTTCGTACACACTACACAATGTTTATTATAAACAGCTGCTCTATGATCAACTAAACTAAAACTTGGGATATTTATAAACAACTCTTGTACTGAGATTTTAGTGTAGTGAGCAAGTTTTTTATGTTGTGTGTGTACTATAAATTTAAAAGCAAAATTATTACACTTCATTTAGTGTGTCTTTCTAACGGAATTGGTATCTCAAAACATTTTTGGTGAAAGTCTGTTTTTTTGTTTCAAAGAACAAGGGGGCATGTCCGTGACCTCGTTATCTCAGACCAAAATAACAAAGTTTAGACCACAAAGATCTGAGATATTTCAATCCTTTAGATAGACATATAGCATGTTAGAGTTTTATCTTAAAAAGATAATCATGTGATGTCATACCATACAATACAAAATTATATCACATATTTTTTCTATCCCAAAATCTAACCAAAAATATGAGTATAATGAGTACAGACTTTCAGCTTGAAAGTATCCTAATGTACTTATAAAGAAACAGTATTCATTTAAATTTTTTTTTAAAGCATATCACAGTTACACTATTACTCTCTATTTCCGTCTAGATACCATCCTCAGCAGCACCCTTTGCTACACCTGGTAGCATACAAAGAACACTGACTTCCCCAAAGACGTCTTATAAGACTGCTGGATTAATTACACCTTCTGCTTCTACTGGTGCTTTAGCTAATCCAAGACACAGTATTGCTAGTCTGCCAACCAATCTCAATGTATGTAAAACTTTTGATTGGTTTGTTTTGAAAAAGCTTCAGAACTTAAATTGATCATTTAACCTTTTTAATGTTTTTGCCAACGAAAAAAGTGTAAGTTGTAAGTTATTCTTTTGTGAACGATACCAGGATCATCAAATTTCATCATTCTCAAATTAATATTTTTTCCTAAACCCTCTTCTTTATCTTTGATAGCTTAATGAACCTCCGCCATTACCAGAGAAGTTACATGGTCCTCCACCTCCACCAACACGTAAACCCAAGCCAAAGATATCTACTCCGCAAGGAACTGCGGCAGGCGCTGCGAGCCCACCAGCTTCACCGCCTACCAAGAACAGCTCCCATATTCTTAGTACTTTTGCACCCAAGTCGTCAAATGCTGGAAAAACGACACAACAAACTGATAAATCGTAAGCATCCTAGTGTACAAAATCTTCAAAAAGTCTATGAGGAGGAGTGTTTTCTGTAGGAATGGCAAGCAATATTGCCTGCTGTTTCAATAAGAAACACTCCTCCGCAGATACTATTTGTAATTCCTTTTTGTTGCCATCATCTGATTTTGTTTTTCTACCAATGATTCTTGTTTGTTTGTGTTTTCATCCATCCTTGTGTTTGCGTTTTCTTCAGAAAATTTGATTTTCACTTGATCACGTCACTTGATAGAACCAAAGTATTTGTTTGCTATCATGTGATCAAAGCGAGTGTAAAATAAAGTAAAAGTGCCTTTGTGAGCATTGCAGCGTTTCGTTACGTCAGTATTGAATTGTCAGCATAGTGTTAACTGTGTTAAGCCTTAAGACACTTTCTGTCAACTGTCTAATGAAGACAGGAATCATTTTTGATTTCCATAAGACTGTCTTAAAGGTTAAGATAATAGTATCTTCAGTGTTAAAAAACAAGGTTTACCTGTTGCTTTAAAGTAGATTTAAAAAAGATTTTACAAGAAATACAGTTTAAACTTTTGCCATCTACCGGACTGACTTCCCTCCTTTATTTCGAACAGGTGTTCTTCAAGTGGAAAAGCATCATTGTTAACAATAATAACATTGTCCGAAGATGATATAAACTATGGAAAAGCTTTTGCAAATAAATTTTAACTTTGTTGTTTTTTCTGTTTCTTATAACATTGTCATAATGTTTTATTTTTTAGTATGCATCCTCCTGAACCGCCCACTCGTACATCATCGTTTATACCACGTGGTAGCCCAAACGACCCAATGTTACCCCGTCCTGACCGCCCACCCCCGCCCACCCCAAGTAAGAAAGGACATAGCAGAAATGCATCTGAGGGGAATGTTTTGATCACAAATGAACACAGTGTTAATCCAAATCGAAACCGTACGCACTCCATTGCAGATGGATTATACAGTCGTCCGAGAGACATACTATCGTAAGTAACTGGTTGTAAGTTTTATGTCACAGGAGAGTTTTCGATTGTTTTGGAGGAAAATATAAACATACTTCCGTGAGTTTTTTCTTACACGCTATGTTTGTTTACCTTGTATCCATAGTGATCCCGACGCTCCTCCTCTCCCTCCACCACGTCCAAAAGGCAAGAACGAACAACAGGCAGCCCTTGCTGGTAAGTTGTTTTGTTTCCCTTCACTTGCTTAAAGGTAAATCCAACCATTCATGGGATTTTGTTGTTTACTGTCTACATTGTGGTCACTCTTACTATGATTTATAACTTTTATAACTTCTTTTATAAAGTCTTTGGTCGGACAAAATTTCCATCACATCCAGAAAATTTTGTCAGTTTTGTCGTAGAATGTTGTATGATTCTAAAGCAAACTTTTAATATAAAGTGTGTATAATCCCAGCTTTAAGTTTCATTTCTGTTCTGTGACTGAATTGCTAATTTTACGCTTAAAGAAAGTGTCATCGAGTTTCTTTATCCTTGTGATGTAAGGATAACACTTCAACCTCTTCCTTTTAGTACAAGCAGCGCAAATGTTGCAGACAAGAAGTTTGCCATCACGTACATCATCAATGCCCAAGAAAGTGGTCAGTTATTGTCGTAAATGTGTTTTTAATGTGTTTTTTTAAATAGCCTCATGTTGTACTACTTTTTAGAAATACTGGGTGTGTCAAAAAAACACAACTACACTTTAATCTTTTATATCCTGCGTTTCATGTCACATGAAAAGCTGGTGAATGGCCACCATATTCTCTAGATTGTAACACTTTGGGTTAATCCTTTTGGGACAAATTTAAAGCAAAAGTTTATTAGCTAGATTTAAATAAACCTTTCAAAAATGTCGAAAAGCAGAAGAAATGAATTGAAGAAGTTTAGAATGATGTGATGCAGCATTTGATGTCATCGCCATTAGAAAGTCAATCAAACAATTTGTTGGAAGGTTAAGGGCTGTAAAGAGAAAGAATGGACAATCGATAGAAATGATAGTTTTTTAGTTTTTCTTAGTTTTATGTGTTTCTTTGTTTGTATTGGGCACACATATCTAAAACTTTTTAACGTTGGTCTTTAAGTTTTTCAAGTCTTGTTTGACGTGAATTTCGTATGAGCCAGATTTAACAGATTCTTAAATAAATGCGATATTTTGATCAAAATGAAGAAAAAGAAAGTAAACCTTTGCAGAAACATTTGATATAGGTTAATTATATGTTATTCGAAAGTTTCATTATGTTTTCTGGTATAGAATTGGAGATTTTAAAATTCAAAATTTAGTTGCGTTTTGTTTTTGTTTTTTTGCACACCCAGTATGTTCACATTCAAAAGTCTATAAATATAATTAAAGAAGGTTCTTATTAAACGAAACAAAATTAAAAGGCCATCCTATAGGTAAATAGTCTAGTTGGCAAAATCTTCAAAAAGTCTCTGCATTTTTTATTGAAACAGCCGGTGATATTGCTTGCCATTCATATAGTAAGCACTCCTCCTCATAGAACTCGGTTCCTTCAAGAAAATCGTGGGTTTAACCAGGTGTGGAGATACATGGGCATTCATAAGGTCCTGTCAGACGGTAAACTATTAGTATAAATTATGCTCAAAGTAGAAACTTTTTTTCTTAATAGATGTTGATGTTTTTGTTTCTTCATTGACGTCAATTGATTAGTTTTTTTAATAGTTTAGGTAAAATAAACAATAAACTATTCATTATACTAGTCTGTTTTAGTTAAGTTTTGAGCATAGTTTATCTAATACTTTACCGTCTAACAGAACCTTTATAATGATTGTTACAACGCTATACATATTTTTGTTTTGTCACTTCAAAAACAGGAAGCTGCTGCGAAATTCCGACGTGCCAAAGCATTATACGATTGTGATGCAGATCACGATGACGAGCTGTCATTTGTAGAGGGTGAAATAATTATAATGGTTAAAGAAGCAGATCCTGATTGGTGGGTAGGTAGATCCTTCAATTTGATTGGTGCTTGATGTACAATGTACGCTATATTCATTCTTATTCACTAGTTTTATTTTGTTTGTTTTCTTTTTTTCTTACACTACATTGGCATCATAGATTTTTTGTTCTTGCATATTATTGGCTCCTTAGATTTTTTTCTTGCATATTACTGGTCCTTCCTTTTGTTTAGCTTGGAGAAGTGGAAGGTCATCCTGAAAGATCTGGCGTGTTCCCAATCAGTTTTGTGCATGTTTTAAACGAATAGGAATTAAAATTAATTGTTACCGCCATAATGGAGTTTGACCGTGTAAGATGGAATACCTTCTGTCTGTTTGCCCTTCAACAGGTCCAATCACATCCAAGCATCTTGTCGGAAGAAAACGGTCCTTGAATTCCAATAATTTCATCCACTTCATGCACTACATTCGACAACACACATAGAAAGATGTTGGGAATACACACAACAAACATGACATAGATCATGGAAGTTTTAGAGCAAATATATGAATTAATAAATAAATACACTTATGTATTGAAAAAACTGATCAACTTTGATTATCAATTGATGGGGCGCAATAATACGAGGGTGGAAAATGTAATGGGCATTTATCAGGGCGCATTACATGAAAACAAGGCAGTATGTGGATCCCATTCTCCTTCATAGTGTTGTCATTATGCACATGATGAACTGTGAGTTGTTACGATGAAGTTCATGTTGTTTCAACCAAATTATTAGGATTTATTAACATTATATTTTACAGCCTGGAAAAGTCAGCTTCTATGTTTTCTCTTTTTGTACAGTCTTTAAGATGTTGTTTATTCACTTGTACTTCTCTGATCTTTGATAGACATCGTTCAGTAACTATTTTGAAGGGTTTGCTGTTAATTGATCCTTTTTGTCCTCAGAAGAACACCCTAAAATGCCAGAGAAAAACCACCTTACTTCGAGTCTGTCTGACATTTGTTTATACATCTTTCAGTTGGATTTTCTTTAAACACCTGAAATATTCCTCTGACCTCGTTCAGAATTAACAGCAAACCTTCGACAACAACCTTTTTCGTTATTGCTGCAAATTCCGTTGTTGTTGTTGTTGATGTTGTTGTTTTTAAATTGATTAGTTTATAATAGTTGAAATTTATCCTCCAGTGGACATTTTATGGATTTTCACTTTCTAAGATGATTATACGATAGTATTATATTGTTTTTTGTTTTCGTGAATACGTCCATAACATGACCAGCTATAAGCTGTTATTTTATAATACATACTTTAGATTGTTTTTTTTTTCTTTTGTGCTTTTTTTTTGTCGTCCGAGCAAATTGTTATAATTTAGTACAATAGTTATAATTTATTCGCATAATTATTTATAATTATTTCACGTCTCTTGTTCTTTAATTTTCATTTCACCATTACGTGTTGTAACCTTTGTTAAATATGGTCGAATTTCCCAGACGATAAATGATGTTTTTTATATAATAATAATATTGTTTGGTTGTATGTTCCACGTGTGTCCACATATGCAAAATTCTATTTTGTTCTTGGAGAAGTTTTAATGAAAAAAGGTTTGAAAATACTATCATTTTCTCCTCACTTTAAATTTATGGTGAAATTTTTTTATAAAAATGTTTGAAAGAGCGAGGCATAAACAACTCTAACCTCACTATTCCAGACAAAATTATGCACCATAAAGTTAGGTGAGTAGAAGTAGTCAGCTGAATTACGTATCGATGTTAAACAAGCTTCAAAGGTAAAAACAATTTTTTTTATGTCATTATAAATGGATCGTGTATTTCAACCTTTATACGTTTGAAGTAAGACCCTCGATTTAAGGTCGACAATTAGGAAATCATTACGTTTATTCTGGATATAATTTGACATTTTTGTTGTTGTTATTGTTGTTGTTATTGTTGTTGTTTTTTATTTTTTTTATAAAAACGCAGTGTTGCCCTTTTTCTAACATGGCTGCAACCAACCAACCTACTTTGGTGTATAAAATATATCATTTCTAATCTTTGACGGTCCAGTATGGAATAACAGTGTGGTCATTAGCACTTATCCTTTCACTCAACCGGTGAGGTGAGATCTTGGCGAAACGGTACGCATTTTGCCCTTGTGTGGGCTCATAGCCCGTCCATAGCTGTCTTCCATTTCACCATAATTGGGTTGATGGAAGTTAATCTATTGGTTGGCCAAAAGATATCCATATACTCAGCAGCTCTTTTGATCTCTTGTGGTGTCAGCTGCGACCACTTACAGAATAAATATATATATATATATATATAATTTTTATTTCTCAGTAGAATTTTCAGTAATCTTCAGTTCCAAGGTTTTTATTAAATAAAACACTAGAGCTCTATTGTTTAAGGCTTGTGTTACACCAGAAATAATTACTAGTAATACATTATGGAGAAGAAAGAAATGCATAAAGGTTTGTTTACATTGTGATGTATTTCAGATCCATTGTTCTATTACTTTTTCTAGCTCAGGAGGTACTTCTCAAAGATCTTAGAATTGTAAGATAGAAGCACTATTGATTTTAATTTTACTTTAGGTGCGAACCTCTTCCTCAGCTTCCTAACATTTACCTTTAATTTGTATGGTGTATGTGTGATGACATGTGATATACACGCTTTGTTTTTATAAGCAACAAAATTTTGGCTGAGGCTCAATGTTATATAAGATGCTCCCTATTACAGGCTGATATGTTGCTTACTGGCTATCTACGTGGGAAAATCAAATCTACGTGTTGGTCTATCCACGTACTCTAATGCAGCTTTTTAGTAAACCAATGGAAAAGAACAATAAAAAGTAAACAAGTAAAAAACAATACAAGTGCCTTTTTGCTCTTTTTTTGTTTTTTTGTTTTAGCGTTTGAATTTGCTCTCAGTTTGATTGTTTTTCTACTTGCTGGGCTGTTGCTTCGGGTTTTTTTTCACAGATTTGAGTCTCATGTTGCTTATAAAGAAAATCGTGTATTTCCTTTGTATTATAACTTTTATTAATTTAGTGGTAGACACTTTGCTTTAGAGAAATTAAAATTATCTCCACCATATTGGGTGTCATTCAATGTATATCATTCATCTCAATCAAAATGTCGCATTCACATAAAGTGTTGATCGTTGGCGCTGGACTGACTGGGACTTTGACGTCGTGCTTGTTGAAGCGGGCGTTTGGTGAGCACTTGTATGTCGAGATATGGGATAAGAGTCGTGGTACCGGAGGGCGGATGTCCACAACCCGATACAACCAAGACTCCTCTCTTTCTTTCGATCTTGGGGCACAATATATTTCCGCCACGCCATCATACTACGAAAAACATGAGAGGTGAGGGCGTTACTTGTTTAATATAGACTTTTTTTTGGGGGGGGGGGGGGGGGGGTCCATGACCAAATTACTATTCAAGCTTATTTTATTCGAAGTCTTAGGGAGTTCTTTTGACAATGTCTCGTCACCTATAAGTTAATGCTAAAAACCTTACAAATTTTGTCTGGATTAGTGAGGTTAGAGTCACGTCATGCTTCGTTCTTTCAAATGTTCTTATAAGACTTCGAAGAAATTTTGGTTCCTTCTTCGTTTATTACTATACACCACAGACATTAAGGAGATAATAAAATAATTCTATACATGGTTCTATTAAATGTATTATTTTATCTCCTTAATGTCTGTGTGGAGTAATAAATGAAGTAAGAGCCGTTTTTCAGTATTGAACACTTATTTAGGACATGATAATGGAGATAAATTTGTTAGCACATGATAATGGAGATAAATTTGTTAGATGGTTTTACTTGAATAGTTACCTCTGTAATGCATCGTATAAGTTCCATCATGCATTGCGGAAGAAACATGCCCCATTGAGCATTGTGGCCGATGTATCATTGTATTAGAGATACCCATCGGCCAAAATCTTCAAAAAGTCTCCGTGGAGGAGTATTTGAGTATGGAGTGTGTTTTGTGAAACAGCAGGCGATATTGCTTACCATTTCTATAGAAAACACTCCTCCTGATAGACTTTTTGAAGATTTTGCCCACCGGATACAGTGAAACCTCGCTCAAAACATTGTTTGAATGAAAGAAATTTTTCTCGTAAGTGTTTCTATAATCTCTATAAAGCTCTATAAAGCGGCCACCTTTGATGCATAAAAAAGCTTTACAGGGATATCCGCTTGGTGTAGGCACTTTACCTACGAGAGTTTTACTGTAAATCCATCCATACATCCATCCGTACATGAAATATGCGTCCGTTATACGGAGATGTCCACTTCATAAACAAATATACTAATCAAGCCTCATCATTCACTTAATATCTCTGTACCACTGTGGAATCTCTATAAAGCGGAAATCATTGGTGCATAAAAAGGTGTCTGCTTTATAGAGACTTTATCTATGAGAATTTGACTGTAAACCAATCCATCCGTACATGGAGTATGTATTTGTTATACGAGGATGTCCGCTTTATAGAGATTCCCTTGTATAGAGATTCCCTTGTATTAACCTTTCAGTGTTTATGAAGAATTACTCTCGAACGGAGTGTTAAAACCACTTGAACGAAAGATCGAAGGCATTAAAAACGCTGATGAGGGTACGCTACATATGATCACGCCGAAAGGAGCCAGCTCTTTACCCAAATACTTCCTAAGACAATCAGGTTTGTTGGACATTGTATTATCTACACCATTATGACAAAATCTTCAAAAAGTCTATGAGGAGGAGTTTTTCTATAGGCAATGGCAAGCGAATATCAGCTGCTGTTTCAACAAAAAAAACACTCCACCACAGAGACATTTTGAAGAGTTTGTCCACTGGGTAGCCATTCATATTATTCCTATTACTCAATTATCTCTTTCATACATAATACAACTACCACAATGCAATGCAATAAAATCATTAAAAATGTGTCAATATAATGAAAGGTTCTCATGAACAAAACTGATATTTTCACTACCATTTAAGAACATGCCTTAAACAAATCTCAAAGCATTGCATTGTGGTAGCTGTATGATGTATTAAGGAGATAACTCAATAAGGAAAACGGCCAATTCCCAGTGGGAAAAATCTTCAAAAAGTCTCCGTGGAAGAGTG
This sequence comes from Turritopsis rubra, assembly GCA_039566895.2. Taxonomy (NCBI): domain Eukaryota; kingdom Metazoa; phylum Cnidaria; class Hydrozoa; order Anthoathecata; family Oceaniidae; genus Turritopsis; species Turritopsis rubra. The sequence continues at coordinate 14,645,187 of CM077617.1, read as the reverse complement.
ATTTCTATAGGAATGGCAGGCAACATCGCCTGCTGTTTCAATAAAAACACTCCTTCACAGAGACTTTTTGAAGACTTTGCCCACTGGATTACTATTCTAAATATCTCACCAATGGCATTTATAATGGAGATACTATATTGCTTGTCACTACACATCCTGTCGGTGTTTTTAACCACTTCAGGTTGTAAATTATGGAGGAACACTCTTCTTAACGGCTTGGCTGTTCATGGTACACAACTTCGACTAAATGTCACAGACCCTAACCACGATGAAGCTAGTGGTGACAAGCGTCTTGAAAAAGCCGACATTATTGTCCTGACCATGCCTGTCCCTCAGATCCTGAAACTAGGAGGCGACATTCCAGCTCTTGTGTCTCCTTTCGTGAAAAGTCTGCATGATATCAAGTATTCTTCAAGATATGCTCTTGGCTTGTTTTATCCCGACCAGACCGTTCTACCAGACGTGGATTGGTGTGCTAAATATGTGGAGAATAACGCCTGCATACGATATATCTCCATTGATACGGAGACAAAAGAGCAAGGTGAGCTATCCTCCTTTGGCTGGCAATCTTGCGCCCCTATATTCAATACACCCTCCCAAAATTTCTATTTTAACTCTAATACGTATTTTTTTATATAAGAAACCAATACTGGTACAGCTGAGCCAAAATATTTAAGAAAATTAGCAAGAAAAACACACATTTACCAAACTTCCGAAAGTTATAAAGTGGAATCTGTAAAAAGCAGATACCATTGGTATACTTCGCGCTCTATAGAAATGTTCTTTATAAGAGTTTGGACAATGTTCTGTTTCGTTCCTTCACGTGTTGTTCGTTTCCTAGAAGTGTCTGGAGATGGAGATGTCCGATATAAAGAGATTCGACTGTATCCTCCTGATATGGGAGCATGTTCTTAGTTAATTATATTGCGAATTAAGATCCCCTCAAAACTACCTTATGGGCCTTTAATGGTGTTAATTTCTATGACTTGGCGTTAAAAGGGCTGGCGTTAGATGTTTGCCTGTAAAGGGTTGACTGTGGAAATTTCAAAAATAACGCCAATAAAGACCGGCGTAAAAGAGGCTGGCGCTAAATTTGGCCAGCCTAAAAGGGGGAGTGAATAGGCGTCCCATGTTTCTAATGCTTGTTCAATGTTTTTTGTAGATTCTAATAACGGCATGTCCTTGGTTGCACATTCTTCAGTTCCATTTGGTATAGAACATCTCGAAGATTCATTTGAGGAAGTTGAACCAATCATGTTGGAGCACTTACGTGAAGTTTTACCATCATTACCCGCACATTCGACTTCTAAAATAATACGATGGAGATACTCTCAAGTTTTAAAGCCCTACGAAGGAGCTCCAGGTTGTTTTGTTTTAAATAATAAACCATTGCTCGTTTGTGCCGGTGATGGTTTCACACACTCGAATTTTGACGGGTGCGTTTCTTCTGCGTATTCGGTTCTCGATACGATCACGAATTTTCTAGAAACTTAGTTTTTGGAAAATATCATACGCATACACCTAAATAAAAAATGGCGGATGGTAAACTTTTTCTTGTGTGTTAAGAATGTGTTAACCTAACAAGATGCGATCATTAAACTTTTTGGTTGAAAGTCTCTTTTTTTTGGTTGAAAGAACGAGAGATTATATAACCATTACCTCGTTTAACCAAGGCAGATATAGCGAGGTTTTCACCGCAAACTAGTAATAATCGCATCTTGTTACATTATAACTTATGATAAACTCAACCAAGACTCCTTTTTTTTCTCATATCCTTTTAATACCGCATTTTCCCATTAACCGCCCGGGCGCTGATAAAATTATTTTTGCAGCCAAAAACTTTTACAGTCGAAGGATTTGAATAAAGCGTTGTATGTGTGTTTTTTTCGGTCTTTCGTATTCTGTTACAGTAAACTTAATTTGTCTATCAAATTCTGATAACCGCCCGGGGCTCTCATTTTTGTGAGTGTTTTTCCTCTGTTGTTTCAATAAAAAACACTCCTGCACAGAGACTTTTTGAATATTTTTCCCACTGGGAAAAGAAGGGGGAAATGTGGTATTTTAACATTTTAATTTTATCATTTAAAAAATGTTATTAACAATTTTGTGAAAAAGTATTTAAGAAAACCTGTGGAAAGTCGTTCAATCTAACTACCTTATTGGCCCTTTTTACGCCCACCTATAATAGCGTTAATTTTCATGACTTGGCGTTTCATGACGTGACTGTAGTAGATGTTGTCTGTGGAAGTTTGACCGTAATCCTTTCACATATAACCACTGGTGTAAAAGGGACCGCCGTTAAATTTGGGGCGGCGTCAGAAGAGCTGATAAGGTACATATAAACCAAAACCGTCTTTAAAAAGCGTTGTTATATCGGCCAAACTCTTCAAAAAGTCTCTGTGGAAGAGTGTTTTTTTTATTGAAACCGCAGGCGATATTGCTTGCCATTCCTTTAGAAAACACTCCTCCTCATAGACATTTTGAAGATTTTGGCCACTGGGCATGCACTCGTTGCAACTTTTATCGCCTTCATTTGAAGTTTCTCTATCTGTTAGTAATATTTAAACTTAGTATATTATTTCTAACAAAACATGTTATCGTGTGTGATGGACTTATTCTTTTATTTTTCGATGTACCGTGTAGCCTCCATTAGTGACCACCTCTGTACAACGGCCACCTCCAATCAACGGTCTAACCGCCACTTTGCGTTGGCCCGATCGACAAATCGACTTCTATTAACGGCCAGGTATAAGGCGTTTGGAATTGTGAAGAAAACAAAATAATCATTTTTACATTAATTCTACACTCTTGAGAAAAATACAAACCCATTCTTCATTCCATCCGCTTTCTGGCGACTATTTGACGCGGAAATCTATCCTGATAGTTTATCCGACAAGACAACTCATTTTAGGTGAAAAAATGTTTTTTCTATACAACGGTTACCTCCACACAACGGCCATTGAAGTGGTCGCTATTAGAGGCTCCACTGTGATATTACAGGATTGAAACCGATGGAACCGATTTACAAACAATAAGATATTTTATACCTGATGGTTTATTTCCTTTCTTGTCGTCTGGATATCACCACGCCTTCGCGCATATTCCCGTCAGCATGTACTAAAGGGCGGGCGGGCAAAAGCTAGGTATCCCCAACGCCCCCACAAAACTTCTTACAAATAATATTCAAGATATGACTATTATGTTGCTGTGGCAGTGTTTCATGAAAGAACTTGCGCATTGAAAGTTTTGATCACTTGGCGCAATTTTATCGTAAGGGGTGGTTTACACAGTACGATTTTTGATACAACAGATCGTATACGATTATTCTGTTGTTGTTTTTTTATGTATGATGGAGGACGGCTCTTAGCAGGAAGCGATAACGAAAGAAAAGAAATGAAAGTAAAAAATTGTTACTTAAACTAATTTAGTGTATGAATTCCGTAAGGAAGAAGTAATACCTTATTGGTCATTTTTACGCCAACCCTAATTTTTAACGCCCGTTCCTTTTTACACATGTCTTTATTGACGTTATCATTAGTTCAAAAAATATCTGCAATCTGATTGGTTAATCAGTGGAGTATATCTCGCATATCAGTGCAAATAAAAAATAAATGAAGTGCAAGAAATTAATGATTTGTATACATTTGACACAATGCAAGGGTTTTCCCCTATACTTATAATACGCGTACAGATAAAAAAAAGTCTTGTCACATTTGAATCCTAAACAAAGTTTACGTTTGTACTAATGATAAATCAGTTATCGCATAGTTCCACGTGCAATATGGCATTTTGCACTCGGTACTGTGCGATAACTAATACCTTACTTTTGAAAAGTCCACGGTCAAACTCACTAGCAAATTATCTAAACGCCAAGTCATGACAATTAACGCCATTAAGGGCCAGCATAAAAAATAAGGTACTGTTGCAAAATTTTCTCACTCATCAAAATCTCTCCTGGAGGTTAAGGTCTTTAAAAGTACTGTAAGTGGGTGTATGGAAGATTGGACGGAATGTTTGCAGGGTTGGGTCGAAAAATAATTGGATCCTACCTTCTGGAACGTTTATACAAAAAGTCCTGTTCGTATTTTGTGTTCCGACTTACGTCACTAATTATTTTGAAATAATGAATTCTAGCTACTTTGGCTCCCATGATGGTTCCAAATATCCTGTTGCTATGACTTCTGAATTCCCCTTTCGCACACACTACTATAGGGGGATGAATTTATACACCATTTTTGGATTTTCACGGTCAAATCCTTATAAATCCTTAGAAAAGTGTATATAAAATTTCAAAGTCCAACTCGCATTCATCTGCGCATGCGCAAAAAAAATGACGATTTCATGTAAAATATCACGAACATTAGCATATTTGATGACACGCTTGACTGCTTTCGGGAAATTCCCATGCGCTAACTTCATCAAATGAGTTAGGGGAATTCCCTAACTCAGTTCTGTCCACTTTCAAAAAACCTCCTTAGTTGAAAGAGTGTGTATAGTAAAGGATGTCGTGTTACTTGAGAAATGTAATGTATAAGGCAGCTCTTGAAGGTCGTATCGAGCTCGTCAAACTGTGTAGAGAGTGGGGTGCGACTGACTTTGATGGTGCGATGAATTGTGCAGCAGAAAGAGGGCATATAGAGATCGTCAAACTGTGTAGAGAGTGGGGTGCGACTGACTTTGAAAATGCAATATATGAAGCAGCAACAGGAGGTCATATAGAGATCGTCAAACTGTGTCTAGAGTGGGGTGCGACTGACTTTGATGAGGTACTGTGGATTGCAGCAGAAGAAGGGTATATAGAGATCATCAAACTGTGTAGAGAGTGGGGTGCGACTGACTTTGATGAGGTAATGTGTAGAGCAGCAGAAGGAGGACATATAGAGATCGTCAAACTGTGTAGAGGGTGGGGTGCGACTGGCTTTGATGAGGTAATGCGTAGAGCAGCTCTTGGAGGTCACCTTGAGCTCGTCAAACTGTGTAGAGAGTGGGGTGCGACTGACTTTGCCAATGCAATGTATGAAGCAGCAACAGGAGGGCATATAGAGATCGTCAAACTGTGTAGAGAGTGGGGTGCGACTGACTTTGATGAGGCAATGTGTAGAGCAGCAGAAGAAGGGCATATAGAGATCGTCAAACTGTGTAGAGAGTGGTTAGGTTATGATAATATACATGAAGAATTATTTCGTTATCATCACAAACGTAAGTTTTCAAAACCATTGTATTATGATTTGATAAAAGTTGCGATGCATCCAGACAGAGTATGGGATTGGTGCTTTAACCAAGACGAGAAGAAATTTCTAGCGGAGTATCTTCAGTAACTGAAGAATGTGGGCGCTTCAGGGAGTTCAAGCCGCATATATAAGCAAACATGTTTACCACTCTCCCCCAAGACCATGAGTCAGGGAATTCCCTGACTCATTTCTGTCCACTGGTTGGAGGTAGAAAATGGTTAATAAATGGACAACCCCATAGAAAAGCAGTAAACAGGAGGGCATATAGAGATCGTCAAACTGTGTAGAGAGTGGGGTGCGACTGACTTTGACAATGTAATGTATGAAGCAGCAATGAGAGGGCATATAGAGATCGTCAAACTGTGTCTAGAGTGGGGTGCGACTGACTTTGATGAGGTAATGTGGATTGCAGCAGAAGAAGGGTATATAGAGATCATCAAACTGTGTAGAGAGCGGGGTGCGACTGACTTTGATAAGGTAATGTGTAGAGCAGCAGAAGAAGGGTATATAGAGATCGTCAAACTGTGTAGAGAGTGGGGTGCGACTGACTTTGATGAGGTAATGTGTAGAGCAGCAATGAGAGGCAACCTTGAACTCGTCAAACTGTGTAGAGAGTGGGGTGCGACTGACTTTGATGAGGCAATGTGTAGAGCAGCAGAAGAAGGGCATATAGAGATCGTCAAACTGTGTAGAGAGTGGGTAAAATATCGAAAATTTTAGGATATTTCGAGTATCTGCGGAGGTGGTCGAGAGGCGATAAATCCTCGCTGTGTCAGAATTGTCAACTTTCTATCTCTTGAGCTTCAATAAGTACAAACTACTTATTGAACAATCTGCGCACACCTTGGGAACTCGCGTCGTATGTAAACACAAGCATGTTTCGAAGCTTTTAAGGTGCGTAAGATGTCACTCCAATCATCTATAACATTTGTTTCTCCGTCGATAAGCTTGACATCACTCTTTTCATTAGGATACCACACAAAAAGCATCTTCGCTTGTCGTCTTAGATTTTTTGGAACAGCTGTGTAGACTTGTGTGAGCATCCATAGACTATGGTTTCTGTGTCGTCCTGAGATAGCAAGGTCTAAAAGCGGATTTCTGCGTTTGTCGAGTGTTTCATCTGCAATACAATCGTCGATGATGAAAAGCGTTTCTTTATCGGCAAATAGATTAGAAAATCTATCGATCCAGTCAAATACACCTTTTCCAGGTATATCTTCGGGTATTATGAGGAAAACATTGTCATCTTCCCACAGAGCATGACATGTCTGGTAGGTTCTATTCCACCTGAGTGTAGGACAGATGATGACGATGTACTCGAAGTGGTGTTTGAATTGATTTTGGAGCAGACGTAGTACAAGTTCTGTTTTCCCACAACCTGTAGGCCCTGAAAAGATCGCAGTACAAGGTTCCTTTACATAGTCCATTTATTTATCGCCTCGCGGCTGCTCATGCTGAGCCGCAAGGCGATCCGTAGGAGCTAGTATCCAACACTCTCAAAACGCCCATCTTCAAAGTTGACTTGTCCATCTTGTAAAACATAGAGGTAACAATTGATATCTCCTGCAGTTTCTGCTTTTTTTTTGATCGCTAATGTCACACCATCACTCGTGTTCTTTAGTTGTCTCCCTGTTCCATGTAGCTTATTATCAGGTGTGGTTCTAAAGTCAATGAACAATGAGTAACTCGTGTTGTAAAATTCTGCTGGTGATATACTCGTACGCTCATCACCGCTAAAATATAGCCAAGAATTTTCATACATATCTTTTGGTAATAAACCATCTGTGTAGAGTTGATTTGGTTGACCTTCTACCGTGATGTTTACTTTTGAGATTTTCGGGTTGTAGAACTTTTCATTATCAAAAGCGTAAGCTTTTCGATTATTAGGTTCTACGAAGAGCATCAAAATACCTTTTAGACTTTCACTTGGTACATTAACCTGTATGTTCCACATGGGGTCTTCTTTTTTGAGAGGTATCACGCGATGTTGCAAGATTCTATCATAAGGAAAAGATTTATTCATGGAAGCAATCTTAACTGTTTTCTTTAATTCTATATCTTCTACTTGATCGAATTCCAAGGCAATGTTAGATATGGTATAGGTACCATCAGGATCCTTCTTTGATGCTCCGCTTCCTGTTCCAGCATCTCTGATCACATTTCCATAAGGTGCAAATTTCAGTTGAAAACTGAGTCGATCGTCAAGCTGTACAAATGGTAGGTGTTTTAAGATATCATAATATTCCCATAATGGTATACAGAATCTATTTCCATGGGCATTAGCCAACGCTGTTTCACTTGCACTACCACTTGCTCCAGATGTTTTAACTCTAAGTTTAAGTACATTTCCTTCGGTATCTACCCCTTGTTCGATCTTGAGAAGTTTTCGTTTCTCTGAATCCCACTTATCTGCATAAAGCTGATAGATATCAAAATCAGTGATATCTTGTACGATATTTCCCTCATATTGAATTATAAGCTGTGTAATCAAACTTTTTGCGAGATTGTTCATGATATATCTAGTCGTATCCGTACTCTTCAGTTCAAAATCGAAAGTAAGTTTCAAACTTTCAGATTCTATAACATCATGTGCACCTAAGTTTGGTAATCTTACATGTAAGATCTGGTTCTGATCGATGGTGCTTGGGATGTGTGCTATTTTAACATGTTGTCTTTTAGCTTTTATACCAAAACGAGTTCTATATTTTTTATGAGGGTTTAAACTTGTACCATATGAAGTCATTTATTATATATATATATATAAGAAATGACAGATATTTTAGATAATTATGGTGATGCAGGAGGTGAGGATGAAGGAGGTGAGGATGGTGAAGACTATCCTATATCTACAACAACCGATCCTATACAACCGAGTGGAGCGACTGTTGATGTATCTAATGTATCTAGCGCAACTCAAGAGATACAGAGGGATTTACTACGCAATAACTTGGAGGGTCTGTATTTTCATCTTGATGTTCAAGGCTCCTTAAATCTTATAGATCTGCGAAAGTTTAAACTTTCGAAATACAAAGGCGTTCCTCGGTTCGAATACTATAAGAATGGAAATTGGGTTAGTCTTACTGATTCACGTAATGGAAAATGGTTGAGTAAGAAGTCGATCATCAAAATTATTGGAAAGACAAGAATTAATGATGTGCTTGAACTAGGCACTCCTCTACAACCTGAGGATATTCAGATGCAAGATCTTGGTAAGAAGATCAAGATATATAATGAGGAACTTAAGGGGATAAATCAGGAGATATCAGAAACACAGCGAGCTCTCGATTTAGATCCTGAAGATGTAGAGGATAAAGAAAAACTTGAACAACTGCTTGAAGAAAAAAAAGGAATTGAGAAACAAAAATCATCACAGATTTCCCGAATAAAAGAGACCATCACCAAGATAGCGGATAGCGATACATCGTTAGGTGAAAAACTTCGAATTCTTTTTCGAGAACAAGGTATTACGATTACAGCAATCATAACAGCGCTCGGACTCGTTATATCTACAATCGTAACTTCATTAATCGGAGGTGTGGGTATGGTAGTTGGTGGAAAACCACCGGGAAAAGGTGGAATTCAACAGTGGCTAAAAAAGCAGCTCGAAGCTCTTGGACGACTACTCGGAAAGCTTGGTGCAAAGTTTGGAGCTGCATTACCTGGTATCATTGGAAGTGTTGTGAGTTGGCTCTTAAACTTTCTGATGAAAGGTGTCATCGCAGTCGCAAACAACCTGTGGATCGTCGTTGTTTTCCTAGTAGGTTTGATAGGAAATTGGTTACTAAGAAAAGTAAATTCCAAGCAAAATAAGTGATACTCCAGCAACAATTAAAGCTTGCTTTTCCTCTTCATGTTGCTCGGCTGAGCTGCTCGGCTGCTCGGCTGAGTTGCTCGGCTGCTCGGCTGAGCTGGAGCGATGTTTTGGATGAAAACCAGCTGTTCTCTTACCTTTGAAGGTGTCATGCGCAGCTGCGCTGAGCCCGCCAGGGCGATGTTTTGGAGGAGGAGGAGGAGGTGTTTTTTGCGCTGCTGCGTCCACATCTTGAGGAGGAATCAATATTGTTCCAATATGATCCGCATTAACTAATTTAATAGTGAAATCTGATATATCGTTTAAATTTTTTAACTTCAAATCGCTTGGTATGAGATAAGTTCCTAAAGCAACGCCAAAATTTGGAGTTGTTCTGGCATATTTCAAAACATTTTGAAAATTTGTAATCTCCTGCTGTAACGTATTTTTTTTTTGAATAATTTTTTCTAAAGAAGTTGAAAAAATCTTTTGTGCATCTAAAGCACGCCCTGTATTACCTATAATATTCGATCTCGCACTAGCTTGTGATTCTAAAATTAGATACGTGTAATATCGTATGCTTTGCGATAATCTTCTCAATCCAACACGCGTAAGACCGTTTACATGAGTTTCAAGCCACATTTTAATATTATCATTAGCGATATTAATTCGTGATAGATATCGCCAATATGTAGGTTCTGGTATGATATCGAATTCTCGAGAAAGACTTCGAAAAGCAGTCTTATTATATGAATTTTTTCTTGGATTAAAGGTATGATCTCCTGGTAAAGGCACATCCATTTCCTCTAGAATAAGACGAGTTTGTAAGTATGTATGAAAGCGAAAAATAGATCGTATCATTGGATTCTTATGATTAAGATGAAAGGTGGATATTCCACAACCTATAGTACTTACCCAGAAACTAAATGAAAGTTGTCCAAGATAAAAATCAAACGGTTCTCCGAAACGATCATTCGGACCTTCAGGTTGAAATGGTAGAAAGATATTACGAAAATTTACAGCGAATGAGGAATTATTTTGATCAACAACGATTTGTTGTTGCCATAATTCATTTGATGGTATTAAGACGCTGGGTTTACCATAATCAGGTATATATTTTACTTTTAAATTTAAACTTAAAAGATTTGTCATTTCTTATATGTAATAAAATGGAGCAATATATGTATGTGAACAAACTTGGTAAAACACAATTACCTCGCGATTTGGAAATAGGAACTGAGTTGTACTTGTATAATGCTTTGATCATAGTGCGATGGTTTAATTTAGATCAGAACACTCGCCTAATCACATCGAAAGATCAGAAAGCTACCGATATGAATCCTACATTTATCGATTTTGAAAAAGGTCTTTACACATCTGAGACCATCCTCAGAAATATAAATGCGAGAGGCAACAAAACAGTATATGTAGATAAAAATGCAGATGGGACTCTAACCTTATCTGTTACAAATGGGTATCGAGCTGCAATCACGGATGGATTATTAAATCTTCTCGGGTTAACGATGCCTAAACACAAACATTTCACAGCTGGATCTTATAGAACAACTCCAAATTTCTGTACATTTAAAGCGCTCCGCCTGCACTGTGAAGAAATCAAATTGTACACCATGATGGAAAATACAACCCTCACGAACACACTACACCATTTTGAACTTGCTAAAGGAGAGTATGAGTATGACGATCATATGGTATATGATTATACTTCAAATCCTGTATACATTGCCAAACTGAAATATCCGACAAAGACCTTAACCTTCAGGATTACTGATGAGAATGATAAAGATGTTGATGTTGGTGTTAGAATGAAACTATTATTAAAATAAACATATGGCAAGTTATGATTTAAATCCTAATAATAAATTATATCCTACTATACCTAGTGCTCCGGAAGATGTTGTAGACGGCCCGACATCGCCTCGCGGCTCAGCAGGAGCATTACAAACGCAAAACTATAGACTTCAAACCATCAAGGAGACGGAAGCGTTCCTATCTAAAGAGATAGTAAACAGAACGTATCTAGAACGTAAATTTTCACGCTACACTCTAGTTGGTACGTATATCTCTTACTTTCTAAATGCGGCGAGTGTTGTGCTTGCAGGTGGAGAAATCGCGTGTCTAATCTCTGATATAGATGTATCGATGAGTATTGCATTATGTGTGACGACTCTTGTTTTGAATATGATATTGATTATAATTCAGAAAAGTGTCTCTGTTTTCGATGTGAAAAGACAGAAAAATCGTGATATTTCTACGGCTGCTCAGACGATCTCAGATGGTTTGATTATGCTTATATCAAAGAGTATAGAAGATGGAAATATTGATCAATATGAATTCACTCGCATTATAGGTGAGAAACAACGTTATTTGAGTAAGAAACAAGAACTGCGATCTAGATCGAGTAAAGCAATTAAACAACTTTATGATTACCAGAAAGAGGAGCTCTTAGAACTTGGGAGAAAACAAGGTCGTGAAGAGATCGCAAAAAAGCTCGTCGGCAATTCCGATACCCCACATGCAAGTGTCACATAAATTTTGATCAGCCACCACCTTATGGCGATGATCGCCTAGCGGCTCAGCAGGAGCAGCCGCGAGGCGATCAAAAACAGCTTTACATATCAAAACCCCCCTTGAATAATCTACCTCACATCCAACGACTTCTCCGGTATCTGAATCTATTATTAGATCTTCGTCGTATACCAACCTTCTTTTAGGAGGAGGGGCTGTTCTACACAAAAAATCTGTATAGCTTCTCAGAGCGCAGTCTTGACATTCTTTCCATTCTGTTTGTGTTGCAATGTGAGACTGGTTCTTTTTGAACACCGTGATTTTTTCACCATTTAAGACTGCTGTGAGGTTGTCGCGATTCAACGATGAACACCCGTGAATGCCTCTTCTCCGTGCCTCTGCTTTCAGTTCTTTGATGGTGTACGCTGCTGCTCCTGCTGAGCCGCTAGGCGATCGTGCTGAGCCGCTAGGCGATACGCGATCACAAGACATGTTTATCTGGAGAACCTACCTCAACTACTGCGAATCAAGTCGTTGAATGTCCGGGAGACTGCACGTAGACGTCAAAGCTTCTCCTCATAAAGTACGGGTAACCTGTAAGATTACCCGTAAGCTTTGTCATGCCTACTCCGCAAACCTCGTGTTCAGCATGTAGAGAAGCGTTGTTTCTCCACCAGATTAGATATTACAAGGGTGGGGAAATCACCCCCGCCCTTGGAAGGTCAAAAAACCCGCATCTTTCTTTAGAAGGTGTGAGTCTAACCTGTCCGCCTCTAAATCTAATAAACGATGAAACTGACAAAGCTTGTCTGGATGGACGACGACGATTTTCAAGACATGGTAGAGTCAATCTCCAAGTTTAGAGAGTGGAGCCAAAAATTTGCGGGTCATCGCCTGATAGGACCGTTTGCTCGCGACAAGGTCATTTCTTACGTCTTTCACAGCAACAAATTTGAGGGCACGCTTCCTCTTGGCCTAAAGCATGGAGACGCGTATAGAATGTTGTCGAACCTAGAGACTGCTGACTTTTTAGAGGTCGATTGGGACTCTGATGGAAACTCAAACTCCTCAGCAGCCAACAGAACCCAGCTAGCACAGCACCTGCGCGCATTTAACTACCTACACAGCCTGTCTAGTCTTTCGCTTGAGGGGGTACTAGAAACCCACAGGGTACTGATGAAAGGGTCCGTAGACGCAAGTGGTAGCCCTATCTCATCCGGAGAACTCAGGACCTTTGGCGTCAACAACGGCGTCGATGACTACATGAATCACATGGAGGTGAAGCAAAGCCTCCAGAAGCTCGTCGAGTGGTACGAAAACGGGAGCCATGTCGATGAAATAGAGACGGGTCGCAGGCTGTTTTGGAACTTTTTAAAGATCCACCCATTTCAAGACGGCAACGGAAGGATGGCGAGGTTGCTGTTTAGCTATCATATGTTTAGAAACGGCACACCTTTTGCCGTGTGCATAACCAGCGGCAAGTCTAAGGCGAGAAAGCACTATCTCAGCACCATCAAGCGTGAAAACCTCGTCAAATTTAGACCGAGGAGTGACCTATATACGCTCTTGACGTATTCAAAATATTTGGCCTGGAAAAACTTTATCAACCGCTGCTCATGCTGAGCCGCAAGGCGATACAGAGCAACTGTGGAACTAGAGACCCTGAGGATCGCCTAGCGGCTGCTCCTGCTGAGCCGCTAGGCGATCAGCATGAGCAATTCGATGAGTCAAGAAGGGCATCCTGACTCATCGACTGGGGTATTGCGCAAGTAGGTGGATTCCTGAAATTGACGTACTCGTTGGCTGCTATCGTCTGAGTCTAACCTGTCCAGTGAGTCTAACCTGTCCCGCCTCTAAATCTAATAAACGATGTCTTTGGAGTTGTGGAACGTTGTACCTATTAACACGGTAGAAGTACTTTTTGATGGACAAAAACAACCTTGGTTCAAACGTGCCGATCTTGGAAGGTTTCTCGGGATCGTTGATATACGACACGGCGTTCAGCATGTAGAGAAGCGTCGTTTCTCCACCAGATTAGATATTACAAAGGGTGGGGATTTTACCCCCGCCCTTGGAAGGTCAAAAAACCCACATGACGTCTTCGTCTCCTTAGAAGGTGCTCTGGAGATTACAGTTCGTTCTAGGAAACCAAAAGCTATTGAGCTCACAAAATGGTTGATCTATAAGAGTCTTGAACATTTGCAAGAAGAGCTTGCAGAACGAAACAACACCCTCGAAGAGAGAGAGACTGAGCTCGCCTTGATTAACGATGATCTTGAAGGCTCTCGGCACGAGATTGTGGTTCGAGATCGGGAAGTCGAAGATCTGCAATGGGAAGTCGAAGATCTGCAAAGGGAAGTCGAAGATCTTCGTCAGAGAGTCGTGCCAAATCTGCAGAAACAAGAGAAGAGCAACGGCATCGCCATCATTCAAAAGAATACTGACAACGAATATCCCTACATTGCCATTTGCGGGCAGCAGGGTTATGTGAACCAAAAGATTCAAAATAAGCTGGTCGACTACCCCAATGGACAGCTAGTTGTGCTTACAGAGACGCCCAACGCGATCGTGTGCTATAACTGGTTAAGAGAGCGGGGTTGCATAGTAGCCAATCCAGAGCGTGTTCGACATTTCAGACTCGGCGAGCATTATACCCATCAGAGGCTGCTGGAGCTTCGAGAAATGTAGAAGCGTTTTGTGGTTTTTGTAGAACCACAAAACTAGTGGATTAATCTTCGCTTTCAGAGTCGCTGCTCAGAAGACTTTCGTAAGCGTCTATTTGTCGATATTTGCATTCTCGTAAGTGTACTTGAAGGTAGTGATTGTGACCGTTCTGGGTGTACACGCTTCCGATCTTTAACACTCCGGTCGCCTTGCAGCTCTGATTGTACGGTACTACACCCCACCCGTTAAACATCGTCTTGATATTATCTTCCCAAACAATGAGCTTGGGGTTGATCCAGCCCATAGTACTTATTACGGTACCTGTCAAGGTAGTGAAGATAAGCTCTTGAATGCGATCAACAATCGCGTTGTAAGCATCGCACCAAGCTTGGTCATCTGATACGTTAAACCCCATCTTCCATACAGAGTTTTCGTTGTACCTCGAAACTCCTGACGAATAGCAGTTCTTCGGTGTCTTGATCAAGAGAGGAACAACGGTGCCAGGATCTAGTGGATCTCTTTCGTAACCTATATAGTACCTAGTATCTGTCTTATTCGATACAACAGCTTCTGAGACGGTGATCTTTGATAGATCGATCTTCTCGACATCAGTGAGTTCTACACTAGAGCCAAAATCTTTTCGTGAAACCTCGAGTTTGCCAAATCGTAACATCTTTATTAGATATTTTTCGAGTCCAACTAGTTTTTTCTAGTGGACAGGCCAGCCTCAGAGCCCGTGATCGATTTCAGAAATCTACCACTCTTTGACGTACTCTGGAGGTACATCCGTATCCTCCGGAATTAGCATAAGTTCTTCTCGAACAAAAGCTCTCTCGGGTCCATCTTGGAGATAGTACAAAATACGTTGACCTGGGTATTGCAATATTTCTTTGAGGTGATAGGTTTTACGACTCCAGTTATTGTCTGTCGCGCGCCGCTTCGTGTCACCGTGTTCCTCACCTGGTTGTAAGAGATAGCGATACAACCCCGCCTCGGGTAAAATGTCTTCTTTAGGGTAGAACTCGACTTTTAAAGGAACTTCCTCAAGCTTTATCGCTTTTGATGGTTTCATACCCGTCCTCGAAAGCACGGTGTTGTTGAGTTGTTTCACAATTTTCTGATAGTGTCGAATCCATGTGGTACTCTTTTTCTCTGGATCCTCCATCTCTTGCGCATCTTGTATCTTGAAGAGTTTCAGAGCCAGAGTTTTGTTAAAATTTTCCACAAAGGCTGTAAACTTATGGTGATACTTTGTTGTAATTCTCTTCACTTTGACGTCATGCTTCTCAAAGAGTTTGCTTGTTGCCGACTTGAACTCGGAACCATTGTCAACATGGAGTTCATCCGGATATTTCAGAGGTCCTTTTTTATAGATGTCAGCAAACATCTCGACAACGTCGCTCGCTTTCTTCGTTCTCAGAGGTCTGCTCGCTTTATAACCTGAAGCGATATCGATAACATTCAAAACGTACTTGTACGTATTCTGGTAGACTTTGTCATGAGGTAAAAACATGAGATCCGCCTGATGTATATTGTTTACCTTGGTTACGTAAAAATGAGCATAATCAATACGCTTCGGCCTCGGTAAATGTATTTGCCACAGCGGTTGATGAGTAAGCCATTTTTCGACTTGTTTTCTCGTAGTTTTCGATGCCTTCTGAAGCTCTTTAATGGCTTTGTTGCCAGTCCATAGATTTTCAGGTTGGTAGTAGATGTCACTCAGTTTGTTCTTTTCACTCATTTTATTATATATAACGACGATACACTAAAAAACCTAAAATACTTAGACTTCCTCCAATAAACATCAACTCACTTAACTTTTGAGGTTCAGAAGGTTTATAAAAATCGCTGAATTGAGGTTTAGGAGGTAGTGGATTAAGATGTTGTTTTGTTATTTGATAATATTCACGCATACCTTCATCAAGATCGCGAATATAATTAGTTGCAGCGTTTCTTTCTCTTAGTTTCTCGTTTATCCATTCTATTCTATTATGTTCCTCTCGATTCGCTTTAGCTTGAGCTTTTTGAAATTCTAATACTGCTTTTGCTCTTTTACGTCGTTCTTCAGCTGCTTCTTCAGCAGAAGAATGATTCATGAGATAGTTTCCACCAATGAAAGCACCTGCGTTTAAAGCAGCGCCAACAGCTATAGCTAGTAATGTTGCCATCTTTTTTATTCTATATAGAAATAGAATCTTTATACCAACCTTTCTTGAGTGCGTAGTCGTCAGTAACAACCGCTAACTCAAGATAACTCAGGAATTTTCCAGCATCGGATAAATCCATCTTAGCACTTGGTGAGCTGACACCAAAGATCTTTTTCGCCGCGAAGGCGTACAACAACGTGTAAGCACCGAGTCTGACTGTTGTCCAAATACTATCAATAGCTTCCTTCTCCATTTATTATACCTTTTTAGATGATATTTTAAGAACATCTAACACATCTCACTGAAGTTCAAACATCTATCAACGTTTTACCTCCAAATCCATCAACCTTATTTTTTACGTTTTTGAGCGGTGAATCATTCGTTGTTTTTTCTTCTTTCTTTCGACTCTTAAAATATACAAAACCAGCTATGACAAATATTACTAAAACTCCACCACCACCTAAGACTTGATATGAGCTGAAAGAGACTACTTGCTTAGGTACTTGATTAGGTACTTGATTAGGTACTTGATTAGGTACTTGCGAAGCTGAATTATGTTCTAACTTTTTCTTACGATTCCATTCCGCTAACTTCTTCCCCGATGCTATTTGACCCTCGTTCTTCACTTTTGTTATCTTTTCGTTGCCCATTTATTATTTCTAGTAGTTTCTTCTGTTCATCAATTCGTCTATACTTCTCCCAATCAAGATTATTGAAAACGATCGACACTAACGCTACTGGACAAAGCCAGTTTTTGAAGTTTGAGTAGATAGCCGATCCCATATTATCCATAGGAGAAAATCCTTCTAATTTTGAACTTATATTGCATGCAATCGAGCTATTAATAAGCGGATGAGTATTTAATTGATTCATCATCAAGCCCATATCTTTGACACCGAAAAATTCACTTATCACCTTATTCATTTGCGGAGCTGCTGTTTGCATCACTGCTTCTATCTGAGCTTTATCCAGACCTCCCTGCTGTTGTAAACGAAGATGTAACTTATCGATAGTTTTGTTGCTTGTTTTATTCAAACGATCAATTGTCCATGCTGTTTTCCCACCTAGTTTTAAACCTTCACCACGCTCAATAAGAGATTTTAAAAACTCTCTTTTTTTCACCTGTTCCACACCTTTTTTAGGCGTGTCTACACAATCAGCATTATTCAAAAAATTGTCAATATGAGCATTAGATAAACTTTTCTCGAGATCCATGAGTAACTTTATTATATATTTAAATCGGTATAAAATTAACATCAAAAATAATATCAAAATTAGTGTTTCATACATATTTATTTCTATATACAAATTTACAGTGAATTATGGTTTCTTTGGTATTTGCTTTATCTTGTTACAACCACCACACACATAGTACTCCATTTTCGCGACTACTTGCTTAGTTTTTTGATCGTAAGTTTTTTCAGTTCGTGTTAACTTCATCGGCTTTCGACAACTATCGCAGGTAACCATTTTTTTCTCTTTTCGCCTTTTCGCTTTTTTTTTTCTCGATCTTTTCTTTTCATATGAAAGACTGACTGACTACTGATCTGTAAAGTCGCTATGTGTTATTTTTCACATATCGACTCCTGTAGAGATTTACTGATCTGTGAAGATTAGTAAATCAAAAACTCAATATTCAGCATGATTTTCTTGATTTTTTTTTTTTTACATTTTAAGAGGTTCTGTATGAATACCATCTTCCAAAACATACCGCTTGTCGTAGTACGCTGATAATCCAAGCTTATTCTACTCGTAGGTGACCATACCTTGATCATCAACTCGAAAGCCTATATTTGGGCTTGATCAATCATCTTAATTTCATCATTTAAGACAACAAAACTCCTGTTCTCTCAGGAGAACCCTCTAGGGTTTTTTTGTTGTTGTTGTTATTATTCCCTAGAGGGTTTTTATGTCTACAAATCTAACCGGCACTCCACCCTGGCTTCTCAAATCCACCAGCTCTGAGCTCTACCCCTAGACTTTTTTGTAGACTTTTGTGACTACTTACGAGCTCCAACTACTACGCACATCATGGCCGTTCATTTTCTGCTCGAGTGTATTACGTCTAGTCACATTTTTTACCGACAATGGTTGACACATTTTTTTACCGACAATGGCACATGTGGTGAATACCGGGAGCGGACGGCACCATCCAGTTCCAATCTAGCCGCTCCACTAGACCTTCCCTTTCCGGCAGACTCTGTCGCCTGTTCACCACAAATTTAAATTATTCAGCTCTTCGTTTTTATCATACTCACTTTCACATAACCTTTTGCTTATGGTGTGCTATAATTTTTTTTAATTTTTATTTTTCACATCAAAAACTCTACTTCGGCTTTACTCAATATTCAGCATGATTTTCTTGATTGTTTTTACATTTTAAGAGGCTGAGTATGAATTCCATCTTCCAAAACATACCGCTTGTCGTAGTACGCTGATAGACCAAGCTTGTTCTGCTCATAGGTGACCATACCTTGATCATCAACTCGAAAGCCTCTATTTTGAGCAGTGTCTAGTTCACCATGTAAAGCCTTTAAGTATCGGTCCCAAGTCAGTTCATTATGCTTCTTTGACATACCCTTACACGAATACTTAGTACCTTCTTTCCCTTCTGCCAGATTGCATTTGGCTGATAGAGTTATCATACGACTACCTATAAACTCTGGTTTAAACAGACCTCCTGTGCGACTCGAGTATTTATCAGTTACTAGCCAATCTTTCACATTCTTCTTGTACTCCTCAAGTAGTTCAGGTTTCACAACATCTTCCAAGGTTTCTCCAGATATCGCAAAGTAAGCACTGTCGGTATCCATATACATATACTCAAAATTAAATCGATCTACATACTTGTCCAGGAAATCATAATAGAATTCCAACATACGAAGCTTGGCTAGTTGGTATACCGCAATACCACACTGATACGCTCTATTAATGCTAATCTTGTGCTTTCCTTCACGAATCTCGTACGCGTCACCTATCTGTTCAAGATCCTCGAAGAATGGAGATCTCATTGCTGTATCCACCTTCTTTTCATCTCCTGTAAATATCGTGTTACAGTGTCTAGTCACATCCTCAATCATCTTTCCGTAGAACGAGTTGGCTTTCAATTTGGCTGTGTCACCTATGATCTGTTTGTCGGAGTCTTGATCAGCAGCTCTTCGTGCGTCTGCCACTTCCTCAGGGAACCATGCAAATGGCTTACCACGCTTATACTGCAGGAATTCATAGAAGGCTGTCACTCTCAATCCGTGACTTAAGTACCATTTCATCAGGGGAGTAAAGAGCAGAATCTTGTTAGCTTGCATCACACCGCAGAGTTTACGTATACCAGGAATACGCTTACGCCCTGTAGCTTCTAGATAGTCGTGCATACGCTTAGGAATCTGCTTGTCTCCTATTTCCATAACTACAAAGAGCGGTGACATTTCACTAAATCGATCATACAGCTCCACAGGAACTTCAATATCCACTTGCACAAAACCAAACAGTGAGCCATTCTCAATACCTGTGTTCAAATCCTGCAAAGTACTTGTACATGTAGGAGTATCGATCTTGATCAATTTCTCCTTTCCACATGGAAAGTCATACTTCAACGTACTAGGATAGAGCATGTTAGCATCAAGACCTAAGATCGTCTTGCATAACCTTGGATTCTTATACATATGCGATCTAATCCGAGTTACATCTCGCTCATGGTAACGACAAAACACTATAGCAGGACCACCTACCATACCCGTCTTTAAAAGATCGTAAGCTCGGTTCTTTGTACATTCTTTACAATCTTCTTGTACCTCTTTACACGATTTACACCTCTTTTTGTAACATGTACTTTCACACTTATGCTTACAGGGTTCTCCCGGTGCGTATAGCTCTATTCCCCCTTTCCAACGCAATGCCTTGTTCAACACATACATCATCGAAACTCCTGGTATACTAACAGCATCTTTTAAAATATCGATATCATCTGTATAGTACTGCTGTCTTGTCTTATCTACCGCTTCAACGAAAGGTTCTACATCTGCCATGTTGTACTCACGCAACCAATCCATCATAGTGATACAACCACGATTTTCAAACTCTACACAAAACTTCTCATACTCTTCTAAAGATAGCGTATTTTTACCGCTAAGTCGACTATAAAAAGCTTCATGTCCTACAGGCCCTATGTGACTAAGCTTTTCATAGTTTGTCAGCCATTCATATGGGAATACCAGCTTCTCCAGTTTACATTCCAGAGACTTACACCATTTTGCATAACTCATACCTGGAGCAAGAAAGTTGGAAATGTCAAGGAATTTAAACTTACCCATACTCAAGAACATATAGTTGTTAGCCTTCTTTGCTACCATAATCTCCTTCTTTCCCTCTTCAAACTTAGAGATTTTATCCACAAAGTATCTCTTGATCAGATTTAGATCGTATTTTCCACTATTAAAACCAAAGACTGGCACTTGGTTTACCCAACTGTTCCATTTGTCTTGTATCCTTTGTGGCAGCATATCGAAATCTTCAGGTTTTGGATACATTCTCTCTACCTCTGCTACGATGAGTTCTTGTCTCCTTTCAAGCTCCGCTACAAACTCTTCAATCAACACTTGAGGATCTTCATGTACAAGGAATGTAGGTTCTACACTCAAACTGTCATGAATTGCAACACTTACTGGTACATGCTTAGAGATATATAGCAACTCAGCTGTTCTCTGCTCGTTCAACTCTTTCAGTAAAGCTTCAAAGTCGAACACTATGTAGTGAGGATATGCTGTAAACTCTTTCTTAAAGTACTTATTGACTTTAGGTGGATTCTCGCATTCCCAGATCGATACGAGGTTGTAACCAAGTTCAGTTATAACTTTCGCTTTGTCTTCCGTTAAAAGGTACCGATTCTTGTCCACATTGGTTCTGTTAGGCTGACAGGGACATCCATGCCACTTGCAACCGTTGTACTCGTAAACAGTTTTAGTGATGGGCTCATAACCATCTACGCACCACAATTCTTTACCCTTTTTATCTCGTAACACACGTTCTCCACCATGACCGCACATTGCATGATGGATATGTCTTCCTGTCTCTATCGACATATACTCCATCCATTTGCAGGCATCATAGCTAAAATTACGATCACCGTAAAATACCTGCTCTGACTTGGGTTGGATTCGCTTCACTTTTGAACCTGGACAGATGATCTTCGTCTTCGCTCCATCGCACTCTTCTTGTTTGTGCCGGGTGAGGTGACAGGATTGTGTAAACTTCTGATGGCAGGCTTCACATTCCCAGTGTTGTGTGAGGACATCCAATTTCTTGATGTAGAAACAATGACCATCTAGCATCCCAAGATTGATCGTATCCAGTCCTTGCTTGTATTGCTTCTGTCCGTATACAAGTCTCCAAGGTGCCTTATCAGAGTTTGTCTTTGGCTCGAAGACTCTAATGTTGATCTTAAAGTGCTTCGCGATGCCTTCCATGTCCACTAACCTCGTAGCACGTACATCCTTCCGCTTTAGTTTTGGTTGCTCGTAGTATTCCCTAGCCAGTCTGAGGGCTTCCTTTTTAAGCTTTTCAGTACCTCGTTCCTTATCCTTACGCTTGTAGATCGCTAAACATCGCCACATGCACATAGTGTCGGTTCTTGCATCCTTATCATCTACAGCGAAGATACAACGCTTCTTTCTCAACCAATCTGGTAATGGACCACAACCTAGCAAAGGTTCTCTCGTAGCTATGATTTTGATCTGCACATGGTCAAACACGACCTTTCCTTCATAGGCACCACGCGTTTCGATAGTTCTCTCATGTGGTAAATACGCTTTGCCCCAGAATTCATAGTCATCAAGATCAAGACGCTTGTTCTCACATTGCACTATGAACGCTTCAATCTCTGCCAAACTTGAGAATGACACTTTAGAACTCTTCGTTTTATGATACTTGCTTACACCACCATTACCATCATAGATATCACACCCAAAGCTATACACAACTGTAACTCTCATCTCAATATAGCGAGTGATTTTTCGCATAATTGGCTCTGTCAATGGCTGGTTAAGGTTGTTGGTAAATTTCCACGTCTTAATACGATCTCCATATTTCACCGTTTGTGTGTCGTGCTCATCAAAAAGCTCCTGTGCATCTTCAAGTGCAGCGTCATCCGGTTGATTCTTTGGCTTTGAAAACAGATGCTTGATATCTTGCATCCTTTCCTCCTCTTCTCTCATGGCTTGGCGTTCAACAGCTGAAATAAGTGGTGATTGTTGTCCATAACCAAGTCTTTTCCTAGTCCTATTATATAAAGAAGTAAGAGACTCGCGAATACCTTGAAGTCTCTTTGCGAGAGCATCGCGAGTGGTTGCAACAGGTGCTACAGCAGCGTTATATATTTTTGAAATACCATTTCTCAAGTAACTCAACATCCTTTATTATACACACTCTTTCAACTAAGGAGGTTTTTTGAAAGTGGACAGAACTGAGTTAGGGAATTCCCCTAACTCATTTGATGAAGTTAGCGCATGGGAATTTCCCGAAAGCAGTCAAGCGTGTCATCAAATATGCTAATGTTCGTGATATTTTACATGAAATCGTCATTTTTTTTGCGCATGCGCAGATGAATGCGAGTTGGACTTTGAAATTTTATATACACTTTTCTAAGGATTTATAAGGATTTGACCGTGAAAATCCAAAAACGGTGTGTAAATTCATCCCCCTATAGTAGTCGAGCTACAAGACATAGCAGATACTCCCTGGATAACGCTGGCACATCTTACAACGAATTAAAAGAAGCTCTTTCACGACACTGAACCGAAAACAAATGTGAGTTACAAAATGTGCTTGACGACGAAGATATAAGCTTATTACGTAAGCTACAGTTTTACATATCCCTGCTTAGTACGATTAAAAATGCTAGCATGGTTGGGCGACGAAGAACATTTTCGTCAGAATAACTCTCTAAACGTCTTAAAAAAGCTACTTCTCAAGTCATTTTTCGACTCTAAATGCAATGACTGCATTATATGTTGAAGCCTTATTCACATTTTTGGACAGGATAGAAATATATTGCATCGTTTTTGAAAAAAGAGTTTGTGTTAAAAGTTTTCCCACCAGGTGTGAAATTCGTTGTTTGTTCTAACAGAATATCAGCTAGCCGGTCTTGCGTAAAGAAAATTACCTGGAACATATTTTATGCAAGAAACTAAAAATGCCCGACCCTTTTTTTTAATTTTTATTTAACTTTCTTTTACGTCCATACAATAAAAAGATAAAAGAACATAATTGTCGGTATTTTACAGAACAGAAAACCAAGATTTGTAACGTATATTTTGCAGAATTCAAAACGGCAGGAGCGAATAGCCAGTCTAAAAGACGCTAGTGATTTTATCTGCTTTAGATTCTCAGGGATTAGTTGCCAGATCTGAAATGCCTTTATTGATACAGTTTCTGTTCCATACTTTACTGTTCCTGGATTATGCGAATTTAACACTCTAGCGTTTCGTAGATATGATATCCTATGGTTCTGATACCAAAGATACCTCTCATGATGGGAGGAGAGAGACCATTAAACTTTTATCATCAGAGTTTGCTAATTCCTCACATTACATGTTGTATCGTTAGAGATATTCAAGATTCCTTTATGGTAGTTGTTGTGTACATGTTTGTTTTTTATAAGCATCATTAAATTTTGACTGAGCCTCGGTGATGCTTAACTTTATACTAATTTGCCCACTAGAGCTAAAAAGTACGATTACGAACGATTATCTTATTCGCATAGCTTAGAATTTCTGTCGATTGTTAATCCTAACAGTTCTTGCTTTTCTAATCCATTTAGTGTTGTGTTTCTAAAGTTAAAGTTTTCATTTTCAACTCCGTTTCTTAGCACCATGAAATAGCACTTTCATTTAAAACAATATAATTTTCAAAGAACCATATCCAGTAAGTACTTATAAATCATACATGGATCGAGTGCAGTGAGGTCCATACAAGCGTCCGAGGTCAATATTTTACCAAGTATTGACAGGCTAATAAGGTTAGTAAGCCATTAAAAGCGACTTTAGTGTTGTCAAAAGCAAGTTGAGAAATGATTTTTACCTGGCAACAGAGAAGAATTATGCCCCCGCTAAAACTTTTTTGTTCTAATATTTAAAAGAATAACATCTTTTCCTTCTGTTTTCTTCTATTTTTCTATTAATTCCTCTAATTTTCTTTATGAAGAGGATCATTATTTCACGTTATGGAAGGTCCAATTTATGATTGAATAATTTATTATTGCAGTAAGCTTTGGGAGATAAGAGTTGATGGAGCTTTTTGATTATTTTTACTGGAATCACCTCCACTAATGTTAGCTTTCCTTATAGATTCTTAATAATTTTTCAATATCATTTTCGGTCAAGGTTGAAAAGGTAAAAGCTGATTTAGGTAAGTTTAGAGAATTGATCTTCAAAATGCTCGAAGCCATTTTGTATTTTTGGTCAGCGCCGTTAGGCATCTGACCTTTCATTTTCCCGTGTGGTTCTGTGTGTCTGTAATGTTGCAGTTCTCTGCGCCCGTTCGTAACACTTTGATTTAATTTATTTGCAAGTATACACAAGCCCCTCGGCGGTTAATCAATTCAAGGGATTTTGGTGTGGCGCTAATTCGAGAGCAGCGGTTATTTAAGTTCAGAAACATCCAAAGGTTCTTATTTATCCAAAAGCGTTTCCGTTAACACTTCTATTGTGTATTTTCTATAGAATAAGCGCCACAGTTCATATTATAATGTTAATAAAGACTTATTCGAGAGCTGTGCTCACTTAAATTTTCCCTCTCCGGTGCGTCGCTTAAACGAATAGAAATAATTACGTTACATAAAAAAGGGCATTCATTCGGCATAAAAGGGTGGGGACGGCGTTAGATTTGAGCTGGTGTAAAAAGGACCAAAGAGGATTGCGCTCCGCAATTTTTTTCATAAATAATAAAAAACTCAGCGTGTAACGAGACCCTTGTGCTTGTGAAGAGAAAATGGCGGGACAAATTGTCATTTTCGCTTTCGCTTTTTTCCGGAATATGGGAATTTGGTTTTCTGGGTAAAAATAATAGTTAATAAAGCAAAAGTTATCACACACCTCGTAAAGAGTACGAAAAAGAAACGTGGTTTTGTTTCTTCAACATCATCATGATGAGTAGTCAGCAGCAGGCGAAGTTATTTTTTTCATCTCTTCCGAAATTTGATACTTTAATTGGGTACCGTGCCATTCATTATCCTATGAATGATATTATTGGCATACAACCACCATGCTGTAGGTAAGTTAGCTTTAAAATGGCTAGCTGAATTTTGTTCTTCGTAAAACTTTTTCATCGCCATATCATAATATATATAATAGCTTATAAAAGCTCTATAATATTGACAATCAAAGAGGGTTTCAAAATACCTTTATTTGTACTTTTATTTCTGTGTGTACTTATTTTCATTCATTATTTATATGTACATAAAAAGAAGATTTTATATACAAGATTTTTTATAAGTCATGAAAATAGGCCGGAGGTGTTTTTTCAGTTTACTAGTAGGTGACAACCTGGTTGAAATCTTAACTAGGATCCTGTCATCAGGATTTTAACCAAGGAACATGACCACAAGAATAGAGCAGGGGATATGATTGAAAGATATTACTGCTTTAGATATTATATATTAATATATTATATAATTTTGAACCAATGGAAATTTGCAATAATCAGTGTGTGATTCTATAATATGCAGAAGGAATACATTAATCGAGGAACTATTTGTACTAGTACTCACATGTTTTTGAGGGTGTTTTGGGATAAAGCGAGATTTTAACACTTTTTTAAAAAAACTGAGGAGTTATTTTTCCTAAATCACCCGAAATTAATGTGATTATATACTAATTATCGTATGTGAATCAATTTGTTTATCAATCATTATCAAGTCATTGTTTTATTTCTTAGAAACGTTTGAAATTTAAGATTTGAAACTCGTTCAATTTAATGTCTCCCCTTCCAAACTTTTTTATTTTTTTGTTGATTTTACACTGGTTGATTTCACACTGGTTGATTTCAAGCTTCGGTTGATTCAAAAGAACAACTTGGAATTTATATATATAGGTGTAATTTCAAGTAAACACGTCATTATACTATAAAAATTAAATTAAATAATACAAAATTAAGTACCGAAAGTTTTAAAGTCATAAAATCGAGAAATTAAACAACCAAAGAACTTTAAAGTATTATATTATTATATATTTCTCGACATTTTAGAGGGAGAGGATGACAATAAGCAGGGAGGGGTATTTATTAGAAGGGGTGTTTTAAATAGGGTGGCATTTATAATAATTTTTTTAAAAAGAAGGTTGGTAGGATTAGAGGATTTATGGTAGTACCAATTACATATATTTTTTCAGTTTGAAATTTTGAAAAAATGGGTTTTTATTTACACCTATGTTTTTACACTTTAAAATGGATTTTCGTAAATAAATTGCTACACCGCCACTGCAGCGGCCTCTTTTTAACTCAATTCAATTT
The DNA here is from genome assembly GCA_039566895.2 of Turritopsis rubra. Taxonomy (NCBI): domain Eukaryota; kingdom Metazoa; phylum Cnidaria; class Hydrozoa; order Anthoathecata; family Oceaniidae; genus Turritopsis; species Turritopsis rubra. The sequence goes on along the minus strand of CM077617.1, from coordinate 14,618,329 downwards.
ATTTGCCATATTCCATACAACAGAATGATAAATTAAGTTACAAAGAATACAGTTAAAGACAATGTGTTGTTTTAAATACCATCAGAAGTATGGTAAATTGTTGATATGTTTTAAACATGAATCCGGCCAAAAAGGTGAACAAAAAGGAGAATATTGAAAGCTGTTACAGTTAATATTTCTTTCTTGCGTTTTGGTCATTAGAAATGAAAGAAACAGAACAACAAATTAAACAAAACACAAACTTATGAAAAATACTTGTCAAAGAGTAAATAAAACGTGTTAAATACAATATAAATATTCTTGACATGTCACTCAACTGGAACATTTTGCTTCTGAAAGCTTTTTGTAAGATATAGAAACCATTGTCAAATAATAGTCTGAAGGCATTTAGAGAACTTTTTCCGTTTTTGTAATTATTGCATTTCTCACCAATTTTTTGGTTTGATTTCTCACTTTAATTGTATCAATTATTTCCGTTTCCTAATGTATATAAATGTCACACTGGGTCATAGGTTGAATGTTAATATTCCTTGTATTTTATAATATTCCCTATGAAGATAGCGGTAAAAACTTTCTACACACTGATCCATTCCACTGAAAAAACATAGTGAACATGCACCACACTTTAATCGCATAAGTTACGTAGGCTTACTAGATTTTTCGTGGAATGGATCGGTGTATCGGGATTTCCCTACACCCCCATCCAGTTTGACTAATTTTTAATTTTATTTAAAACCAAAAAGGTGCATTTCACTAATCTACTTATATAAACTTGCATATTAAGCTCACCGGCACTTCTAATGGCTTTGATTTT